>CM039095.1:10662235-11262235 GCA_022113865.1 Chimonanthus praecox | reverse complement strand
TTATCTTCTTTTTGTGTTCAGTTTTCCATACTCGTAGTTATAAGTCACTTAGTATCACTTTCTCATGACAGCCTCGCCCCCCCCCTCCCCCCCTTCCTTCCCCTTCACCCACCCACCCACCCACCCATACACACACTTCATATGACGGGTAGGGTACGTTTAGCATGTTTTAATTTAGGTACTTTGACAAGGAAGAATATACAGTCAATAGATGTTTATTAAAATAAGAAATATAGGCATAGCTTGTTTCCAAGAGACTAAGTAGAAAGGTGGCAAGGTTAAGGATTTAGGAGATGGGTTAAGTCATTCTACATGGGGGAGTGTAATTCTAGAAATGGAGTAGGCATGGAGGTTAGTAGCATCATGAAAGTGAATATCATATAACTTCAATAGAAAATTGATAGGAATATCATAATTAAAATTATTCTAGATTATGAAAACTTAAATATTATAAGCACCTATGCACCCTAACTTGGATTATGAGAGATTGCAAGAGATGAATTTTGGAGATCTATGTGTAATCTAGTGCAAAATATACTATTAGACAAAAGTATTATAATTGGAGGTAACCTACATGGACATGTAGGAAATTAGTAACGATGAGTATAACCACTCATAGAGGAAATGGATATGAAGAAAGGAACAACATGGTGGAATCAATTCAAAATTTTGCGGTAACCTTTGGTTTTTTTATGGCAAATGTGTGTCTCCAAACATCCTACCTTTAGAAGTGGGCAATTTACTCTCAAATAGATTATTTTGTACGTAGACATGGGGAAGTGACCCGTTACAAGGATTGTAAAGTCATTCATGGAGAAAGCCTCACAACACAACATGACAACATAGACTTTTAGTTCTAGATGCGTGTTAAGAGTTAAAAGAACAACAAAAGATCCTCTTAGAGTTGGGTAGTGAAATTTGAAAGGGGAAAACAAATACGTTGATAAGGTTCTAAGAAACAAGGAGTGGGATGATGATTTTACCCTAACGAGTTGTGAGGTAAAATGTCTAAACCTATTAAAGAAACAACTGTAGAGGTTTTAGGTGGAACTAAAAGAACTAGAATAGGTTTGCATAAAGACATGTGGTGGTGGAACATTGATGTGCAAAGGGCTATTAGTGAGAAGAAAACATAATTCAGGATATGACACACAAAAAAGGGAAAATGGAAGATTGCTAGAATTATAAGTTGGTGCAAAAAGCTACTAACAAATCTGTAAGTAACGCCATATATGGAGCCTAGGAATAATGAAGGTGAAAATGGAATCTACAAACTTGCTAAACGTAGGAGTAGAGATCTTGATCACATAATATCCAGATGAAAACCAAAGCATCACAGATAAAGACGATGAAATAAAAAATTGGTGCAAACTTACTTTAAGATCTTTTGAATACTTAAATTGGAAGTGAAGTTAATATGAAGGAGTGACAAATAAGGGGATGGTGAACAAAACATAAGAAACAGAAGCGAACCTAGCTTGAAAAAAATGAGAGGATGGTGAACAAAATATCAAAAACATAAGTAAACTTACCCTTGAAAAAAATGAAGAAGCACAAAGCACTTGGACCGGATGCTATCCCTATTGAAGTTTGGATTGTATTAGGTGGAATTGGACTGTGTTAATTGACTAGATTGTTCAGCATTTTTTTTTTTTGTGGGAAGTGGATTTTGTAACAAAATTTTAACCTTCATAAGAATGCTTGATGAGTGGTGTATAAGTATAGTGGCCCCTTTTTATAAGAACAAAGGATATATTCATAGTTTCCCAAATTATCGTGTGATTAAACTCATGAGTCATGATAGAAGCGTTGGGAGAGGGTAATATAGACTTGACTAAGACAAGAGTCAAGTATCTCTAAAAATAACCTTTTTAAAAAAAAAAAAAACTCTCTCTAAAAGTAAATGTGTTTATCTTAGGTAGGTCAATAGCATAAGCTATTTTTATACTATGACAGCTTATAAACAAATATTGGAAGAAAAGAAAGAACCTATACATGGTATTTATTGACCTAGAAAAAGCTTATTATAGAGTTTCGAGGAAACTGACATGGAAAACATTAAAAAATAAATGCATTCCTAGTGAATTTCTAAAGATTATTGAGGATATGTATGATGGTGTGACTACCAATGTTAGTTACAGAGTTCGTAATTGGAGTGGAATTCACCAAGGATTTGTGTTAAGCCTATACCTTTTTGCATTAACCATGGATAACTTAACATAAGGAATCCTAGATGAAGTGCCATGATGTGTGCTTATGACAAATGATTTAATATTAATTAGTGAATCTCAATATTTTGTTGGATCTTGGAGAACTTTTGAGACAAATGGCTTATAAATTAGTAGAACTAAATACATGGAGTGTAACTTCAATGGAATAAAAGATGGAGAGGACGATCTGATTAAAGTTGAAAGATCTATAGTAGAATCTCATGGAGGATTTATCTTAGATATAACTGATAGAATGGGAGTAGGTTGGGCAAAACGTAGATAAACTAATGGAGTTTTATGTGATAAAAGAGTCCTACATCGCTTAAAGGGACGATTTTATACAACAATTATCATATCCGCAATGCTTTATGGAGTAGTGTGTTGGGTTACGAAGAAAAGACAAATAGACAAAGTTAAGGTAATAGAGATGCACATCCTAAGTTGGATGAGTGGGTTAATTCTAAAGGATAGAATTACAAAAGACCACATTAGGGACTGTTTAAAAAGCCTCAATAGATGACGAATTGAGAGATTCATTTGTGGTGGTTCGGCCATATAAGAGATGACTCTAGTACATAGAGTTGAGAGGTTAGAAATGCAGGCACAAGGAGGAGAAGTACACCACTAAAAACTTAGAGGGAAAGGGATAAAAAAGACATGATAGATGGTGGAGTGATTGATTGTATGGCTATGATAGGGTCAAATGAAGAAGTAGAATTGAAAAAGCTGACCCTAGGTAGATGAGATTTTGGTATTTTTTTGAAACATGATGATTTTATTAAAAGGAAACTGAGGATACAAGGCACAGAGAAAGCGAAAGCAACATAAAACCAAGCTGGGCCAAAACTGAAAATGCAAATACAGGCAGGCCAAGAATCAAAGAGCCCAAACTTGGCCAAAATTGAAAATCACCTGAACAGGGAGGCCCACCCAAAACCTTACCCAAAGGAAGAAAAAACAACAATAATTAGGCTAAGCATGAAGCAATGTCACCTGTGATCACTGTATGCCTTGACACCCCTCTCTTGGCCAAAGAATCTGCATCTCCATTTTCTTCCCTCAAAGTATGGACAAAAGAGAAAGATCTGGATCTACGAAGGTCAGAAATCTCCTCAATCACACACCCACAATTACCCAAGGAAAAGTCAGCATTAATGTCCATCTGATAGTATAGAGTCACCTTCAACAATGAGGGAGAGGAACTTTAACTGCATGGCTAATTTGATGCCAAAAAGGAAGGCCTTGGCTTCAGCAACATAGGTAAACCAAGGGTCGCATGGGCTGGAAAAAGCATGTACACGATGCCATCCTCATTTCTAATCACACCACCAATACCAGCTGCTCTAGGAGCCCCAAGAGCACACCCATCAAAATTTAATTTATAAAAGCCAGAATGAGGGGGTAACCACCGAAGGGGAGGCCTAGATTGGGGAGAACATCTTAATAACAACAGTCCAATTATGAAAGATAAGGTTCACAAAAGTGCAATGGAATTCCGACAATATATAAGTCCAACTAGCAACTTTCCACTTAACTGAAGAAACCAAGGCTTCCAACTGAGAGGCTCCGCCCCTGAAGCACATGTTGTTTTTCTCAAGCCACTCCAACCACAACTTTGCCACAAAGGATAGGTTTCAGAGAATTGATACCTTTCTGAGAAAAATGGTGAAATTGCCAACTACTAAGATGAGTAAATAATGATCTCGGGAAGACCTAAATCATACCGAACCAAGAAAGAACCCGATGCCATACTCTAGAGGTGAGGCTACAATGGAGGAGCAAGTGGTTTGATGATTCCTCATCACGAAGACAGAGTGCATCCGTTCACAGTTGGTCTATTCACAAAACGAGCCTTGATCACATCCATCGTAAGTAGGGCTGAAATCGGAACGGGTTGGGTTTCTTAAAACGCAACCCAACCTGACCCGAACTTCTGACCCGACCGGACCCAAATTCTAACCCGGCTCAACCCGAATTCTGATCCGCCCCACATTTTGAACCTATTTTAGCCGAGTTGGGTCGGGTTTGATCGGGTCGAGTCGGGTTAATTTGAAAATCCCTCAACCCGACCCAACCCGAATTCCATGCG
The DNA here is from genome assembly GCA_022113865.1 of Chimonanthus praecox. Taxonomy (NCBI): domain Eukaryota; kingdom Viridiplantae; phylum Streptophyta; class Magnoliopsida; order Laurales; family Calycanthaceae; genus Chimonanthus; species Chimonanthus praecox. The sequence goes on along the minus strand of CM039095.1, from coordinate 11,257,936 downwards.
AGTTTATGTCTTCTCAACTCGACCCCTCGCATGACCTGACCTGCATGATTTAAAAGGGTCAAAACCCGACCCAAGTTTCGCCCCTAATCGTAAGGATCCGGTTCTAATAGGTAATCCACCCAAAAGGCAAGCATTTAAAAGGGGCTTTGATGCTCCACACCCGGCACAAAGGGTTGAAAGACAAATTAGATTGTGCAATGGCATCGTAAAAGGATTTCACTGAAAATTGTCCTTTACCATCATTAATCAAGAGCCCCCAGCAAATCAAGAAAGGAATTTACTTCCCAATCATTCAAATTTCTGCGGAAGGAGGGGACACCACACAATACCCATGTTGCTGCAAGAGAAGCAATCAGAAACCAAGGCCAAGGGCAGCAATACGAAAAAGATCCAGAAAACAAACCTTAAGGGGACTATCCATTAGCCAACAATCCAACCAAAAAGAAATTTTGTTCCCTTGATGTGTGATGAAAAGGAATGCAGCATTGAGCAGATATCTCTCTAAAGGAAAGAAATCCCTCTTCGAGGGCACTGGACAGACTAGCCTTCGCTCTCGTTAGGATATTTCTCAAATAAAATAGATTTCCTTAGGCCCACTGATCCATCACCGAGCCTCCACAGCCACTTGCCAAGCAAAGCCAAGTTAATAGACTTCATGGCGCAGATGCCAGCCCACCAGCCCACCGTAGACAACACACTTGGGGCTATCTTACCAAATGAAATTTCTTTGCATGGCTTGTACCTTGCCATAAAAAATTGCACTTGATTCTTTCAAGGGAGAGAGAAACGTCAGCATGAAAATTGTAACGGGAAAGGAAGTAGATAGGAATATTTGCAAGAGCCAATTTGATCAAGGTAAGTCTACTTCCAAAGGAAAGAAGCTTTCCTCTCCAGGAGTCCATTCTAGCTTGCACTCACTTAATGATTCGATCTCACCAAATTCATAGTTCCTTCTCAGAACAGTGAGGAAGATGGGAGCGAGGGATAGACTCGAGTTTACAACCAAACTTATTAGCCAGGCAAAGAGCTTGAGAGTCATCAATGTTGATAGCAATTAACTCAGATTTGTAGTTCACTTTTAGGCCTGAGATTGCTTTAAGAGAGCAGATTTCATCCAAGTCAACACCACAGAAAACCAGAGTATCATCGTCATATTGGAGGTGAGTAACTGTTGTGCTAGGTGAGGAGACGGGAAAACCATGCAGCTTACTCTCTCGAGCAACAAAATTAACCATTCGACTCAAAGCTTCACCAATAATTGTAAAAAGGAAAGGAGAGAGAGGGTCCCCTTGTTTGAGACCCTGAGAGGCCTGAAAGAAACCTTCAGGGGAACCCTTAATAAGGATAGAATATCTCGTCTCCACTTGACCTCAAAGCCCATTCTCTGGAGGAGATACAATTGAAACTCCCAATTAACTCTATCGTAGGCTTTCTCAAGATCCAATTTGCATAAAATACCCGGGATGATTTTGAGGGGAAAATGGACTCCGGAAATCAAATGATAGAAAAACTGCACTCCTTAAAATGTTGATAGAAGTTTAATTTTATCAAAATAAATTACTGGGAGAAGAAACAAAAATTATTTGGTGATTGGGTTCTTGGTACCCTAAACCTCCAAGATGCTTCGCACATGATTTTTTTTTTTTTTTGGGCCCAAACAGGAGTTGCCTAGAAATTTTATGTTTGGGGAAGGGAGAAGGGAAGGTAAACTTCATGGTTATTTACAGGTCATGCATATTGTTGAGAAAGCTGGTATTTGAATGGACTTAACCCAAAAGATTGACTCAATCTGTTGAAAATAAATACCCAATTGATCCTTTTACCCAAATGGTGTGGGTAAGAAAGCAGGCGTACAACATGCCATTGTTGTTTCCCAAAGTTCCAAATTCAATTATACATGGCTTTGGGCAATACCAATGAAGTATTGGGTTGAATGCAAGCAAATGGTGGGACTTGTGAAATGATAAAGCTAAACTACTCTAAAGAATAGTTTGGTCTCTAAATCTAGATCTAGTATAGACCAATCTCCATCCAAATCATCTTTACTCTGGGATGAGTTTTAAATCCAGTAGTTCAAAAATTAAATTCTAAAAAGTTAGGATTATTTGATGTTAAGACCCAAAATCACTCATAGAAAGAGCCATGAATTCTATAGTTTGTGTCTTACAAAATCTAGACCCAAAATACTCAATAGAGAGAGCCATGAATTCGTTAGTTTGTGTCTTATAAAATCTAAACAACTGACCTTAACTACCCATAAAAGTGCCCCTTAACTGAAGCATACTCTGCCCATCATTTAAAGCATTTTAGTGGATATCCCTATATAGGTTTGACTACATGGTTTTGTTTTCAAATATGGTGCATGCAAGTTCTGATTCCTATATTTGGTGGTATTTGTCACATTTTAGTTTCTTCACATATGGCTGATTTATAAGGGATTCTCCTTTAGTTAAAAATTATTTATTTCCTTGATCTCTCTACCTAAAATTACAATCCAGGCCTCTTTACGAATGTTGTTTCTTGGAAATTAAGTACTCTTAACATTTGTGTGTCTCTCTCTCTCTCTCTCTCTCTATATATATATATATATATATATATAGTATATTTTATTCTTTCTCTCTCTCTATTATATTATATTATAACAAGCATCACCTGCAAACTAGTTTGCACCAAATTTTGGTGCAAATAGCCCAATGCCCCCACTTGGGCTCACATGGATGGGCGTGTTTGAAAGGCTTTATCTTGTATATGGTTCCTATAAAATTTTATTTTGATTGGGTAAGTAAAGCCATGTTTTTTAAGAGACTCAAAATTTCACATTTATCTAACAGTGGAAATTCATCAAGTTAGATCAATGGGACTTTAAAAGTCAAATTGGTCTTAAATTGGGTAAGGGTGCAATTCACAGGGAAGAGGTGGGTGTGAGGGAGAATTGATCTATTTGGCCCAATGTGGGCCCTACAGACAAAAGTTTGCACAAAACTTCATGCAAACTAGTTTGTAGGAGAACATTGTGTTATATATATATATATTTAAAAGCCCTTATTTTTCAAGAAAGTATTCTCCCTTTGGATTTGGAGAATGCTTTTATAAGGTGGAAGGACTTATGTGGATCTATTTGGCCCAATGTGGGCCCTACAGACAAAAGTTTGCACAAAACTTCATGCAAACTAGTTTGCAGGAGAACATTGTGTTATATATATATATATATATATATATATATATATATTTAAAAGCCCTTATTTTTCAAGAAAGTATTCTCCCTTTGGATTTATATATATATATATATATATATATATATATATTTAAAAGCCCTTATTTTTCAAGAAAGTATTCTCCCTTTGGATTTGGAGAATGCTTTTATAAGGTGGAAGGACTTATGTTGATTCCTCTTGTTTGGCACAGGATGATGACCCGCTAATCATGAGTCTCACAGCTGATTCACCATTGCATTCTTCCAGCAGTGATGACTTCGCTGCGATTCTAGATGCTGAATTGGCATCAAATTCTTCAGAAGAGGCACCAGCACAGCAAGAGGATCACAATTTTGAGGAGAGGTATCAAAATTGGTTTATAGTTTGAAGCTTTTACTTTTTATGGTTAGTTAATTATTTTAAGGGTTTAGTTTTCAGTTTTAAAGGTTTTTATGGGTCTTTTGAGTGTGTTTTACTTACCCATTTAATCTGCACAATTTCGTTTTTTCTCTTTTATCATCAATTGGTTTAAAAGATCTGCATTATGACTATATTGATATACAACAGTTTTCAAGTGCTCACTATGGCAACAAGAAAATTTGGAGGTTCATTTCACCATGCCATTATAAAGAAGAAAATTCTTATATTTTTATAGCTTGTATTTTAGATGAGAATCTTCTGTTTCAAGATGTGCTATCATCATTGGCAAAAAAATTGTTCCAATTGTGATTTGAAGTTTTAGTTGGAGTTGGTAGGTTATGTGAAGTTATTAGCTGCGTCTCTATGTACTTATTTTTAATTGGGGGTGTTTTTCCCCTAATTTGTGGATTTGGAGCACCATCACGGCATCATGTTCTGAATGGCTTGCAGGATTAAAAGGCGCAAACTGGATATATTAGACGATGATGAGTTGCAAGAAGAATTAGGTGAGCTGTACCAACATCATAGGATGCTAGTTCAGTTTCTAGCCTATTACAAAGATTTATTATCTTTAATGAATGTTCTTTACCTACCAGAAAAATATAGTGACTTGTTTTGAGCTCCCTTTTTTTCTTTTTTATTTCCTGTTAAGTTTTTTTTTAATACTAGTTATAACGAAATATAACAATAAAACATTATGCCTACAGGTAGCATATAAAAGACTTCAAATGATTCGTAGCCTCTGGCCTTGGGCAAGCGTAGAAATGAAATGAAAAAAAAAAAATTGAAGAATAACAAAGGTGACCCAGCACCATCATAGTCCTTGCTAAGGATATTTAACCATTTCCCTACTATCAACCCCTATATAATTCTGATGTCTCAAAGCTGCAACAGATTATTGCATTTCTGGCTTGAATTCGAGTGAGGAGATGAGCAGTTGCATTCACTTTAATAGACCTGTCACTTGCTCAACTGCTCCAAGGCTTCCTTAATATTTCTCAAATTACCTACCATGGTGTAGGACAAAGATCTAAGAGGATCTTGTCTACATTTGAAGATCAGACTCACAAGAAAATAACCCAATAAATTATTATCTATAGAAAAAAACTTTCATAAAATGTGGGCCCAACAATAAATTCTTCTCTACTCAACTTCAAACATAATAAATACTGAAATAAATTGTTTTCTCTAATTTGAATTAAACATAAATAAAACAAAGAAATACCTCTGTTACTCTCTTGGAATCAACCAAGCGAAGCCTTGAAGATGAAAACCTAGGAGAAAGCATCAATCTCCTTATATGTGGATTTGGGCCAAAGCATTTTTAGAACTCCACAAACAAAATAACAGAACACTACTCAATTCAACTCAACTTTCCTCTAGCCTTGAGGCTTCCACCATTATTTATACTGTACTTCCAAATAATAAATTTAAAACATAACCAATGTGTGACTAAATACAAGCTCAAGATTATCACTTTTTTACACCCTAAGAGAAAACACGTTATAATTTCTTCTATGGTTAGAATTGCACAAACTTGGGCGCGTTGGTAGGTTATTAAATAAGCCATCCAATGAAGTCAAATTCATGTCTCAGAATTTGTATCAGACGTGAAATATAACCATTATTAAAAATTACAAAAAATTAGCTGAAAATATAACTAAACCTAAATAATAAAATAATTGATCTTATTGGCAGCCCCATGCACATGTTCCATCATAGCATTTGCATCACACCAACAACGCTACATTACCTCCAATGATGATAGTCTGAACATGCTGCTTGGCACATAAAGGTGAACCACTAGGAATCCAACTTGCATAGGCAAACACCATGGCTGTGTTTGAATTAGGGTGACTTGAGGTGGGGAAGTTGAACTTACTTTAAAAATGCAAACTCACCGTATTTGGAAATATAGATGTGGGGATTCAACACTTATGAAATTCACCCCAAACCAGGGTGACTTGACTTCCCCACCAATAGGGAATTCAGTATACACTCTTTAACTCCCCTCACACTCAACTTCTATAGCTCCTGTACATGTGTATTGTATTGTGTATAAAATTGTAGGAGAGTACTTGTATAAATAATAAACAGGGAGCCAATTACGATGGCAAAAATGGAAAGGAATCAAAGAATAATCAATTACAATAAATTACACAGCCAATGACATATTCCGAGTCAACTTTCCAAAGTGGAATTATTCTAGTCAACGGTGTTGAGAAGTGGGTCCCACATGATCAATTGTGCCCTTGTAGTGGGTCCCACAACAATTATGTCCTAATTTCCTAGATTGCTCTAGTCGGTTCAATTCAAGGTGAACCAGTGGAGCTCCAGAGGGAATTTGGAAGGTATCATTCTTAAATTTGATTCCAAGCAAAAATTCTACGAGGTCAATGGTATTTGCCATACCTGAAAGTGGGATTAAGGCTTCCTCAGAAGAATTTACCTCTTATTTCTATCAGTTGGTCCACCAGCAGAATCACCAACTCAATCTGAATGTGTGCTCATTGTATTCTAGTCTGGAGGATGGCGCATATGATAGTTGCAATCATCCTTTGTCTGTATTGCTTTTGTGCTTCTTCTTTCAAATAGTGTTTTTTTTTCTTCTTGCGTATTAACTTGTTGAGTGGCATGTTTGGTTTCTAACCTATATGCAGATGTGCCGGAGGCATCGATGATTTGCCCTCCACATCCAGGTTTTATCAAAGACATGTGCGTACGGTGTGGGATGCAGAAGGATGATGAAACTGGAGTTGCATTTGGATACATACATAAGGTCTACATTGTTTGAATTAAACTGCTTCTAAGAGCTTCATTGTTCTATTATTTTATATCGTGTTGATGTGGTTTTGGAAAAATATGTAGAAAGTTTTGTCTTAAATCATCATCATCATCTAAGCCATATCCCATCATCTGGAGTTGGCCTTACTATTTGATTTGGTAGATCGTTTCCATGGGCCAATTGCCTATATGATGTCCATGGGACTTGGACCCACAATCTTTAGGATGTAACAATGAGCCCTTACTAGTTGTGGTATAAATTTCAAGGGCATAATTTAGCATTAATCATTATCATTCAAGCTTTCACCTATCTATTTACGCAACTTTTTAAGTTATGTTTTCTGCTCCCTAGTCTCCTCTCCCTCTCAATTGAGGTTGAGTTCTTTCTCACTCTGTATTTTGTATTCTAACATGACAATTTTTACTGATTCATTCCAAAATTTTGTTGGTTTTTTCTTTCTTCTTGCTTCTCACTGTCATCATCATCAAAGCCTTGACAAAAGCCCATGTTATTGGAACCATAATGGATATGGGTTTGCTTCATTTTCATTGTTGTTGGAGTTATTATTCCATCTATTTTGGGTTGGCAAAGTTTCGACTCATTATTGATATAAATGTATGACCTTTATTTTGTGCCATTTTGACATCAATATCAACAAAATACATCATCATTAATCTAAAAAAAAAAAAATTAGTAGGTTGTAGAGGCTTCTCATTGTATGATATTTTATATTATATACAAGTTTATTGAACGGAATAAGTGTGTCTTGTCAGATTCCTGTATTTGTGTTGAATACCCCGATACTTGTACTGCTTCTTAAATTATGCTTTCATAATATTATTATATTTTTATTTTTTTGAATGGTGGTACTGTTATATTTTTATTATTAGACAAACAAAAGAAAGGCTATAAAAAAATTACAAAATACACCATATGTTTGAAAGACTAATTCATTTACTAATTGCATGGGTAAATGTTTCAAAAAAAATCACAAAATTATATTTTGCATAGGACACTAGTATCCATCCTGTCCTTGATACTCAAAAAGTGGACTGCAGTATTGTCATTCCCATACTATGTCCAACCAATATTTGTGTCTATGAATTAGATCATGTAGTTCTCTTTATTCTCAAAGAGTGTGATATTGCAAGATCAAAGAGTTACTACATAGTCATATATGATTTATGTATTCTTTCACATTTATTTCTTATATTTCTTGTCTGTTAAAAGCTTACTCAAATGACAATGTGGTATTAGCTTTAATAATGTGCAGATGAAAGATGGGAGCACAATTCTAGGTGCTCTACGGGCAAGCATGTTTTTAGGTTCAAGTCATCAATTATGACATTGGTGATGATGATGTATGGAAATGGTTTGTTTTTGTAGGATTTGAAACTGGGCAGTGAAGAAATTTCTCGATTACGTGGAGCAGATTTGAAGAATTTGTTACGTTCTCGAAAGCTTTGCCTAGTTCTAGACTTGGATCATACTCTCCTCAATTCAACCCGTATTGCTGACATATCACCTCAAGAAGAGTATTTAAAGACTGAAGATTCCTTGAATGGTATGTTTTTGTTGTTGTGCTTACTTGTGGTATTGTTTGTTAGTAATAGTATGACATTTTTGTTTTGAGTTGTATATGCATTCGCTTGAATCACATAAAATACCCAAATTTATGGGAATAATTATCATTATTATCTCTCTTTTTTTTAATGGTTATTATATTAATAGAAAAGAGGCACCAGAGATGCAAATACAGAAGGCAAAGGAAACAAAAACAAAGATCACACCAACCCGCGACACCAATACATCCTCAAAAAGCAGTAAAAATACTGTGCAAAACACTAAAAAGAGCTTAAACTAAGTCAATACATTCTTTCCAAGCTAGTAAAAGGTCATTCATCGATCCTGAATTCCGCAATAGAGAAAGCCCAAGACGCGCACTTGTTACAAACTCTTCTCAAAACTACTTCTCTCGATTCGGCGCTATCGTTAAAGATTCTATTGTTACGTTCCTACCATAAGCTACAAATAGTGGCAAATAGCGACAAGCTCCACAATGAGGAACATTTGGAGAGACTAAAATAAGATCCCAAGCATAAGATAACTCTGTCACCGTAGAAGGCATAACCCAAAGCATACCAAACTTATCCAAAACAGAATTCCATACAGAATAGGAGAAAGGGCAGTGGATAAAAAAGATGATTTGCCTCCTCCAAGGCCTGCAGACAAAGGGGGCAAGTATTGACTAAGATTCTTCCCCTCTTGCGCAAATTGTCTTGAGTAAAAAAATTCCCCATGCTAGCTGTCCAAAGAAAACAAATTGCTCTAGACGGAGCTTTGGAGGTCCACAATGCAGGGTTGACAATAGTTGGACGACTTGTCCAATTGTTCCAATTGAAGAAAGACTTGACAGAGAAACACCTAGTCGGGTCCAACCACCACTCACGACTATCCTCAGAAGAGCTTCAGATCCAATAGGAAGAAATGACATGAAGCAACTCAGCAAAGTCATCAGTCTCAGTGTAAAAAAGATTGCGCCTAATGGAGAGGTCCCAAACAAACTGCTCACTGCAAATGGAGTAGAAATCAGCAATGACTCCAATCGGAACCTGAGATAGATGGTAAATAGAAGGAAATCGAGCTGCTAGAGGGGTATTGATACAGCAGGGATCAATCCAGAACTTAACTCTATTACTATGCCCCTAAATCTGATCAAATTTTTAAACTTATCAACACAAGCAGCAACAGCTCTCCACATTCCTGATGTTGTGCGAGGAAAAGGATTGACGTCCCATCCAAGGTTTCCCAGCCTGTATTTCTGGATAAGAATAGTCTTCCATGGGGAATCACCCTCAAAGCCTAACTGCCACAACCACTTAGAGATGAGAGCAGAGTTAGCACCAATAGGAAGACAGACATGCTCTCAACTCACAAGGTGGTATTCCTTCCTATCCTCCTGGCCGCCCCATAGAAAATTCCTCATGATTTTCTCCAAAGAGAGAACAACTTTACTTGGGAATCTAAAAGCAGAGGGGAAGTAGATTGACAAAGTAGAGAGAACAACCTTAAGTAGAGTGATCCTGCCACCGAAAGACACATACTTTCCCTTCCACAAAGCGTGACGCTTGCTAAATCTTTGGATGATAGACTCCCACTGGGAATATCCAGGAGAGCCAATGCAAAGAGGGAAGCCCCAAATAAGTAGAGGGAAGAGAGGATGAAGCACACCCAAAATCTCATAAAGTAGTCCAATCTCACTATCATCCAAATTGATGTCAAAAATTTCACTCTTTAGAAAGATGATCCAAAGGGAGGATGACAAGTCAAACCATTTGATTAGAGCGTGAACAGTCATAACAGACTCCTCGGCAGCCTCACAAAAAATAATGGTGTCGTCAACAAACTGTAAATGGTGAACCTGTGATGTAGAGTCACCACTGCGAAAGCCATGAATAAGGGAGCAATCGACAAATTTGGTGAGGAGAAGGCTTAGAGACTCAACAACCATGATAAAAAGAGCAGGAGAAAGAGGGTCGCCCTGGCGAATACCTCTGGAGCTCTTGAAGAAACCTTTTTAGAGGATCCATTGATGAGGATGGAGAAGTGAGCGGATGACATGCACTCGTGAATCCATAAGCACCATCTCCAACTGAAACCCATGCTGGAAAGATCAAAATGAAAGACGTGTCAATCCACCATATCATATGCTTTTTCCATATCAAGCCTACAAATAATTCCTTTTCTGTGAGATTTGTGTTGGGAATTGATACACTCATGCGCCGTAATGACTGCATCCATAATATGACGACCCTCAACAGCAGCAAATTGGTAAGGAGAATAGTTATCATTATTATTATTATAGCTATTTATTCACCTCTATCTAGGATTGACTTTTTGAGTTATGCTTCTCCATTCTACGCTATCAAGGACCATTTTTTTTCACATTCTATCATGTCTTTCTTTACTTCCTAGACCTAAGTCTTTAAAGTTCTCCCTTCTCCTAGCCCCTTTTTAGTTGGTTCCTACTTCTTCTTCTTCTTCTTTTCTATGGCTGGGTGGGTGAGTGGGTTGTTATTCGAGCCTTTTGTGGTCGTCTATATTCAGTCAATAATTGAAATAACTTTCTTTGTCACATTCCACAAGCACAATGAATAATAAAAGGGAAGCATGAAGAAAGCATGTGAAAATCTGCCCGATTATGGACAGGTTCACATGCCCAATGAAAAACTCCAAACCAAGGACTTCTCTAGATTTCAGTTAAATAAAAAAATCCAGTAACATGGAATGTCCAACCCATTGCGTTCTTGTTTGATGCAAGTTTCTTTCAATTAGACACTTTGTCACTTTTTTTTAGTTCATTTTACGCTTCATACTAACGAATGTAGGGTAACAACCATTGTAGAAGTAATATCAGCCAATGGAAGTTACAGCAACCCCAAAACAATAAATTAATGGGTGTTGAAATTCTCTCTCTCCTAATTCTTTCCTTGCAGAATTTTTTATAATTGCAATTTGTGTATAGATGATTTGAGGTCAAGCCTATTCAAGTTGGAGAAGATGCACATGTTAACGAAGTTAAGGCCCTTTGTTCACACTTTTTTGAAAGAAGCAAGTAGCATGTTTGAGATGTATATATACACAATGGCAGAGAAATCTTATGCACTAGAAATGGCCAGACTCCTTGACCCTGAAGAGCTGTATTTCAGTTCCAGAGTAATTTCACAAGCTGATTGCACCCAAAGATTTCAAAAGGGCCTCGATGTGGTGCTTGGTGTTGAAAGCGCTGTATTGATACTTGATGATACAGAGAATGTAAGAAAAACTCCTTGCCTATTATATACTTTCTGTTCGCATATATAATAACTGTTTATTTGACAATGGAGTACATAATTTCCAACTTACAATCTAGTTTGTTCCTGGGTGCTGTCACTGATATAGTTGGTTAGAATATATCCAGAGCTTTTCATGATAGGAAAACTAATCAATTAATGTAATTAAGTTTTCTATTTTCATGTAGAAAACTAACATTTTTTTACCTTTTTATTACAAAAACAAAATATATAATAAATAAATAAGTAAATTAACACTTAATTTTGCTAGCTTTCCCACTTCACTATGAACTTCTGTGGCATGACATTACAATGATTTTAAGGCTTTAGGTGGGGCTTCGATTTTACCAAGGATATAGTGAAATGCAATGGCTTGTTAGTGTCCTTGCTGGTCTAGGCAGTCGCATTTCTAGAAACCTCCTCAACCACTATTAGCCCATGGATGTTCTTCTTGTACGATCTTTAGATCTTTCTTGGTTGTTAAATCATTCACTCCACCGCATTTTTCTATTAAAAAAAAATCATTCACTCCACTGGTGTGTTTAGAGCTAGCCAACCTGGGTATGGATTCCATCTGTCTTCTGAAGGTAGGCCATTTGAGCATTTCCAATCTCTATAAAATTATGTTAAAATTTCATTTAGATCTTTAAGACAGATGCAGATACCACCGAGTAAGAGAACATTTTACTCTTTTTCCCCAACTGTTAGTGGTGATGAAAATTTTCCTCTTAAAGATTCTTCTTTTTTCCTTTAAAATCCCACAAGCAATTTGTTGTTGCCATTTTTTGCAAAGTTCAGCCTGAACTTTTAGAGGGTCCAACACCCATCATATCTATGTTGTCCCGAAATCGTTACAGCATGGACTATGAGAGAGAATAGGTTAAGAAAAGGTTATCTTAGGATATCAGAGGATTGATTTGGTTCATAGCATGAATAATTAGGATCACATTATTGACAAGACCTTCGTGGTATTCTTTCGATCATTGGATGTGTCACTTGTACACGCTCAAGCTGGAGGGTGCATGTGCATTCTGGTCAAGAATAATACGACGTTTTTTTCCTTGTTGCAGCATTAATTCAAGTTGAAATGACAGCATTCTGGATGATTAACACAAATTAGTTACCTCATGAGCTTTATATTGGTGGAAGTGGCTTTTGTGTAATGCATTGGTATAGACATAACCACCATGCATTGTGTTCTACTGCCAGTAACATGTATAGATGCTTTTGGTGTATCTGGAAATCTGGAAGGAAAGAAAACATTTTTTGGTGGTATCATTGTAAGGGATTGAAGAGTGTGTATTTGAATTTTGGACTAGCCTAATATGGAAGTATTTGATATACCCTTGCTTCTTTATCACCACCATCATCATCATCAGTAGGTTTCAAATTCGGAGGCAAAACTTTTGTAAGATATTGTGGTTGTCATATTGAATCTTGCGATATAAAATTTGAGCTCAAAAAGAAATTTAACATTGCAGTATTTAGTGAAAGATGGAAATCTTGAACTCTTCCAACCTCCACCCAATTTATAGCCAGTGTCCACAAATTTCACTTGCCAATGTTTTCCTTGTTGCATAATGTTTTTGCAAGTCTTTTCATCTAAAGAGGTCATTGTTGTTTATTTTGTTACGAGCTTCCATGGTTCTTGTTCTAGGTTTGGCAGAAACATAGAGAAAACCTGATTCTGATGGAAAGATACAACTTTTTTGCTTCAAGTCTCCGTCAGTTTGGCTACAGTGGTGAATCCCTCTCGGAGATGAAGAGGGATGAAAGTGAGACAACTGGTGCACTTGCAGTGGTTCTTAAAGTTCTCAGACGGGTCCACCAAATGTTTTTTGATCCAGTAAGTTACCATGTCCACTCTTTTCTTGTTCAACTTTTTTTAAGACAGTTCCATTTTTCCTCGAAGATATTTTTATTTCTCGTTTCTCATGTTCTTTCCTTGTTTTGACCAATACTTACATACCTGCCTTTCTTGTCAGTTGGTTTTTTTTTTTTGTCCGTTGTTAAGCAACATTGTAAAGTTATTAAAAATGACATCTGCTGGTCCTTATCTTGCATTTTTTCCCATGTTCTTTTGTTAGATATGGCAACTTCTATATTTTCTTTTTTATTTTTTTCGTTTCTTCATTTCATTTCACTTTTCTGTTGGTTTGTTTCAGGACCTTGGTATTGATGTCACAAGCAGAGATGTAAGACAGGTGATTGTTACCAAAGAAACTCTTAACTAATTCTCATATATAAATCATCTGGACTATTGTAAGGATAAACGTTGGTGGAGACTATTTCTTACTTTATTCTTTGATTTAGTCCATCTTAAACCCCATTTAGGCTGTCCAAACCTCCACCAGAAAGTTTACTAAAGCTGCAAGTTTTGTGCATTGATCACTGTTTCCTTAGGAGTGGCATGTCATCCACATCATAACAAACTTTATTCATCCAAGTGGTTGTAGTGAATTTGCTTCATTCCAGGCCTTCCATATGGATACAACAGGCCTTGCATACAAAGCTGATTGGCCAATAAATTCTGTTCAATCTATGAATGTCAAATCTCTCTCAAGAAAAAATGATGGCCATCAAATATATGGAAAGTTGAAAGTGATAAATTATCCAAATTCAACAGTTTCATGGATCCTATTGTTTAAGATCGATGATTGAGCTAGTCTGCTTATGGCAAGGCCCAATATTTGTGGATGAGTCGCTGTTGTTTAGAAGCTATGTTGCACGAACTCTTCAAAATGTATGACACACCCGTGTTGGATTCCTCATGGTTGTCCCATAGATTCTTAATGGACTCCTATAGTACTTTTTAATATTGTTTTCTAAGAAAACAAAAATAGTATCACATTTCTCCTTTTGAAACTTAACTAAAACATTGATATTATTGTCATTTGATTGTTTAGAATAAAAGTGGTACTCTATTTTCTAGTTTTCACACTTTATTTTCTTTGAAAGCCACATTTGAATTTAAATTTATTTCAATATTATACCGAGCATGAAAATTCCATTTTTTAAGCCACACATATTACTCGGATTTTGAGGTTGCTCGTCCGTGATTGAAGATTAGAAGCTTCTGATTTGGCTTTGTCTAGTTTTCCAAATGCAGGTTTACCTCCTTGTTCATCTGACAATAAGTTCAATTAATATAAAGGTATTAAAAAAAGGTTCAGTTCAAGTGGAACTTATCTAACACTTTCTTTAGGTTTAGCAACATAGGCTACAAGCAATATCTTCATTGTAAGAGCCACTTAGTAGTGATTAACCATGTCACCACCTTTTCGAAGATCCATGCCGTTCATTTTCTTCATGCTTAGCAAAACACAAGGTTGCTATCCAGATGTTTAGCAACCCATTGGTGTTACACATTCTTCATATGATAGGGTGTCAATTGATGTATACATTATATGCCTGACCTTTACCTCTCTCTGCAGTGGGTTTTTTTTTTTTCAAAATAAATACCATGGGAGACCAAACTCATGATTACATGAAACCACAACATCTCATATATAGGGTTACTCCAGGGAGGGTTGAACTCAATACCTTTTTTGCAATGCTTTTTGCTGAGCTACTTTATGCCCCCAAGACACACTGGCTCTAATGACATCAAAATGTTGTGCTTAATCTAACTTCCATCTCAGTGCTCTCAAATCATGTTGGTCATGGCCAATGGAGTGAATGGTAGCTGAGACAAAACCATATGGTTGTGTAAAAGAAACATAGTTGACTTTTAAATTAGCCAAGGATGCTTTTTGAGGGTATCTCTCTCAGGAGATTTGTTCCTCTTCCAATTAGATAACTTCGTTCTGATGTTCTCCACTGTCGGTCCCTAAGTAGGTGCCCAAGGATTGGCCATAATTTGGAGTCCAAGGTGCTTCATAAGAAGCTTCACTTTGGTTGCTACATGGTAGCAATGAAAATGCTCAGACTTTGATATATCAAACAGTTCAAACTAAGGTGTAATACTGACAAAATCTTATTTCTTGTTTCTTTTTATAGTTGCTGAGCATGATAAGACGAGAAATCCTGAGTGGCTGTAAGATGGTTTTTAGCCGTGTATTTCCAAATAGATTCCAGGCTGAGAATCACCCACTTTGGAAGTTGGCAGAGCAATTAGGGGCGACATGTTTAACAGAGCTCGATCCATCCATTACTCATGTCGTCTCAACAGACACAGGCACTGAAAAGGCAAGATGGGCAGTGAAGGAAAAGAAGTTCCTCGTTCAACCAGGATGGATTGAAGCAGCCAACTATCTATGGCAACGATTACCTGAAGATCAGTTTGAGGTTACTAACTACAAAAAACAGTGAAGGCTAATAGGTACATGTACGCCATCCAATGCCTTTTTATAGCTACAGGTAATTCATGGGTAATCTTTTCTCCCCAACTGTTTTTATCTTCCAACAGAACCTTGATTCAAGCTTGGATAGTTAGTGCGTCGATAGCTGAAATTAGTTGAATTGATCATTTTACTGCCTTGTAATGTATGCATTGGTGCCAATGCTTGCATGCTTTGTATACATCCACGGACAATTGGAAATTACAGAGTTTTTCTTTATAAATGATAGATGTTTTCCACTCATTTGATATCTTGTATTTTGGACCAGAATGTTGGTCACACAAATTCTGCATGGTAAAAAAGACTGAACTTAATTCCAGAATTAAGTTGCATCATTTGTTCTAGATTTTGGAGTATGTTGGGCTTCATATTCCTGAAGACAACCTTTATAGTAATGCACGCATCAAATGCCAGTCAAAACCATTCAATCCTGGATGTAGGGCTGAAACTCGGGTCGGGCGGGCCGGGTTTTGACAAACCCAGCCCTAACCCATGTCAAAAAATTTTGAACCTGACCCGACCCAACCCGAATTGCAAACCCGAGTATGTCAACCCAACCCGACCCGAATTGCTAATACTCTCAACCCGAGAGTTGACCCGACGCAACCCGGCCCGAGTTAGCCCGAGTTAGCCCGATTTTTTAAAGAGGGGAAGAGGAAGAAGAAGAGGAAGAGGAAGCGGAAGAGGTGGATATTGGTTTTCGAAAGAGGAGAAACGGAAGTGGAAGGGGTGTAGGGTTTTATTTAAGTTATGAATTAGGGTCGGATTTTTCCGGGTCGGGTTTTTTCGGGGTCGGGTTGAAGTTTAAATTCTTCAGCCCAACCCGACTCGAATTTCAGTCGGATTTTTTTTTTCCTAACCCAACCCGACCTGAGTTTACAATTTCTATAACCCAGCCCACACTATTTTCGGGTCGGGTCAGTCGGGTCGGGCCAAAACCCAACCCAAGTTTCACCCCTACCTGGATGTTTCTTCTGATGGAATTATCACAGAAGAATTACGAGAGACCAGATATTCCTTCAAACGGAGTCTATCAAATTGAAGGTGTGGATTAACTAGCTGGGAAGGGAGGGTTACATACCAGATACAGTCACTGCTTGGGCAAATTACGTTAGTCTAGGCATTGACCTAACTTGTATCTGTCCAGGTGGTATTAGTGGTGCCACTTATCCCAGAACTCTTGCTCTGAAACAGGAATGATCCGACACACTGATGGAATTGAACTCTACTTGGTACTCTCAGGATCACTCAAAGACCAGCATCTGCACCTGTCGAGGTTGTCAAGCAAGGACGAGGAAGGCGGTCTTGATAGATGAGTGTACTCTCTCATTATCAGACTGTTGCAGTGTAGATTTTGATTATTTCAGTAGTGTTATTAGATTATCTAATATGTTTTTATATTATTGAGTCCACATGATGTTGCTTTCTATGTCCTGATGACAAATATCACGAATACCTCAAAAAAGAAACAGTAGTGTCAAGGAAACTGTATACTGGGGATATACTGGTTCAGCACTGTCTGGATCTGGAGCAGAGTTTTCTCAGGTTGGTGTCCATGTTACTTGTAAGAGGTGATGGATGGTTAGAATTGCACTGCCACTGCCAGTCTGCCACTATGAATTTAGGCAGATCTCTATTGGTGATAATGTCTATGGCAGATTGATGGGTCTCAATAAGTTAACACTGGCTATACCATCATTGAGTGTAGCCCATTCCACTGTTATCTGCTGAGAACTATATGTGGGTACGTCTCTCAGCCACTGCCTTATTAAAGCTCTTCACAAAAATTATTTAAATTAAGTATGCAAACAGTGTAATAATTAAAAATTATAGAATTTTTTCCAAGGAGAGATGGTGTGGTTAAAATCTATAGTTTTTTTCTGATTATACAAGTAAGCACTTATCAATATGTTGTGATGAAGAGAGAAATGATTCATTAAGTTGCCCTGCTGTGGAGGAGGCCGCATTACATCCATATGACGGGCCCCTTGTCTTGAACACCATGAAAACAATAGAAAATTATTATAATTTGCCATACTTGATTTGCTTAAAAATAGAATTAGATTTTGAATTACTTGTATCAGAATAACTCTAAAGGCTAACCCAAAGGGGTTGGAGTGAGGAATCCGTCTTGGGAAGTGGCAGTCTAAGTTTGATTTTCACTCCACTTCAAAGGGTAGAGAGGCTTGCGTATGTCCTGATTATCAGTTGGGTGTTTTAAGAGGTTTGGACACTTTGATTAGAAAAAAAAATACTCATAAGGCTGATAAAAGTAGTAAAAATGAATGTTGTTTAAAATGATTTTTGTGCATTAGTAAAAGGCTTGAAATAGCCATAGTTGAGAAAATTGAAGGATTGAAAAGTGAGATTCCTTCATATGAGGCAGCCAACATGGCAATGACATGGATGATGTGGAATTTATGACTCTACCTTGGTAGCAACTTATGGGCCTTCTAACGTGGTCCTTTTAGGCCTAACTGATATCCATTCAGGCCTTATCCCATAGCGCACATACGAACTTTAATGGAATGAAAGTGGGTCCATTAGAAAGCGTACGTGGTCCTCTCTTGCCTCCATCGTTTCTTTCAAGGAGTTGGACTAAAATTGGATGTAATCTAATTGGGCTCCATGTTCATCAAATGGATATTTTAAGGTTGAGATGACCGTATCACATAATTAGAAACATGATATATAGCTAGACATGCCCAAACGGTTTTCTATTTGAAGGCTAATCAATGTTCTTAGAATCGAACCATCTAATGACTGAACTATCTTCGAGGAATTTTTGGTTCAATTGGATTCAACTACGGTCAAAGCCGGTCAAATAGTAATATAATATATATATTACAAATAACATTTATTAAGACACTTTTTACAAATAACATTAATATAAATATTACAAATAACATTCAAACTCTAAATAATATATCAAAACGACGAAGGATGTGGGATAGAAATGATAAAACACCTTCATACATTTTTTTAATATTAAATTTTGATATTTTAAAGGGGAGTTTAAAAAAAAAAAAATCAAATTTGGTGAACTGCAGTTTTACAGTTTGCGGTTTTCTATGGCCTGACTCTAAAATCGGTTTTCATGCTAGACCGAACCGTGAACTCGGCGGTTCCGGTCGAACCGGGCTTTGATAACAATGAGGCTAATGTATAAGTTTTGCAATGTACATCATCATCGATGTCAATTTTTCCATCTATTTAAGGTTTCCGTTAGACATATTTTGCATTTATATATATTTGTCATCATCATTATTTAGTTATTTATCCCATTAATTTGGAGTAGGCACTTTACAGATTGTATACGAAAACATTCTAGAGAAAAACAAAGACCTAAGACTTTTATACACTTGTGAGATGCATGTGTTTTATATGAGTGACTTTGGTAAAAATTGATAATTAATAAATCATTTTTCATTTCAGAAATTTTTGCACAAATATTTACTATTTTTAGATACTAACATAAAAATGTAGGTTAAAAACTTTAATTCACCAATTTAATTATATAATCTCTTTCTCTATTTCTAAGTTATTTCATATGAATTTTCTCTTTTTTAAATAATAGGATAAGGTTCGTCCAAGTTTTTCTAACTCACTATAATCCAATCTTAAAATCTATTTTTCTAATTTTCATTCTTTTTTACACAAATTTATTATTTTATTACTAATATGATATAGTCATGCCAAATTAAGTTACAAATTCACTAATTTTTTTTTTTTAATTTTAGCTATGTTTTATGAATTTTTTAAGTTTTTCTCTTAACATAAAAACAAATTACAAATTTTAAATAAATAATCAAAATTCATTTAATGAGAACGTTAAAGTGCCCTTTTCTTATTAAATAAAAGCAAACGATACTCTGACCAATCGTTAGCTTCAGAAATTGGTAGATATCTCTAATGGACACCTATTGTCCTATCATACATAGTTTCATTATTCAAGATAGTGATATACATAGATTTTCTTATAAAAATATATAGTTTTATGTTCAAAGTAAGAAATCGCATTTATTTGAGTCTGTAAAACTGTTAAATTTTTAAATAAAATAAAAATTGTTTATTTTTAATTCACTTAATAACTTTTTTATAAATTCTATATTATAAAAAAAGGAAAAAAATCTAAATATATGCTTTTGAATTTACATGTGGGAAACCCAACTTAAAATCCCCACGAGTGATACACACTGCCCTTAGAGTACACTAAGTTAGACTATGGGGACTTGAACTTGACACCTCCCGTATCCTGAGGCGAGAGGTTAATATTTAATTCTCTCTCTTTAGAGTTTAGAACATGATCGGTCACAAAGCCCATGTGCTAAATGCTAATATAAATTTCTAAGTTTCTGAGGATATTGCATCGAAACATAAATAATAATAACCACGTGCTTTGCATATGTAATCGTTGAATAAGCATCTATAATGGTTGAAATGCGGCAAAACTTGAGATTAAGTTTGGAGAAATCTTAATTAAATCACAATTCATAAAATAAATTAAAAAAGATTTTGATCAAATGAGTATCTAAAATTTTATCTAATGCCCTTGACGAGACTTAAGAGATGGAGATCTTGAAGTTCTCCATCATTAAAAAAAAAAAGTATAATATTATAATTCGAAATGCCACAAATCAAAAATTTATTGCACACTTGCTTTTATCCTTAGCAATCAAATAAATATTAAATTCCTTCATGGAAAACTATTGAAAATGATATTATAATTTAGAATATAAATGGTATGAGTAATACAAATGAATAGTGAATAAACTGCAACTCATCTATAAATGAGTTATCATATACTCAAACAGATATTAGATTGTTTTATTTTTATATTTTTATTTTTAACTAGAAAATCCAACTAAATAGATTGAAAGTAGGCTTGATGTCTTCTTATAAATAAAATTTTAATCCAAAACTCAATTTATACCCACTTGATCTTAATGGTCAAAGTTATCAAACATCCTTGAATTTTAATGGATGTTCGTCAACTTTAACCGTTAAGATCAAGTGTCTAAAAAATAAAATTTAAAATAAAATTCAATTGTTGGTACGTCATCAAGTATTCTTTCAATCTGCACAGTTAGATTTTTAGGTGGGTATCCCACGATTTTCCACACGTAATTCAAAAAGAAAAAAAGATTTTTAGGTGAAAAATAAAAAAAAAAAAAAATAAAAATAGTGGTAAATAAGACTTTATGATGGATCGCATATTCATCATTTGTTGGACGTAGATAAGGATGGAATAATACCCTTGGCAGTACATAAAATGTCACATGGCTGCTTAAAAAACATTAAGAGTTGACATAAAAGGCTGAGAGAAGAAGATGTGAGAGTGAGACTAAATAGTAGATGAGGAGAAAACTAGCCTACGCAACTTCATGTGAGTTTGCTTCTATGCTATGGGTACCAATCCCTATCCAATATCAACATGCTTAATATTTAGATGGCGTGCAAGTAGAGATATAATACTTTCTTCATTTCAAGATTCCCATTTCTTAACCTTGTCAAATTTGAGTTTGAACTCTATAAATTATATCTTTATCTCATCTTAGTATATAATAAAAAATAAAAATAAATTGTGTACATTAAAAACAGGTGGTCATTTTGACATCTGACTTTTCTTTTAAGAGACATCTGATTTCAAAATTTTTTGTGAAAATTATCATTTTACCCCTTAGTTTTTTAAAAAAGACGATTCCTCAACACA
This sequence comes from Chimonanthus praecox, assembly GCA_022113865.1. Taxonomy (NCBI): domain Eukaryota; kingdom Viridiplantae; phylum Streptophyta; class Magnoliopsida; order Laurales; family Calycanthaceae; genus Chimonanthus; species Chimonanthus praecox. Next base: position 11,236,652 of record CM039095.1, on the reverse strand, counting down.
AAACTGAGGGGCAAAATAGTAATTTCGAATAAAATTTTGAAATCGAATCTCTCTAAAAATAAGTCGGGTGTCTAAATGACTATCCGTAAAAAAAAATATCACGTTAATTTATAGTCTTAGGTGATTGAATTTCAACATGAGCAATTTAATTGACAATACTTCCTGATAGGCAAGGACTTTGAAAAAGCCAAAATATACAGTAAACAATAATGTTTTAGAGAAGTTTTATGTGAGAAATGCTCTCTACAACTATTCTAATAGTTTCTTTGAAAATGAACCCAAATGAGTTTGAATGATGGTCAGAAATTCACCTCATAAAGGAAGAGTCATGAGTTCAATTCTCACTCCACCTCAAATGACCATTCTCCATAGAGTTATTCTATGTATGTAAGTAGAGAGGGTTGCACATGTTCTGAGAATTAGTTTGGTTATCTAAGAGATCTGAACACGTTAATCATAAAAAAAAAGAGTTGTCAAAAAATTGTGTCATATGTGTTATCACGAATTTGAAAAAACCGAAATAGACGGTGTTTTTTCTTCCATAAGTTTGGCTACACATAGAAGAAGAGTGTATTTATTTTGATTTGAATCGTGTGTATGAAGATGTATATGCAGAACCAATTATATCAAAATTCATTTGGTATAAGTCTAATTCTAAAGAAAACGATGAGACATTGGAGTGGTTTTTCTACCTTTTTTAGTAAGATTCAAAAATGGCGGTGAATTCACTTGTAATTCATTGAAATTTTCAATTATATAGGTTCAAATTCATTCATTTACAATGAATTCAGACAAGTCTCTAGCCAAAAGAAAAGACACACAAGAGTCGGTCTCACATGTTCGATCAAGCAACGTTTAAAATCTGAATTTGACACATAAGTCGGTGTGATGACCAAATTGATGTCCGCAATTCAACTTTTAGTCACATCCACATTCATGGTACAAAATAAAACCAATGCAACTAACATCACGTGCCAATAAATTTTGACCCATATTTTTTTATTTTTCTGATCAATGTGTTCAGATTTTTTAGAGCATTCGACTAATCCTCGATTTATGTATAAGCCACTACCTACATACACCGGATAATTTTACAGGGAGTGATCATTTAGAGTGGAATGAGAATCGAACTCAAAACTCTTATTTCTTAAAATGAGTTCCTGTCCGTCAATCTAATCCCTTTCGATTGATAGAATTTCTTCTTTTCAATAATGCCCCTAGAGTTTTCAAATCTCAATTGGTACTTGAAAAGTGATATTTCATATAAAATTCTGACATTAGTCTTACAACTTTTAAATAATTTTCTGATAATTCACTGTTACTGATCCCACTGAATGAATGGCCATAAATCTTATGACCAATATCTATGGGGTATGATGCTATGAATTCTTGCACAAGTCAACTCATTTTTACCAACTTCAATGGCTCTTTCATGTGTAATACTCCATTTTTTTTTCTTTTGAATTATATTTTTCATGGGTTTTTTAGATTTTCCTAGGTGTACTCATGAGATTTTCTAATATTTCAGTCATCCCTCATATTATTTTCTTTGTCTTATCCCTCATTTCTTATATTTTTTAATCATCATGGAATCGTTTTTATTATTTTAAGAGAAGTGATTGATTATAACTTTTTTTATTTTCTACTCTTAATGGAGAATAGTATTCTTGTTAGTTTACATGATGAAATTAATAGTTAAAGGGGACTTTTGAGATTCTTGTGAAAGTCAAGGGGTTTTTTAATATTTTAAAAAAGACAAGGGTGTTCCAAAGAATTTTGAGAAAACTCAAAGATTTTTTTTTTAGAATTTTCACTTAAATAAGAGTCTTTTTCTAGTTGGAATCGTTTATCCCATTAATTTAAGATTGACAAGTTGGCACTTAGGAATGTTTTCATGGAACTATTTTCTATGAAAATAAATTTCAGTAAAGATTCTTTCTTCTATAAAAAAATAAAATCTATAAATTATGTTTTCTATGATTATCAATTTATTTTTGTTTACAACGATTTTTCAATGATTTTCTTTTTCTATTGGGAGGCATAGATTATAACTCAATTATAACTATTATAAATGATGATAATGATGCTTATTATTAGAATGATGTTAAAGTGTATATATTGAAAAGGTAATGGAACCATTGTCTATCATCAGCATCATAGTTAAGGTAATTGAATCATGTGTTGCTTTAAAATGATAATATTATGTGATAAGAATGCAAACCAAGGGTATAAATCTCAGCAAACATATCTCGGGTTTTGGATGTCCGAGATATCTCAGTCGATATGAGTGAGATCTCGCAAATATCAAACCATAAGTTAAACTAGGTTGATCAAGGTCGTGGATTAATTTATTTCATGAAGAAATGATCAGGTCAATTGGGTCATGGATCAAGTGATAGCTCATTATTAGATTGGATCTTGGCTCATGATTCAAGTTGGATCATATTTAGTTTGTGAGTTGGGTCATAAGCCTCGAAATTCTTAACTCATCAAAATTGTTTTTCAACCCCGTTTCTAGTAAAACTCAAGTCATACATTTTCTTTTAGTTAATGATCATGTGAGAAAATTTATTTTCTATGGAAAAGGTTTACATGAATGAATTGAAAACAATAAAAGTCAAATTCATTTTTCATTAAAAAGTTATATGCTGACCCACTGTCTATAATATCAATAAGTTGCAATCATGAATACTTAAGCTGCGTTTCGATGAGAAGGGTGTAAATAATAGAGGGTTACTCCTCGTTACCCTTGCTTGGTAATCAAGAGGAAAATTTAAAAATTCAAATTTTTATCCCTCTTTTCTCACTTTAAAAACCATTTCCTTCTAAAGAGTTTTCATATTATAAGGAGTAACCCTGATTAGAGGTAATTCCTGTAAAATTTACCCCTTATTCAAATACAGCCTATCAGAAATTACCTCAAATAATACAAAAACCTTTTTTTATCAGGATTTTCAAAAGTTGAAGGGTTGGATAAAAAGTTTTTACCCCTCATTTTAGTTACCAAATGGGTGTGGTGGGGGGTTACCCTCCATTCTCGAATCCAAACAGTCTTACCTATTGTGCTAGAGATTTTTATAAAGGGTAAAAAATAGTTTAGATAAATTGTTGAAAATATGATTTAAAGGTTATAAGAAGTTAATTGAAGATAAGTTTAGATTCAATTTTAATGATAAAGATATTTAAAAAGAACTTAAAATTAAATATATTTTAAGTTTATGAAATGATAACTATTATAAGACGAAAAGAAACAGACTGAAAAATGTGAACCGACTGACAACGAACTAAATCTAAATGGATAACGAACTATCTAGAAAACGTGGCCCACCAAAATTTTATTTTAAAATTGAGACAAGAACAGAATCCGAGGCATGTGACTTTGCCTTTTTCACAGGGCAAAAGTCATAATGATAGAGAAATTATTTATTGTAAAAAAATTTACGTATGAGAAATTTTAGAAAACAGCGGTTTAAATTTGTATATTTTTTAATTATAATCTTCTGCTCGTATTATTAGAAAAAAATTAAAAACTAAAAAGTATGTAAAAAATTTATGAACTAATTTTTCTATTTTTTTCTCAACTCAATTTCCAAATACAAAATTCATAGAGATTGAGATGGAAAAACTCAGAGTTTGAGATTTTCTTCCACAATCACATTTACATTCATATTTATTATTCGGTCTTAATTTTTTTTAATGGCCAGTCATTCTAATACGAAAAAAATTTATTAGGATATACGGAATAAAATGAAATTCTTATTTTACCTCTACCGGTGTACCGCTCATCACATATCGATGTACCGATAACATGTCATTCTGCATTTCAGTATACCGATACTTAATGAACGGTACACCGGTAGGAGTAAAATAGAAATTTCACTCCATCCCGCATCTCCTAATAATTTACCCGTATTATAGGCGTCCGTTTTTAATATTAAATATTATATTTTATAAATTTTTAAATAACAAATGAGTATTATGCAACATTTTCATTTTAATTAATATTTGTGTTTTATAGAAATAATAAAATAGATTAAATTAAAATTTTACTTATATATAATTTTAGTTAAGATAACTTAAATAGTGATCACCCCTAATTGAACTCATGGTCCGATGGACCATAGAATTAAGTAGTCTAATGGAACAATGTAACCCTGTTTATCCATCTTTTATAGCCCTTGTAGCCCTTCTCAAGTATTTTTAAGCATGAATTCCCTTTTCCTCTCACAAGTCGTTTACAAATAATAAAATACACTATTAAGAGATGTTGTTACAAGTAATACACATTAAATCACTTGAATATCTTGCTTGCGTATAAATCCTTGTATTGCAAATTTTTCGTAAAAATTCTTAGATTTTCAATTACTGAAAGTTGATCTCTAACATTTAAAGATTAATTGTGAGAATCTTACTAGTTATTCCACTAATATGTAGAAAATAAATTGATTAGAGAAATCGCTCTTTTAAGACTCATTTATTCAAATTCGAGCACATCTATATATATTTTATGTTGACCCATTTATAATATTATTATGACTGTTGGGACTGAGTCATTCTACCTATCAAACTAGTCTTTTGGAATGGAAGATTAATCTTAACAAGTGGTATCAGTGACAGGTTCCCATGCCACATCATGTGGGCTCAGGAATCTTTTAACCAAACGGAATGGTTGGCGACATTCTATCTATCGGAGAGCTTTACTCGAGAGGGGATTGTTGAGGTGCGAACGAGAGTCTCACATCAGTTGTAAGAGATGAAAACTAAATACTTATATGGGATTGAGTTACTCTACCCATTAGACTATTCTTTTGAATTGAAAGCTGAGTCCTAACATTGATTTGATTGTATATTGATAAGTTGTTTTAGTATGTGACGAATAATAAAGACACTCTATTTTATTTTTTTAAAATGCATGTCAAAACATAAAACTATTTATATATGAATCATAATTTTATATGTTTTATAAAAAATATCTTTACTATTTTTTAAAAAAAAATACTTGTAAAAATAAGAAGGCACCCCACCCAAATCCCGAAGAAACGACTAAAGAGATCATGTGATCGTCAGCACTATTGGGCTGTTGCCCCACACATCTGAAGTCTCAAGTCATCACGTGAAAGTGACTGCTGCTTTCAAGCTTTCTCTATTAATCCAATTCTTCCATAAATTCCATCCCTAGATAGTATCAGTTTTTAAATTGAAGATGAATTTTAGATAATCAGTAAAGTATTTTTACGGCGGTATTGGTCGATATAATTTTTTAATTTTAAAAAAAAAATTGTTCCGACCATTTTTTAAATAATTTCTTGCATTAGATATGATATGAAGTAGGTTTAGAGACAAACTCTTCAAGTGTGAAAGGAATTGTCAATTCTAAAATTTATTTATTTTCAAAATTTAACCATTTTGAGTTATTTTCATCAATTTTTTGAATCTTTACTGTAAGATAATTCAATTTTAGATTTTTTATGAAAATAATTTAATAAATAGTATTGAGTGGAATGAAGATGTCTTGGTGTGATTAATACAATTTGTAGGGTTTCTCTTTAATTTTTCAAGTTTTTTTGAAAAAATAATGAAAGTCGGATTTTCTAAGATACTTTCCATTTTAAAGTTTTTTTTAAATAATTAATGTGATTAATATAATTTTTAGAGTGTTTGTGTATTTTTTTAATATTCTAGCATTTTTATGAAACTCGGATATTTTTATTAAAAAAAAATTATGAATTGTAATAGAAGATATATGTCAGTGTGTGATACTAAAGAACATGAATTTCATTTTAAGTATTTCCTCATCTTAGTTTCTTATTTTCTAAAAAATTTAGAGCTTTTTCAAATCTTTAGTATCGAAATTTTGACTCTCAAGTGTATAATACTCCATAAAAATGGTCATTTTTAAAAAAAAATATGCTCACACAAGTTTTTCATTTCTCTTTTTTTTCTCATATTTTCTGTATTTTCTAAAAAAAGAGAGTGAGAAAACCATATTGACATTATAACGCCGATACATATTGGGTACCATTTTTATAACCCCTACATCCATCATTCTAATTAAATTACTTATTTAAAATTATTTTTTAATTTTTTCTTCTATTTTATTCTGTAAAAAATGAAAATTACTCTACAATAACACCCCTAAATTAAGACGTCTCTCAATTTTGAATCATATGGTATTTAGTCATGGAGTAATGATTTTCACACGAGCAATTTTGATAATTGCACACCATAACAAAAGGAAATCTAATTATTACCCTTATTATTTAAGGTATAACTTGCTTTCAAAGGAGTGGAAGAAAAAAGGTAATAATGAAATTTCCTTTTATTATGGTGTGCAACTATCAAAATGGCTGGTGTGAAAATCATTACCCTTAGTCATGTGGTGGGGACAAGTGACCAACGTTTTAAAAATTGACCGAGTTCAAGTCGACTCAGTTAAGTCAACTCTGACTCATTTTTGTCCAATATGGCTAATTCCCGTTATAACTTAGTCAAATCTTTTTTTCCCTTTTTTACCCACATGGATATATCTCAGCTGGTAACCTCCGCCTCAAGAAGCAGGAGGTCATGAGTTTGAGCTCCCATGACCTTAATGTGCCTTTGGGGTAGGAGCCACTCGTGGAGATTTTACGCTGGATATCCCACGGTTTCCCACACGTCAATTTAAAAAAAAAAAAAAACTTTTTTTTATCCAATACTAGTTAGAATTTGATTGTGCCGGTTTATCAAAAAAAAATACTAAACAAGTTAATTAAGGAGAATTTTCTACTTTTCACTTGCTTTCTCCTAATTCAAGTGGACTTAAGGAGTCTCTATAGAGTTCTCAATTTGAAACACTATTTGAAACACTATCTTGCATAGTTGCATGTTATGTATATGCAAAATAATTTTGAAAACTCTAACAAGGCATTAAGTCTTTTTATTTAGGAAGCTACTCGTTAAAATTTAAAATAACCCACACATTTTTTTACATTTTTTTATAGAATATAGAAAATTACATATATAATTGGTCATAAGCTATTTCTTTCTAATTTATTAATAATTAGAAACTCTATAGGACTATAGGAAATTCAAACGAACTTCAAGATGGGAGCTCTTTAAAAATAAATATATTTATGAAAATATATATCAATGTTAAGGACCATTTTGGATGTGGGTCCAATCATTAGGACTTCATTGGATCCTAATTTGTTTTTGGGCTCACAACTTTGAAAATTAGGTCAATGTCCTATTCCTCCTCTATGGACCCTATCCATTACAACCTAATTTTAGATACACATGTGATTAGGGCCGACTTTGATTCGTGGGCATCTTCTTAAATACATACCCATCTTGGCTCAAAATATTTTCTTTTTTTATTTTAAATTAAAAAAATTCATTTTGTAATGCAAAATATAATTATATAATTTTACAGTACTATTTTTTTATTTTACAATTCTAACATTTTTTTTATCAAAAAATTAAATTGTCGCCGCTGCCTCGGCCACCCTACTCTTTAAAAAAGAAAAATATGAATTTATAAAAATTATTAAGGGAATAGAAAAAGCGCAAACTGATCCTTAAATTATCAAAATTCAAACCATTTAAGTTGTAATTCTATCATTGGAATTCAATTTCGACCTCGTTTGAACTTTATAACTTACTTTAAATGTTGAATTAGATAAAAAAACATTAAATATTTATTAATTTAATTTAAATATAAAAAATCAAGAACGAAGATGTACTCGGTAGTTGGCACTTGGGAGTGCCCACTGCCCACCAAGATCATTCAATCAATCACTTTTACAGTGAGTGTTTTAGAAAAAGAAAAGACGACAACTGTCTCGTGTCTTTCATGGGTCCACTGCCATCATAATAATTCCAATTATTAAGTTCTACAATTTGTACTGACAACTGAGTACGACTAATCAGGACCATCCGTTTCAAAGGTTTTAGTCGCAATATATGGCTCTTCCAAGTCTTTTCATGTCTCCACCCTCCAAAGTTGGTAATTTTGGAATAATTTAGGGCAGCAAGACACAATTATTATATTAATTCTATATCTAAAAATTTAGGTTAATTTGACTGATAATTATATAGATATAAAATTTATAAAGTTTAATTATTGATTGATGATCTGTGTAATTTAATTTTGATTTTTAAATTTTGATGAATATAGTTCATTAATTTTAAAAGTCTAAAATCAGCGAATAAAATTATTAGATAGAGATAAAATTTTATATAAAAATTATTCATATGTTTTTTCATCGAACTCGACAGTTTCATGCAGGGGTTCGAATATCGATCGATATGTCGATATTAAAACTGTATCATATCGGCCAATATCATAATATCGACCAATATCGATAGTTTTTGTTAAAAAAAAAATTAAAAAGAGAGAATTTTATCGGCCGAGATATCAGTCGATATCTCGTATCCATTGTCACAAATATCGATGGTATTTTCAAATTTACCACGTTTTTATCGGCAAAATATCATTACTGCATTAAAAACGCATTTTTATCGCCATTGCGATAAATTTCTAGTAAATTCTCGATAAAATTGCATTAAAAATGCGATAAATGGTAATATCGCAATAATATTTCGGTAAATTCCTTATTACTATTTTTATTTTATTAATATTTTTATTTATTTTATTTTTATTATTTTTAAATATTATAATTTCTGTGAGATTTTTCTGTTAAATTTTCAGTAAAAATTTGAGAATTTAAAAATATTCTGATATTACCGATTACCGTTAATATCCTAAGAACATTATTTGTCACGATACTCGTATCGGCCAATGCCGTTTTTTTTACCCCTCGTTTTTTAGAGATGTCTCGCGAATCAATTAAATACTTATATGTAACCATCTAAACACCTACACATTTATTCTCGATAAAGTTTTGACCTTCTAACCACCTATATATATATATACACGATAAAGTTTTGACCGGCGCAAACATTGAATTGGGAATATGCAATTAATTTGAAAGATTTTAAATTGACTAAAATCAATCTAATTATCGGACTTTAATTTTATTTGAATTGAATTAGAGTTAATATTTTATTTATTTATTTATTTTATCTATTGATTTGAGCTCATATACTCTATTGAAGTAAAAAAAAAAAAAAAAAAAATCTTTGTCTATTCTCTCAATTTTTTATAGTCTCACGAGTCTTTTTATCTTTTTTTTTTTTAAAAAAAATCTTCTCATTTTTATAACTTTTTAATTTCTTTTATAAAAATTTAGATTAGTCAAAGTTGGATTGAATAAAATAAAATCTAACTCATGTTAAGACAGCAAATTATTCTCTCTAGTCTCTATAGCCAACTCTCATTTTTATATATTTATTTGGACTGGTCATGTAGACACCACATTCTCCTGGTAACAGATATCGCTTTTTCATTTTTAAGTGTGAAATTACCATATTGTCATTTCATTTTAAATCGTTCAAATGAACACCCAGTTTATTTTTCGTTCGTTCTAATGATGAGACCATTTGAACGAACATTTCAGTGTAAAATGCGTTCGTTCAGACGGTCTTCTCTTTATGGGTTGTGGAGAGAGATTTTCAAACGAGATCGTTTTTCAATCGATTTCTAAAAGGAAGGAATCAAAATTCATCTACTTTGAATTCTATGAGCTCCAGTACTGATTTTAAGTGAAAAATGTATAGTTTTGGATTTTAAAAATCGTATTCAAAGAGTTAAGAAAAAACAACCTTCCCTCTTAATTAGTTTTGTACCGGTATAGAGAACATATACATCTAAAGCAGTGAGTTATCGATGCACCGATAGTTGTTGAGTGGTGCACCAATAGAGGTAAAATAGGCATTTCACTCCATCCCGTGTTTCTTAAAAAATTTTGCTCGTGTTAAGATGACCACCCCTTATTTTTTTCATAATAAAGAAATTAAGATCCTCACCTTTTTTCGAGTATTAATTAAAACTTTAAATGCACACAATCCCCTACAAACTACAAGCATCTTGGGATGACATCCATTTTATAATAAAAATAGGGAGCACTTACACACCCAGAAATTCTACTTCTACACACCCGAAATCGAATTTTTCTGGTGAAATTACAATTTTACCCCCGAATTTCCAATCATTCGAATGAATGCCCAGTTCATTTTGGCATTCATTCGAATGAATGAGCTAAACAGTAACACGGAATACTGCTCAGCCCCATTCATTCGAATGAATAGTAAAAAAATAGTCACAATTCCTTCCATTCATTCGAATGAATTGTTCATTCGAATGAGCGGAATGAATTTCCGTCGATTCCTTCATTCGATTGATTCGAATCGTTCATTCGATTGATTCGAATGAACCTTCAGTTCAGCAGAATCATTCAATTATATAAATTTTTTTTTAAAATTTTAAACTTTTTTTTAAGCATTGTGTATTTCTAAAAAAATTCAAATTGAATATCCAGACTAATTAGGATAATCTGATAAAAATACTTTAAGACTTTAAGATCTTTTTGACACTCCTAAATATTTAAAACACAGTATTTTACAAATAAGGGTATCCCTAGGGTGTGTCAAAAATACATTTAGGAGTGTCAAAAGACCTTAAAGTTTTAAAGTATTTTTATCAGGTTATCGTAATTAGTCCGGATATTCAATTTAAGAAATTTTGGAAATACACAGTGCTTAAACAACAACTTTAAAGTTTTAAAGGAGATTTTATTATTTAATATACTATGCACATTATTTTTTAAGCATTGTGTATTTCCAAAATTTCTCAAATTGAATATTCGGATTAATTATGATAACTTGATAAAAATACTTTAAGACTTCAAGGTCTTTTAACACTCCTAAATGTATTTTTGGCACACCCTAGGGATACCCTTATTTGTAAAACACTGTGTTTTAAATATTTAGGAGTGTCAAAAGACCTTTAAGTTTTAAAGTATTTTTATCAGATTATCGTAATTAGTCTAGATATTCAATTTGAAAATTTTTAGAAATACACAATGCTTAAAAACTAAGTTTAAAATTAAAAAAAAAAAAAAAAAATATATATATATATGTAATTGAATGATTCTGCTGAACTGAGAATGAACGATTCGAATGAATCGAATGAATGAAGGAATCAACGAAAATTTATTCCGTTCATTCGAATGAACGATTCATTTTTCATTCGAATGAATAGAAGGAATGGTGGCTATTTTTTACTATTCATTTGAATGAATCATCTATTCATTCGAATGAAGAGGGCTGAGCAGTATTCCGTGTTACTGTTCAGCCCATTCATTCGAATGAATGCCAAAATGAACTGGGCATTCATTCGAATGATTGGAAATTCGGGGGTAAAATTGTAATTTCACCCGAAAATCTCATTTCGGGTGTGTAGAGGTAGAATTTCCGGGTGTGTGTAAGTGCTCTCTAAAAATAGTTTCTCAAACTCAATTATTGATTTTAATTGTAGACAAATAAGATAAATGAGTTTGATAATATTATTTATTTTAATAAGATATAATAATAACGATGATAACAAATTACACTAAAATAAGATTTGATGAAGTGAAGAAAAAGACACCATCTTAACAAATTTGTGTTTTTTTTTCCTAAATCGGCTCTATCATTTGAGTTTATTTGAAGAGGAAAAACTTCTAAGTTTCTCGTAATTTAAAAAAGTTCTTAACTTTTGATAAAACTTAAAAAAAAAAAAAAAAACCTTCACCTTATTTCATTCAAGGCAAATTGATCTTTTTCTTTCATATTTTTTAGATGCATCTTTTCTAGCTCTAGGATGTCAATAACGCTTAGTAATCACGGTAATTGAAGGATATAAATATTAGTTGATACATTCTATATGAGTCGATATGTATCTATTTGAAAGTTGCCGATACACATCGGTCGTACAAATTACGTTAGTACGGTAGATAATTCGGCGGCATTAGTGGATGCATTATCGGCTGATATTGCATAGTTTCGGTTTATACCATTTTTTTTTTCTTAATTTTTAAAGAAAAATATTTCTAGCATTTTTTGAGTTGAATGTTGCATTTGGTATGATTTTAAGAAGGTTTAACAACAAGTTCTTTACAAGTGAAAGGTATTTATAAATTTCAAATTTTTTTCCCTTGATTGTCTTAATATGATTGATATAGTTTATAGAGTGTCTCTAATTTTCTAAGTTTGTTTTCCCAAAAGACTAATGAAAGTCAAATTTTCTAAAATAATTCTCATTTTGGAATTTATTGTAGAAAATTTAATGAAATGATATATATATATATATATATTCTAAAATTAAATGAAGAGCACTTGTGATTTATATAGTTTTTCAGGATGTGTATGTGGTTTTTCTATTAGTCCTACAATTTTATGAAATTTAGAGTTTTTACTAAAAAATATGAATTATTATAAAAGATACATGTCGCTATAGGATACTAGAAAACACGAATTACATATTAAGTATTTCCTCATATTGATCTCCTATTTATTAAAAAATTTAGACATTTTTCAAATTGTTACATATACTTTATTCGTATTGAATTTCGATTGGTCTGATATTCCATCAAAATGATCATTTTCTTTTTTAAATATGCTCATACGAGGTTCTTCATTTTTCTCATTTTTCTATATGTTTTCCAAAAAAATAAAATATAGAAGAGAGAAAGCATATCAACGTTATAAGGGCGATGTATTTCGGCCCTACCATTTTTTTACCATTTGGATAATTAAAAAAGTCTTAATAGATTAATAACATCTCACAAATTAGACAATCAAATTATTAAATTTAAAGGCTAGAAAATGAATGATGGCAACTGTGAGATTGAGTATACCAAGTGCATAATGTATAATTAATGTAGAAAAGAAAAATGTATTAAAAAATGACTCCTGAAGGCTCTATAAAATACTTCACATGGTGTAAAGTGTAAACTATGTGCTACAAGTTTAATAATTTTTAAAAAAAGAATTGACTTTCAGCCAATACAGTCAAAGGGCAATTTAAAATCTTTCTCAAAAGATATTGTTTTTTTAGAATTATAGAAACTTAGAGATTTTTTCACATATACTAAAATATAGAGGCTTTTTAGAAAAATCTAAAGAAATTTTCAACAACTTCTATATGATTGATGACTTATGTGGAGACCCTTATTGCTTATTCTCCTACTTTATTAATATATAAAGAGACAAAAATATTTTAAAATAGGATTTGATGAGTTTTAAGAATTTTGTTTAATTTTATTATATTATTATCTAAAAATAGAGAATATTTGTGAAAATTTAAATAATAAATAAACAAGATGGTTTTGAATGATATAATTAAAATTCTTTTATGTTAATATTAAAAAAAGAAAAAGAAAATATAATTGGTGAACTAAGAATAAAGAAACATTGTTACGGCAATAAAGCATCAGGATTCAGATGAGATCCAAATATACCATCCCCGTTGCGGCTGTCGGAGTCTGAGAGCAGGAGCAGAGCCTTCAGACCGGAAATCATCCCTCCTCCGGCCAAAAGGGCGCCGCCCTCTTCCGCTTCTTTTCCATCAAATCAGAGTCATCCCTTTCTCCGATCTTCCCTGCCTTAAGGAATGCATCAAGATGAGAACTTGTCTACTGCCTAACCCTCCTGATTTGGGAAGACAACCAATCCCCTCACCAACAAACAACAAGAAGAAAACAATCGCCGCCAGATCCCGCACCTCCCACCGGAAACACGTAGAAGACGGCTAGTCATCGGTCCCTTCTCTCTCTCTCTACCCACCAAACACTTCCGATTTTTTGCAGCTTCAAGTCCTACCCAAGAAAATGGAGGATGAGAGGAGGAAGAAGAGCAGTGACAGTTCATCGTCCAATGTTTTGCATGGAAAATACGAGCTGGGTCGGTTGCTCGGCCATGGAAGCTTCGCCAAGGTCTACCACGCCCGCAACATCCAGTCCGGAAAGAGCGTCGCCGTGAAGGTCGTCGGCAAGGACAAAGTGATGAAGGTGGGGATGGTGGAGCAGGTCAAACGGGAGATCTCTGTCATGAAGATGGTCAATCACCCCAACATCGTTGAGCTCCACGAAGTGATGGCCTCCAAATCCAAGATCTACTTCGCCATGGAGCTCGTCCGTGGCGGCGAGCTCTTCTCCAAGGTCGCCACCAAGGGGAAGCTAAAAGAGGATCTCGCGCGTAGATACTTCCACCAACTCATCTCCGCCATCGATTTCTGCCACAGCCGAGGCGTCTTCCACCGAGACCTCAAGCTTGAGAACTTGTTGCTGGACGAAGAGGGGAATCTCAAAGTGACTGATTTCGGCCTCTCCGCCATTTCCAGTCACATAAATCAGGAAGGGGTACTTCTGCAAACGTCCTGCGGCACCCCGGCCTACGTCGCGCCGGAGGTGATCGGGAAGAAGGGCTATGATGGCTCCAAAGCCGATATCTGGTCCTGTGGGGTAATCTTGTTTGTTCTCCTCGCTGGGTTTCTCCCATTTCACGACGACAATCTCGTTTCCATGTATAGGAAGATCTACAAGGGGGATTTCAAGTGCCCGCCCTGGTTCTCCTCCGAATCCCGCCGCCTCATCACAAAGCTACTCGATCCAAACCCGACAACCCGCATTACCATCTCGAAGCTCATGGAAACGCCGTGGTTCAAGAAATCGATCCCTCGGGAGGTGAAGATGGTGGGGAGTGAGGAAGAGGAGGAGCAATTGAAGAAGGGGGTAATGACAATGAATGCATTCCACATCATATCGCTGTCGCAAGGCTTCAATCTCTCGCCCCTGTTTGGCGAGAACAGGGTAGAGAAGGAAGAGATGAGGTTTGCAACGACGGAGCCGGCGAGCAGCGTAATATCAAAACTGGAGGACGTGGCGAGGCGCACGGGAAAGTTCAGTGTCAAGAAGAGCGAATCAAGTGTGCGATTGCAGGGGCAGGAGATGGGAAGGAAGGGGAAATTGGCCATTACAGCAGACATTTTCGCAGTCACTGACTCGTTCCTGGTGGTGGATGTGAAAAAGGACGGCGGTGATACGCTCGAATACAACCAGTTCTTCAGTCAGGAGCTGCGGCCTGCCCTCAAAGACATTGTTTGGACTTCGCCTCCGACCAACCAGCACCTGCTTGAATAAATGCCTCAATGAAGTAAGAACGAAGAAGCAGTTGAGATGAAAAGCAGACACCTGTTTGAGAAAAATGCCTGAATGAAAACACGAAGAAGGAACGACGGTTAATCTTAACGGTAAAAATTGAATTTTCCTGTGCCATTTCTAAATTCTAAATTATCATTTGAATTTAAATCAGAGCCGTTGATCTGTTAATTTGAATGTATTTTTGCTGCTTTGTTAAAATGTTTGACAGCACGACAAATGGAAAAAAAAAAGTCTCTTTGTTTCTATCCATTATTTTTCATTTATTGGAATACACATATGCAATGCCAACGTTAGTTGCACCCCACCATAAATTATTTATTTCATACTTTATACTTTATTATTTTTTATTCATAATTTTGCTGACAATAATAATAATAATTGAAGTGAGTAAAATTATTTTAGTTGATTAAAAATATCATGGTAATTTTATTTTTATATAATATAATAAGGTATTGGTTTATCTAAATTATAAATTAACAATTTGAACATGGATTTCTCAAGGCAGCCCAGTCAATGTGGGTTCTAGGATTTTTACCTCTTTTGGGCTGCCCTCTTGGGTCAGTGTCTGGTTCTTCTGATATTTTGGGTTTTGGGCTTTGGGCTATTTTTTTTTCTCTTTTGCCTGACTCGGCTGTGGGTTGCTGTTTTTCTCTGATTCTCTCAGGGGTCCAAAAACGGTGGATCCGATATCTCGGCCGAGACGTCTAGATCTCGGGTCCACCTTTTTTCGGCCGATATCTGATGATTTTTTTTTTCTCTATTTTTTTTTAACAATTTTCCGTCGTATCGATCGAGATCTCGCCCATATAACCGATACATCCCGTATCAGCCAAAATATCTCATATCGACTGAGATATCTCAAATGTTTTTTTTACCCCTGGATTCTCTGTTTATGTCATTATGCTTATTTCTTCTTCGTATTTTATATGTGGGCCTCATTCTGCTCCTTTAATTTGTTTGCTTTCTGTCTTGGCCCGGGATGTGGGATTGTTTCTCATGGCCAGGGGCAGGGGTTTAAATATTGGCCGATACGTATCGTATCGGCCGATAAATATCGGTTTTGGATATGTGAATATCGGCCGATATGTATCGTATCGGCCGATATTCACAATATCGGCCTTGATATCGGCCGTATTATATCGGCCCGATATCAAAATATCGGCCGATATTTAAAAAAACAAAGAAGAAAGAGAAAAGTATCGGCCGATATATCGGCCGATAATGATATATCGGTCGACATATCGTATCGGCCGATATATCGGCCGAAACCGATTTTTAAACCCCTGGCAAGGGGTACAAAAATCGGCCGGGTCGAGATCCCGGCCGATTTTTCATATCGGCCGATATATCGGCGGAACTTTTTCTCTCTCCTGCTCGTTTTTTTTTTTTTTTTTTTAAAAAAAAAAATTCCAGAAAAATTACGGTAAATACAGATAATTATGGACTTATTGAATATATAATTTTTTCATAAAATATCGGACATTTACTTCTTCTAATATATTTTTGAAATTACGATAATGGGAAATTATATAATTAGTAATAAAATGGTGAAAATGACAAGGAAAATTATATAAATAAGGAAAATTTGTAGAAATAATTTCATAATTTATTTTCTTAGTCAATGAGTGTTATTTTAAGTTATGAATTATAGCAATAAAATAAATAAATAATAAAATACTGTGTTTTCGACACACCTTAGGGATACCTTTATTTGTAAAATACTGTGTTTTAAATATTTAGGAGTGTCAAAAGACCTTGAAGTTTTAATATATTTTTCTCAGGTTATCGTAATTAGTCCGAATATTCAATTTGAGAAATTTTGGAAATACACAGTGCTTAAAAAATAATTTTAAAGATTTAAAGGAGATTTATTATTTAATACACTATACACATTATTTTTTAAGCACTGTGTATTTTTAAAATTTCTCAAATTAAATATCTGGACTAATTAAAATAACCTGATAAATATACTTTAAGACTTTAAGGTCTTTTGACACTATTAAATGTGTTTTCGGCACACCCTAGGGATACCCTTATTTGTAAACGGAGAGCCTAAAAATATTAGATGGTAAATATAATATTAAATTATGACAATAAGATAAATAAAAAAAAATATTATACTTTTTACTTTTAGCATAAGTAAATATTATATTTAAAATAAAAAAAGTATTACTTTCACATTAAAAATTATTTTTTGATAAAATATTAGAGTAGACGGTTTCAAGTTCAAATTCCTTTTTATGGGTTTTCACATGAAAACCCTAATGCTCATGTTTTAATACCCTTTTCTCTTTCACTCTCTCTATTAAACCCTAGCAGCCGCCGCCCCCTCTCTGTATTTTTCCCATCAACGAAGAAGAGAAAAGAAAGTTATGAAAGGTGTGGGATTTTTTTCTTCAATCTTTTCTCCATGTTTCTTTTTTCTCTTTCCATTCTTGTCCGATATTTTTTTAAAAAAAGGGGCTTTTTTAGAAAAAAAACAAAAAACCGAATTTTAAAAATTCGGCCGATACGATGACCGATAATTCGGTCATATCGGCCGAATTTTTATTTGTACGGCCGATACTATACGTATCGGCCGATATAATTCGGTGGTTGAAAATCCGAATTATATCGGCCGATACGCACAGTATCGACCGATATTTTGACCCCTGCTCATGGCCCGGTATGTGGGCTTTGTGCATTTTGGATCCATCTTTTCTTGAGCATTCTGGGCTTGTCTGTCTTCTCCTGGCCCTGTTCTGTCCCTTCTTTGTTTTTTCTAGGGCTGTAACTCGGGTCGGGCGGGCTGGGTTTTAATAAACCCAATCCTAACCCAACTCACTCCATATTGGACCCGACCCGACCCGATCCGACCTGAAAAAAAAAGCCGAGATAGTGAACCCGACCCGACCCGAGATTGTAATACCCTTAACCCGACCCGACCCGAAACAAAAAAAACCCCAACTTAATCTCTCTTTTCTTTCTTTCTGTTCTTTTTTTTTTTAAGAAAAAGAAAAGAGTCAAACCAACCAAACAGCAGAGAGAAATGTGATCATAATTAAATAAAATAGACGAATTCTATTAACCAAAGTAAGAAAAATCATATTGAATCTCTCTCTTTTGCTTCTTAAGAAAATGAAAGTCAAACCCATCATCAAATCAAGTCTTGAAGTTTGCATAATCATCAACCACTATTAGAGAATACATCGAGGAGAAGTGAAACCAAGTAAAAAAATCCAAAGAAAATCAAGAAGTAGTGCCACATCATCATCAAATCATTACTGCTCAAAAAAAAAAAATCATCATCAAATCAAACCAATCAAAGAGCTAAATGAAACAAAAGACATCAAATTTTGCATACAAAAATTTCTCAAAAAAAAAAAGAGAAATTTGAAGGATATGAGTCATTGTCGAGAGACACCAAACTCACAAGAATTGGTTGAAGGATTGATTGAAGGAGAGAGGGAGAGCGAGAGGCAGCAAAATGAGAGCGAAGATGGGAAAAGAAGGTTCCCGAGACTCGTAGAAGCCGTTTAGTGTTACCTTTCTCTGCTAGGGTTTGAGACATTGAGGGTAAGGCAGCCTTTTATATTAAGTTATGAAAAGGTCGGGTCGGGTCGGGTTGAAATTTAAAGGCCTCAGCCCAACCCGACACAAATTTCGGTCGGGTTTTTCTTATCTCTACCCGACCCGACCCGATAGTCCAACCATTGTAACCCAACCCGCATGATTTCTCGGGTCGTGTCATGCAGGTCGGACCAAAACCCGACCCGAGTTGCAGCCCTAGTTTTTTCTTAGGCCGCTCCTTTGTGGGCTTCTTTTGTGTATTTATTTGGGGTTTCCTCTCTCCTCCCCCCCCCCCCCTCTTCTTTTTTTTAATGAAATACGAAACCAATCATTAAAAAAACAATTTGAAATCCTTATATAAGCATTATCCATGAGAACAATTTTATTGCTATTAATTGGTGAGCCGTATTAGAAGGGTGGGTCTTATTTTATTATTAAAAAATTTAAAAAAATCAATCCGAATGGGTTGGAGACTTGAAGTGATGGCTGAGAAGAGAGAGTTCTGATTTTGATTTTCACTCCATTTTAAAGTGTCACTCCTTGTAAATTAATCCTGTGTATGGATAGGAAGATTTATATGGACAAATTTTTTTAAGAAACGTGGGTTAGAGTGAAATGTCCATTTTATCTCTATCGGTGCACCGTTACGCAAACATATATGTAAAGCGGCGTATTATCGGTGTACTGATACTTGTTGAGTGGTGCACTGGTAGGGGTAAAATGAACATTTCACTCCATCTTGTATTTCCTAAAAAAATTTGCCCGTGTTAAGATGACCACCTTTTAAAAAGAGATCAGTTAAATCATTGTAGACTTTAATTTTTAAGATAAAAGATATACTCCCTCCGTTCCATTTAAAATATTTGTAGTTTTTAAGGAACTCTAGCACTCCATTTGATCTCATATTTTCAACATAATTTATATTACTCCAATATAAATGAGAACTATTTTGGGACAATTTCAAAATCCATATAGGACAATTAATTTGGGACAGAAGGAGTATTAGATATTATTAAATGATTATTTTTTACTTATTTTGATAAATTTAACAGCAGAGTGTTTAAATATACAAAAATAAAAGTTAAATCTAATTTAAAAATAATAATATTTTGACTAGCTTTAAATTCACTAGAAACTAAGTCCCACGTGGGCCACATGTACCCAGCTCACTTTATGGTGCATCTATCGTAAAGCTAAACTTTATGAGACAAGGCTCATATTACTCTAGTGATGGGTAGGCGCACTGTATATCTCTACCGTGTGGGCCCATTGGTCCACTCTACATCCGCTATTTACTCATAATTGGATCTTTATGAATTAGATTTAACGATAATTATATAATTGACACCAATTCTCCATGGTATTTTGTGTAACTCGATATAGATTTTACTATATTATCCATTTAGTCCTTTGAATTGGCTCATCAAATTCTTTACTATAAGTGATTCGAAGGGTTCGACAAGTCGATTCAAAAAGTAAATTGAGCAATACAGTAAAACTTCTATCGGATTATACAAAATACATGGAAAGATCGCTATCCTTATATTATTTGATTGGGATTTAATACCATTACACTTGTAATGGCTTTAGAAGAACAATCAATTCTTCCTTGTAAAAAAAAGGAGATTGATGGTACCCTTTCAATTTTTGTAAGGTGACAGTTGTTACTATTTTCTAATGGGAGAAATGACAAAAAATATTCTTAGCAAGATATAATCATTATTTTGAAAAGGTATTTTGCCATTTAAGTTATAATAAAGTTTAACTTTATTGTAAGATATAATCATCATTTGTATAGATAATTTGCCATTTAAGTTATAATAATGCCAGCTCTAGGGTGACTGGATACTCATTTTAAACAGAGAGACTAAAATAAACCTCACGTAGTTGTTTGGAATAGATCCAAGACTTTCTCAACGATGTAATTTATTGAAAACTCTTCGGTATAATCATCATTGAGATGGATTATAAAAAAATTAATGATTTTAAAGCAATCAAAATTTCAAAATATAAAATCTAAAGGTTAATATGATCAATGAGATTCAAATTA
The DNA here is from genome assembly GCA_022113865.1 of Chimonanthus praecox. Taxonomy (NCBI): domain Eukaryota; kingdom Viridiplantae; phylum Streptophyta; class Magnoliopsida; order Laurales; family Calycanthaceae; genus Chimonanthus; species Chimonanthus praecox. The sequence goes on along the minus strand of CM039095.1, from coordinate 11,215,973 downwards.
TATGATTATGGTCAATTGTCTAAAGGTCTTTGCATAAAAAACTTCTATAATCAATAATACATTCATAGTTTTTGGTTTACTTTGTAAGGTCAAAGTACTTAATTTAATGCCAGATTTAAAATCGAGCCACGAGAATTCTCGATAAAAATTCGAGAATTTGAAAATATCTTGATATTATAAATTATCGTTAATATCCCAAGAATGGTATATGTAACAATACATACAATAACAACACAGGCAATCAAAAAGGACTCGACTCCTCCCTACTTACTTGATATATGAGGCTTGCGAATAGTTTTATGTATTTGTAAGATTAGTTTCACCACCAATGTGGAGTAGGAATATCCATGTTTATTTAAAAAAAAAATGAGTATTACATTCCAATTCATAATGGTGACGGTATGCCGTCTATTCTGGTATTTATCCAGAGGACATTGGTCTACCTTGTAAGGACAGCTGAAGCTAAATGCTGAGATATGAAAGTATATTCTATGTGACTAGGGCTGAAGCTTAAGTCAAGTCATGTCGAGTTTTAATAAATCCAACGTAACCTATATTAAAATTTATTGAACCCGATCTGATCCAAATTACTTAACCCGAATGATATTTTATAATTTGGTGGACGCAGGGTGGGGTCAGGTTACATTGGGTCGGGTCGAGTTGATTTAAATTCCTTAATCTAACCCAATCTAAATTTTATGTAGATTTTTATTTTTGCAACCCAACTGAACCCGAAATATACGTATACATAACCCAAACCCACTGATTTCTCATATCGGATGATACCCAAGTTTCACCCTTATATGTGACTCATATATAAAGTGGAACCAACACATTCACATTCCTGCCATCAAAGGCCTTCTTATGAAACTCCATGCTGGGAACATTCAGATTGGAAAATACAAACAGGAAGCCTTTCACTTGCTGTCCATGTCGGTATCAGCCAACTGCACTTCTGCGAGTAGGTGTACTAGTATAAATCTCAACAATTGATTCCGTTGTTTCTTTGTGGGCCTCTCTGTTATTCTTCTTCTGGCCCGGGATGTGGGCTATTATTGTCTGATTTTCTGTTTGTTGGGCCTACCTAGTTTCTGGGCTGCAATTGAACTTCTTGTTCCGTTGTACTTCAGGATGTTGATCTCTTCTTTTTAAATGAATTTTTTTTTTTGAGCAGTCTTCTTTTTAAATGATACTTACTATTAATCCTTAAATTTATTTTCACCAATACTTTTAAATTTAAAAAAGGCTTAAAAGTAACCTATTCAAATTTAGAGTTATTATGACTCATGAGTTATTTTCATCAATTTTTACCATTTTGAGTTATTTTCATTAATTTCTTTGAGTTCGACTTTAAAATAATCTCAAATTTTTAGTTTTTTATTGAAGCAATTTAATGAAATAATATCTAGTGCTTATGAAATTCAGTTGAGATGTGTTACTGTCATTCACATAGTTTTTAAAGTGTGTACAATTTTCTAAGATTTTCTAAAAATTTAATGAAAGTAGAGATTTCTAAGATACTTCTTATTTTCGAGTTTCTTTTTGAAAAAAAAAATGAATGAAATAATATACAAATGTTTTTCAATTAAATGAAGAACCCTGTTGGTAGAGTTTTTAGAGTCTTTTGTATAATATCTTTAATTTTTTAACATTTTAAAGTCTGAAATTTTTAAGATAAAATATTTATGAATGGTAACAGTTCATTTTAGATATTTCCTTATTTATAAAAATATGAGTTGAGTCAAATCTAATCAAATAAAAAAATATTATTAATCCATTCAGAGCCTTTGCCGCTACCTCCACCACCTCTTTTTTTCCCCTGTTCTTGTTCTCTTTCTATGGCTCCTCTTTTTTATTTTTGTTCGTCATTTATTTTTAAGATTCTTATTCTTTTTCATTCATGTCTACTCGTACTCTTCTATTTTTGTATTTTGTTATTTACTTTTATATCAACATTTTAACTTACATAAAACATTATTTTGCTAAATTCGATCAAATCAACATTTTTTACTTTCCAAATTTTATCTGAGTGAAAATCTGAGTGGAGTCAAATTTTGGAGTCTTCAAATCAGCTAAACTAATGAAGAATAACCCATTTAGTTCTACTCCTTTGATGAAGATCACCCAAAACTCCAATCAATGATGGTAGCCATGAATCCGTGATAAAAGAGCATGGAAAGTTTCTCCTGTCTGTCTCTTCAAAGGATTGAAGGAGTACTCCAACGATTAATTAGAAATTCAATTTGTAAAAAATGCAGTTCTAAATGTGAGGTTTTGTGTATACTCTCACCAAAAGTTTTAAATTCGGTTAGGAAATTATTCAAAATTCTACTCTCAAAAATCAACTAATGAAATTTTAGCATTCCAACTTTTAAAAGAAGAAACTTAGAAAATGGCATAATATATATATATATATATATATATATATATATTGAACTCCAAGGTACCCAAGCCTTTGACTAAGTCCACATGTGCAAACCTATCTATCCCCCACACACACCAGGTAAAACTAGGAGAATTGCACTTATACGTTGAGAGTGGAACTTAAACCCAGAACCTACCACAACTTAGTAACAGTCAAGCCAATTCTCATAGATTAAATGGCATCATATTATTTATCATCATGAAAAAATAATAGAAGTCATTACAGTAATTCAAAAAGAATCCATGAATGATCTATAAGACTTGCGGGGTAAAAATGCATCACACAACCCAAAAAGGGCATGCAACACAAGTTATTAAAGATTTGGCCAATACATGCCTGATTTCCATATATACCATGTGATTACCAACCTGTCGTCATTTTCTGAGGTCCAATTTATTTTCAGTCAAGTTTTTCAACTGGAACTTAGAAATGTCAATATACTCAGGCGTGTTACTTGATGTGATTAATTAAAGTTTGAACTGAGTTTCTGAATTTTCTGAATGTAATGTAAGATGAGGACACCTGATGGGGACCAACAAGAATAAATTGCATACAAGTTCTGTATATTTCCCTTAACATGGAGAAAACTAGTACAAACATCATTAGCTTAGCATAATACAATATACAACTGAAATGTTACACAATGTACAGGGCACAAATAATTTACATTGATAATTTACCCACAAGAGCCGCCCCTTTATCTGTTAACCGTTTTGCCGGAATCTTGCTACAATGCAGCTACAGGCTCAGGTCATTTCAAATAAGATTGCTTGTAAAATATTTGGCGAAGTCTTCTTCTTCCCTGCAGTACATGTATATAACTTTGTATACTTCAATTAGAAGTTTTGGAAACCGCTTTGAAAAATAGCTATAGTATCCTTCAGGGAGTGGTCCAAGAAGTTCCTGATGAAGTACCAAAGAAGAAAAAAAAAGGTGAGAAAGTAAGCATACTGAGATGGGAAAAATGACTACTAATTTCAAAATAATAAAAAATGTAAGTAATTGGGCATTTATTGATATTGTTGCACAACCTCCTGTAAGCAAAACAAACGACATAATAGCAAGAAACATAAATATCAATTTTGTTTTTTGAAAGATGAAATGTAAAACTCAATGATGTAACTGACTGTCAAAAGTAAGCTATTAGATAGCTACAGAGGAAAACAAAATATGTGATGAGCTTACGCAATGAATATCAATCAGCTAACATGATGATGCTCTTAAAATCTCGACTACCAACCGATCTCATGTGCAGAATACATCTCCTGATCCAATACAGCAGACTATTGCAACAGCTAAATTTCCAATAGATATTTGCCCAATCTACATGTCCCACCCAAACATGTCACCCATTTTAAAAATTAATGAGCAGTTTCCCTAATTAAGCAGGCTTAGGCAGCATCCCTAGGGTTTTTGTTGAAATAATACATTTTTCAGTCAAATCCCAAACTGGTTCTCTAGCTTATCAGAATTCACCAAGCGCATTCCATGTAATATACATTGGGGGCACCAGAAACATCCCAATATCTCTACAACTATTAAAGTGGGAAGGGTGTTTTCGCTCTTGCATACCCTAACAAATTAGTCTATGCACTCAAGTATATAGAGAAATAATGGGTCACACCTGGTCCACTTTCCTCTTCTTTTTTTTTTTAGAGAACACTATACAAAAAAAGTAACTATATGGATTGAATGTAGCCTTGATGAGATGCAAGTGGACCAAATTTTATCCCCAAACCCACTCAACTATTCCATATTCAATAAAAATAGAATGATGATTTGAGTAGTGTCTTGGAAGACATGTGTTCACTATCTTTATATACCCCTTCCCACTACAGAGAAATGACAAAGTTATCCAACCAGCATGACCATCGCTTCATTGGCATATCAATATGCAGTGGGAATTTGTTGCTTCATTGGCATATCAATATGAAGTGGGAATTCCTTTTTCCAAAGGGGAATCTGATGTCATTAAAAGTCCCCCCTTCCAACCAACCCAATCAAAACAATACACCAAGAACAATTGTCTGTAATATGACCCACCTTTTAACTCCCAAAAATCTGCTATTTGACCCACAGACATTAGTATAGGTCACCACCACCAAGACGGTTTCTCTACATTTCAAGGAGACAGACTGATGAGGAGCACCACAGCCAGTTTCTTTATGGGGTTATTTGATGTAATTTGGTTTATTATTTGAGGGTATTTTGGACATTTTATGTAATAGGGGTATTTTAGTCTATTTTTCCATATAATGAGTATAGATATAGGAAGAAAAACGAAAATTGCTTTGGAAACCTTGTTCCATGCGCATGATGTGTTGGTAAGAAGCCAAAGAACCCTTGGTGAGAAGCTAGGGACGGTGGGAAGCCACGGAGAGGGTGAGAAGCCTCTTCCAAATCCAGGATGCTCAGTTTGAGATATTCTCCAACAGTTGTCACAAGAAATTTGGAACTAACCAACATCTCAAGAAGATCAACTAGCTTTGTGGTATGTGGCTTAAAAGGTCCAAGACCAAGGTATCCTCGTGTATGGAAATCCAGTAAGAGCATAGGCACCATTTCCAAGTCAAAAAGGCTTGTTGACTGTATAAAGGGATTATCAAATGTCAAGGAGGAAGTGTATGGGGCTCTTGATTCTTTCATTGCTTGGGAGTTGGAGTTTCCTTTAATTACCGTGAAGCAAGCTTTGAAAACTCTTGAGAATGAGGAGGAATGGAAGAGGATAATTCAGATGACAAAGTGGATAATGAGTAAAGGTCAAGGAAAAACCAAGGGAAGTAACTATACATTATTAAATGCTTTAGCAGAGGATGGTAGACTTGAAGATCTTTGGGCAAAAAATTTCAGAGATAATTTGGAGAACTTGCCTCGTGAATTCTTTGGGAAAATGATTTCAATTTACTATAACAGATGCATGCATAAGAAGATGTTTTGAGATTTTTGCTAATATGGAGGAGTTGGGTGTGAAGCCGAACAGTTCGATTGTGGAGATGCTTGGAAGTGTATTCCAGGAATTGGGTATGGAGGACAAATACAATAAGTTAATGAAGAAATATCCACCAACAACATGGGAGTATCGATATTTCAGAGGAAAACGTGTCAGGGCTCGACCCAAGAATCCAAATGGAGTGGATGGAGAGTTAATGCTAAGTTACTGCAAACAGAGAGCCAAAATGACATGGAGAAGGAAGTTAGCAAAGCTGACACCAAGCTTACCTCAATTTTTGCATCAAATTTGGTATCAGAGCAAGATTAGGTTGTTTCCTTAAACATCCACGGCCTTAAGTTGCATTTTATTTTTGAAAAAAAAAAGGTTTCTTTTTATCATTGTCATCATAGCATCTAGAGTCTAGGACAAATCATCTAGTTAGAATGTTCCTTGTAATTGTGGTCAGACCACTTAGAGATATGTCAGGAGAACCAACTCCACGTTGGCTATTCAGCTCCTTGCCCAACCAGCCGAAATCTGTAATGATTTGGCCGACTTGAACATGAGGCTTGGAGTCCTAGCAACCCGTAGGAATCTAAGACATATGAATGGAGACCGAAGAGTTGGTCGTAGTGAGTTCCAGCCACCTATGCATCAAGAACTTACCAAACATGACGAGCATGTCTTGAAGACCATTCATGTTGAGGAACCTTTAGAAGAAGTAGAACCTTCTAGGGATGAAGAGTACTATGAAGTGTCAGTGTCACTTACATCTTAGCCTGCACCTTCATCTGCACCGCATATTCATGATTCGCACACTGAAATTAACTGTCAAATTAATATAAGCGATGAAGAATATAAGTTCGCTGCAGATACTCGTTGCAGATCCAAGGAATTTGATGTGGATGATCATGTGGAGGACCTCACACCTTGTCCAGAACCCACACGTTGACCTCCAGACCCCACCCCACATTAGCATGACCTTGACCCACATATTGGCCTTCCTGATCCATTACATGACCCATGGCAGGCACATGTCCAGCCCACTACATGACCCATGTTATGCACGTCCAACCCACTCAGCTTGTACCGCCCTTACCTTCTTTGTCACCCAAGAAAGAAAAGATAGAATTTATCCTGTCTAGGAAGTTGTTTCCACAGTTGCAGGAGGACATCAACCGTATCCTTTGACGTGGAAGCCCAGGCTCATGACAGACGTCACTTTGGTTGCCTGATTGTGAGCTACCGCGACGTGTTTCGGATCTACGGGAGAGATTTAGGAGTCATGTCTCCTCAGAGGTGCATTTTACACACCTTGTTGCTGCCGCCATCCAGAGTTGATCGTGACGTCAGTGTCGGATTCTGAGTATACCATTGATGGCGGAGGAGAGTCGATCAGCATTCTTATTGTGGCCCGATGATGCTCTGCTTAGTTGACACCTGATGGCCTCACGTGCGTGTGATTACACATTGAAGACCCCACATTGGGAAGACGCGCGTGGGTAAATTTTTGTCTTTTCATCTGTTTGAACTCGAGGTCGAGTTACATAAAAAAAGGACTAAAATACCTATTACATAAAATGTCCAAAATATCCTCAAAAAATAAACCAAATTACATCAAATAATCCTATGTTTGCCCCCTATCTCATCACAGACCTATTCTGTAGTAAGATTTGGCCAGTGGTAAAAAGGCAAAATTGGAGTGACCACCAAAGGCCCTGATTTCAGAACTACAGCGCTAAGAACAATCCATAATTTTAGTCCCATCAAAAGACAACACCTAATTTTGGAGGCACTGCAGTGAGAACAATCTCTGGTATTCATTTCTTGCATCTGTTTCTGCCCAATTTATCACCCTGGACACCAAGCCCAAGCTTCTTGCTAAATTTTTTTTTTCTTCAATATCATCTGCAAATAACCCCTACTCTTGCCCTGTTCTTTACAGCATTTGCAAGACAGCTCATTTTTCCACCTCCCGTCTCCTTCTGACACCAATGATCTTTCTTTATTCTCTTCCTCCAGCACTTCCTTCAACCCTTCCCCCCTTTGAGCTTGCAGTGAGTATTTGTAGTCACAGCTACCTGTCCTCCTTGCCCAATGACAAACTATCCCTTTAAAAAAGGAGTACCTGTTTCAACTAACTGGCGAAAGCCCTTGGGTCCCATGACCACACTTTTATCATGGTTCCTATTATTTTTTCCCACTGCTTAATCATCTATGCAACTAAAAACATGGAGGAGACCTGCATTGGAATGTACAATTCACGGTAGAGATGCTATAGATATCTACCAGCCTAACAACTTGCATGACAGGAGAATTGGATTCAAACCTAGGTCCAACAGGCTTTGGTCCAACATAAATATTGAGTTTAAAGCCTCCCAATCCAAGTACACAGGAAAGAGGTCAAATGCTAGGCCCACATTTGCTGACACAAGAACTGAGTATTAAACATGGGATAACTCAAGGGACAAGAAAATGGGATCAACTTGTGAGATCAAACCATCTCCCGCTTCCTAAAGACTAGGTGGAACACCAAAATCTCATCCACGGAATCTCGCAATACGAAATATTCATTTCCACCTTCCACTTGTTTATCTCCAATCATCAATAGACACATCACTACTCCAGCCCTTCTTTGAAAAAATCTCACCTACCACACCACCATTCTCATCGCTACTCCATTAAATGCTCCAGCCCTTTCTATAAATTTCACCCACCCACCACACCACCACGTCATAGCTACATGGTCATGGATTGACCATCTTAAGTCTGGCTGCCCTTCTCTTGTCATGAGCGAATGTCACATGTAGTTGAGGAACAGCAAGTAATTCATCTAATTCCTTGTTTTTACCATTTTTAGGAATCTAATTTTCTATTTACATCTCCCATAAATTCCTTGTAATGATAGGAAATGGGTTTCCTTTAACTTGATAAAAAGCTACTTGACCAGTGGCTGATTCATCTGCTTCAAGCAATAGCTTCAAGGAGGTAAGGTCATCACCGTTGAAATTATCCTCTGACACCATGAAGAGCCACCTAAAAAAATTCTAGATAAGTTTGCAAAGTTCAAGGATACAAGCATGCAGGAAGCCGTTGAGATCCCCTAATCACAACGCAGGATACCAATTTCCATTTGACACTATAAGGTCCCACAACTTTCCACAATTGAAAATTTTATTCTAGTCAACAAGCTTGCAGTCCTCTAATCTACTTGGAAAATCTAGTGCCAACGTGGCTTTGAACCCTTTAGGAAGCTGAAGCTTGTAGAAGATCTCCCATTAGAGTGTGTAATCTTAGAGTGTCTCACAGTTCATCATACACATAAATGGAGGGAAGTTTGACTTTCGTTTATCATGTGGTAATTCCTTTAATCAAGGGATTTTACTATTGCAATTGTGCATTATTGTCTATATACAATCTATCATAAATGACAGAAAATAGCTCACAGAAAACATTCTCTCATCTCATTATCCTGTGTAACATTTTCCTCAATCTATCATTTTCTTCTGCTTTCTGGTGTAGAAGTTCAATAACTCCACTTGAAGTCATCACAATATCAGAGCCTTAGCCTCATTTCTAGTATTCCATCAAGGGTCTGCCATCATCAAGCATTTTTACCATTGATCATTACAAGGATCACCAGTGATCTTCAGATAAAATCATAAAATACCAATTACTCATATTGGTATTTTTATCTGGATTATATCATCAGCACAAATCAGTAATTTCCTTTTTTTATTTTGCAAAACGGTTATAAGAAAAGAATACTGTCTAATAAACCCACAAAAATACCATTAAAAAATAAATAAACCCAAAAAAAATGGTTATAAGAAAAGAATTACTACCTGACCATTTTGATAAGTGAACCATCAGCAATAACAAGGTTTCAAAAGACATATACTCATCTGTAGGCTATTGAAGACCATAATGCTTAAACTGTGGTTGAAGCATAGATGGACAAGGTCATGAGATGCAAGTCATGAAAGGTTTGAGAAATGTCAAATTGGAAGCCTCAAGCCAGAAGACTGGAAATGACACCTAAAATACCCATAATCCATGTGTGGTCCCACACTCATTAAAGATGGCACCATTCGCCAATGCAAAGTGCTCAATGATAGTGTACTTGGGAAATCACTACTCCCTTCTCCTTGGGCTCAATTCTTAGTTGGTTTGGTTTTTAAAACCTGTTGCTTTGTGACAATGGTCAGAAAAAAGTAATAGATAAAGTTGCAAAAGAAATTTTCATGTTTTATTATGTTTGAAAGGCCCCAAAAAATAAAAAGGGTTAAAACCTGTATGCCTTTATTTGTTGGGACAAACTTTTTTATGGCCTAGATTGCTTGTAGAGGATTCTTTGTCCTAAACAAAAATAATGAAATAATCAGGTTTGTATACTCATCTTTTCATTAGAAAAAAAAAATAAACAAGAGAGAGAGAGAGTGGAGCAGTTTTTCTTGAGCTTGGATTGTTTGGTTGTGTCTGAATGGGAAAAAGCGGGATGGAGAACATCTCTACTCTTGGAGGCTGCTAAGTTCCCCTATTTGGGTAAATAATTCAAGGAGAAAGTGGGGCCCATAAAAATACCTATTTCTCCTTTTAGCTTCTTTTTGCCAAGGTAGGTCCCTATCTTCTCCTCTATATGGGCAAAAAGAACTCAGAACTCACTTCTTGGCAATGGTCATCATGCACAAAATATTCAATAAAAAAAATCCTTCCTAAATGGGTCACATTTTCTAAATCTTCTCCTAATCTGTTACTAACATTGGGAAAATGGTTGAATGGATAGATGGAGACTAAAAGTTGATAAAAAAATGGGTTGCCAAGCCATAAATTTTTAAGCCTCAAAATTCCATTATAATAAATTATTTTTTTAATATACAAACTTCTATGGATTTTAGGAACTTGTTAAGCCCACAATAAATCACATTGATTGTGAAGGCCTATAGTCGAATGTGGGTCCTAACAAAAATCACCTCAATTAGATTTCTAATTTCTTAGTATGATTGTTTTAAATTATTTTTTATTCTTAAACTTTTCCAGTCTTTAAAAACATGTGGAATCCACAAAATTGCCCTATTGAGAAAGTTCTAAATTTGAATATGGATCCCCACAATATTTTTATGCCTCCAAAGTAGATCAGTTTAAATTATTTTTCAAATCCTACATAAAGTCACAATGAATAGAAAGGTCCATGCTTGAATATTTAACACCCACCCCCCACTCCCCCTCTCTCTTCAATTCCCCTTCTCCTCCAAACACCTTAAACTATTTTTTTTCACTCTATAAACTCTTATGGTCTTGAAAATCATGTGGGCCCCTAAAATCATCTTGATAGGAATGCTTCAATTTGGAGCCTACAAAAAACCATCTCAACTGAATCAATGAAGCCATGTTTTTAAAGGCCATGATTATCATAGTCGGCATTGGGTTATAACATGAGTTTCTATCATTACAAAGGCCCACCACTAATAAATAACATAGATGAAGCCATATAAATTACATATAGTGATCGTTTCATGATTTTTTATTTTTTTTTAAAAAAGGCACATGAAATTCTCCTCCATTCTCCACCCATGTCACCAAAACAACACTTTAACTTCTCTAGGGTAGTCAAATTCTTTAAATAAGAATTACCCAAACAAAGTGGCTTCGAAAGTGGAACTTAACACATCGGTTAACTTCAAAAGTAGCGGTTTTCACAAGTTCCTTTAATGCAAGAGAACCAACGGTAAGTTCTTCCCATCCAAATACAGCCTTGATGTGTGTTATAGTGCTTGTGGAAAGCTTGTTTGAATGTGTATCTTACTTACATTGTAATAGCTTTCTTCATCAAATTACAATGTCTCGTGGAAAAGTAATACTCATTCAGCAATGTAAAGGACCTTAGATTGCCACGAGTACCTATCCAAGCTCTGCCAGTGAGTTTTGAGCTACAGCTCAGACCCAGCAAGCTCAATCAAGAGGGTGAAAATGCAATACTAATATGAGAAGACTACTAACCTGAATCTCTTTTGGAAGCTCTCGGTAATGATTTAACTTGTTCCGAATGACTCGAAGGAGATCACGGATGGTGTCATATTTGTAACGTCTATAACGACCAATATTTGTAATGAATGTAGCTTCCAACTTTTCATCCCAATTCCCACCCAAAGCCAATGGTGCAACATTCTCCAATGCATTCAAGAGAGCAGACCCCTCTTCCCTATCCTCTACTTCAACCCGGTCACTAGCATCCCTCAGAAATGAAAGACGTGTTTCAGAACTCCAAAACAGGGGATGATACAACACCTCTTTTGCCATTGGCCTGTCAATAAGAATCTTAATGTGCATTAGCAATAGTATTACTTAACAAACTATATTAACTAACTAATCCATATTAAATAGTGTGCACTTGCCTTTTCTCTGGGTTAGGATCTAACAAATGCGAGAAAACATCTACAGCTTCAGGAATATGCTCCACTAAGAAGAAATCATAATTATTCTTGACAATGTTTGCATCACGCTCAAAGCGTTCACCAAATGGATGTCCACCTTTGGTGATGCAGAAGAAAATAAGACAACCCAAACTGAATAAATCCACAGCACGTGTCTGACGTCCATGAAGAAGTTGTTCAGGTGCCTGCCATCCTGAACTTCCATAGCCTATATCAGAAAGAACAAGTTTTTTACCTTCAAATGGTGGAACAAGGTAATGATAAAAGAAGAAGAAATTGAGAGCAAGTGAATTTTATAATATTATTATAGCATAAGTAGTCATAAAATTGTTATATCGTCAACATGCATAAAAATATTAATAAAATTAAGGTACTTTTACCAGTAGCATGATGGCTAAAGGAAGACATGTCACCATGAAGGCGCTTGCTTATACCCATATCAGAAAGTTTTGCACATAATGGCCCATCATTGCTAATCAATACATTTTGAGGCTTTAAATCACGATGTATAATTCCTAGTTCATGTAAATGAGCAAGCCCAGAGACCACATCTCTACATCACAAGAAAATAACAAAGCTTATGAGCATGCAAAATAATCAAAGTATAAAAATAAATAAACATAGGCTTTGGTTTAGGCACTCCCATTCTTTATAGAAAGAAGCACTACCTATGTCTTTTTTGTACACATGTCACTATTTAAATGGTGAAATTAAAAAGAATGCTTCCTTTCATCAAAAAAGAGAATCAATCATAACTTGAAGTTTATTAATGAATGAAGTGCAAGGAAAATTAAAATGAGTAAAAACATCTTTCTACCATTTTACTATTTTGAGGGTGCTCAAAATTTAATAGGATAGCATCATCATCATTGACAAGGCCTTAAGCCTTAAGCACTACCTGAGGTCCTAATAGGGTAGCATCCAGTTTGGATAATAATTGATGGTATATTTTAGAAGTTAGCCACATTAAAATGAGCCACGTCAAGACAACCATCAAAACCAAGAGAAGACATACTTTTTGGGTGTTCTTGACTATGGTCCCTAGAAAGGAGCATTGCTACAAGCTTACAGGATGCAACAGCTTCAGAAGAAAAAGCTTTAAATCAGTTTATCTAAATCACAATGGAGTCCAAATGTGTAACATCAAACTTTTAAGTAACAGTGCAACCATATACTCATAGCGCCTACACAGCTCTACAATGGAGCAAATGTGTTAATTCATTCCATCTTCCCTATTCTCAAATCTACCAAACTTACACTCCATATATTCCGTCTATCCACTATTTTGTAACTGTTTTCCTTGAATAATTTCCTCCAAATTTCCAACTTATTTAGCCGATTTCTTCTAACAGTTAGCATATTATCATCTGCAAACAACACAGATGAAGGAACTTCATCTTGGATTTGTAACCTTAAGATGTCCATAATCAAAGCAAATAAATGGGAGCTCAGAGTGGACCTCTAGTGAAGCCCTACCCTAACTGGAAACTCTAACATCTCTCCACGTACTATTCTTAAAACTTGTTTTCACCCTTTCACACACGTCGTATAATCTCAATATATCCGGCTATTTTGTAACTGTTGTCCTTGAATAATTTCCTCCGAATGTCCAACTTATTTAGCCGATTTCTTCTAACAGTTAGCATATTATCATCTGCAAACAATATAGATGAAGGAACTTCATCTTGGATTTGTAACCTTAAGATGTCCATAATCAAAGCAAATAAATGGGAGCTCAGAGTGGACCTCTAGTGAAGCCCTACCCTAACTGGAAACTAATCTCTCCACGTACTATTCTTAAAACTTGTTTTCACCCTTTCACACACGTCGTATAATCTCAATATATCCATTCAGGATGCATTTCTTTCTTAATATCATAACACCCTGTTGTAGCCTTTTCTTTATATCAATAAAAACCATGTGTAAATTTTTCCTCTTAACTTTTCCACAAGTTGTTCCAAAGAATGTTGTTGATCCATATTGCAAAAAGCCAATCTGGTTCACTGAAAAATTTGATTCTTGTCTAATACAGTGCTCTATTACTCAATCAAAGTTCCATAGCATGGCTTGTAAGTTTAATAGCTCCGAATAAGCAGTTTTCAGTGTCTCCTGTATTCTTATAAAAAGGGACCGAAGTACTCTGGTCATTCTTCATGTATCCTTTTTGTATCCAAGATAACAGTCTAGTTAACGAAATTACCCTAATTTCTTTTTTTCTTTTTTTTGAAGACCAAGGTGTACAAGCCTCCTAGAGAACCTCACTAATCCTTAGGACATGTGCAAACCTCCCTATCCACACAAACCGGGTAACACTATGGGGAGTGACCCTTTTGTGTTGAGAGTGACTTTAACCCAAGACCTCCCGCATCTCAAGCAGGTTCTTGACTAAATTACCCTAATTTCACCAACAAAATCGAGATTTCTACATAATATCATCTAGTTCTATGCTTTTTTTCCTGAAAGATTTGTTTCTTCATCTTAGCTAAAGTCATCTTTGTTTCTTCTTTTAGATATTTTCATCAACTCTTCAGTTGCTTCTGCTTCATCATCAACTTCACTTGCATATGGATTGGCATTAATCAGGTAAAGCAAAAGGATCTTAAGTAGATAGAAAGGAGATAACCTGTTTAGTTATCCAGTGGGAAAGGTAAGTCTTGCTTTGGAACCTGCCAGACATCATGGAAGAAATCTATCTATCACATGTAAGTAGATAGCAAATTAAGGAGGTAAACTGATACCTAAAGGGGTTGTTTCAAGGTGTAAGATAATGGTAGTAGAAGATTAAGCCATGGGGTGATTTTCAAACATTTCTTATAGTTGCTATCTTTTTTCTTTCTTTTGGTGCATGCAGTTTCACCTCTGGGTAGGTAGAAGATGTTATAGTGGTGTTCCCAACTTTAGTAAGACAGGTTGCATTCTTTTCGTGTTGTAATAAAATGGCAATCATTGGAAGAAAAAATTACTTTTGCTCTCTCAAGAATTGTTGCCATTCCAAGAGCCGAAAGAAAAGGAAAGAAGCACGTTGTCTGGTGTCCTCCATAGGGCCTCCTTAAAATAAATTTTGATGGAAATATCAGGGAAAGTTGGTTTCGGTGGTGTTTTGCAGATCACCAAGAGTCATTCTCTATTTTCTTATGCTGGTCCAATTCCTGTTTGCTCTTCAAATGAGGCTGAAGTCATAGCATTACAGAGGGTGTCAAGGAGCTTGAGAAGCTGGGAGCAAAAGAGAGTCTAGTGGACAGGGATTTCTTTGTGGTCACCCAATGGACTAAAGGAAGTCGCTGCCCATGGGGACTTCAGGATAAAATTGAGGAAATCAGGAAAAGGGGATGGATTTGGCTGTTTCTCATATTCCCAAATCGGTTAATGCAAGGGCGAATGATGGCTAAGCTGGGCACTCTCCTTCCAGAGGAGATTTTGCTTAATCTGGAGGCTGCTAACAAAAGGGAGAGTGGAGTCCGATGCTGTTGAGTCTCTTGTATTTTCTGTTTTGGTTATTTTTCTCTGCTTTATTATGGATTGTGGTTTTTGTGTTTGTGGGTTTGGTCTATGTAGCTGAATTTGTATTCCTTTAATAAATGGTTATCTTTTAAAAAAAATTGAAACATGGAGATCAAGATACTGGTTGTGGGCCAAATGGGGTATTGACATAGGAAAGGGTCAAAGATATGGGAAGCCAATTATTAAATTGGGAAAGTTCGATAAGGTCAATCGTCAGAGAGGGTCCTAGCTTGGTCGCCGGTTAAGATCCTAGAAAGATGAGTGCGCAAAAAATCAAGCTTTTTTTTTAAAGATAACTTCATTAAATGAAAAGAGAGAATACAAAAGGAATCAAAACTTAGGCTAAAAGAAGCCTAACAAAAAATGAGAAAATAAACCCTCCAAAATTACAAGGATTTATTAACGACTTCTGTGACTAAAGATAACCCCTGACGAGCCAATTCGTCTGCTGCAGAATTAGCCAACCGAGGAACCCAAGCAACTTTGAACCATTAGGAATTGGACCAACAGAAGAAAGCTGAGTAGACCCTAATTCATTGTGGATGAGCCCTCCATAACCTGTCAACCCAATATTTCGCACACAACTTCCATCAAAATTTAATTTCAAAAGTCCGCTGGCAAGTGGAATCCATACAACTTGATGTCTAGGCGCCACATAATGAAAGACCGAATCCACTGAAGCCCAATTTCTACATATCTCTGAAATTGACACACCCCGATATTTTGATGACCCAACCAACTACCAAGCTGCCAGAACTTTGATAAGAGATCTAGAAGAGACACCACTAACCGCTCCTTACCATGGAAAACCCTCAAGCTTTGAAGAAACTATTTCCTAGATTAGTGGTATATCAAATAAAAAAGAGAGCGAATAAAGGAGAGAGTGGAGATATTATAGGAGGGAAGAGTAGAACAAATAATCTCTTTTAGAAGAAATTTCATGGATTTCAAAATACCACAATTGAAAGGGTTGTTCAAACTAACTGATCATGCTAGACCCATCTGAGAGGGTGAGGACAAAAGAGTTTGGTCAAGATCCTGGGGGAGTACTTTCAAGCATCTTATACTATCTCAAAGCCTAAATCCAATGCACTCTATCCATTCAAATCAGTTCAGAAATCCTTAGCACCTCCTAGAGTTACAGCTCTCAATTGGACAACATCCTATCTCCTCCCCCCAAATATTTGTTTTCTATGTTGGGCCAAAGAAGAATCTACCGATCACTAATTCCTTCACTGCAAATTTCCTTCCTGTATTTGGACAGCTATAATAGTTATTTATGTTAGGCCAACTGAAGAATTTGTAGATCACATATTCCTCCATAGCCAACTCTAATCCCATATTTGGATAGCTACTCTTTCATTGCTCTCCTTTCAAAGGCCAATTCATAGATTTTTGTGGTACTTCATGGAATGATGGCAATTTGGAGAATGGTTCATTTCGCTGTCATTAATACTGAGGAGCACAGAGAGAGAAGAAAAGTTAGATCCACATGATGCCAATATGTTAAACATAAAACCTAGATCTACATGAAACCAACATTTTAAACATAAAAGCAAGTGACAACTCCCATAACTTTCCAATCATCAATACATCCATGACAAGGCTATTATCAACACATAATTTTCAATAATACTTTCAAAAAACAAGGCAATATACAGAAGGAAAATAATGGGAAGAGAAGTAATGGAAAGAAGCCAACCAACTAACCTCATTAGTTTCAATAGTTGTGAGGAAGGGTATCCATTTGTTGTCCAGAAATCAATGTTTTTGCCAATTTCCTTGATGGGTTCCAATCGGACTTTGTACTCACTGGATGAATTTGAAATAAATTGGTCCAAAGGCGCATCAGAGTGTAGCTGAATCAGATCATTTAGGCTGCAAGCACAACGCTCTAGTGAAAGATAAACAAAATGTAAGTCTTGCTCAACTCCATACCACCGAACAATATTTGGATGTCGATCTGAAGCAATAAGATTTTCAATCTCTTTAAAAGCAACATCATTATGGGACAACATTAAGCGCTTAACAGCAACTGGACGGTGACGATCATGTAAACCCTCAAAGACAATTGTGCCATTGCTTCCTGTAGCAATTTCCTTGTTGGACACAAAAAGCTTGCCAACCCAATATCCACCGCCATCTTTACCATCTTTGATAGTAGGATCTAATAAAGATTTCATGTTATTTCTCTCAGTAATTGTAAGTCCATCAGTTTCTACCTCCTCATTTTCATATGAATCATGTTTATCCTGCCTATTAGTATTGGCAATGTTCATGTTGTTTCCTGTTTTTCGAGCCTTTCTCTTTTTGGTACCCATAGTCTGTTTCTCATTCAAACCATTTTGTTGCTTCGATTGAACACCTTCACTCTGCCTATGACAATACAGTACGATACCAACAACACAAGTTACAAGCAGTAGTAGAAGATAAAATTGAATATAACCTCGAAGCTGATGACTGACTCCAGGAGAGACATCTGGCACAATCTGTTCATTATCATCTATTTCCATTAGACAAGTATTCTCAGCCTCACATGAGTTCTTAGGCTGATAATCCAACATCCAATTTTCATCAAGCATGCTCAAAGCACTAGGATTTGGAGTCGGAGGTGCAGGTAGAGAGAGTACTTCCTGATGAGGCTCTAGAATATTTGAAGGTAAATTTTGATGTGAAATACGATCACGAGTTCGATAAATCACATCCTTTGTATAACATGGCAATGGCATCTCAAAATCACTTTGATATTCCAAACCAAGCCTTAAATCTGAAGGTAGATCGCCTTGACAAAGGTATGCAACATCAATCTCCGCAGCCGTCATGTTCCATACAACTTCTTTAGTGTAAGGCGCAAAAGATCGCAGAGTGTAATCGTTCCTTGTGATGTATAGTGGCACAATTGTTTTTATGTCTATGGGGCTAGATTTCAACCAGTCTTCTTTGTCTTGATTGGATAAAACTAGACTTTGCCCATCATTTTGCAAATCACTCACATTTTGATCATCAGAAGAGCAATATTTATGAATTACTCTTCCAGTCTTTGCATCAACAAGAAACACAGTCACTTTTTTAGACCCAATAGTAAGCCCCCCATCCTCTGTTATGTGTGGCATAGTCTTGATATACTCTTCCACTGTCACTGGAAGTTTCTGGAGTACAAAATATAGTAAGTAATGAAGATAGAGATACAATAGAATACTAGATAATAAGACATAATAATAGCTAATATGATACGGGAAAACATACTCTTCTACCAAAATGTTTGCTATGCAAATACAAGTTCCAATCATCTCCGCATTCCAGAAAGAAATTATCCTTCGTGCCAGATTTACCAAGCTCTTGTCCACCATCATCACTATTATTGTCATGAAGGGCCTGATGTGAAGAACAAAGTGAAGGGCCCGATGAGAAGGACCAGTGGACTTTCCGAGAGCTACTGTCCACTAAATAAATTGTACCATCCAAGGAAGCAAAGAGAGATGTTTCATGTTTACTGATGCAAACAAAGGGGGAGGGGAAGTGAAACTGTTAGAACAAAATAACAATTGTTAATAATAAAATGACAAGGATAAATGCATAAATACATGAAACCCAAATCACAAAATTTAATATAAAAAAATGGTGTTTTCAATAAGAGTAACACCAGCTGCTATCCCTAGAAACAGTTCAAAGAGAAATAACAAAAAGATAGATATGAACAAAACTGCAAGCAAAGTCAGCTAATAAATGCATAGATATAACATATGAAACCCTAAATTGACTCTACTTGTCAACGTTTAGTACACTCAATTCTGAAGAAGAACAGACCAGGCAGGAGTGGAAGAACCGAATAGCTGAAATTGAATAGATCTAAAAGTCCCTTGCAGAGAAACAATTGATGAATAAAAGAGCAAATAGAAGACATGATTATCCAAAGCTAAGACAGCAAAAAAAAATGGAAATAAAAGTAAAAATAGTAGAGAAATGGATTGCAAGACATACGGGGTCAGAGATAGGAGAGATCTGCTGGAAAGACTTCTGATGGAAATAGGAACATGATTTGACCTCTCACCGCCATTCGAATCGGCAACGGACGATGCGCTTGAGACCGCTGGGATAGGATCTGGATATTCACTTCCGGAGGCTCGAAATGCCGCTGCAAGTACTAATGAAAAGAGGAGAAGGAAAGGGCCGATGGAATGGGATTTCGTCATGGTAAATCCGAATCTGATGTTGCCAAACCCTAAAAACCAAATTGAAACCAGCGAGGAGGAGAGGCGTTGACGGAAGAAGAAACCCTAAAAACCACCACGGCTCTAGAAAGGAAAAACCCTCCCTTTCCGCCTGTGATCGTGGAAAGAAAATTTCCAAAGGTTTCTTCGATTCGAGGAAACCCCAAAATTGGGTCTCCCTTATTGAGCTTGAAGGTCTAGAAAACTGAGGGAATACCAGTTTGCGGGAGTCCGGAGTCGACTTGAGTTGAGTCAAGATTTGAGTTTGGCAATGAGGAAAAGCAAGGGGTTTTGGAAATTGGAGAAGGCAGCTAGACAGAGAAACTGGAAAATGGATACTTCAGAGTTCAGGCAAGGGGCTAACGTCGGTTCGTTTGGTAATAGACGGGTAAAAATTTCTCCCTCCCTTCTTTAAAACGGGTAGAGGGAAAAATTTCTCCCTTCCTTTTCTATAAAACCCTACAGTACACCATGAGTAAAAATATTTTTTAATAATTATATTTTATAAAAAATAATTTTTATTTTTATATTATATAAATTTAATAAAAAATATTAATTTTGATAAAATTGTTAATATTTTATTTGAAGTGCTTGTGAATGTATAAGAATATATGTGGTAGCGAGACATTCGATAAGGGGAAATTGCATCTCCTATTTTAAAGGGTAATTCTATCGAAATTTCGATAAGTTCTTTGAATTCCGAAAGGGTTTGAAATTCATGGTAATCTCTTTATAGTAAAAAAAAAAAATCTTTCACACGTGTTAAGCACATGTGATCGGAAATCTATAAAAAAAATTAGTCATATGTCAAGTTTAGCCTATGACAGTTTTTAATATTAATTTTATCTTAATTGTGATTTATTAAACTATTATAATAGTTTATTATATTATATATTTCATGTCACCAAGGAACAAATTATAATTTTTTATAAATAGATATGTTGACATTTTTTTATTCATTTATTGGAATTTAAAATAATAATATCTAAAAAAAATGTTTATTTATTTTTTTATTATTAAAATGCAAGTGATCATTTTAAATTATAATTATGAAAAAGAATCTATAAAAATTAGATAATGTTATTATAAGCTATATTGTTAAGATTTACTTCATGAGTATTATTTAATAATTATATTTTATAAAAATTCTCATAAAATTGTTAATATATCATGTTACCACTCATTATAGTTATCAAACAAGATTTTTTATCTTTAAATAAATTTTTATTTTATAACTGTAATTACTGAACAAGATAAAAGATAATTCTTATTCATGTGTGACCCAGTGATAACGAGTGCAAAATTTACCCCTCATCCAAACGCAGCTTCACTCTTTGGCTGCGTTTGGATGGGGGTAATTTTTATAGGGGTCACCTTTGAGTAGGGGTGAACCTTGAATTGGAATTACCCTTATCTTATTTGGTAATTAAAGTGGTAAAGTAAAAACTTACCTTAAGAGTAAAAAATCTTGTTTGGTATAAGCAAGGGTAATCTGATATATTAGTATTTTTTAAATTTTTTTATAAAACATGATTTGTAAATAATATTCATTAAGTCAATTCTAATAATATTATCTATTTTTTATAAATTATTTTTCATAATTATAATTTATAATATTATCTATTTTTTATAAATTATTTTTCATAATTATAATTTAAAATGAACACTTGCATTTTAACATTAAAAAAATAAAACAAGAGTTTTTTTATATTATTATTTTAAATCCCAATGAATGAATAAAAAATATCAACATATCTCTTCATAAAAAATTATAATTTTTTATATTATATGAATTTAATAAAAATATTAATTCTCATAAAATTGTTAATATGTTAGGTTACCCCTGCTTACAGTTACCCTTACTCAAGGGTAACCCCTGCAAAATTTACCCCTCATCCAAATGCATCACGTTGAAAATATTGACAAATTTTTAAAATAAACATTCAACAAAGTAAATTATTAATTATCCCAAAATAGATTAACATGAACCTCAAACTCTTTTCGAGTTTCGAGACCCTTTCGAAATTGGAGAAAATTACTCCTTAAAAATAGGACATTTTGACAAATATGTTTCATAAAATTTTATTTTTATATTTTATATTATATAGATTTAATAAAAATTATTAGTTCTCATAAAATTATTAATAAGTCAGGTTACCCCTGCTTACAGTTACACCTACTCAAGGATAACCCCAGGTAATCCCTGTAAAAATTTACCCCTTATCCAAATACATCATGTTGAAAATGTGGACACATTTTTAAAATAAACTTCTAACAGAATAAATTGTTAATTACCCTGAAAGAGATTATCATGAAAAACTCTTTCGAATATTCGAAACTCTATCGAAATTTCTACATAATCACCTCTTAAAAATATGATATTTTGACAAATATATTTCAGAAATTTTTATTTTTATTTTTATATTATATAGATTTAATAAAATTATTAATTCTCATAAAATTATTAATATGTCAGTTTACCCCTACTTACAGTTACCTCATCCAAATGTATCATGTTGAAAATTTATATAATATAAAAAATAAATTGTTAATTATTTGAAATCTATTAATTTTTAAATTATATAATATATAATTGAAAAATAAAGGAAGGCACGGAGTAAATAAGGGCAAGGTTTCCTTAAAAAATAAAAAATAAATAAAAAAACTATTATTATTATTTTAAATTTCAATAAATGAATAAAAACATTCTACATATCTCTTCATAAAAAAAAATATATAATTTGTTATTTGGTGATAAGAAATTTATCAAATGAAAATAATAGAATATTTTTAAAATAAAAATAAAAATCAAGTATTCAACAAAATAAATAAAAAAAATATATAGAAAAAAAAAATCTCATCAAAAAGAAGAAGACAGTGGATAAGGAGGAGTATTAAAGAGTAAATACCCCAAACCCATGGGGTGTTAAATGGGTGCCTCACACCCTTGTTACCAAATGTGGATAACGAGGGGTAACCCCATGTTACCCCCAATACCCTCCATCCAAACGCAGCGTTCGTATCTTAGGACTGAAGATGGGTTGACTCGGACGAAAGCGATTGGCTTGAGAATAACTCCATCCCCACGTTAATCGAGTCACGACTCAATCGTCATTTATGTCCAAAGTTTCTTTAACAATTTGTAAAATATAAATATTCTCTGTGAGACAACTATAAGAAGACTGTATGAAAAAAAATTATCTTTGAAGAATTGAAAATTATATTTTTTTTAAGATCAGAGGATAAAATAAAATGAGTTGCTGTAATGTAAATTTACCCATATTTTATTTATATAATTTTTATATGTTTAAAGCAATTATTCGAGCGTGTATATTCTTTATAAATTATGTTGGTAAGTTACTCTATTAAATTATTTTATTAGTATATATTTTTAAATATTAATTAGGGTATTTCGAACATGTAAAATGCAAAATGAAGATTTGTATTTATGCAAATTATAGAGAACTTTTATAATTGTTAGACACCACAAAGGTAACTTTTACAATTATTTAAATTATAAGAGTAGATTATGCAATTATGGTAAAAGATAAATGCTCTTTACAAGTCACTCTAGTAAAATAACTCGTGCTGTGCATGAATAAAAATAATAAATATATAAATATAAATTTCAAATATTATTGAATATTTCAATAGTATAATTTGTATATAAATTATATAAAATAATAATAAAATTATTATCTAAATTTTCATTATTTATTTAGATGAAAAGGCTAGAAGCTCCAATTGACAAAAAAAAAACAAAGAAAAATATAAAAATAAATTTTGATAATTACTTTTAAAAATAATTCTAATTCCTGATATTACTAAAAAATTAGATATCATGAAAATTTTAGTCAATCGGCACTCAAATTAAATAATGCAAAAACATTTAAATCGGTAAAAGAAAAATGGACATTTTGCTGGATAATTACTTGTCAATTTCATAGAACCAATAGGTCTGAAATTAAGAAATAATTAATAATTGATAAATAAATAAAGGACATTGTCGATTCAGTGTAACATTTACAATACTGATAACTGAAACAACTCATATGATACTCTTTCTTCTAATTTTGCCTAATTAGCAAATTCAAAATCAAATAATAGGTTATAAATTAGTTATGTATTTTAAAAGAGAAAAAGGTAAAAAAATCAAATTACATCTTGTAAAAATACTATTTGTGCGAAAAATCTCAAATTGACAAATGTAATGCACAAATATATATTTGGTCTTAACTCTAAGGATTTGGCTTAGTAGTTGAGACACAAAATTTAAGATTGAATAGTCGAGTATGACACATAGGCAATTAAGGATGAAAATAATTAAGGAGTGGGTTTGTAGTAAATAGAGAAATTGATGAAATAATAAAAGGAAGAACGAGAAAACTCTAAGAGATAAAGGGTTGCCACCATGTGTTCCCTTAAATCTCTCAACCCTTTTTCCTACATTATATGAGATGATTGGTCTATTATAAATAATCTTACTAAATTAAATTAAAGGTGGGTGATGTACTGATTATAAAATATTAAAATTTATTTTAAGCATTTTTATTCTATTGTTTTAAAACCTTGTCCCTCTATCAATTCCCAAGTTCAATTCAACCTTGACCTTTCAAGTCATTTACAAGTGTGGTTTTAACGAATGCTTTGGCTTGGGCTAAAGGTAGAAAGAAGCCCTTCAGAAAATGGTTTATATGGTGAAGGAAATTAGTTCCTTGACAAAGATGCGAGTCGTCCACTTCAATCAGATAGTCGGCCAATAGTATTGTTGATTTTTTTTGGTAAAGGTTGAGGTTAATAAATTAGTGTTGATAATTGAATTTTTTCACCCCATTACTCTGATGATATTGGTGCAGCAAATCGAGGATAGACTATCGTGTATTCCTTGTTTTAATTTTTTGTAGTTCTTTTTTATTTTTCATGTATGGTTTCTTTCTTATAGATTTGGTTTGCATAACTCTCTTATGCAAATTATGAATCCTACATGTACTTCGCATCTTAGTTTAATAAATTTCACATTTATCTTTGGCGCAAAAAATAAATGTAGTTGACTTTATTAGTTTTTTGTCTCGTTTAGTCATTATATTTGTCTATATTTATAGTGGGTTCGTCTTTGATTAGCAAAATCGAATGATTAAAAATTGAGTTTTGAATTCAAATTTAATTGACTTATAACTTAAATGTTTAATTTCAAGTTGAATGGTTGAATTTTTAAAATCTCAATTAGACATGCTTAGACTTAATATTATTGTAAATGAATGGATTTGTGCTTTACTTGGAAAAGCCAGATAGACTTTGTCATGCTCATAGTCGCATACAAGCCTGGCTCAACCATTAGGAGAGTTAGCGATGGCCTTAGACCCCTGATTAAAAATGTCTTTATTTTTCTTAATTGCTGCAAAGATGGAAGAAAGGAGGACAAAGGAGAAAAGAAGAGAGAGAGAAAATGAGAAGAAAAAAAGAAAGAGAGGCAACAACTTAGACGGGAATTGGGAGAGAAATCTAGGGCTTAGGTTTTCATGAGGGATAGAAAGGAAGAAGAGAGAAGAAAGAGGGAATAGGGTTAGGAGAGGGTTTCCCTCCTTTCCCAACAAAAAAAAATGAGATTTGGTGACTGGGGTGTGAGTTCCATGGACACACATGAATTTTGGATTTTGAGTTGCATTTTTTTTTTTCAAAATTCACTTAAAATGGCTCTCAAAATAGGAGTTTTAAGGTGGAAACTTCACTTTTGATTTATTTAATTTAAATAATAAAAACCAAGGAGAAAAAATAGGTTAAGTTAAGAAAATTTTGAGATTTTAAATTAGATTTTCAAAATACCTCTTTTGAATACTCTAAAAAAACCATTAAATTATTTAACAAAACTTTGGTCTGAAAATAAGATTTC
Source organism: Chimonanthus praecox (assembly GCA_022113865.1). Taxonomy (NCBI): domain Eukaryota; kingdom Viridiplantae; phylum Streptophyta; class Magnoliopsida; order Laurales; family Calycanthaceae; genus Chimonanthus; species Chimonanthus praecox. The sequence goes on along the minus strand of CM039095.1, from coordinate 11,190,580 downwards.
TGTCAAAAATAAATACTCGAAATAATTTTAAAATATTATTTTCAAATTTGAGAAATTATGAGAAAAAAATAAAGAAACAAAATATTTTGTGATTTTGCTACAGTTTTTCATGTATGTCTAATTGAGGAGTGTGTGTGCATACTTTGGAAAATCTAATTGTATAAATTTTAAGTTTTTGTGTCATTTCTCAAACATTTTTCTTAAAAAATAACCATCTCGAAGATCCACATTTATTTTTAAAATCTCAAAATATCAGATCGATTCGTTACACTAAATACCAAAAAGGCCCATTTAATTTTTTTTTTGACTTTAAAGCCTCAACTTGTGTCGAGGAGTTTATATATATGGATTCCTGCTGGTCATAAAGCTCGGGACAGACACTCCTGGAAGGAGGTCTAAGAAGCAACAACATTGATGCCCCACACGTTTTGCCTTTTCTTTGTTTTTTTAAACCACTTAATGTATTACAGTTGATGTACTTTTTAGTATTTTAACATTTTTATTTTTACTGTTTCTTGGCCTTACTCCAAAAGGGTTAAAAAACCACTAAGGGCATATATGGCGATACTGATATAGAGGTTGATATTACACCGATATTCTTCTCTCTTCTTGATTTTTATTTTATTTTATTTTTAAAAAAATTAGAAAATTTATTAAAAAGAAGAAAATTATGAACTTCATAAATATATAATTTTTTCATTAAATATCAATAATTTACTTATTCAAATATTATTTTTAAATTACAAACTCAAAAATTTCAAATATTTAAAAATTGATTAAAAATAAACCTCACGTGGTTCATACATGATATAATTTAAGGAAATGAGTCATGAAAAATAATCCGTTTATATAAATTAAAATTTTAAATATAAAATTACAAAAAGAAAATGATAAGATGAGACTCAATTTTTATGAAATTATTTTACTTTAACATTTAAAGAGCAACCTTGTGACTTAATTTTTTTTTAAAAATATTCATTGTGAAATCATTCACAAAAGTTAGTATAAACTTTCAATTATAATTTTTTAATAAATTTAAAAATAATATTTAACAGATTTTTATTCATTTAAAAATATAATAAAAGGCAACATAAATCTGCTGTGAATCAATTCTCAAGGGATCATTTTTCATTTTTTATACTGTAACAGTCACTAACAGATGGTATCAATGGAAAAGAAATTGAAAAATAAGAATTCACGTCTTCTTTCCTCTTCGTTGGTGAACGAGAAGCCTCTTCTTTCTTCACGATTCATTGTTTGCAGGACATGCAAATTGTTTCCTTTCCGCTTCCTCTAAAACGAAAATAATCAATCCAAAGTCTACTCCAATTCGATCATTGGGCGGGTAGCTTGAGAACTGAGAAGAGATGCAATCTATGGCCTCTGCTCAGTGGAATGACCTGCTTTCCTTCCGACATGGATTTGTTGGTCCATCTCCATCTCTACTTACCAATTCCAAATCTAATATCATTTTTCTCCATAATAACAACAATCCCATTCAAGATCGACAGCGCTCTCTTCTTCCACTAAACGCCATCCCCCCGGTTCAGAGAACGCAGTAGCCAAACTCCGTCTCAAATCTCTGGTTTGAAGTCTGTCCAGCAGATGTGGGGTGGATGCGCCATGCCCAAAAAGCTTGATGGCGTTTACAGGGCTTTGTTCCGGACCGTCGGCTTCTGTAGCGTCTACTCTGCTGCAAGTGCCTCTTCTGCACCTGAGGAGGCTTTTGTCAAGAATACGGTCTCTTCACATGACATAGTAATCTTCTCCAAGTCCTACTGCCCGTATGCATCTCTCTCTCTTCCCCTATAAAGTTACAGTAAATGGGAATGTGGGTTTTGTAGCATTCAGAAAACAAAGGGATTTCCTTTCAAGAAGTCTTTTATTGCATTTGTGCTGTATGGTCGTTGCATTTTAATAGGGATTTTCTTGAGTTGGAATTACTCTCTGGTAGTGTGTGTTGCAGAGTGACTGATGTTAGATTGTAGAGTGACTAATGGTATGGTTTATTATAGGTCAATTAGAGGAGAAGAACTCGTAAAGCTGACCCCAAATAGATGGGATGCTGGCCTATGATGATGATGGTCTGGTTGTGTGTATTATCAGTTTCGGGGTTCCATATGATGCTATAAGACATGCATGTAATAACACGTATCCAAATGGACCCAATCCTCAAAGTTCTCGTAAACCTGTGGATAATTTCAATAAAATCTTAACTTCTGAATAATTACAATACCAAAATTGAAGCATTTCAAAGACCTTACTTCAAACTTGAGTGGCTTGTATTGGAGATACCTGGAGTGGATACGAAAATCTGATGTCCATGTGCTGACAGATTTAGTGAGGGTTCAATGCAGACAGGACAAGATGTGTAGTAATGGTCTCATGAGAATATTCTTGATGTACATATGATAATTGACCTCAATATGCTTATTGTACTCCCAAAAGATATCATTTTGAGCTATTTGGACAATGCTTTTATTGTCACAAAGTATTGGAGTTGGTCCTGAGGTAGTAATACAAAGATCATGTAAGAGCCATTGCAATTAGACAAGCCCTTTAAAAGTATTGACAAGGGCTTTATATTTGGCTTTTGCATTGGAGCATGAGACAACATCCTGATTCTTGTCTTTTCCAAGAAAGACAAGTATCAGTGGAGCGATAATATGTAACACCACTGACCCATCTAGCGTCAAAATAGGCATGCAATGTTAGAGAAGATGTTGAGGAGAAAAATAAGCCTTTATTCAGGGATCCTTCAAGATGTCAGAGAATGTGAGGAATTGCTGTTAAGTGGACAAAGGGGTTGCAGTCATTAATTGACTCAGCACATGATCTGTATGACTAATATTTGATTGGGTGAATAGTTCAAGTTTCAACAAGTTGCTGATACATAGTATGATGTAGTAGAGGATCACCGTTTGTGGGACATAACTCAATCTTGAATTCTAATGGTATATCAATAGTTCCAGCATTAGGCATATTTCACATGAGAGAGATAATCATGTCATTAACTGATCAATATATAACAATGAGAGCACAATGTATTTGAAGATTTGTGAAGGAAAAGTGTGAAATTATGAGCACTTTGAGTAAACCCAACTTCGATAATAACAAAGCTCAATTTCTGATAGTAAGCATGAGGAGCTTGTTTACCCATATAAAGCACGTTGATGTTTGCAAACATGATTGCACTTATGAGGCAAACTGAGAGGAGGTTTCATATGAATTTCTTCTTGCAACTCTTTTTTTTGAAACATTGATGACTTAATACCATTAAAAGGACGTAAGTACAAGAGAAGGGATCCGAGTATAGGAGATATATACTCAAAGCCAAAGAATAGGAAAAGAAACATAAAAAAACAATGAAAAACAAGAAATAAAAGAAAGATACATCAAATAATGCACCCAACCCAGGATCCAAATGAAGCCCCCCAATCCCCGAGTATCAAGGCTAGTGAGATGAAAAAAAACCAAGGCTGGTCTTTGTAAAAGAACACCAGCTTTCGCCAAGGAGTCTATAACACAATTCGCTAATCAGGTGTATAAGTGAAAGAGACGCCACCTAGCCTGCACAACCTCCAAATGTCCGTAGCAATACCAATCAATCTCCATGGGGGATTTTCTATTACTAGCCTAGGAAATGACATTAGTTGAATCACTTTCTTGCAACTTACTATGTAGGAAAGCATTCCAATTGGTATATGGGCCAGCCTCACACAAAGGTACAACAATTAAATTGCAAACTGAACTCATGTATGGAATGGGACCAAAATTTTCTTCACAGTTAATGCCATACTCGTGTAAAACCTTTGGCAACAAGACAACCCTTGTATCTTCAAAGGATCCATCTAATTGGGTTTTGTACTCCCAACAACAACCAATGGCCTATTACCCAAGAGGAAGCTCAACAAGGTCCCAAGTATTGGTTCTTCATAAGGCATCAAGCTTGTCTTGCATAGTTGATCTTTGTTGTTCTGTGCTAATACCTGTCAAAACCTTTTCTATCCTAACCGTGTTGCTACCACTATCTCTTCCCATTCTTACCTCTCTTTCGATTCTCATCCCAACCTTACCTGTCTATCCTCACCATCTCTCTATTCAAAGCCAGCCCCACCACACGCAGTCCACTGCCCTCCTTTCTTTTCACACTCCCTCAGCCACCACCAATCCAACCCCACGACGCCAGCCTCATCTTGCCCCCATCCAACCACATCCTTCTCTTACCCAGCCAACCACACTCCATGTGGCCACTATCCTTGTCCCGTGTAACTCTATTTGACTGCCTTCAGTTCTTTCTCCTTGTCTTCTTTCCACCATCTGCCCATCAGTGACAATATTTACTTCTTATTGTTGTAATCAGCCACCACTTGTTTTAGTTGCTCTCGTGACTGCCCTTTAGTTGCTCACTTGAATTATATCAAGAACTGTACATATATACTACAAGATAAGTGTGTAAATCATGTGTATCCAAATGCATCCAATCCTCAAAACTCTCCTAAGCCTATGGATAATTACAACAGAATCCTAACTTACAGATGGTTACGATGTCGACATTAACAATTATAATTTTTCTTTCTTCCATTTTTTGGCTTGAATCTTGATTTTGGTTGTGAGAGCAAAGAGAATGGAAAATGTGGTATTTGCTAGTTCGATGGATTTGCTGAATTCAGTTCCTTTTTTTTCACCCCCCACTTAATTGTGATGCTTTCTCTATTCTACTATTGCTGCCATGGATTTTCAAATGTTTGGGGCTCACTTGATGTGAACTGGATTTGGATTTAACTTGTACCAGTAGCAGTATGGTGTTGGTTTCAAGCAGTAATTTTATTTAAACTCTCTTGTTCTCCTCCGTTGTGGCGTGTTTTGTGGTTTTACCCTAAGAACTTGGAAACTCGACCCTAGATTGAATGGGACAAAAAGGCTTGAAGATCTATGACCTCAAGAGTCTCTTATAATTGAGAATATTTTTTTTTTGAGGAAGGATAAAAACATGTCACAAAAGCAGACTGATATAATGGTTTTGAAAAAAAAAGCAGTCTGATATAATGTTTACATTGTTGCATTGGTACTTTGAAACAACCGGCCCTGGTCAATTCACTGTGTGAAATTGTATTTTGAAAACATGATTTATGCTTTTGACAGCTAAGCAACTAGGGTCGAGTCTGCTTTCATTTAAATACATTACATTTTTTATTTAACGAAAATTTAAATAAGATGCCGTGTTCCCATGTCCTTTTTTTTGGGTTTGCAAAGTTTGGCACCTCATGCCCATGTCGGACTCCAACATTCGCACCTGCATTTATGCAACTTAGGTCATGGGTTATTTGCTAACTTCTCTCCTATATCTGTCACAAGATGACATTGAGTTCCTGATCTGTTTGTTGTCTCTCCATCTCTCATGAATGAGTTGTGCAACACCTTCCATGTACATGAGTGAATATTTGTGTTCCCATTCACTTGAGATCATGGTTCTTTAGTTCTTATTTGTTTTTATGTCATGTATACATGAATGCAAACACATGGTTTGTCGGTTTCTTTCCCTCATGGATTATGTCATTACTTTTTAATTTTTATACAATCCATGCGAGAGTTCTTAGTTGGTTGATGATGTTCCTTATCTGTAGACAATTTAAGACAAAAATTGAAGGACTAAATCCAATAGCCATTTGCAAGGGAAGTATAGAAACTTCATGGATTTAATAGAAGCTAACTTTCAATAGAGTAAGCATTTGGATTTTCAAATCTATGGAATTTATCCGTCCAAAGGATGAGTGTCAATCCATCCATTGGCATGTTGATCTTTTCTTGCATTTTGATGTCTGAGATACATACTGTGCTCAAAGATTGGGTTATCAACGGCGTCAGTCTCACCTCCAATGTGGGGTGGGGATACCCATGTTATAAAAAAAAAGGGCTATCAGTAAATAGCTAAATATTTGGACGATAGACCAGAAAATGTTCGACACCGATCCAGTTTTTGAACCTGATCAATGATTGGTTTTGGGGTTGAACGAAAGATTTCAGGTCATATTAGTTAATGAATCGTGCTTGGATACCTTGTTATCTTCAACTGGTTATCTGTTATACAATTTTCTAATTTTTTAAAATATTTAAATATTTAATGCAGAATAATTCCTAATATACCACAACAATAAAAAATGAGAAAAATATGGTTTATCTGTCTTCAAGAAAAGGGTCTCTCTTTCCGACCTCCCTCTTGTATCTATTGTATGGTTGTGTGGATGCATATATGGGACTTCATTAAAAATATAGAATAGTTGAAATCTATTGGATATACTGGATATGTTGTCAGATTCAGATATGATAAAGTAGATCTGCTGTTTATGGTCCGTGTTAGATTCAGATTTGGATCTTAGTCCAAATGTTGATAATTGGGTCTGTATTTGGATATACCCAATATATGACCCAAACTCAAGCTGGTGATTGTCTTACTCAGAGCAGCCCTTTGGGTCAAGGAGACATATGGTATTCTCCATCTTTCAGATATCATTACTGTTGAATATATTAGATTAGTATTTAGATTAGGATTCTTAGTTTGGGTTAATCTCTATTAAGAGATGTATTTGAGTTAAGATTAGATTAGAAGTGTAATAACCCTAGGATCGGCTAGAGGCTATATATATGTGTAATAGACATCCATGATGAATACAATTTCTCAATTTCTAACATGGTATCAGCCAAACCACGATCCTGACTAGAGAGAAGACCACCGTTTGAGAGATCCTCTTCTCTTCCTCTACCCGAGGAATCTCGTCTGGCAGAGGGAGAGGGGACACCCAATCGTTCGTCACTTAGCACCCTGCACAATGGAGTGAAGCCCAGATCTGCAGCCAAGCCTTGTTGTTTCCACTCTTCGTATTGACGCTCAGATCTGATTGACCGATTGTTTGGTTGTTTCTTCGACTGTCTCTGTTTGGGGAAAAGAAAACAAAAAAAAAAAAAAACTCTGCTGCATTTGCTTCCGTTTGGCCGAGATCTGCACGACGCCTCTCCCGTTGTTTCGTCACTTAGCAACTGTTTGTCCCTCTCCATCAGATCTGACTCTGGTGCATCTGCCTTCCTCCATTTTGATATGTTCGCCACTACCCCTTTGGACGAGTTCCAGATCTCGTGCACTCTCTCTCGCCAACCTTCGACACCAGTCCTGATCTGTTATTTCGCTCTGCAGCCTCTCTCATCTTCATGTTCTCGCTCCAAACAGATCCCCTTGCTTTACCACACTAGATCTGGTGTTCGTTTTTTCCCTCTTTCCCGCTCCTGATCTCTGCTTTCGTTCGCTGCTGTTCAGGCCCTCTCGCTTATCCATCGTCCCACGCATCACCGGTAGAAATCAAATCGGATTGCCATCCCTCTGTTCGTCTGACCTCCCAGATTTGCATCTCCTGCATCCCAGATCCGTTCATATCCAGATCTCGTTCATCCCCTTTACCCATTTAGTCTCGTTAGGGCCTTTGGACTTGCCCCTTCTCAGCCCAGATCCCGTTCGCACCCAGATCTGTGCAGATCTCGCCCCATCGATCTCAGTTTTGCCTCTTCTCGGGCGAGTTTGCTGCCCTCCATTGTTACGTGCTCGAGTCATACACAAATTGGGAGTTTCCTATTATCTCTCCAATAATCTCTCCATTAGTTAGAAGATAACGCATGCAGTTATCCCACGTGTTATTCACACGGCTTGGAGTTATTTCCTACATTCTCTCTCACACGGCTTGGAGTTATTTCCTACAATATCTCTCGCTGGCGTTTCTTTGTAAGCCGATTATGTTTTTTCCTCTTTTGATTTACGAGTGGTATAACTCCTCCCTTATTTTGAGGAGTATTCGATATATGTATGGAATGTTTGAACCGAGTGGGTATCAATTATATTTTCAGCGTGCGTTAAGCAAAGGAGGGAGGGTCGCCTCGAACAGACCCGGCGTCATTGTCTCTTATTCCTTCTCTCTTCTTTTCTTTCATTTGAACTTCCAACAGCAGTAACCCAGGCCAGAACCGCAGGGACTCTCTCTCAACTCGCTAGGCACGCTGCATCCATCGCCATTGCAACCAGATTTGTTCTCAAATCTCGCCTTGATTGCTGCTACCTGCAGCCCATCTTTCTCTGTTTGCAGCTAGTGCCCCCGATTCAGATCTGATTGCACCTCTGCTCCTTTCTGCCTTTCCCTTGTCTGCAATTTTTGCTTCTCGTCAGTCTCACAGCCTCATTGCATCTTCGGCATGCAACCCCTGTCTTGAACATCAGTTTATGCACTTCTTCCTAGACGGTGCCTCCTTGCACCCAACCGCCCTGCACCCAGTTAGCCCACATCTTGTTCGCACCTTGCAATCCCTTGCCCCAATCGCTAGTCCCTTTTCTTTGTTCATCTCAACCTCCACTCTATTTGTGCACCGTGTTCATCCCGATTCTCCGCCCAGATCAACCCAGATTCGAATAGCACACAGATCTGCTCAGATTTGTCCGCGAGTTGCCGAGCAACCTAGCTAGCACCTACAACCCCTTTTCAACCGTCCTCACTTAAAAAAAAAAAAGAATAGGAAAAAAAAAAGAACACCTTCCATTTATGTTGAAGCAGAGACCCAGTTCGTTGTGCGTTTGTTCCCTTTGACCTGCTGCCTTGTATTGGTGCTCGAAACTCTTTAAAAAAAAAAAAACGAAAACATTCCTGCAAGAGTTTGGATTTCAAGTTTGTTGCTGCCGTTTGTCCGTCAGAGAGGGAGTATGTCGAGCTTTCTGTTCTAAAGTTGTTCTTAAAAGTCGAAGTAATTGTCGCCAGCATCCAGTTTGATCCGTGTGTACCTTGTCTCCTCCATGTGCAACCATAGTTGGAGGATTGATTTTGCAGCCGCCTCCTTTCTTTGTCTTTGTCTCTTCTTTGTCAGATTTGATTTTGCATTGGTACACTTGCAGCCGTTTGCAGCGACAATTTGGAGTGGCATTAGGGCATTGGTTTTTTGCATTAGCATTTGCATGAAGGATGAATCCTGGCAATCGTCGACAACCCCTCTTCTCAGGCAGTCTGCAACACACCCGTGGCACATTGGTTCAATATTTGGCCTGTTCAGTATTTGGCTTCGTCGGCACATCGTCACGGTTGATCTGCTACTCCTCAGATAGCGTCATTCGGTCGTTGGCTTATCTACTTATTAGTTTTTGTTTTGTTCAATAATTGTAAACTCAAAGTGATGAAATCACTTGAGTTTGGGGGAATGTTGAATATATTAGATTAGGATTCTTAGTTTGGGTTAATTTCTATTAAGAGATGTATTTGAGTTAAGATTAGATTAGAAGTGTAATAGCCCTAGGGTCGGCTAGATGCTATATATATGTGTAACAGACATCCTTAATGAATACAATTTCTCAATTTCTAACAATTACAACACATGCGGACTCACAGAAAATAATTCATTCATTTTTTGGGGGTAAAATTCTCTAATAAATGGCAGAAATAATTCCTTTCAAGGTTTTGCATTGAACATGACGAATTTGAGTTTTATTCCAATTAACCTAATGAATATGCATTCATTTAACCTAAAAAAGGGGTGAATATTCCAATTAACCTAATGAATAATCACCCTAAAAAAAGGGTGATTATTGCACAATTCATCCACTGCTTCCAGTTTTGGTAATATGTATTTGTTTTAGTGGATCAGCTTGCTCTTATGTCATTGAGAGGTTTTTTTTTTTGCTTTAATTAACTTAATATGTTATTAACATTAATTTTTGCTGTACTTGCTGATGAACAGTTATTGTAGAATGGCTAAAGCTGTTTTTAAAGAGTTGAAAAAGGTGCCATATGTTGTTGAGCTAGATGGAAGAGGTTTGTTTACTGATGTCTACACTATCCTGCTAGCCTGTCAAGATAACTTGCTCTCATTGGGTGCAATTACCTAGAATGAGGAATGCATAATGATGCTAGCTCTGATAAAATTATTTTTTGGTATGTTTATTAATTAATATTTTCTGAAAGCCAACCAAAGCAGAATGCAGCACGACAACTATAGCGGAATTGCTAGCAGCATCTTGTATGTCCTGAAACTTGCAGTTTGACATGATATCCTAAATAGGATTTAATTCTTATTGATTAGAGAAGCAGCATGCCAATATATTGTCTTAATTCATAGTTGCTGTAGGTTTTGCCTATTTTCTTAGTTCAAGCAATAAATTTTTATCTTGTTGTTGCTGCACATCTTACACTTCTAAGTGCCATGTACACAAGTCTCTGTGCATTATGTAACTGGAGATATATCAGCCTATAATCTTGAGATGGCTGATTAAATAGTGGAATGACTTGCTTTTTATGTTTTGTTGGTTGGATAGGTTAACCAACCCCATTCGCGGTGCTTTTCCAAGTTCTGAGGGATCATAATTTGGATCCATACATCTGATGGGAACCAAAAAACTTGAACAATTCACTCTTATCCCTCTCCTTTAAAAATTTCATTTGAAAATAATGTAATCCACATTAAGGTTTGAAATGTTTTAACCCTTTGGTGAAGACAACAAATATTGAGAAATCTGCATTTCTGCTACTTCTCTGTATCAGTTTAAATGAAAGGCTGAACATAGTGCACAATTTGTTTCTATTGGTTGCTTTCCATTTGATTTTTTGCAGATGATGGGGCGGATATCCAAGATGCCCTGAGCAAGCTTGTCGGCAAGCGTACTGTTCCTCAAGTGTTTATAAAGGGGAAGCACATCGGGGGCTCAGATGGTACCTTCTTTTGCTGGTTTTAATTCCTTTTCCATTCAATGTTTAGACCAAACAATTTTTATATTTTCGATTTCAGACACCGTCGAAGCATATGAAAGTGGTACGTTGGCTATGCTTCTGGGAGGTGATCTCTGATCTAAGAAGGTGCAGCTGATTCCCTGTCAGTTCATAGAAAGGCTTGACGGACACTGCAATGTGCTATGGAACAGGTTAACTAACAGGTTAAGTGCGAATGAAGTTTATCCAGATTTAAATGTTAGTGACAAAATAATAAAATTGTACTGGTTGATGTTTCGCTCATTTAGCATTCTGTAACAGATTTTATACTACGATGAATATCAATTTCATAGCAGTATATGATTATTGGTTTGAATCTTGTATTGAGTATAATTTAAGAGGCTTTAAAAGCAAGTTGTTTACGTGTGAAAGGTAACTGTCTATTCCAAACTTTTTTTTATCTAAAATTTGTCCATTTTGAGTTATTTTTGTCATTTAAAAAAAAAATTTGTTCTAAGGTGATCAAGGTTTTGGATTTTTTTTTGTAAAAATAATTTAATGAAATGATATTGAGTGTTTATGGAATTGAATTTGTAGGGTGTTTATGTGATTTTTTTATTTTTTTTTCCCAAGAAATTTATAAAATCTAGATTTTCTAAGATAATTTTCATTTTGGAGTTTTTTGTGGAAAAAATGTGAAGAAATATTATAATTTTTTTATGAAATTAAATGAAGAGCTTTTAATGTGATTGATAATAGTTTCTAGAATATTTTTGTGACTTTTCTAATATTTCAATATTTTATGAAATTTAGATTTTTTTTATAGAAAAAATTAATGAATTGTAATAGAAGATATATGTCATTATGAGATATTAGAGAATAAGAATTTTTTATTAGGTATATTTCCACATTGATTTTTTTTTTTAATTTGTTAAGATATACTTTATTTGTGTTGAAATTTTGAATATCATGGTTCTAATACTCTATGAAAAGGATTTTTAACAAAAAAATATATTCACACTAAGCTTTTCATTTTATGAAAAATTTTAGGGAAAAAGAGAGGAGAGTTTGTATTGACTATTTTGCGGATGATACAGATCGCCAATTGTATCAGGGTGATATGTATTGGATTCTTTTTTGTTAACCCTGTAACACATTTTCTTGATATTTAAGATTTCATTGATATTTTAGGTATCGGCCCTATATTTTATTTGAGTTGTGAATCTATACTATAGAATTTTAAAGGGTATTTTTGTTATTGTATAAATCCAAGAAATGGATGTATATGTGATCACTCACAAGGTTGCATCTAATGCTGCTTTTTTTTACCTGAAAATCTAATCGTATGGATTGAGAGTTAGAAAATCTAATCGTATGGATTGATAGTAAACTTGATGACTTGCTATCAGTAAAAATTTCAACTAAAGGCATAATTTTTAGCCATTTGATCTTATTGATCAAAGTTGTTGGACGTCCTTCAAAAAATTGACACATAGTAATTTCGACCATTAAGATTAAGTAACTAAGAATTAAATTTCGAGTTGAAAATTTAAATAATTCATCGAGTCTACTTTCAATATGTACAGTTAGATTTTCAAATGAAAAAAATAAAAAAAATTACAAATAGTGTTCAGTGCGACCATGTGATCAATTGCACCTGATCATTTCCCTACACTTAAATATTATTCCGATAGCATCTTATCTCCAGAATTTTTGAGCAATTAAATCAATAACACTTGGTGAAAAGGTACACTCATGTCTTTTGTAATAAAAAATGCTATCATTTCCAGAAAAAAAAGGGTAGAATCAATATTATGACCACTTGGAAGAGTCATTAGAGATCAAAATATCTGGTGCATGGGTGTGTTAAGTGATGCAGCCATATGTGGAAATGAACAAAATTTTATTTTTATCAGGGATGGTGCATGGGGGTGTTAAATGATGCAGGCATATGTGGACATGAACAAAATTTTATTTTTGATCAGGGAGGGTATGTGAGCAGTTTGACAGTTGCATGCTTCGAGTCAGTGCATTGGACCCATAAATGGGCCAAACTTCACTGAGATTAATCTAAGTCCAAATTTGGATGTGAAATGGACCCAAGCCATTCCATGTGAGCCCAAAGGCTGAAGCCCAAATGACCTGCTCCAAGTTCCAAATATAAAAATCAAATATATACTTTTTATCCCACTTAAATCAAATATATTTCTAATTATTAAATTGATAGGAATACAAATGTTTAACTGGGATAAAAAACCCAACATGCTTTCATGGACCGACTTAATAGTCCAACTCTATTTATTTATTAAATGGTTTAAAAATTGATCCTAAACCCACCCTTTAAGCTAACAAGTCAGTTTTATTTTAATGGGTTTGGAGCAGACTTCGACTCAGTTTAACCTAATAACATTAAGCGGCAAAAATAAAGTAGAAAACCATCAGATATCACATAATATAATAAACAACGTAGCGATCTTTCAATGCACATTAGCCAACAACTATTTTGAAAGCAATCAGATGAGACTTTTTTAAAGACCAAGGTGCCCAGACTCTTATCTGACTAATCTTCGGTGCATGTCTAAACCTCCCAATCAGATCAGACTTATTGTAATCAAAATAAATGATAATACCTATTTAATAAAAAAAGAATAAAAAAAAGGAGAAAACCCATCTCCAAACATAAAACTAGGCCCCAATAAATCCTGAAATAGCAAGTTGTTTTTTTGATGCATTTAGTTTTATTTCCTGTCTTCGGTATGAATACGATAAAAGAGAAGAGAAAAAAAAAAAAAATTTGAAGTGAGAATGGTTATAGCTTCAAAGGCAAAGGCTCAACAAAATGAAAAACCTTGCATATGAAGTGAAAAACTCCTATTTGACCAGAATTCAATTGCACCCACTTAACTCTTGCCAAGTCTGTTACAGCCCTAGCATTCATGAAATATTAAAATTTCAAACGAATGGAGAAAATCCAAATGGAACTGTGGTCCATGGAATTAGCTCAACCATCACTTTTACTTGAACATTGGACAAAAATAGAACTGAGGTATGTGAAGTACTACCATGCCCAGTATTGTGCTTGATAGACACCGGAAAGCAGAAAGCACATCCTCACCAGTGTATAAAAAGAGAGTACTTTAATCGAGTCTGTAGCTCGAAAAATGCTTTGAAAAAACTGAAAAATGCAGTAAGCCATGGTACATGAGGGAACCCCTCATCAAGCAGTTAAAAAAAAAAGGGTGTGCTTTTCATGACATCAAATATAACAATGTTATTGTTAAATCCAATTACAGACCACTGAAAACCAGTTCTGTCACCAAACTTGTCATTTCATTACTAACCAAAAACTCATTCCTTCCCAATGTATCTTACAACTTACTAATATACACACAAGAAAACAAATTGGAAGAGACAAACGGGAAAAAAATATTTATATTTATTCCTATCTATGTCGAATCTAACCTGCCCCTAGCAAATAATATAACTCCAAATGTGCATCCATGATACCTTTCCATAAAAATGATGGATCTGGTAGCTGCATAAGTTAGGATAACGTCTTCTTCTGCCTCTTTCCATTTCCAGATCCAAGTCAAAACACCGCAAAACTAGAATTGACAAAAATTTCAATACAACACGATCAATGTTCCATTTTGTTTTGGATCTGCCGATGGATATGTACAAGAAACTCAACATACGAAGGCCCACTGGGAGTCTTGTCCTCAACCATATATGACAGAAACAACAATCCTGCACAAAACATGAAAATGATGAGAGACCATATAACACCCTTTCACAACCATTTTCAAGGAGAACCATGTTTATGATCCCAAAAGTGGAAAATTAAGGAAAAAAGATCAGGATGTATAAGTTAAAGGAACAAATTCCTAGGAATTACAGCATTGCAGTAACAAATCTAATTATGGAACCAACATATTTTTTTTGACAAAAGAATTTGGGAACCTGACGATCATGTGGTTTTTAGTGTAAAGTCCTTTTATAGAAGGCTGATGAGTTTTGGGAAGACCCCTTGGGGTGCATCCTTCCATTTGGAGGTGTGGGGTTCCTCTCAGAGTTGAGGTGTTTGGGTCGTTAGCTGTGTTGGAGAAGATTCCTACGGTTGATCACCTAAAAACAGAAGAATGCTGATTATTAATGCCTTCCCTTTTGCCTCTATGATGTTGAGTCTGTGAACCACCTTTTGTTGCATTATCCTTTTGCCAGTCTTATTTGGTCTCACTTTATTTAGCTACTGGGGGTTGCTTTTCTTTTCCTTTGGACTGGTATTCTTTGCTAAATGAAGCACTTCGCTCTTTCTGCAAAAGTCTTCGGAAAGCCAGTGTTAGATATCGTTTGGTCCATTTGGCTTGAGAGAAATAAAAGGGTTTTTGGGGTAGCTCTTGGAACGTGGTTCAGGTTATTGATGCTAAGACTGCTTGGTGGATCTCTGTCTCAAGGTCAAATCATGCTGTTAGTATTTTAGATATTTGTAGAAATTGGGCTTCCGTAGATTGTGTAAAGAGAGCTGCAAATCCTACACTACAAGTGGGCTGGTCTCCCCTAATCAGGGTCCGTTGAAGTTAAATTTTGATGGGACTTGTGCGAGGGAATGTGATTTAGTAGGTTTTAGTGGTATGATTAGGGAACAATTGGAGCTCTTGCTTGTTTCCTTCGTTGGTCGTCTTCAGGGTTGCTTTGCTATTGAAGCAGAGTTTTTTGCTTTGTGGCGGGGTGTGCCAAAGATGGAAAAAATTGGCGCCCCAGGTGGTATTCTGGAAGGGGATTCTCAGGTGATCATGATCTGGGCTTGAGGCAATTTATGTCCATGGAGATATCTAGACGAAGTCGAGATGATTTTGGTTTCTCTGTGGTTTGGGTCCCAAGATCTGCTAATTCCTTGGCTGATGAGAGAGCTAAGCAGAGCCTCTCTCTCCCTGTTGAGATTCTGGGGACAGATTTTTTTGATTTTCTGTTTTGTTTTTGGTGGGTGGCAGGCTTTGGCCTAGTTTTGTGGCCTCTTGTTTTGTAAACTCTTTCGTTTTGTGAATAATTACCTTTCGAGAAAAAAAAAGCTCTCAACATTAAGTGTTTACAGATTAAAAAAAGGTTGCTTGCAGTGGCTATTTTTTGTTTTTTTTATCTATCAAATTGATCAACATTTGTTATGCTTGTTTCTTGTTTGACTACAAATAGACTTGTTTTTCCAAATTCTAATTATACCCTCAATTTATGATTTTACTTTTTAGTACTTGGTTCTATATACTTGAGGCTTTTGTTCATAATTTTATATATTGTGTACTAGTTCTTTTACATTTGATGCCATTTTCTTTATAAACATAGATACATATAAAGAAATAGATATAGGGTATGTTCAGTTGCACACACCATAAAGTGCTCTTACGTTGAGAAGTCTATATGGAGCCCACCTATAACCATGAGATTGGATGGCTTTAAAAGATTTACATATATATGTAATGCTTATGAAAACCAACATGATTGGATGACTTTAGCCATAATTGAATTTGATAATATTGCACCCCTATCTAGCCATAGCTCGATTCAAACTCTCCCGACCCCATGATCATAGGTGGGTAGGTGGGCTCCACACACACACACACACATATCCATGGTTTGAGTCTACAACAATTATTCCAATAATTACATATCCGATTTGACCTATTGACGAATATGCAAGCAAACATTTTCATGCTTGTTTGAGTAACAATAATGAGATTCCCCAATATCATGCTAAGAATAGCTAGGATTTCCAGAAAAAAGATGCCATTCGTCTGATGAGAAATAAAAAGATTATTGAAAATTCGAGTGGCTGAAGCTAACATAACTACTTTCGAAGTAATAGAAAGAAAAGCAACATCTGGAGTGGGAGAGTCAATCTCTCTCATTCAAAACCGTACATGAGACTTCCATCTCGCATGGCTCCTAAGTGAAAAGAGAGAGAACCCATCCTTTCTCATTTTTTGATTAACTTTCTTGTGTATGTATAAGATCAAATCTATTCAATTTTTAAAAAGGATTGCTAATCCTTTAACTTTTTGAGGAAACCTTCATCCGTGGCTGTGAATAGTTAATCTTTTCAACCTTGGTTTGTAGGAGCAAGTTAGAAAAATTGAGCGATAGAACCATCTGATTTGATTTGTTCTCAATAGCCATGCCCCTAAGAATGAGTTTGCATCAAGTTTGGTGCAAATGGCCAATGACTGCCACTTGGGCTCACATAGATGGATGAGTTTGAGAGGTCTTGACTTCCATATGATGCCCATACAATTCCTTCTCGATTAGATGAAAGAAGCCATGTTTTTTAAGGACCTTAAAATTTCACATAATTTTTAAAAGCAACAGTATTATTCACAAAAAAAGGATTAAATTACAACCAGAGGAACATACAACCGAGATATATAACTCGCCGACCCCAAAAACCCTTACAAGAAACTCAAAATTCACATTTATACAATCGAGTTGGATCAATGGGCCTTAAAGGTCAAATTGGGTATGGGCGAAATTCCTGAGGGTAGGTGGGTGTGAGGAGGGGAGAAGAGGGATTGGATCAATTAAGTCTACTGTGGGCCTCACAAATCAAAGTTTGCACGAAAGTCTCATGAGAATATATAACTTTGATTTGTGGGGCCCCACAATAGACTTAATGGAACCAATTCCCCCATCACACCCACCTACCCCTCATGAATTGCGTCCATACCCAATTTAACACCAATTTGACTTTTAAGGCATTGATCTAACCCAATGAGTTTCCATCATTGGATAAATGTGAAATTTTAAGGACCTTAAAAAACATAAATTCTTTTATCCAATCAAGATGAAATTTTATAGGCATCATATAGAAGCCAAGGCCTCTCAAACCCATCCATCTATGTGGGCTTAAGTGGCACCCATTGGCCGTTTGCACCAAACTTGGTGCAAATTCGTTCTTAGGGGAGAGCTCATATATGTATACTATACAAGTCAAAAAAGAAATGTGATAATAGTTGTAGACAATTGCATTATGTTTATATTGGTGATAAATATACATAATGTAATAAATATTAAAGAGCTCATAGAATAAAAAAGTATGCACCTAGGAGTGTTCCTGTTATGTACCTAGTGGGGCCCAACTTGAGGTATGGGCCAACCTAGTATGGGATAGGCTTAAGGACTTTAACTCTAAAGCTTTTGGCATATTGGGCAAGTACCTAACAATTCCTTTTGTCTTCATAAATGGAGTCTAGATCTGAGTCAAACTTGTCACTTTAATTATCTACATATACATATATAGGAATGGGAGAATGTTCAACGAGGGTATGGGCCAACATAGTATGACATAGGCTTAAGGGCTTTGATTTTTTGCATTCCATTAGCTCTGGAGCCTTTGGCATATTGGCCAGGTCCCTAAAGTTCTTTTTGACTTTATAATGGAGTCTAGACTAAGTCAAACTTGTCACTTTAATTTATCTGTATATACATATATGGGAACGGGGGATCAATCGAGAACCTCATGAGCGTTCTCATAGTGAGAAACCCACATGTGGGCCATCATAGGCCCCATCTTTACCCTTTTCCCATCCACTTGTTATTCACTTGTGAATTGGATCTCTCTAACTAATTGGATCCCATCAATGTTGTCAAACTCGAATCGTATTGTGAATCGGTCTAGGGGTGTGAATCGTAGAATCATAAGATTCATAATATTTTTCTAAAATTATTATTTATACTATAATTACATATAACATGATATAGAATAATAAGATGCTTTTTAAATTCACAGAAATTTCTAAAGCCACATCCACAAATTTGACATTTATCATCCATCATAAATAACCATCCACAAAAAAAGACACAAAAATATATTAATATGAGATTTAAATATAAATATTAAGTATAGATAAATTTATGAAATCAACAAATAAATTAACAATATTTCAAATTTTAAATAATCACTAATAACACCCATCAAATAATTTTTTTAAATGAGAACTATTTATTTTTTAAAATAGATACAAAAAATTGAGCTTAGAAAAAAAGGAGATTAGTTTATTGCTAAAATCTAATAAGAAATTAGTAAGAACAAAAAATTAATAAAAAACTAGAAAGAATACTTCTCATCTTACTAAATAACCCTTAATAAGAAAAAAAAACCTCAGAAATAGGGCTGATGGCAACACCCACGTACAATTTTTTATTTTTTTTATTTTTTTTTAACAGGCTATTAAGAGATTTGATATTTAAAATTAATAATCGAAATGGGGCTTGGAATAGTGCTCGTGCGACTATAAAGATGAAAGCGAATGAAAAAAAAAATAAAGACGAAAGCGAAAGTGAGAAACAAAGATGACGGGACCAGCAACCGAGATGGCAAAATTGAAAATAACAGCAAAAAAGGAAGATGAAGAAGAAGAAGAAAGAGGAAATAGGAAATAGGAAGATGAAAAAGAGAAGGCGGCGTGGAAGATGAAAACATGTTCTTCCCCTTTGTAGGTATATCTTTCTTTCTTCCATTTGAATTGTACGAGACAACGATTCATTGGGTTGACTCGCAACTTGTACGATTTTTTATAACTACCGATTCCTTATGTGATTTGAATCGTTGGATCCTCCGAGTTGAGTTGAATTATATGAGTCGACTCGCGACTCATACGATTTTGACAACATTGGATTCAATAACTGAGTTACACCAAAGTTGGACTAAATAAAGATGCATCCCTATCTACCATTGACTTTTGAGTCCAGAACAAGGGCTGGAGTCATTCAATCAAGTTGATTTTAATATACACCATATCTAGGAATAATCCTTTTAAACCCATGATTATAGGTGGCCTCCACATGGAGCTCACTACAAGAACCCCTCATAGGGTGCGTGCTTGAATGATACCCTACATATGCATGTTAGAAATATTAAAAAATGAAAATAATGAAGAAGAAGAAGAAGAAGTTATCATCATCTAAACCATTTATCCTATCAATTTGGAGTTGAAATTGTCTTTATATTTGGATTTGACAACTTGTTTCTAGGGGTCAACTGCCTATCTGACACCCATGGAACTTTGAACCCATAGAAAACAAACTATTTGTAAAAAATAAAAAAGAGAAATGAAAAAGGAATACTAAATAAATAAATAAATAGAAATAAAGACGAGAAAAAGTGGATAGAAAAGGAAAAAGGAAGAACATTTAAGAAGAAAAGGAAATACTAATTCACCCAACGAGTTTCTCTTATGTTACAAAATTCTATCATTAGGTAGATTTAACCGAGTCAATCAAGTCTTTATCGAGTTTCCAAACCATTGATGGAATACATCACACTAAGGCTAGAGCTAAAAACATTTTTAAAGATGAAAACATCTAAGTCAAACAAAAACTTCTTTGCCCAACAAGTTCTTCTTGAGTTACTCAAGAAATTGGTCACATGGGTAACATGTGGTCCCTTTTTTTTTTAATTTACTAAACATAAAAAATCTAACCACCCACATTGAAGTAGACTTGATGAATAAGTGGTGCAAATTTTAGCCTCAAACTTAATTTCCAGCCACTTGATCTTAACAGTCAAAATCACAGGGACATCCTTGAATTTTTTTCATCGAAATACACAAAAGAATCTTCAGTCAAGAAAATAAGTACATATGTAACTCTTTTCTACTTAAAAGGAGTCATTTAAATGTCACTTCTACCCGAAATGATGAGGCTTTTATAGCTCAAGCTTGTATAAATATATTTAAGTACAAATTATTACAATTTAAAGTGGGTGAGATGGTTTTAGTTAAATTTCTAATATTAAAATATAAACATTTAAATTAAAAATAAAAATGTACATCATGTAGGATTGAAATATGACTAAAATGATGGGAAAATAGTTTAAGTGGATTGGAAGAGGGTTTATATGTCTCCGTATGTGTTTCTGGTTCAGTTTTTGTACTCAAACAGGATGCCTTGGCCGTTTCAACCAAAATGTAACAGAATTGAAAACTATGATAGTGATAACTCCCCAAGGATGAAAGGTGGTGACAGAAGCCAGTCACACAACTGAGAGGATCTAATTGCCACAACCAATAAAGTTGAGGGTTCAAGTTGTATTACCAAATCAGAAAGGAAAATAGGAAAGAAAAAGAAGAAATACTTAGCTTAGATCCATGCACAAGTTTAAGTGGCACAAAGGATCTGTTCAAAGATATCATTACTGATGGAAGAGCTACTAAAAACTGCTCTGACAGTTTAACCATTATCTGAACAGCAAAATATAATTGCACAGGTAAACAAACAAAAAGCAGTGTTGCTGACTTACCTGATGGATCTCCTTTCTTGCATAACTGTAAACTGCACGAGGAAACAACATAAATCCTAATGTAAGTAAAACTTGCCATGCATCATGTCATGAAACATTGGTAAAACCAGAGTATTGATGTAAAGTAATTTTTTGAAAGAGGTCAATGTAAAGTAATTTAATTTACCGAAGATAAGAAGATCTTTGGCTCCGTATCTCATTAACAACATCGTTTACTTTCTTTGATAACTCATTATCAAATTGCTGCAGCACAAACTGTAAAGGCCCAAAACATTAAACAGATTAAGATAAAGCATCCTTGAGAAAACCAGATTTCTTTGTAAGGAATTGAACAATGAACATAATAATTAAGAACTAAATCCTGTATCCAATATAAATCTACTATATTAGCAAGAACATATCCTTAAGTTATTGAAGCTATTAGGGAATCAGATATTTCAGTCATTAGAAATTAATAAGGACTTAAGATGGCCTGTACATGATTCATGATTAAACTAGCAACGCATCATGACTAGAGTTTTTGAATTTTTGTGGAGATCAGTTGTTTCAGCCACATAAAGTAATGTGAGATCAAGATGACCCTTAGATGTTTGATACTTAACTAAAGATCATCCTGCTTTAACCTGCACAAATGTGGTACTCTCAAATTATTCAAAAAGAAGGGGTTGGGTTATGGAACTCTTAGTGAAACACATTACAAGCCAAGCAAATCATCATAATCATGTGTTATCACATCTGAAAGGGTTGGCTTTGTGAATTCTAGCATCTCTGTTTATATTTAAATTATGTTACTCCACGACCTAACATTCCAGTATTTAACCAAATTGCTAGCTTTTTCTTTCTATGATGATGATGAAAGTCCTCCCCGGCATCCCATTACTCGTCTAAACCATCAATTCCTCAGTCCTCAGTTCCAGATCAGGGATAGAGTTCTAGTCTTCTAAGTACACAAGCAAACCATCTTAGACAAGAATATGCAACCAACCCCCGAGAGGAGGAGGAGGAAAGAAGATATTTCTATGAACTCAAATAACAGTAGATCTTCAAGGACATCAAAAGCACCCTTATGAATGTCCAGTGCTCAAATTCCGGGAATAAATATCTGTTGATTGTAGACCTAATAGTTCCAGCCACTGAATATGTAAGATTTAGGGATCATTTTGGCTAATTTTATCACTGAATGCAGGTCAGCGCAGAGTTTCAGGAGTCTATTTGCAGAAAATAGGCCCAAGCATCCTTAGCAGAGGGTCATTTCTATTATCAGGGGTTCTCATCATATCCAAGTTCGGGGTAAGAATGGGCCTCAAATGATGTATACCCATAGATCAATGATTCATTTAATTCCCCATTCAACCTAGTAAAAGCAAAGGAGCTACAAAACGGTGCATATTGCAAAATGAGGATAACGATCCTAAGTTGGAAAAACAATCTACAAAGTACTACATGAAAGGGGAAATAAAACAGAGCAGACTTAAACCTGAGCAGGAATTTTATCAACTGAGGGAACTCCAAATAGTTGCTGTAAAACATCCGAGTTCACCAAATTTCCAACATAAATCAAACAATCTTCTCCATTCTCCAGGAGGAAGACCCCATCATCAGTAAGATGCTCACTAGAAAGAGGAATTGGGGCAGGAATAAGAGACTCATCATCGTCCTGTCAAGTTCATAAAAAAGTGAGAACACCTCGACATTTATTCATTTAAGAAAAGAATAAATATGGTTTTTCAGTCTAATCTAAACTAAGAATCATACCTTTGTATGAAGGTTATGGATAGCTATCATCCGAGGAGAAACCAAAGGAACAGCCAGCGGAGTAGCAAGTGAAGCGACATGACTGACCCAATACGACCTATCATCTATTCGTCCATCGACCCGTAAACCCGTACTTTTAATCAACGCTGAAAAAGAAAACCCACATCAGTAACAAATGAACTGTCAAACAAGTTGAAAAGAGAAGTCCCATCAAAATTTATCAAATGTTAAGTTAAAAAAGTCCCATGAAAATTTATCAAATGTTAGTACATAAAGATGTTTAGAAAATCCCCAGATTTGAGATTCTTTTAAGGCCTCTAAATGGTCCAAAACATGTAGGGCCATCTCTAAAATATGGCATTCATCTAGTAGGCCATCCACATAAGTTGGTCATCCTATTCCATTTGGTCAACGGTTCACCGATAGAGCTCATTAAGGCATTAGGGGCCTTAGATAGGGGGATCCTTTTGCCATTTATTTTTACCATGGTGGCCTATGTTGCATGGACACTTCAATCTAGCCAACGTGTCCATGTGAAACACTACACTTTTGACTGTAAAATCTATGTCCCATTTGTGTTGTAGCCGTGTTTGAGCTTCATAGATGGTGGCAAAGAGCCTGAGCAGGTTGATGTTGAAAGCTACGGAGATTGACATCATTAGAGCTTTCAAGACTGCCCCTGGTAGATGGGTGGTTTCCCACCTATAGTTTGCCAATGACACATCGCTTATCTAAGAAAATTCGGGAGAGGTGTTACTGGGTGTTAAGGTAGTTAGTTTTAAGGTGTTTTGAGCTAGCTTCTAGGTTAAAATTAGTTTGGGTAAGAGTATTACAATTAGTATAGGTATTATAGGAGGAAACGATGGGGAGTTTGGCCAAGGTGCAGGGTAGGTGAAATCCATTTCATGTATTTAGGTCTATCTGTGGATGCCAACACTAGATCTTAAAGGACTTGAAATTTTGTCATTGAAAGGGTTGAAAAGAAGTTGGCTTCTTGGAAACGGAACCAATTATCATTGGAAAGAGATTGACCCTCACTAAACTTAGCAAACCTTTTGATTAACTATGTGTTGTTAATTGAGATGCCAGTGGAGATTGCTAAGAAGTTAGATAAACTTCTTGTGGGAAGGAAAGGTTGATAAGAATATTCATTTAGTACAACGGCAGAAGGTGGTCAAATCTAGGGAGGAAGGAGAATTGAGAATTGTTAGCCTCAGGGATAGGAATCATAACTTGTTGTGCAAGTGGCCTTGAACATTTGGTAGGGAGAGGAATCATCTATCAAAGTAAAATCTAGTTGTGAGATATGGGTGGAAGATGCAAGAGGGTGGAAATAAGGGAAGAGGGCAAAATAAGGAGGGTTTTGTAGTGGTTAGAGCATTTCATAAAATTAATGGTGGCCAACGTAGGGCAAGGAAGGATTTACATGATGGGTTTATATTCTTGCTGGGTAAAGGGGATGGAATCTAATCTACAGGGATCTATGGATCAGTGAAACAATTTTGAATGATACTTTTCCTCATCCCTTTAGGGTGGAAGATAATAAAGGAGAAAAGGTCTGTTGCCATTAAGAGGTGGCATAAGGGGTGGCGGTCTAGTCCATGTCTTTCAAAAGGGCACTTGGGGAGTTCGAGATTAGGAGATTATGAAAATCTTAGAAGGTTGTTGTATGGCCATTGTTAAAATCAGACAGTACACAATACATATCTTACGATCATATGATATCATAAAAGTGACAATTTAATCAGTTTATAAATCGTATGGTTTACATGCATAAAAAAAATTTATGGATATTTGGTG
The DNA here is from genome assembly GCA_022113865.1 of Chimonanthus praecox. NCBI lineage: Eukaryota > Viridiplantae > Streptophyta > Magnoliopsida > Laurales > Calycanthaceae > Chimonanthus > Chimonanthus praecox. Next base: position 11,166,013 of record CM039095.1, on the reverse strand, counting down.
TTCGAAATATGATTTTTTATGGATTTTATGCTCTTTTCTTTTTTAGCTTCTTGTTGCCTTTTTGACATAATTGTTGGAGTATATTGGTATAGTATCTGAAGTAGGAAACTTGAAATTTGATTTCCATTGTAAATGTGTAACAATCATAAGCAATATATGTGCATTTTCACTTAATATTGAAAGAACATTGGATAGTTTCTCATATTATTACTTTGTAAATATCTTTTATGCTATTACCTTAAAAAAAAAAAAATCTTCTATGCTATTTTTAGAAAATTGTGTAACACATCGGTCTTGTTTGAGGAAGAAGATGAGAGGATATGAAAAATGAATTCTTTTGGGGAATTTTCAATAGGGTTGGGAGTGGTGTTAGTTTCAAATGGGTAGGTGGGGTAGGCCTCCATGCAATTTTGCTTGGAAAGGAAAGACACTATTGAGGACATAAGTTTTCTCCTGTTGTGCTATAAAGGGGCAAGGTCTTCTCTAGATGCAATCTGAGTAGAAGAATTTAGATGAAGTTGCAATGATTTCCTTTTGCGTGGCAATACAAAAGAGAGTGTGGATCATTTGTTTTGTAATTGTTAGTTTTCTCAAGGAGCTTGGGTTAGGTTAATTGTTTTGATGGAGCGGCATAGGCATTGAGTGATACCATAAGGGGAGCTATGGAGGAATGGGGTGGGGAACCATTTAACGACGTAAGGAAAGTGGCGTAGGATACAATTCCGACAACAATATTGTGGTTAATTTGCAAGAAAAGGAACGCGAGAGTATTCTAAGGAAAGGAGAAAGAGGTGGTAAAGGGGGCTAGAATGAGGTTATGTGGATCGTTGACATCAATGTTCAAAAACTCAAAACTTCAACTTGACTCAAAATCCTATCGAGTTGAGAAACTCGGCCAAATTTTGGAAAAAAAAAAAAATTGGAAAAACTCGCTAACTTGTTCGACTTGAAATCTTGTCAAGTCAAGTCGACTTGGATTGACTCACCCAAGTTATTTCAAGTTTTTAAACAACGGTTCACATTGTGCAAAGAGTTTTGAGGGATGTTCCTTTTCATATCATTATTTTGTTTGGGATGGATGATTATGGATAGAAGAAATAGGAATATGGTAAGGGATGTATGGTCAACTCTTCCAAAAGGTTTTTGCAAGCTCAATGTGAAGGAAGCTAATAGAGACAGACCCTATTATCATTTGTCTGGTGCATAGTGAAGGGATGAAGAAATAAATATGTCACTTTTTAGTTGATTGTTGTAGAGATGTAAGAGTTATCTTGGGGAGAGATGAATATGCCACTCTCTAATTGGCGAGAGAGAGATAGAGAGAGTTCTACAACATTAAACCCCATCAAAGGTGGAAGTCTCCTTTCAGCACGTAGACGATCAATGAATGGTGTAGCAGACTTTCTCGCTAAATTGAGGGTGGACAAGACTCATGGTCGTGTTTTTTTTTTTTTTGGTTAAAGCATTTGTTTGTTTCACCTGTTTGTTATTGATGTTGGGGGATGGAGGATGGTTTTGGAGATTCTCCTTTGTTATGCGGATTCAAATGTAAGGATGTTTGTTTTTTTGTACTTGTGGGTGCGTACAAGTCTCTTATATCCTGAACCTTGTACCTCCTCCTTCATTAATATATCTATTTATTGTGACTGCTCAAAAAATAAAGTATAAGAGGCAAATTATTGAATTTAACTACTGCTGAATAACTGTATTTAGGAACTCCAAAATAGAAAATGTGCAACGAGGGATATACCTAGTGCATATAGAGGCAAAAGCTTAAGTGCTTCGGGAAGAATCAGCTGTCCAGATGATGATATGGTTGCACAAAATTTCCGATATGAGTACAGAATGTTGATGCAGAAGTTCGTTATTTGCTCTCGAACTTGAACAAGAGGGCTGGTGGGGATTTGAATGGCAGCTACAGATGGAGATCAAGAAAGTCAAAAAATATATGGAACTTCTTCCACAAAAAAGAATTTGAAAGCGCATTACATGAATAATTAGAAGTTAGATTGCAGATATAGTGCCAGCATAAATGGTTAAAATTTTAAATGACAGATAATGCCAGTACAGATAATCAAACAGTTGTAACTCAATCACTAAGAAACAAGAAAGCAAACCCTAAAATCCATCACTGCAATGGAGAAACATGTTAAATTACCTTGCTTTAGGGAAATTGCAAACTGAGTATCCAAATCGGCTGCGCGGAATAGATTATTAAGCACAGTTGTGCATGGAAGAGATAAAGTATGAACACGAATTCTTCTTTGCCCATATACCGTTGTGTAAAGAAGAGCACACTGAAAATGAATTTATGGAAGATCACAACTTGAAGAGGGAAAAATGCATGATACTCAAAAATACACTGGAAAGCTCACAAGAGTAGAACAAATTGTAAAACACCTCAATGTCAAGATGAATAAATAGGTCTTAGTACAAACCTGGAAAGCGCATTCAGAGCCTTCTTGAAATTTATCATCATGCTTGAATGTGACCATTATTGTCTTGTCACAGTCAATCTGCACAAGGAACAGATCTTAGAATGTAAAAATACAAAACCAACACCACTTAACACAATCACACACAAAGCATGCAGATTGTTTATAATATCAATCCAATGCAGGGTACCAGTATGAGAATCCAGTAAAAGAAGGGTGTTAGCATGAGCATGATGTAGCATTTGAAAGGTGACTAAAAGACAACGCTTTGCAAACAGAGCATGCGATGGAATCTTTACAAGTGTAGGATACTAGTGCTGCTTACGAGTCAATTGCAGAAAATAGGAATAGAAAAGACATACTAATAGACATCCTGGCTCAGATATCATAGCTAGTCAGGTGTAGGAAGGATAGACCAAGTCAATAATTCTAACCCTAGATTTTACAACTTTAAATTTGAATAGGTTCATGATTATAGCTTGGTTTTGCAAACCAACAGATATTTTGAGATAGATGTCAAATTGGACCATGACAAATCACCAAGCAAGAGGATGTGTACAAACTAGTGACTTTTCACCCAAGCAGATCATAGATAAAGTTATTCTCTTTCATCCATGCACAGATATGGTATGAGGCTGCCACCTGGATGCAAAGCAGTGCGTGGGAATCAAAAGCATGGATATGGAGTCTACAAAAAGCATCTTGATTAGATTATTCTAGGTACAATTTACTAGGCCACAAAGCCCAAATGCTAAAATGGGAGTCTTGCACTTGATTAAATGGATATGGTGGGGGCCCAGAAAGTATAAAACAGAGGTGGTTAGACCCCCAAAACAAGGCCTGGACAGTGGGCGGTAGAAAAGAACCTACTCAAAGCTGCGCATTGGCTATGCCCGGGTGCGCTAATAGGCATCAAAGCTATTTTTGCATTGCCTAACTTCAAGGCAGGCTCGTCTTAATAAACCCTTTCCAAAACCCCCCTCCACCAACCCCCCAAAGAACAAAAAACAATTATCTTAGTTCTTACCTTTTCTGTTATATGAATTAATACCTGGAAACACTTAATAAGTATAAAATCCAATTATGAGTACCAATGGCACAGATGATAATGACGATGACACCACACTTACATACACACACTTTAGTATGTTCACATTGATACAGTCATAACACAAATCGAAATACTATATCTGAAAGTATTAAAGTGCGTTTCCAAAAGATATTAGGGCCGTGCCTAGATGCGTACATTGCACCTTGACACATGCACTTACAAAAGCATACAGAATTAAGTATAATCTCAACTTTAGCCCCACAATCACCAACTTGAGCCAGTCACATTGTAATTACCATATAGCCAGTAGTGCACAAACATTGTTCCATGCCTCCATAAGATTTTTTTTTGAAATGATAACATCACTAAAAAGGCTCAAGGAGCGCCAAAAAGAACAAAGAGAGGAAGGAGGCAGCCAAAAGGGAGAGGGACCTCAACACAGAAAAGAAAACAAGAAAAAATTACATTGAGATAGCTCTATGCACTCCTTCCATGCTCTAGAAAATCCACAAGAATTTTTTTATAGAGGTCAAACCACTATTAGGCTTAAAAGTGATCATATGTCCAATCCCCTCATACCCACCACCCCCATTTTTAGTATGCCCCAGTTTCACACCCAACTAACTGACATCACCGTCAAAACCCCTTCAAGTGTGACCATTAATTAGGGCTGCAACTCGGGTAGGGTTTTGACCGGACCCGAGAAATCATGCGGGTTGGGTCGAGAATTTCGGGTAAGCGGGTCGGGTCGGATTGAGAAGATAAAAACCCGCATGGAATTCGGGTCAGGTCGGGTTGAGGATTTTACAAATTAACCCGACCCAACTAAAATGGGTTCAGAATGCAGGTCGGGTAAGAATTCGGGTTAGAATTCAGGTCGAGTCGGGTTCCATATATATCAACTCGGACTGGTAGGGTTTTAAGGAACCCGACCCGCCCGACCCAAGTTGCATCCCTACCATTAATATAATGTAAAACTTTGTAGAGTTGAGTAGAGAAACAGAACTCAGAAAGTTGACCCTAAATAGTTGGGATAATGGCTTTGATGTTGATGACAATGATGATGATGAATCATTAAATTTTAGGCCACTCATATCAAAGCTTAGACATACCAAAGAAAGCTAAAATTATGCACATCACAAAATAAGTTTTGTTCCCATCCTAACCGTCCCCCATGATTAACAGTCATCTAGGTTGGCCACTCCAAAAAACCACTACACATAATGGCGGTTTGAATCCTCTTGAGCAAACTAGATGTATGAACGTGTATGGAAAATGATTGTATAATGATGTTTGTATATCTAACATCCAATAAAATCAGAATTGCTTTTAACTATTCATGGAGAAATACTAACCGCTGGAAGATCGACATCTGTTGGAATCCGTTTACAAAAATTTCCAAAGTACTCTTGAACTTGAAGACCCTAGGAAAAAAAGAAGAGATTATAAAGATAAAAAATGTTAAACTATTAACTTGCAATAAATTCAATATTTGATGACCATTGCATTTATTAGAACTAACCTGGCTGCACCTAACACGCATTACTGCCTCAAAACCTTGGGGCCTCGTGATATTCCAACGAAGATCATTGTAAAGCTTGGCTGAATCAGAGAGAGCTGAAAAGGGGTAGTAATAATATACCTGCGACAGCAAAAGCAAACCAGCAGACTCAGATGCAAAATAATAGCAGCCAGGGTCATGAACATCGAAGTAACACTTATCTAGTAGACAAGGTAAAAAATGTCCAATCAGAGATTGCAGCTTTCTCATGATCAGACGGTAAAAGATGCAAAGTATGCTGACATGAGGAACATAGGAACTACAATGCAAGTGTGATGGGAACAAGAGTGAGAAGAGAGTCACCATTACAAAGAAAGGGTTGGCAAAAATATCTATCCTTGAGATTTTTCTTTTGAAGACCAAGATGTCCAGGCCTTTTAGAGCACTTGAACCCACACCGGGTAATACTATGGGGAGTGGCCCTTTTTGTGTTGAAAGTGACTTGAACCCAAGACTTCCCGCATCTCAGATGGGTTCTTGATCGCCAAGCCAACCCTTACGGGTTCTATCCTTTAGATTTTCAGTAAGTAAAAATCTCCATCAAAGTTCAAGTCTCCGCATGTAAAGATATTATTCAGCAATACCTTTAGATTAATATTCCCGTGGAAGATATATATATATATATATATATATATATATAGAGAGAGAGAGAGAGAGAGAGAGAGAGAGAACCACTCATGTCAAACGTCATGCATTGAATAGAGAAAGCAAGGAGCAGATAGCAGTTCAATTTACCTGCCCCCCAGTAGTCCTTGGAACAACAGAGATGGAAGCAATGTCAACATACGTCTGAGCAGTAATGAAGATGTCCACACATACCTAGTGAAGTGTTTATGTTATTAGAACCACCTCTACGGATCATAGATATCACAAGCAATTGCTAATTCACTCCCAGATACTTAAAACAATACAAATAGAAAATAGACAATTTCATTTTGCCTGTATCTTGTAAATTCTTAGTGGGCATATTTTCTTTCACAAAGCAGAATCTTCACCTGATACTCAGCAAATTCAATTGCCATCGTTTTCAGAGTCTTGTCTGCTGGTTGGAGCAATTTATGGGCTTCCTGAAATTCAAAAATGAACTGAGCAGCTAAGTAAATAATAAACACATAAAGTCAACTACAAAAAGAGTAAATAATCAAGAAAGTGAAGTACAATAAGCTTGATCTTTCTAGTGACTAAAATATGACAGAGAACAAAAAATACAAGACCAACTTCTATGAAATGCAAATTGTAATCAGAATCATATGCACAAGCCCATACTCCCTGGTATTGGAATGACAAGTGACTGCAACAAGGACAAGTGCAACAAATCCTCATATCAGTATGGCAAGGACCAAATCTATATAGACCATGGTTTGAAAGCTTAGATTTGAGTTGGCTGAATCAGCCGAGTCAACTCGAATTGATGGCAAATTGAGTAACTCGAGAGAAACTCAACTTGCCATTTGACATGGGAAAAACACAGCTGAGTCAGATGACACAATTTGTTTCAAGCGAATCGAGTAGATGCTAGACCTAGCAAAATTTGACCCGATTCGATTAACTGACCCAACCGTTTAATAATTGACCTGACCTTAACGGAACCCATTCATAAATGGCTAGACCCGACTGACTTGATTATTGCCATGAACATGCAGTTGTACGAGATCTACACCCATTTGAAGGGTAGTCTTGGTATATGTCTCGCTAGAAAAGTCTCCTTGATTAGGTAAATAGGTAAACCCGACTCGAACCCAATCTGAACCGAATCCAAAACATAACTGCACTAGGTACACCTGTTTAACAACATCCGAAAATAGACCTGAACCCGAATAGATTCGAACTGAGTAAGACCTAACCAGAACCCAATCCATTAATAGGTCTAGTAGATGCAAACATATGATTCTGAGCTTGTCTTTTTATTCTTTTCTTTTTGATGCTTTAAGGGTGTGTTTAGCATTGGAAAAGTAAAGGAAAGGCATAAGGGAAAAAATTTAAAAGGTATAAAGCACTATAAAGAAAAAACCTAACAATCCTCACTTAGGATCTAAGAAAGGGTAGAGAACCCACAACTGCCAACCTTACCTTCCTCTTCTTTTGATTCTCCTCTTTATTTATTGTTTTTTTCTTTGATATTCTCCTTATTTCTACTTGTCTCTATTTTTTCCTTCTTTAATTTTATTCTTTTTTATCCTTCGTCCTTTTTTTTTTCTTTGATTTTCTTTGTTGGCACTGTGTTCCTCAACATCATCCTCTTCTTCTTTTTCACGTTTTTCATCTTCCATTATTTTCATCTATTTTTTCCTCATTTATTTTCTGTCCAATTTATTTAAAGGGTTTTTTTTTCTTTTTTATTTGCATTTCTTCATTTCCATGTGCTTTTTGCATCTTCTTATTTTTAAATTTCTAGTTACTTCATAACTTTTCTGAATTTTTTTTTTCTTCTTTATCTTCTCTTTAATTTTCTTTCTATGCATTTCTCATTTTTTTCAAATCTATTATAATTATTGTCAGTCTTCAAAAAAAATATTGTTATATCATCATCATCTTCTTCTTCTAAGACATTTATCACATCATTTATCCCATTATAATTATTGTTACATATTGCTAAGATATTAATAGCTTTAACAAAGTTGACTTTTTGATTGGGTCAAAACTTGTCCAAATCTCTATGTTAACTTTAATCGGTCAAAATTTGTGCAAAGACGAGGTTTCGTGTCTGCAAAAATTGATATAAATAGAATAAAGCTTTGGTAGTCATAATGGTTGGTATGGAAAGATCTCAACAACATCATGATGTTGGGCACCTGGCATAATTGGTATTATCACTATTAATTTTGACAACTGGTAGGCCTACAACTGCCAAAACAGATGGTACTTGTAGTTCAAGATCAGGGCATCTGTTGTGCAAATCTAGGAAGGTGATCTTCATCATCATCTCGGTTTGGCTGTGGCACCCGCTTCTGTACCCCTCTGGTAAACAGGGTTATATCTAATAATGTTACAGCACCTCCTTGCATAATTGTATCTGTTATTACTTGACAACCTAGCGTCACATTCGATGACAGATAGGAAGTTGCCCATAGAAAATTTGCCAAATTATTATAATTGAGAACCCCACAGATGGGATAAATAGCTTCAATGATGATGATGATGAAGAATCTAATGTTTCACACTTGAACCTCTTCTGTAGTCTCTCCCTTCTCCATGCCCCTTGTAACACTCGGGTGTGTTAGGATTAAGAACAGTTGAGTGGAAAACTTCAAGGTCTTTAGGGAATTTAGGATGTGTTTGGCATCTGTCAGGTTATGAAGGTGTTAGATTCAGAATTTGTCAGATTAAAATCCTAGAGATAAAAATATTGTCAGAATGAAATAATACTGTTTGGCAACTGTTAGAGAACTTGATAGATTGAAATATTGTTGTTGGGTAGAAAACATTATGAAACTAAGGTATTGATGTGTAATATATTTGAGCTATTGTTAGTTTCAATAAATTTTAGTCAACCAATTCACAATAATTAAACTAGATAAATAAAATATAATTTTTTAATTCAAGAACATACATTCAAAGTCAAGTGACAATCATCTAAAAAAACTGAAAAAAGTGGTGAATAAATATTAAAATTTAGACCATAGAGTAACATCTTATTATTACACAATTTGTAGGTTTTTTACAAATTAAAAAAAAAAAGGGATGTTATTACAATCAGAACTGGTCGTGCAGACAAGTAAAACAAGTGCCAAGGAAGATTTGTGGAAAAACAAAGAATGAAATTAAACATGCACCTTCTCTCCAGTAGATACATTTGTTCTTCCTTCAACTTCTCGTGCAGAAAGGGCTCCAATGCCAAGGGATGGCAAGACTGCAAGAAAATATACAAAAATCACCAAAATGTTAAAAAGTACATCTTTAGGCATAAGAGAGAGAGAGACACCCAAGCATGTGCGCAGCCACACAATAAAGTGCAACCTGTTACACAACAATTACAGCAACATTATGGGGTCCCAGCAGAACAAATTGGTCCATTGCAGTATTACATAATTATGGCAATGGACATCTTGGCACAAGATGTGGATTGGGAATATACATAACACTTATCTTTTTCTTTCGAGAATTTATTACAAGAGAAGAATGTAGACCAGCAAAGTTCCAAGCCAACGAGAAAATGAGAATCAATAACATTTCGCTTAATAGGATGATGAAATCAGGCATTAGTTATTTACTCTAGTTTGAACAACTTAAAAATAGAAACAAAGATAAAGTTTTCTCTGCAGTTTGTTTGCAGATGTAGCACTAGTGAGACAAATAAGCAAATTAACAAATTAGTAGTGGATAGACGCTTTTGAGTCAATTGTTTTAAAATAGTTGCACAAAGATAGAATATATGGAGTTCAAGTTTAGTAGATCCAAGAGTGGAAGGATGAACTAATTAAAACTAGAGGACTTTACACCACATTATGAGAATTACATATATGGGTGCAACTTCATAACCAAATGGAATGCCTGATTTAAATAAAGTTAGATGGATGTGCAGTGAGTAGCTGTATTTTATTTATTAATTTTTTCCCTTGAATGATGATAGTGAGTGGGCTGTATTAGCAAACTAGTGGAGTATTGTATAACAGAGAAGTGTGAAGTTGGATCAAAGTGGCATTTCTATAAGATAGTTATTGGATCTACGAGGCCATACAGATTGAATGTTGGGAAGTCAGCCCATAACCTCTTGATCCACCAAATGGAGCACGGTTTTAGTGAGAAATGAGTGAGGATCAACAAGGGAATCCCCCCATGTGTTTCTAATGTAGAATGGGAATCAGATCGGGGTGTCACATAATCCAAGACATGACGGTTGGAGTGGGAAAAATGTTTAATGGACGGGTGAGGTGGGTCCGAATGATATGACATGGGATCGGTCAAAGTGGACACATAGCTTGTCAAATAGTCAAACTTAGTCAACTGGTCATTTGGTTTTTTTTTTTGTTGTGTTTTTGTTGTCTGTGAGAAAAAGGGTGGAGGATGGGGATTGGGATGGTAGATTCGTACCTAGGATAATGCCCAGATTTGGAGAAGATGGCGGGGATCGAGACCACGATCGTCCCTGATAACGCAGGAACCTGTCTCGGAACAAGAACGTCTCTGTATAACAGAGATACAGAGAAACTTGGCTCTGAACCAATTAATGTAGAACAGCCTGCAACTAGGCAGGGATGAGAAGAAACAAAGAAGATAAGAAAAAGGCAATGCCTTTGAATAATTTTATTAATAATCCATTGTGTGTTTTCTCTCTTACATGCATTGTATTTATAAGAAAAAATAAGAAATCAAAATAGAAAAGGACTCCTAAATCAAAATATAAAAGGACTCCTAAATCAAAATATAAAAGGACTCCTAAATCAAAAAGGAAAAGACTCCTAAATCAAATAGAAAAAGACTCCTAAATCAAAATAGAAAAGGACTCCTAAATCAAATAGAAAAGGACTCCTATATCAAATAGAAAAGTAACTAAAGTTGGACTGCTAAGATCCCAAATAACAAATCCTACTTGCTAATTAAGAAATAAATAAATAAATAAAAATAAATAGAAGTGAAATCTGTGTGCTGCATCTTCCGTGTCCTACATCAGTTTCTGTCTTATAAAAAATAGTAGCAAATGGTATAGAAAATAAGGGAGAGACTTTTAAAGATTTAGATAGATTGGCAAGGAAGGACATTATGGATTATGGAATGATAAAATGATGTTTTTGTGGAGTTGAGAGGAAAAGGAGAACTCAAAAAGTGGAATCTTTGTATCGATAGATGGGATGAGAGCCTTTTTTTTTCTTTTAGGGTGGGGGTGGTTTGGGATAGTCGAAATTTCCGTTGTATAAATATGTTTCGATCTTTGATTTTGGCCCTCTTATAAAATCTTTAAAAACTCCTATTGTGGTAATGTCACTCAATGAACCCTGACGGTGTACCTGCGTTCATTGCTTCGAGTTCCCCCTCATAGTGTGGAATCGCAAGTCCATGTTGAAGTTTGGGAGAAAACTGGGGAGGGTTTCGGACGGGATAATATGGAAAGGAGGGATCTCTCTACCCTAAGGATGTTGGTGGAGGCGGAGAATTCCAGATCTACCATGGAGGAGGTTGTTTTGAAAGCATCGGGCAACTCGTATACAATTCAAATCAGGGAAATGGAAAATCTGGAAGATAGGGCGTAAGTTGGTGCTACTACATAATTTTTTGGCGAGGGGTGAAGGACAACACCAGAGTCAGCTTGCAATGGAGGAAACTGTCGAACCTCCTTGTCACATGCGCCACGATCGAAAGCATGCGAGAAGGGGAAAGACCGAAACCTCTCTTGGCCGAGAATAGGGTTCGAGACATGGCAAACATGGTGGGGAAACTCATTATTGAAGGAGATTCATTCAATGTTTTTGTGGGTGTCTAGTAAGAAGACACCCTCTTGGAGGCTCCTTGGTGTTGTCAAATATTATCCGATTGTGCAAGAACCAAGATATTTCCTTTAGGCATGTGAGGAGATCAGCTAATATTGCGGAAAATTTCCTCGCCAAGGTAGAGGTGGACAGATCCCATAGTTTTGTTGGGGATTTGTGGTGGTTTTTATTATTCCTCAATGTTTTTTGTGAAGAGGACAAGGTTGTTGGACTAAGTATGTTGAGCTTTGTGGTGATTCTCGTGCCATTTTTGTGTGTTCAAGGACCAGTATATATCTATTATAATGTAACATCCTTTTACTTAATGAAATTTCTTATTACTTTTTCCAACAAACAAAAATATATTAGCAATTGAGCTTTCAAAGACATTATATAAGCATGTATTACATACATGCACATGAACATAATCTAATACAGATAATTTTAATTTAAGTATTACTAACAATTACTTCATGTTAACTATAATATTTACTAGCTCTTACAAAAGCTTTATAAAATAGGCCTATTTATCATCATCATCATCATCATATGTCAGAATCCCATGCATCTAGGATTTTCTTTACGAGTTCTTCTCCAGTTCATCCAATCATAAAAAATAGGCTTATTATATAAAAAAATTCCTAAAATAACTAGGTGAGGCGCAAAATGGGTTTAAAGCCTAGGCAAGGGACTAGGCACAATAAGGCGTGCCTTTGACTACTATGATCCTTGGATTTCTTGGAGGATTGATTGAATATTCCAAGATCCCATTCTTGTGTTTCTTGGAGTATACTTCAAAATCGCATTCCATGGTTTCTTAGAGAATTTGTAATACTTCAAGGATCTAAATCCTTGCGAGAGTACTTTGAATCCATTGAGTGAAAACAAGTCTTTGGGCCTCTAAAGGGGTCATTTTCTACAAGTGGAAAATGTTCTTGGGACTCCATCAACAATTCAAGTGATAAGCGGACTAAGTTATGGAAACCCTACTAGAGGACTCCTCTTAAAAATAAATAAAAAGACGCTGGTTTCACCATTTTGAGACTTCTAAGCTCTTGTAAATTGTAAACCCTACACTTGAAATATCAATGAATGGAGAAAGTTCCCAAAACCCCAACAAGAATTCAGGTGGGATGCCTAACAAGTGAAGCATTTGGACCCACCAACAGGACAAATCTATATCCAATCATCTGCAGGTGTCCAAAGAGTGGAATGAATTCTTGAACTCCACTACAAGGCTCCAATAAGTGGAACGGGTCACTTTGACCCCATTGGAGTAAACAAGTGAAACCTCTACAAAGTGGAATTAGTTTATTCAACATATATAAATTGTGGACTCCAAGTTCTGTAAAAATTGTTTTTGCAATAACATGCACGATAAATAAGAATAAGGTGTTGTGGGGATGATAAAAGCTTTTGTGTCATAAAGCAAGTCAGCATCATGAAAGGAAAAAACTAACTGAGACCAAGGTCTTGTATGTTAGGAATATTTTCCATTTGCAAATAGGGTTGTTCCTCAGCCCAAAACCCATCTGAACCCATCATAAACGAACGAGTTTGAACACATATACCAGCACGACAGGCCAAGCTCGAGCTAAATTCTTGAGTCAGTTTATACAAATGGTCGGGTTCAAGCTTTTGCAAGAAGCCCATTAAAGCATGTCGGGATTTTTGGCTATTATATGTATACGTGTACACCTGGGTCTTTTATCCCCTTTTTAAAACATTATTTTGAAATTAATTACAAAAATGACCATTCAAATTTAAAGTAGACATGATAAATTACATGTGGACTAAATTTGAGTTGTAAAGAGCTGCAAACTCAATTTACAGTCACTTAATCTTAATGGTCAAAGTCTCCAAACGTCCTTAAAAATACCAAGACAATGATGGCTGATAACTTTGGCCACTAAGATCAAATGGCTAAAAATTGAATTTTGAACTTAAATTTGGTCCACTTGTGGCTTATAATGTTTACTTTCAATCTAAACGATTTGATTTTTAATGATCTCAAACAGGTGGGCTCAGGCTTCAACCTTTCAAAGCCTGATGGGCTGCAAGCGGGCTTGGGCTGCCCCAAAGCATATTGGCCCCTGAACACCGCTATTTGACCATGAATTCTTGTTTTTATATAGGAGAGCCACAACATGGATGCCAACCCAGCCACTATTTCCTTCTCACTGGTAATCAATTTCTTTCTATTTCACAGATACCAATCAAATCGTAATGTTTATCAAGATGAAAGGTGGTAAAGCTTGCCTGACTGAAATACGAGAAGTTTCCCTCCAGTAGACTTCATTGCCAAATAAGCAGCCTGCAGCAGAAAAACAAATGCAATCAACAAAGAGATAAAATCTCAAAATGATAGTGCAGCTGTATTGAAATCTAGTTTCAGATAGTGAAAAAACAAGGATTACCCAACATACAGAGAATAAATGGCTATCAATAGACAGAACCTAACAGATTAAATCAACTAAAAATTAATGAAAAGAAAGCATTTGAATAGTCAAATATTGCAATCCTACACATGGAAAGCGCCAATAAAAATTTGAGATCCACCAGATTCTGTTATATGTTCTGGTTCCTACCTCAAACAAATACTAATTGCTGATCTTAACAAAACTTTACCTTGATTGCTGCTCCGAAAGCAGATTCAACAACTCTATTACTCGGAAACATAGATGGAATGTTCTCCAGCAATTGCTCCAGATGTTGGCGGCACTAAAAGCGAAAAAGACATACAAAAGGTATGAGCATGAAATTCTTAAACATTTTCCATCACCTAGAGTCGAGCAATCAAAGTTCTGCAATATTAGTTGCCAACCTCAGCAAGTTGCACAATAACATCAGTTTCAAGAGGAGTGTAAACATCTTGTACATCGGGAACAATGAGCATCAGAGGCTGCAAATGGGAAACAACTGTCACACTTAGTGGAAACACTTTTGCCAGTGCTAGATGGCAAGTCACAATTATATCAGTTTCAAGAGGAGTATAATGATCATCAGGAACAATGAGCACCACAGGCTGCAAAGGGGAAACAACTCTCACAATAGAAACACTTTCTACAGTGCCACACAGCACATACATGCAGCTTTGATGAATCACATAGAAAACAACTTCAGCATCTTTATTCAACACGTCATGCGTGCAGATATATAAATTGCATAAAGAATAACTTCAATGCACGTGAACCACAGATGCATGCGCACACTTGCGTACACACATACACACGCTGCACATGCAAACAGAGATATAGCTTTTATGAATTGCATAGAAAATAACTTTGGTGTTTTATACAACAGATGTAGTAGGATGAACAGGGAAAGAACATATGGGCATAAATCGTCTTTACAGCTATTCCAGATCAAAGAAAGAATGATAATAGGATGGAAGGGAAAAAATGTCATTTATCATTATGCACAAATTCTACTATCGACTATTAACGGGTACAGATGGAACATATCAACCTTGAACTTCATCCACATTTCTACCTTGGAATTCTATTAAGCAATTATTCCCCTCTTATATAGATGTATTGGTTTTTCACTAGAAATTCATAAAACATATATGCTTACAATAAATAAAAGGCATAGACTCAACACAACAATTCAAAGTATAACCAATCAAAATATGAGACAAGACAAAACATTCTAGCACGACTTCAAAAAGTAAGCTAAAAATATCAAAACATTAAAAAAAAAGGAAGGAAAAAACCTCAAATGAATCAAATGCCAACAAGCAAGTATAAGATGATTTCAAATGACAGGAATGGCAATTGTAAGATTATTATTGACACAGACAACAAAAGGCACTTGAACATGAAACAATAACCAAAAAATGGCCTGCCAACATGCAAATATACCGGACAAAACTTGCCACACCACTAGGATCTGAAGCACATATATTACCTGCTGAAGTACTCTTCTCAAATTGTAGAAATGAATAGTTGAGTCAAATGTTGCAATGCCCACCATTGTTCGAGGACCTTCCTGTAATATTAAATTATTGAATCCGTTAATCAATGGAATAGATTTAATAATCACATTCTCCACATAAATGACAGTTTTCTTTTAGAGAGAGAGAAATAGTAGTTAGAGAAAAGGTAGAACACACGTTCCAAATATATAAATGAAACAGTGTGACACCAGAAAGTGGATGTGATCTTTCATGGGGCCTCCCGTCATGAATCCAAACCACCAACAAACCCTCCCCTTGTGAATTGGCTGTTATACAAATTACAACTATTTAAATTAATACTCTTATCAGATTGTATTAGATTACACTTATCCATTGCATCTGACTTATAATTAATGGTCTAAACCATGATAAGAGATTTCCATCCACCCACTCCTGACTAGAGGTGACCTCATAAAGAGGCTCACTACTGTGTGTTGGAGGGGAACTTATCACATCATTTCTTTATTAGTGTGAGGTCAACTCTTCAACTTATACATAAAGAATGAATGAAAAGTTAATTACAGTTGCACCCATAAACATAACAACAAGATGAATAATATGATGATGATGATGATGAATGATAGATGCTCATACATGTGACACAACAGGTTTGGCCAATAAAGAATAACAGAACCAGCTTCAATATCAAGACTACAAACATTGTACATAAAGATGACTCATGCCTGAGCTTTTATTAAGAAAGCATAGAAACCAGTGCCCAAAAAAAATTAAAAATGAAAAAGTGGAATGCATTTCTAAACTATGGAATTTTAAGGAAGAGGTGAATCCATATAGAAGGTTGTGCAACTGCAAGCTGAATATATGCAACTTACAAGTTAGAAGCCTGTTCATTTTTTATTGGTAACAAAATATTATTCAGAAGCAAGAAACACAGCGTGAACCTGAGCAATAAAAGAAATATTCTATTCAATAAAGAAAAAGCAACTTAACATTTCGTAAACTGAACCATGCCAGCACTTACAAAATGAACATCCACAACATAGAAATTTAAAAAAAAATCTCAATTATTTGTTAATGTTTAATGATGAGTTCCACTGCAGCCAGTTCATTTCTATTGGTAACAAAATATTACCCAGAAACCAGAAGAATTGCAACAGGAACATAAGTAGAACAAAAGAAAGATACTATCAACAAAGAAAATACAAAAAAAATATTCTCAATACTGAACTACACAGAGCAGGAAAGTTGAAAGAAATTTTCTAATGAAGCCAGTTCATCATATGCGATATCTTCTACTATATGAGAATCACAGTTACCAGGTAAACATGAATTAATACCAACATAGGACAGATTATTTTATTAGTGAATTTTTTAAGCAAGTGTGTATAATCAAATGGGGAAAAGGTAGAAGGTCATGGGTGGAGATCAACATGATACCATCAAATTCTCTAATGAGTGGATTCTTCCTCATGGGGTGAAGAGTTGTTACATTCATTTTTGAAATTTTTTTTTTTTTTTTGACAGCTCCATAGATCTCCAAATTACAATTACATACAGATATTAATGACTCCAATTCTTCCCCCACAAAAAGCTCCTAACTACTTACACCTTGTTTAGCCAAAAAGTCAGCAGTTATCATCACATGGCAGAAAGAAATTTCATTCCTACCTTAAACCTTCTCACTTCCCTTGCAGGCATATAAAGTCACCAATTTATGAATTTTTCTTTCCCTGCACCCAAGAGATTCTTGGCAGTATCCTCCTCGATAATCAATCTTCCATTATGCTTTTTTTGAACGATGTCAAAGCTTCTCTGCCTGCCAAATCTTTGACTTCATTAGGCTCCTTAATGCCGACAGAGCCCAAGGAAAAAAGGAGACTACTCTTCCTGCTTCATCTTACAGTAAAACTCCAATTCCTACCTACCCAAGATTTCCCCCAGCGGTGATATCAACATTGAACTCGAGAACTGTGGTGGCGTCTTCCATCTTACCTTAACCTGCTCATCCGAAAATTTTGAGGGCAACACTGACTGCACTTTGAAAAGAGTAAATAAAGACCTACAGAGAAGTCACAGTGGATAAATAGACGGTTTACAGCTTCCACATGCTTCACATAAAGGTAACAAGGACCCACCCTCCATGTTGTGATGTATGTACGACACAGGTAGGTTGATAGGATTAGGAGGTGGTCAATAGTCAAAATCTTGTCTAACCCCCACTGTCTATACAAAGGGCCTGAAGACAAGGAAGTGCAGGAATCTTCCACATAGGAGTGATGCAAGGAGACATAATTGTAGAACGCTCATAGAGGAGAAAGACTTAACAGAGAATTTTCCATTGCTAGCCAGCATTCAAATCCTGCAATCTATCCAATGCAAGGCATATAACATCTCTGAAAGGAGTCAAGTAGAGAAACAAGCTGATCCATCTCACATTTAGTAAGATTACAATGACAAAACGAGTCCAAGAAATCCAAGATTCTTGAATGAGAGATAATCAGCCACCTTGCTCTGCTTATTCAAAGCAATTTGGAATAATAAAAAACAATGAAGAGAGAGGAATATCACCAATGATTGCTCACTCCAGAAAAAAGACATCCAAATCATGTCCACAATACATTGGATATTCTCTTCAAAGAGGTGCATTGATTCCCACATTCCCAAAGCACAAGTAAAACAATGATTCACTCATCACACACTATCCTGAAGTCTATACCTGAGGATAATAAATGAATTTCCATAAATTAAGTTATCATCATGTCACCATAAATAGTTCCATAACAAAAGCTCAGTCATTTTTCCAAGGGGTTTAATGCCAAAACTACCTTCAGTAACCAGGTGGCACACAATGTTTTTTTTCTAACGGTAACTTCCTTAAAATAAAAAAGGCACAAGACGTGGCAAGACTTGGAAATCATCATCATCTAGTCATTTATCCCATCAATCTGGAGACGTGACAAGACTTAAAAAGCGACGCCAAAAACAAGGAACAACAAAAGCACCCCTAAAGGTGGCACACAATGTTCCAGTCACAAGATGACATTTGCATTATCAAAGGAATCATTTGATAATTAATCCCATTGAATTTGCTCCAATTTCCTGATAACATTTATAGGACAGAAAAGCATGGAGACAGTATATTGGGAGGTTGGATAAGACTGAATTTATCAAAGTCATAAGACTACCAAGTGAAAGATATTAACTCTTTCAACCGACCAATCTTTTTCTCAATTTTCAACTATTTCAATTATTGGGTCCCACAAGTGTTTCCTTGGCATACTAATGCAAGTGGAAACCATGGTGAATGGAAGGAGAAAAGTCATCTCTACAACCCAAAAGACAAGACAAAAAAATACATCAGATGGTCATATGCAACCCCTAGGTATCTTGCATGAACTTCTTAGAATATCTACACACCCATGTCAAAAATATCATCACCTTTCTCCTTTTGAAACCAAACTAAGACATTGATATGCTTGTCTCTTAATTTTTATAATAAAACTAGTAAATTATTTTCTACTAGATCTATTTTCACACCTCATTTTCTTTTAAAAACAAATATAACTTTTAGTACATTTAGATATTAGGGCAGCACCAATCTTTTGTTTTGAGATTGGCCAAGTCCAAAACCTTGTTCCCAATGTCAGATTCCAACACAAATACCCATAGCCATGCAACAAAGTCCCAAGACCTCACTCTAAACAAAGATCATTTTCAGCCAGAACAAGCTTCAAATTAATTAAGAAAAAACAACCAAAATTCTTAACTAGCTCAAAATCTGCATCACAAAAAGGAATTATATCATCCACAAAATGCAAGTGAGTAATTTCTATATCAGAGTTATCCACCTTAAAGAAATGAATGAAACATGACCTCTAGCCTCTAGCAGCTAAAAGATCCATGCTCAGAACCACTACCACAAGATTATAGAACAGAGAATAGAGGACAACCTTCGCAAATGCCTCAAGAACTCCTAACATAACCTTTCAGAGCAAGTCATGGCAACAGGATTCTCGTCTAGAAAGATCATTGGTGTGGCTCCCTCTCTCCTAGCAATCCTCTTTCCTTGTTCGTATTTCATCTTCTTCTGAAGCCCTAGTTGCAGATTGCTTTGCCATGACCGGTGACCATGGGATAATCATTTCCAAAGAAATCTCTCAAACCAGGAAGCTAATGATTTCACTTCTCTCCTCCACCTCCTTATTAGCTCCCATATTTTCCCCTCTGAGAAAGATTCTAAGCGGTGGCCTGACTCAACTGGTGAGTTCTCGGTGAAGTCCTTTGTGTGGAGCAACCACAATGACTCTACCTGTGAATTGACTAGAGCATTTGGTCTTCCAAAGCTCCAATTGACCCAAGCATTCGGTCTTCAAAAGCTCCTTTGCAGGCCATTAGCTTCTTCTAAACAACGAGTGTTGGAAAAAATCATATCCAACATAACATTCATAAGCGCCAAAAAATCATAGTTAGTGCATGTTCTTGTATCTTCGAGCCTCTAAAGATGTGGATCACCTCCTCATCCATTTAACATTTTCCTCCTCATTTTGAAACCACATTCTCGCTCTCTTTGACGTCTAGTCGCCGATTGCTTGTCTCGGTTGCTCAACTTTCCTATGTTTGGATGGGTTTTAAGCATTCCTCTAGATTTTCAATTATGTGGGAATTGGCCCTTTTTGCCACAATCTAGAGTATTTAGTGGGAGTGAAATAATAGTCTTCGGAAACAATGCGAGCCCGTTTGAAGTCAATCACAGGGTTAAGGCGAAGTGTGTTGCGTGGGCCTCTCCTCTTAATGAGTTCCAAGACTTCTCTAATCTTAAACATCTCTAGAGCCTAGAAAGAGTTCATTGGCTTATTGTAGCTTTTTAGTTGTTGTGTTTTTTTCAAATGGTAATTTCATTGATAAACAAAAGGCACCAGAGGTGCACTACAGGATACAAGCAAACAGGAAAAAAGAAAACCCAAGAACCCCATGCACCACATGTAGCTTTTTAGTTGTTGTGGTTGTTAGTTTTGGGCTTGTTCTTATATTTTATGTATCCCATTCTTGTTTGGGGGACCTTGAGTGTCTATTGTTATCCTTTGGAGGGTTTCATTGGTGATAGATGCTCCCTCTAGCATAGTTTTCTTGTATCTCCTTTTTGGTGCACTGCTTATGCCCTTTAACTGCAACACTGATGAAAAAGAGAGTTCCCCCATTTCTTAAGATGAACATCAACATCATTGTTTCAGTCAAGCACGAGACAATGGCAGCAGCAGCAGTAGATGTAGATTTAAGCGGAAAAATATTTACCATTACAAATCAGCAAGACATCCATAATATCAATGAATTTTTTTATAATGATGAAAAACATAACGAGACCACAAAACTATGGAAACAAACAAAAAATGCATGTCAGGAGACCCAGTCATGAAACAAGAAATTTGAATAAAGATCTAGAGATCAAGGCTGGAACTTCTAACAAAAACATGAGAAGGATAGCTAGATAATGTTGATGGTTCCAATTCCTTCTAGAAGACTCACCAATGATTGACTAAAAGAACTCATTTAAATTTACAGTAAATGTTGTTGTACTTATTAAGCCAGCCATTGATCCAGCAAGGACCTGGCATTTTAAATAAGTTTCTTTCAGGTCTCCAACTCTATAGAACATGCTAATCTTACTAGAATTTGGATCAGAACATCCTAAGAATCAAAGAATGAGCACACCAGGAGAAGATACAAGCACACTTTATCCTAATCAGTACTTTTTGTAAGATGAGACACATTGTATACGACAAGACCTCAAGCACAGTTTGTAAGCATTCATTATTACAACCTCAAGGTTGTGGATTCAAGTCCTAATGGGCATCAAATAAGCAGTCCGTCCATGGAAAAAAGAAACATGTTGAATCCAAATGCAAATGCCAACCCTAGATTGATGGGACAAATGAGACACGTTGTATACATACACAAATATATAGTATGGAACTTACAGGAAGTTCAGTAATAGCTTGTTTGATTGCACTGCATGCCGCTGCAGTGGCACCTGTCTGTATAGCATTCATTGAGACGTCGATGAGGAAGAAAAACACAGCAGGCATTGGGTCACGCACCTGGAAAGAAACAAAGAAATAAAAACTCAAAGAAAATGAACAAAGCAACAAATTTTAATACTGTTTCATCCTGTTTGGAATTTTCTGATTTTCAATAAATTTGCACTTTCAATAGAAAACAATGCAACAATGTTAAAGTACACATGATTAAGGGCGCAACAAGTGTCATGAATAAATGCAGTTTTCCATCTCAAGCACATTTAAGCCATCAGACAAATCCAAATTTCAAATTTATTCCAACTCAAGGAAAAATAGGTACATGTCCTAATGAGGAGGAAAAATCAGTCAGATCGGTAATGGCTAATCTTTTTTTTTCCCCATAATGGGATTTCATTAATGGAGAAAAAACAGGTACAAGTGATATAGTGGCCAAGATGGACACAAGAAAAACATCGTGCAGAAATGGCTAGTCTTTCAACCTACTATATTCATTGTGTGAAAATTGGAAAGAATCGAAAAAACTTCATGTGGGGTAACAAAAGTGGAAAAATAGATGTCATTGGCCAAGTAGGCAGATGTATGTTAGTCTCATCAGACGGATCTAGGGAGGTTAAGGGAAGTCAATGGAGTAAGGAAGTCAATTCAGCTTTAGTGGAGAAGAAACCATTTATGACAGTTATGCTCTCAGGCTGTCAATTATGGGAACAGATATTTATCAGTAAATACCAGTTATATCAGAGAGGTTGGAGAATCAAATATGCATAATCAAGGCCTCAAGGTATGCGTCGACTGTAAGAGAGGTGGCTTATTATTCAAATCTGCATTAAAACACATGGCTCAGGCTGGCAATAAGATTGTTTTATAGACAAATATATGGTGTCAGAGTCTCCCATTGCTCTCTTTCAAAGTTGATACCAGAAAATTGCCGACTGTTGAATATTATTTACCTCGACAGGGTTGCAAATTTGTTTGGGTGCCAAATATTAGATTTAATTTGCACAATGACGAGATAGGAGAGTTGGTGGATATGCTAAAAAACTGCTCAAGCCATAACAGGCCAGGAGTAATCTATTGTATTTGGGAATTTGATACCTGTGTAGTTTCACATTAAGATCCTTCTATGACCATTTGGTGAGAAGTGAGGATAATCCAAGGATTTTGTGGACATTCCCTAGGTCAAAAGTGTCATTAGTTTTTGGTTTGCTTCTCATACTGCAAGGATGTTTCAGGTGTGTTCATTTTCTTCTCTCAATAAAATTTGTTTTTTTTTTTCAAATAACAATAATAACAAGAATAATATTCAATGGGGTGGTAGATTGCTTACCGAAGAAGGGAGTTGATAGTTCTGCTTCTGGCGTTTTTCAGCTTTAAGGACGAATTTTCTTTGATTTTGTTTTATGGATGTACTTTTTCTTTGTTTTCTTTTTGAGTTTTTTCTTGGTCTATCCCTTTGAGACCATTTTTGTATGCTTCTATAAATATCTTTTTCTATTAATAACATTTACTTTTGTTACCGCTCAAAAAAATAACAAGAATAATAATTCTGAAAAGTGTAATACTTGATGACAAAGACAATGTACTACTGATTTTGATATTATACATACTTTTAGTCGAATACTTGAACAGAAATTCAAAATGAGTGAAAGATTAAGCTAATGTCATTTATGTAAAAGATCCATGCACAATAACTGACCATATATTCCTTCGTAGCAACAAATTCAACTGTTCCTCTACATAACTCTGGCCTTTCATCAGCATCTCTACGTCTACCGTCTGGTGCAGTATTGCAATAATAATCTCGAGGAGTCTCATCAATAAATCCTGTCAAACACACAAATTGTGTCACATGCTTTGGAATCTGACAAAAACTGATAAATTAACACCTGAAGTCCGAAACTTAACAAGAGGCTCACTTCTCCATGATATAAAGTGAATCATTCACATTGGCATCATTGTCGTTATAACAAAAAATAACTCCAACAACAACCACGCTAAGCTAATGTTTGAGTCAAACAGATCTTTTATAATAACAATACTTCAAAAAAATGCAGCCAACAATGCATTAAACTAAAAAGAACATCACTTAAGTATATAAAAAGCAAGAAAAAATATAATTTATGGATCCTCATTTGATAGCCAGATGGATGCACAAAATCTATTTATTTAAAAAAAAATGGAGAATTATTAACTCCTATTTGCATAGACAGCACTGAATGATCACCTCAGGCAACTGTTCTACATACTAAAAGCTTATACAGAATTTGTGATAGTAACTCTGCAATTCCCATTTCCCGCAATTCCCAATGCCACAACTCATATGCCTTCATCCCACCTCTAAAGGGAGGGAATAACTTAATGATATACAAAAGAACAAAAATGGGAAAATCACTCTTTTCAATGATAGCAGAAAGAAATAGATAGTCAAAGGAAACAAAAAGGAAGAACCCAATGGGGTTGGAGTGATGGCCAAGAGCCCACCTCTGAAAGTGGGAGGTCTTGAGTTCAATTCCCGCTCCCCCAAAAGGTCACTCCCATAGTTTTAACCAGTGTGTGTGGATAGGGAGGTTTGCACATGCCCCAAGGATTAGTCAGATGCTCTATGAGGCTTGGACACCTTGGTCTTAAAAAAAAAAACAGAAACAAAAAGGAAGAAAGTGACCACTCCAACAAGATCTTGAAAATGCTAACATCCAAACAACATGAGCTAAACAGAAATAGGATAAAGAATGATTTAGTCAATGTGAGGAATAGAAAAGGATTCAAGCAAGAGAGGAAAGTGGTTTGGGTCTAGTTAGTTTAGTCGAAAGGAATTAGTCTATTCTTTGTAAAAGGTTATGGAGATTTGGTTAGGAGGTTAAGTCATTAGGCAGAAGAGTGTTAGAAGCCTTATACGGGGAAGAGGGGAGAGATGGTTGGTTGCTTCTAAAAGAGTGGAGAGGAGGCTTCAGGGGTGGTGAAGGCGATTTACAGGGCCAGATTGAGTAGGTAAAGCTTATATGGAACGACTCAGATGTTTGGTAGGTAATGATCATAGGATCTCATTTTAGAATCATTTTTGGTGATGGAGAGAAGTTTAAATGAGGTATCCAAGGATATATATGTTATGAGTTAATTGGGGGTCAAGTGGTCTGGTCAGTTGAGTTGAGGGCTTTGAGAGAGTCAAAAGTCATAGAATATGACAATTTGTTATACATTTTGGAAAAAGTGGCAGTATGACATGAGGAGGATATTAGAGAGTGGGTAGGGGACCCTCCAGGGCGTTTGAAGTAAAAACTTGCCTAAAGACTTTTAAAGAAGAAGAGGGATTTAGATCCTTTAGCAGGTTGGATTTGGAAGAGTAACATCCCACCTAGGGTTCAAATGTACAACTGAATTATATCCAAGGGAGAGTGTTAACTGCGTGTAACCTGAAATAGAGGGGGAGTTTTTCCTGAGAGAGAGTGGGGTGGGAGGGGTCAGGGGGCAATTAGTTGTGTTCCATGCAATAGTGAGAGGAGAATCTGGATCATTTGTTCGTGGGTGTCCTTTCTCAAGAAAGATTTGGTTTGGTATGTTGGAGCTAATGGGGATTACATGGGTTCTTAAGAACTCAATACTAGGTTTATTGGGGGCTTGCGTAGGTGGCCCATTGACGTGGCGCTGTTGACATGGCTTCGGACCTTTACAGATTCTACCCACGTGGGATTTCTTATGTGCACATGATTGGCATGATATTTTCTAATTGTTATTGACTTGGTAATTTTTTTTAATCTCAATTCACTAGATTTTAGGCAATTGCATAGTCCTACATCCTTTTTCACTCAGAGCTTCTCAATGTTACTTGTCATTGTTTTCATTTTTAATCCATTCAATATAGTTCATTTACACCACTCAGAGCCTTATATAACAATTTAGTCCATACAATGTAATTCTTTCACACTGCCCAGAACCTGATGTGTTCTTCCAGTTTTCTAATAATATATTTGTTATACAATTTAGGAGGATGATGCGACCTCTTCGTAGTTGAAAAGAATAACAAATTCCATTTCTGGAGATCTTATTGTAGTGGGACATTCTTTCGACAGAATCAAGAGAGAAAAATCTGGTGAAGAAGTATCATGAAGATAACCTTCCTTATTAATTAGCTTTTACACACAAAAAAAGTAGTCTAACAAAAGGAAAATAGCATGATGTATCTCCCATACTGTATACCCAACTCATTTAGTATAAGGGCTAGATAACCTGGTTGCAAACAAACACAAGTATTCTAAAAAATAATATAAAAAAAAGTCATTTTCTAAATAAAACTAAGTAAGAGAACCCAATTAAAAGACCTTTTTGAGATAGTGACATGTCTTGAACAAGCAGTCACCTTATGGTTTGCAAGAATGGGCTTTGAGCACTTACCAACTATGTTATAAACTCAAGTCAAATAAAAGATCATATTGAAAATTCATTTGTAACAGAACTCCTTTGTAGTGAAGGACTGGAGGCTATGTATCTCAATATGAACAGATAGAAAAATACATTGGCATGTGACAGTTGACGTTAACATGTTAGATCTGTCACACACATGGGCTTTATAATGATGGAATTTAGAACCATGACCTCAACAAGAACATTAAACATCCAAGTTCTAAGGAGAGAGAATGACATCTCATTAATGTCTTTCATCAGAATTCCTCCTCCAACCAAAACTCAGCTACCACTTTCTAAAAAATTATATTTGACCATAAATAGGGAAAAAAACAAAACCTAACTTTCTTTCCCTCGTAGTCTCCTCCAAAATCAAAAGACTCAAATCCAACATGAAAGCTCATTTGAGTAAATCTTAAACCCTTTAAGGATCGAGGATTGTAGCAGCTCTGTTATTGGTGTGACAAACTATGGGTTAGGCCAGTAGCACAGGCATCCAAGTCTGCCCCATTCTCAACCGACACCACTTACAACAGCCTCTGCCCCATCTTCTACCATGACCACCTCCAAAAGCCACACTCCTATCACACCTAGATAAGCATTACCTCCTCCAGATCCACCAAACCTTGCTGATTCAGCGCCAACTCCTCCATTACAATGCCATTTCAGAGAAAGGGAAGGGAGCTGCATCAGGAATGGGTTGAGATCACTGAGAAAGACAACTGATGAAAGGAAAAGGTTTAGTGTATTCCATGTATAACCAGGTCATCTCAACCTAATTAATGAATACAGGGGCAGAGGCCAACAACCTGATTACAATTAAGATATTTAAGTCGAATCCAACCCATTTCGAATCTGGATCATACAAGTGCAAACCAACTGTCAAACGATTCAGACTTGTTTTATCAAAGTGGGTTTGGGTGAGTTTATCATTCATCATTATCAAAGTCATTTAGCCATCTATCAAGGATTTGCAATTAAGATTGGATTTGGCAAATTTCTTTCCATGAGTTTATTTTTTTGAGAGGTAACTTTAAAAAAAAATCATTGAAAGAAGAGAAAAAGTACAAAGAAAGCAAAACTACAAAAGAAACGGTCTAAAAGGATTAGACTAAAAAGAAAATAAGAACATGCAGTGCAGCTCTGCACTACAACGAGAAGAAACGAAACATCGTACAAAAAGATCCCCAAAGTATCCTTATTACTAGTAGAAAACACCAGATACAGAGTTGTTGATCCCATTTCTGGCTAGGAAGTCTGCCACACCGTTTGTTGTGCAACCAACATGGACGAGTGAAACATTCAATCCAAAGCTAGACTCCTAATTTGCCTTTTATGGTAATAATTCTTCAGAGAGGTCGCTTTATGCCCTTGGCCCATTTAATTGAATTTACCAAATCCCCTTCTATCACTAATTGACCTTCTCCGAATTCTTTCCAAATGGTCAAATCTCTCCTAATACTAAGGAGTTCCGCTTCATTTGAATCCCTAACTCTACCTACTCCGTGAAGTCCACTATGGTTCCTATGAACGCCCTTTATTCCTGATGGCCCTGGTTTACCCCTCGAAGTTCCATCAACGTTAAATTTCAAGACTTCTTGTTGTG
Organism: Chimonanthus praecox; assembly: GCA_022113865.1. Lineage (NCBI taxonomy): Eukaryota > Viridiplantae > Streptophyta > Magnoliopsida > Laurales > Calycanthaceae > Chimonanthus > Chimonanthus praecox. Next base: position 11,138,607 of record CM039095.1, on the reverse strand, counting down.
GTGAACACCAACTAACATGGGATCTAATAATCCTACTCCTTGCCCTTAAGCAACCCTCCCAGGACGCCAGAAAATCATTAGGTCTAAGCCCCTTAAAGTCCTTCCCAAATAACAACCACTTATTCGACCTCGATTTCGCCCTTTGAAAAAGATCTGTAGCCTCGGAAGACTTTCCTCAAAAATTCTATAGTTCCTTTTTTTTTCATATGGTCCAAAAAACTACGGCAGGGACTGTGAACCAAGCACTTTTCAACTCACCTGCCGAATCAACTAGCCTCGAAAATGGATGGCACTGAAGAGCGCGACCCACACCAGGCCGTCGGGGCGACTGTTGCAGTTGTTGCCAAACCCAGGGCGCCAACTCAGGTGGAGCGGCCGTCGGTGTGGATCTTGGTGGTAGTAGCAAATATTCAAATGAAAAGATGAAGTTGATTGCGTAGTTGACACCCTATGACTTGAACCTACAACCTTATAGATGCAACAATGTGCAATTACCGTGTTACAAATTCTTGCCAAGTTGTTAGGTCACCTGGGGCATTGTCACGCCTACTTAGAATTAGGCAGCAACCAATGACAAGCTAAATTGTATATTGGTAGAGAACATGCTTTCGTTGGGGTTGAGTGGAAAAGTAGAACTTAATAAGGGTAACAAAGAAAATGTGTCAAGACTTTGATAGAGACAATGGTGGTGGCAAAATGACCAATCTATAGTATCACAATCAAATCAAATGCAAAAGAAATCAATTTTTTTTAAAACAAAAAGAAAATAAACTCATCTAAAACTAAAAGAAATTAACATTGAAAAGGATTAGGAACTGAATTGAAGTTGATTAGTTAAAATAGTAAAAAAGGAATGTGATTTCTTTCCTCGTATCTCTTTGTATTATCAATGCAGATTGGACATCAATAAATATACAAAAAAGGAACCAACAAAGCCTGAAGGATGAGGAAAGCAATGACATTAGTTATTGAAATAAATAAATCTGCTTAAGAGGAAACAACATCGATCATGAGTAGCACATACCACATAAGTTGCAAATGAAACGCCTTCCCTGCTCAATGAATTTCATGAACGGGTTTATGTACCCTTTACATCGAGAGCACCGAACAGGTCCACTTTCTCCAAAATCCACGACCTATTAGAAAAATATTTTGTCTGAAAAATTAGGGATAAAAACAGGAAAAGGTACAATGTATATGCTCCATCAGATATATATATATATATATAACACCACCAGTCATTAATAATATATATATCTATAACACCACCAGTCCATTAATAATCAGGATTAAACAGGGAAATTTCTGACATGACCGGCCAAACCGAACCGAAGTCAACTCAAAAAGGGTTCACTATCTCAACCAATTTAATAAATGGATTAACTCTACACATACCCAAAAAATAGAAGGGTTGGTTCAGGTCGGTGTGTTAAAAAGTACAATGCAACAAATTTAAACCAACCTAGCGACTCAACCCAAACCTGACCCATACTAATAGGGGGATTAGGTGGAGTATCTTGAACTGTTAGTAAAAAAGGTCAACCCAACCCAAAAAGCTTAGTAAGTGGATTTCGTTCAGATTGGGGTATTGCAGAAGTCATGTCATTAGATCCATCCTGACCAACCAGCCTATACCACCCTCAAATTTTTAACATCCCAGTCAAACAAACATCACCAAGTTCATCTAGAAAAAATTTTCCATTCAAACTCAAAACAGACTATTGGGCAATTTAACTTCTAAACTAGACTAGGACTTACATGGTAGTAACTAGGGGTCCAAAATTCGGTATCGGCCGATATGATACAACCGAGATATCAGCTGATACGATACGTATCGGCCAATATTTGGACCCCTGGTTGTAACCCTAATACTCATCCACAACTTGAAGATTGATCAATTATATCTAAACAAAAAAGAAAAGAAAAGAAAAAAAAAAACAATAATGTTTTTTCAATAAGCTCTGAGCTAAGCAGACTCGCATATCAGAAATAGTAATAGCATTTATGCAAAACTAAGCAACAACTGAAACACTCAATAACCTAATCTAATAGAACCCGTAAAAGGAATAGAAGTAAACAACAAAAAAAAAAAAAATTCCCAAAAAACTGAGCAAGTCACAAAAAGATTATAAAACATGCATGATGCAAACAGGAACAACAAAAGATTGAGAGAGAGAGAATGCATTACTTGGATAGGCTCTTCAGATGGATGAGGAACTGCCAAAGGTTGGACCATCAAAGCCAAAGGCATGCTAGACGTTGTCAAGAGATCAATGGAGCATGGCATCTACATAGAAGTCAACAAAATAAATAAATCATGAAATACATCATCTACACACAATGGAATTGTAGCATGAAATAACCATTATACAAGGGTGTCACCATACCTGATTAATGGTGCACCGCATATAGCGTGGACTACAGTTCCCTGTGTCCTTGACAATGTAATCACTTGTCGCAGGCTTTATAAAGATCAGAGAACAACAGACAATTCAGTAAGCAGAAATAATATAAAGGCCCCATATCATGTTCAAATTAGACAACATGGCATTAGGGGTGAAACTTGGGTCAGGTTTTGGCCCGAACCCGCATGACCCGACCCGAAAATCATGCGGGTCAGGTCATGAAAGTTGGGTCAGCGGGTCGGGTCGGGTTGAGAAGTCAGAAACCCGCATTGAATTCGGGTCCCGGTTGGGTTGATAGATTTTTAAGTAAACCCAACCCAATCCGGTAAAAAGTAGGCTAAAGTAGGTTCAAAATGTGGGTCGGGTCAGGTCGGATTTCGGGTTAAGTCGGGTCAGGTCGGGTCGGGTCAAGACCTCTATGTCTAAAGTTCGGGTCGGGTCGGGTTGGGTTTTAAAAAACCCCCACCCGGCCCGATTTCAGCCCTACATGGCATGCATAAGAAAATAAGCTGACAAATCAAGCATATAATATTGAGAGAGAGAGAGAGAGAGAGCATACTGGAGGAGTATTAGCTTGATTGTTCTGACGAGTTTCAAACAAAACCACTGAGGAGCTTGGAATGGGACGTGGGATTTGATTAGGATCAATCTTAGAGGGTGCTACTCCTGAAGGTCCAGATACAGATGGATGACCCATTATAGGTGCTACAGGTGCCATTGGCTGATTTGATAGAGATGGTGGCATTCCAAACATTCTAGGAGGTTGCACTGTACCAGGTGCTAGTGGAGGCCCCTGAAAGCAACCAAAGGTTTCATAGTTAAGATACACCTCACAAAAAGAACAAGAAGCTGATTGTCGATACAGAGAAGCTGCCATATCTAAATAAGCAGATATAGAATCTTGGATAGATAAACATCCTCTGATATCCAAAAGGCATACATCATACATGGTTCAAATATGTTATTGAAGGTCATATACTCATGTTTTCATCAAAACTAAAAATAAAGTTGGGACACAAAAAGTGGATCAAGATTAGGGTGCAAATGGAAGATTTCAAGTAAGATCATTGGACCCAATTCTGAGCCAGATCTGGATATCTGTTTTAATGTTTGTTCACCTTTACATTTTCAGTCGTATTAGGAAATTCCATTATCAGCCCTTTGGTCAAATATTATAAGCCCGTCTTTCAAAAAATTATTTATGATATAAAATTTAAACTACGTAATCAAGTTAACAGGTCTGAACCCTTCTCTCTGATTTTTTTCCCAGATAGGTATGGATTTAATTGGTCCATATGTGTGTGTTCTTCAAAGATAATTGGTCCTCAATGTTATGATTCTAGCTTCATTTCGGAAAGCGTATGACTGAGCCACGGTGATTTACAAATCTCAAGTCACAAGGGAATCAGTTATTGTAAGGATTATAAGAGAAATGGCAACATCTTGTGTCTTATGTGGTCAACAAGAGGAGGATATTGATCATCTGTTTTGTGGAAGTTCAATGGCTTCAACTCTAAGGTCTAGATTCGTTGATTTGCTGGGGTTATTGTGGGTGTTTAGTTATTTTTGTGTTGGTACATTGAAGAGTTAGCAAGTTAAGAAGAAAGAGGTGAAGCGGAAAGGTATATGGGACACTATACCTTCTGCAATTCTATGGTCTTTGTGGAAAGAAAGGAATATGAGGATCTATGAAAATAAATCTTGTGAGGTCCAAAAAGTCTTTGAGATTGCTAGGTGGAGGTTGTGTGCTTGGCTCTTGGTTAGAAAGGTTTTTAAGGATTTTCATTTCTAGATTTTTATAGATCTTGGGAAGATTGTCAGGGGAAGGGGCGTAGTGTTCAAGTGAGAAAGGAAGTCCGGTCCCCAACTCCTTCGGGCTTTTAGAAGTTCAATGTGGATGGGCAGCAAACCATGACCGGATGGGAGAGGTGGGTTTTTAAGGAGTGACCTAGTTGTTTCCTCATTGTTCTTTTCAAAACTGGTGGGTGTTAGGGATTCAAATGAGGCAAAATTATTAAGCATTAGAAAGGCTCTAGTCCTGTGGGCGAACAATTATCAAGGAAAGCTAATCGTGGAAAGTGATTTGGCAAATGCAATCACGTGGGCTAGTGGGAAGAAAATACAGCCCTAAAAACTTTACCAGTGGCTAGGGAAATCAGTATTGGTGCTCGATTTTGGAAGTAGCCTCCGTACATGTTCGACAATCGACGAATGGTGTGGTAGATTTTTTACTAAATTTGGAGTGGAGAGAGACCAGGATCTTGTAGTTTTTTTGTTGAGTGCTTTTGTATGTTGTAAGTGGTTGAGTTTTGTTTTATGTATTTTTCTCAGTTACTCTTTGTTCCCCAGGGTATAAGTCTTTTATACTCTCTCGTATTTTCTTTTATTAATAAAATTCTTTGTCTGTTACTGCTCAAAAAAAGGGAACCACATCTCCTTTTTGTTGGAATAGTGATGTCAAGATGACCTGGACCCATACCATTTATAGTTGCAACTGCAAGCACACACCAACTATATTACAATCTCATCTATACACCCATATATATAGATATTATTCGCTATAGGAAATGGTGATACATGTATTAAATGAATTTTTCATCATCATCACCATACTTGAAGCCATTTATCCCATCTATTTGGTCAGGTTTTCAAGTTCAACTTCTCAATGTAACCCTATCAAAAGTCATATTCTGCATCATTCAACTATCTAGCATGTACTTATTGTACCACATAAATCCATGTTCTTATCACTTTCTCGTTCTACTAGTTCTGTGTATTCCTAACCCTCCAATTCTTTGTATTAGGCAGTTCTAGTCTTCAATGTTTGGACCCAAACCATTTTAATAGCATTTTTTCAAGCATGGTTAAACCATGTATTACCATTTTATTTAGCGTTCATGACCGTCTACATATTTTGGTGCGGTAGAAATATATATATATATATATATATTCAAATGTTGCTCTACAAGCATAAGGATTATTTTCCTAATAGTAACTCAAGTAACACTAGATTCTTTTCCTATTAGCAACTCCAGTACTTAAACACTCTCTCTCCCCTCTCTCTCTCTCTAGCTAGTAATGTACTCTCCCCAAAGTTTCTTGGTATTGCACATACTTTTTATAGCTCAATAGTGCAGTTCTGAATATAACCGTCGTTAAAATCTTTACTCTAATATTAAATCTCAAAATTCAGTTAAGAGGTTACTTTACTCAGTCCACATCTTTAGTCACTGCAGTACTCTTAACAGCACAAAGCCAGGTGAAGTCCAATCTGTAAGAACTATGTCACAATATGGTTGTTACATCCCTATCTAGGCTCATATAAATCTATAAAAGACGTATGAAATTCCTTCTCTTTACACGTCTTAATACTTTGGCCCATAGAAATATAATATATATTTATATGTATCTTCAAATGTTGATCTACCAGCATACAGATTCTTTTCCTATTAGTAACTCAAGTCATACTAGATTATTTTCCTATTAGTAACTCAATAACTCTCTCTCTCTCTCTCACATTAGTCACTACGGCACTCTCCCCAAAGTTTCATGGTATTGCTCATATTTTTCATGGCTCAATAGTACAGTTTTGAATGTCACCTTTACTAAAATCTTTATCCTAATATTAAATCTCAAAATTCAATTGAGAGGTTACTTTACTAAATGCACATTTGAGGTTGCTTCTTAGTACATAAATTAAAATTGAGACAAAAACAAAAACCATCTGGAAAGTTTCATTTAATAAAATGTTTTCCATTTTTCTTGCATTTTTTGATATCTGGTGCAGTAAATTTTGAGCCTTAATAGAACTCAGTTTTAGTGAATATAATTAATTTCTGTCAAGACTTCGACCCACATTGAAACAGATTTATTTCGCTCAGATCCAACATGATTATTAACTTCATACAGAACCATGAAACCATGTCCAACATTTTTTAAACAATAATCCAATGTGATTATTTATAGAATAAAAAAAACGGGATCACTAGCAAATTCATTTGCATTGGACAATCAGTGATACAGGTAAATACAGGTATCCACTAACAGCAGTACAAAACAGGTAGTGTAAGATTTATACATGGGTTGACAAGACAGAAATGCTTCAATATAAACAGGAGTTCAAGAAAGGAAACCGAAAACTGGAAGACTCAAAAGACACATCACAAAGGCATCCTTCAATCAAAAATTAAGTTTTGTCGTCCAAATTTTCTAATATCAACATACCAAACAATTGGTTTAGAGGTTATTGTATTAAGTGCAACGGATACATGGAAGTTGAAACTAGACACTCACACATCAGATTTAAGAACTCACCTGCCGAGGCTGTGACTGCCACAATTGATTTCCATATAAAGGAGCAAAAGCTGGTGGTGCACCTTGATTTGCAGCTGCAAATGGTGAGGGTGCTCGTGGAGGTGGAACTAGAGGCACACCAGCCGGTGGACTTCCAGGAAAAGAATGTGCACTTTGAACCGGAAGAGCCCCAGGTGATGACACCACTGGTGGAGGTCCAAATGAAGGACGCTGACCATCGCCAATAGATGAGAAGTGGGGCCCTCCAGGTGGAGGAGTGCCTCGTATAGCTCCAACAGGCCCATTACCAATCGAACCTTGCACGCCTGAAGGTGGGCCAACGGGACCTGTTGTCATTGATACAGAAGGGAATGCCCCAGGTGGCGGTACTCTTGATCCAAAGGGTGGTGGCTGAGAAATTGGTGGTCCAGATGGTCTTCCTGAGGCCAAATTTGGTGCAATGTTGCCTTGTGATGCACCAATTGGAGGAGGGCCAACTCTAGGAAGGCTAGCTGGTGGCGGCCCAGGGCGCAAAATCGGTGATGCACTGGGAAATGAAGCAGGTGTAGGTACTGGAGGAGTGGAAGAAGGGAAAGGCGGGGCTGCAAAGGGGGGTGGCCGGGGACCAGATGCATTGGGCACCGTTGGTGGGGCACCTGGAGGTCGACTGATTTGTAGGTTTTGCATGTTATCTGACAATGAATTTGGGGTGTTTTGGTAATTAGGATTGAAACTGGGGGGTGCATACCCAGGTCTTGGTACCCGGTTGGGTACAGGAGATGCCATTGCAGCAGGCCCAAACCCTTTGATCCTTGTGGAGAATAACTTATCTGAAGCTTCAAGAAACTAAATCTGTAAACACATAAGCAAAAACAAATGCAAAGAAATGAAATCTGAACACTGTTTTTTAAAGTAATAGAATCTACCAGCAAATCAATAGAAGCAATGGAAAAATAATCAACTCTCATATTCCATGTTATGGAAATGATTATTATTCTGTAAGACCACAAGCACACCACCCACAACCCCACCACCCTAAAGAAAGAAAGAAAAAAAAAAGGAAAAGAAAAAAGACAAACTTATGCAAATTGAAACAAAACCTAATGACTTCACCGTAGTTTAAACTGATTGTCTATGTACATATTTGTGCGACAACCATCACTGTAACAGATTATTAGCCTTTGGTCAAGGATGACAAACTCCTCAAAAAACATGAATCCGGCATGTAGCAGATGTCTATTCTAACAAGAGCAGGAACAGGAACAATTTGATCTCTCTTTAGAATGAGAGAGAGCTGTAATGCCTCAGTGCAACTTTGTCTTAGAATTTAATAAGACTATTGTTTAAATATTATTCAATCTATTCTAAAGATACAGGTATATAAAAGTTGCATGGGTTTCCTACTATAAATAAGTTTCCTTTGTGTCTGGAACATTTAGTTGGATCTGTCCCTAATATAAACAGAATTCCTTGGTGGGTAGCGTATAACTAAAAAGGCACAAAGAGGGCAAAGAGTTTCATATCTCAAAACCATAAATATCCATGGTTTGAAACCTAAGAGACCTTGGATCACACAAACATCGACTGCCCCTACCCTACTAACTAAATTCAGGACTTCCTTTACGAAAGGGTATAATGAATCAGTGTAATACCAATGGCGGACTAAAGTACAAATCTAAGACAAAATGTAGACTTGTTCTGACATATGCATTACAATGTGCAATAAAACTTATGAATGAAAGAATGCATACTTGAGAGATAATAGAAAGCCTTTAAAAAAACAAAGGAAGAAAGAAAGAAAAAAACAATTATATCCAATTGGTGCTGCTCGAATGCATGGACTTTTTCCTTTCTTATTCTACTTAAAATTGTAAGGTCATGTTTGGCATCAGTGGTTGCTATCAACTGTTCGGATAAATACAAACAAATAAAGTTATGCTAAATGAATTAACACCCAAAAAAATGCGAAGAGAAATAGATCAAAGGTGAAATAAAACTGAGACAATCCTAAAACACCTTGATGAAAATATATACATTATTTGACGATGACAAAATTACAATAAGAAAACATAACATAAAAGGGTGTCGCAAAAGAAAAGATGAATAAGAAGATGGTGTCTGAGAATGATTGATCTGAGAAAAAAAATAGAAGAAAAGGAAGAAAATTGGTATATCTCAAAATATTAAAAAAAGAGACAGGATGATCTGAAAATAAGAAAATTAAGAAGAAATTTGTTGAAAGACAGGGGGATCTAAAAAACGAATACACGAAAAAAAAAATACGGGACAGAAAGCAATCAAGTTTCTCTTTTTAAATTCAATTAATAATTTAATCCAAGGCTTGTGATTGAAAGCCATTACCGCATAATTTCTCGGACAGATCTGGGAAAGAAGAAAAAAGAGAAAAAACTTGAAGAAGAAAGAGAAGGGATGGACTGTAAAAAAATTGAAATATCAAAGTGCAAACAAAATGGCTGAGAGAGAACAATAACATAAGATCTGATTGAGAGAGAGAGAGAGAGAGAGAGAGAGAGAGAGAGAGAGAGAGAGAGAAGGATTAAAACCGTACCTGATATGAAAAGAATTTTCTGAAAATAGATAAATTGGAGGTGCTAGGGTTTGAAAGAGAGAAGAAGGAATTCGAAAGAGGTGAGGGCCGACTGCTGTGCTTCTCTTATTCTGAAAATAGAAGAGATCGGCGATGAGAGGGAAGACGCAGATGCAAGTAGCAGTTGATATGAAGGGATCGACGATGAGAGCGAAGACGCAGATACATGTAACGCAAGTTCCACACTTCCACTCACACGACAACTCTATGCGTTCGCACGTGTTTTGACTCTATAAAAACAGTGTTATTTAATTATATTTATTTTATTAAATTAAATAATATATTGAAATTAAATCTTACCTTCTATAATTATAAAAAAGATAAAATATATATATAGATATATATATAACGTTGGATTAAAATAATTTGTCATTTTGATTACCTCATATCTACTAAAACAAAAAGATATTAGATGACTAAAAATAATTTAAGTCATTAAAATATTGAGAACTTTAAAACATCGTTTTATTAGATCAAATGATTTTTTCGAGATTTCATATTTAAATTAAAATTTGTGAATGGGAATTGAGTGAAAGTGATTCTTATGTAGATGAAAATTGCTGAGATTTAAAAATAACTTAAAATGATTAATATTTAAGAGTTTAAAAAGCATTACTTATATAGTTGGGTTAATGTGATTTCAGGGTCAGGGATAGATATATCGCATATATAAATTTCTTTCCAATTTTTTTTTTTGAAATATTGATCGTTTTTTTTAATTAAAAGAAACTGAAAACAGGTTTCTTTTAAAAAAAATCTGGAAAAAAAAAAAACACAAATATCGCTCGATATTATAATCGATATTCACCCAATATCGGCCGGGCTCACGACCGAGACAATTTTTTTTTTAAATGCCGATATTATTCATATCAACGATATCATGGCCGATATATCGACCAATATTGTCAATATGATTAGTGTACGACCTATACATTTCATATCGACTGATATGAATTAGATTAAAAACCGATATATATTCACCAATACAATACGTGTCAGCCGGTATTTAAGCCTATGCTCTGAGTATCATTCATGTATAAAAAGTGTAATGGCCAGGCCCTTAAATTAATAGAATTATGAGGCCACACCCCTTCTTCTAAGCACAACGCTTTTTGGGCCTATCAATTGAGCCAGCCCAATGTAAAGTCGTGCGGGGCCCGTGTGGATTCGAGTACGCCCGAGTTGGGTCGTAACAAAAAGAATTACTCAAAAGACCCATTATAATCGGCAAAGTTGACTCTCCATGTAAGATGGGAAAAATTAGTGAATAAAAAGTGATTTTAAGCCTTGAAAATATAGATGACTTAAAAAATATTTCTATAATTAGATGAAGATAATTTTGTTTAAGTCATGTACTAAACTAAGATCTCTCGAGGGATCTATTTTATTCGGAAAAAGTGGGTTAATCATTTAATAAATTAATAGCCAATATTCATTTGATGAAATCAAATTAGGTGTGATAGGTTGCATGAGTCACCATATTGATCAAAAGCACCTTGATGAACTATTCAATTAAACTAAATTCAGTCTAAAATCAATTTTTAGCTATTTGATCTTAACATTAAGATCACCAAATGTTCTTAATTTTTTCAAAAATACCTAGTAATTTTGACTATTAAGAGTAAATGTCTGAAATTTTATTTTTAAAGTTTGAAAATTGGTCCATTAATAGTTTATCAAATCTTATTTGAATCTATTATGGTTGATTTTACTATGAGTTCAACAAAAACTATTAGGAAAAAAGGAAAAGGAGTCAGGTACCACATATAAACACCTAAAAAGATCATATATGAAGAGTATTGAAGAAGTTTAATCCTACTAATTAGACTTCCTTTTATTGTTACATAAAGGAGAGGGGGTAAAAATGAGATTAATAAAATTTATTTTTATTTTTAGTTATTTTTATAAAATTAGTTATTTGTAAATAAAAGTATAATAATGTTGGACCAAATTTTCTAACTCATCAAATTCAATCATAAAATCTTATTTTCTATTCACAATCTTCTTTTTTGCAAAATTTGTTTTTCTATATTTAAGATATTAATATTATAAAGTGGGATCAAATATTTCCAACTTACCAAATATAATCTCAAAATTTCATTTACTATTTCGTAGTTATTTATACAAGAATTTCTCTATTTTTAACACTAATGTTATGAGTACACATCGAATCTTTCAAATTCATTAAAAATATTTTTGAAACTCCTTTTTTATTTAGTTTTTTCTTTTTATGATTTTTTTAATTTATTTTCTTGCTAACATGGAAGCAATTGAGAACCATTTAATAAACATTCAAGATCCATTTGACCATCACAAAAAAACTATTTATTTTATATTAAACAATGATAAAAGGTAATAAACATGTAATGGTTACAAATATAATTGCCTTCAAAAATAAATAAAAAAAATCCAAATTTGCTCACTTCCAATTTGATTCAGCTAAAACCGAAGAAAAAAAAATTGTTAGATCGAATTGAGAACTTAGATAAATTGTAAAAGTGACTTATAAATTTACCAAAATTAATAATAAGATGAATATTAATTTTAATGCATTTAAATTAAATAAATAAGCACTACAATCAAACTTAAAAAGTTTGATGTAAAACCAATATAATAATATTTTAATTTGAAATTACTATTTAAAACTTATTTTATATTCATTCAACTATTCACATTTAGTGCTTTAAATATCATAAAAACATATTTGATGCTAATCTTTTAGTATTTAATTAGCTTTAAATGTTAGTTGATCCCACATCTATAAAAATTGATGTATAAAACCCTAAAAAGTATATTGTAATAGATATTTAATGGACTTATTATTATCAACAAAAGAATGTAAACGTTAGAAGAAAATCAATCTTTTATTTTAAAACAATAAATCCCTTTTTACTATATTTTGATATTTTCATTCAAGCTAACTCAAAAACACAGTTGTCACATAGAAACTTCCATTAAGTATTTGAGTGTACTTTTGAGAAAGTTTGAAACTTGAAAGCAACTTTGCCACATTTAAAAGGTATTTTCCTTTCTCAAACTTATATTGCTTTAGATTTATTCTACCAACATGTGAACTCATTTGAGTGTCTTTTGGCTTTTTTTAAAAAAAAAATTCTTTCCTATAAGATAATCTTTATTTTAGGATTTTGATGGAAAAATTACGAAAGCAAGTTTGAAGTTTATGGAATTTGATGGAGATTTCATAATATGATTTATATAATTTGGATGATCTTTGTTTTATATTTTTAATATTTTCAACATTTTCATAAATTTTGGATTTTTAGACAAAATCTTTAATAATAATGGAATGGCGAGCCATATAGACACCCGGAAAATCTGACTCTACACACCCGTTTTCGAATTTTTGGGTGAAGTTACCATTCTACCCCCGTATATGAATTCATTCGAACGAATTTTCAGTTCATTCTTAGTTCGTTCGAATGAATGTACTCATCCGAACAAATTTTCAGTTCATTCTCAATTCGTTCGAATGAATGTACTCATCCGAACGAACACCTTAGTAATTTTCATTCCTTCTAACGAGTGTTCATTCGTTCGAATGAACCAAATTGATTCGAATGAATGAACATAAATATATCAATCATTCACAAAATTCGACTCATTCATTTGAATGAACCAAACTGTTCATTTGAATGAATCAAAATGTTCATTCAAACGAATGAACATATATATGTTAATCCTTCACAAAATTCGACTCATTCATTCGAATGAATCAAATTGTTCACTCGAACGAACTGAAATTACTGATTTGTTCGTTCGGATGAGTACATTTATCCAAACGAACTGAAAATGAACTGACAGTTCGTTCGGATGAATAGAATACGGAGGGGTAGAATGGTAATTTCACCCGATTTTTTTTTTTAAATCGAGTGTGTAAAGGCAGAAAAACTGAGTGTCTATACGGGGCGCCTAATGGAATATAGTGGTTGCTTGTACTTATATGTAAACAATGAGGTAAGTAGAGATGATTCTATGCAACACAATATATTTTATAAAAGACAAAATGCCCATTTTTGGGTTTTTGTGTAATTGTTTGAGTCATAACATTTTTAACCTCTATTGAAATTAACAAAGATATCATATTGCTTTTTGTATAATTTAGATGGTGTTTGTTTGATTTTCTTAATGATTTCCAATATTTTTATGAACTAGGGATTTTTGGAAAAAAAATATTTCATAATAACAACAATACAATAAGGATTTTATGCACTTAGATCTAACCATTTGAGATTGGTAGAGGTTAATATAAGTAAGGATGCTTTATTTGCTTAATTATTCTTCACTTTTTGCCAAGTTTTGCTCTATGATAGTGCCCTTTTTAGGGTTTTTCTTTTTGGTGCAATAATTTGAATAATAATATCTTGGATATCAATGCATGTATTAAAGTTTGAATCCTAATTGCCATTTCTCCCTGTTTTTGGGTCTTTGTGAAATTGTCTGAATCATAACATGTTTAATGTCTGTAGAACTTAAAAGAAGATATCGTGTCTGTTTGTTTTTCTTAATAATTTCCAATTTTTTTTATGAACTTGGGTTTTTAGGAAAAAAATATTTCATAATAACAAGAAGAAGATTATTAGGATATATTTAGATCAAGGAGAGACCCTCTAATCTTATTTATAGAGAAAGACAAATATAAATATAGAAGGTAAATCAAACGAAGAAATCTGTAAATAGAAAAATATAATATTGAGTAAATTCTAAATATATTTAACATCTAAATATATCCTAATAAAAATAAAGATTTTATGCACTTAGATCTAACCATTTGAGGTCGGTAGAGGTTACTGTAACTCTTAATTATTCTTCACTTTTTGCCAATATTTATCTATGGATTTTTTTTTACAGTAATTTGAAGAATAATATCTTGGATATCTATGCATGTGTTGAAGTTTGAATCCCAATTGCCATTTCTGCCTCAAAGACGATGCAATGTTGTGCCAGAGGCCATCACGAGTTTGGTGTGTCCCTTGAATAAGAGTAAATGGGGCTCACACTTCAAGACAAGTTTTTTAGGATTTTCTTCACCGTTACATAGAAATGGACCCTTATACTAATCAATGGAAATAACGAAAAGCCCAATGTTCTTTGTTCTAAAAAACTCTAAGTGTCCCTAATAATTTCCCTTAAAAAAGGGCATATTTGGTACAATATCCCTCATGGGCCTTCTCTTCTTGAATCATTTACCGTAAGATTTCCTCAATTTCCTTACTGAGTAATGGGTTGTTAAGCAAAAGGTTGGACCAGGTTTCCCCTTTGAAGAAAAAAATTTAAAAAAAAATTGGGTTCTATTGAGTCGCTGCATTGGTCAATTTTGCTATGTTGTACAGGGGACCAAAATTCTATATTGACTGATATTGTGATATCGGATGAGATATCAGCCAATATTATAAATATCGGCTGATATAATACGGTTTCAAAACCATATTATATCGGCTGATACAATACGTATCGGCCGATATTTGCACCCGTGTTGTATAGGATATGATGCAGGACAAATTTGAATTGGGTGAACTAACCCAAGATTTGGCCCAATGAGCACCGGATTCAAGAGGGCCAATCATGCTTATGTCTTGACCCCAAATGTTATCAGGCACAATATAAGATCCCAAACATTCAATTTTATAAGTGAAGGATATTCATATAGTTAGATCAATGAACTTTGTAACTTAGATTGGGATTCAGTTGAGTTGGATCACGAGGGAATGGGTGGATTTCTTTTCGAGGGGAGGGATGTGATTGGAGCCATGATGGGCCCAATTTTGTTAGCCTTTTAAAGTTGTTATTTGAGTGTTAGGGCACAGGGGATCTTGGTTATATACATACAAACACATGTATATACATGCGTACATGGGGTGCACTTTGTTTGGCCTAAACTTAGCTCACAATAAAAAATCGAAAAAAAATCAGATTTAGATTGACATGGAGTTGGACTGAGCTCTTTTTAGGTCCAAATTGAACTTCAAGATGGCCATGCTTAGTACATGAAAGTATGAGACCCGAGCATTGCCCAAAAGCTTGAATTTGAGCCATAATTTATAAAACCATAATATTATTTAATTAATAATTTAGATAAAAAGAAATTATATATCAAATATAAATTTTATTTGATATATAATTTATATTTTATAGAATAATACAAAAAAAATCCATTTTAGGCCCATGAAGCCTAAGCCTAGGAGGCCCATGTATATATTAGGCTTGAAATTGGGCTCAGGTTCTACAAGTACAATGGACTACGTTTAGGCTTCACTGATTCAGGTTGACTTGAGTCTAGGCTTGAGCTCAGGCCATTTAATTGTAATTTGGGCCCGGGTTTAACAGGCCCAAAATCCTGCTCAAACGGCCCAAAATAGTAGCCCTAATTCTTCATATGTATTATGAAACTTTTTGCTTGTACAATAACATCTAAAATAGAGTTGCATAAATTGTAGCCTTAGGACTTCTATTAGATGCAGATCCAAGTGATTTCTGTCTAATTGTCACCCACATCAGCCAATTAATCATATGTTTACATGTAGCTGTGCAAGACTACTATCAAAATCCAATACAACAAAAATACCCCAACCTCAACATAGAAAATGAAGTACATGGAATTCAAGTAATGAGGCTTCCTCTCAAACGCTCCAAGACATGT
Organism: Chimonanthus praecox; assembly: GCA_022113865.1. Taxonomy (NCBI): domain Eukaryota; kingdom Viridiplantae; phylum Streptophyta; class Magnoliopsida; order Laurales; family Calycanthaceae; genus Chimonanthus; species Chimonanthus praecox. The sequence continues at coordinate 11,122,643 of CM039095.1, read as the reverse complement.
TGTTCCCCAGTAAGAAACTCAACCAACCCTTCAAAGTAACAGAGTGGAGAAATTCATTAATCAGTAATGAAATTTGCAACCAAATAGACCAAACCAATATGCTCAACTCCAAAGGGCCACTCCTCCGAAAAGAGCCTGGTGTGTGTGTTGGGAGATGCTCACATGCCTCGAAGGATTAATCAAGTCAGATGCTTGGACACCTTCGGTCATAAAAAAAAGGCCAAACCAACACTATGTACAAATATATTGAGAGTGTTTGAATGTGGGGTAAAGAGGGTGAGAAAACTGTCATTGGATAAGGGGTTTGCCCTTATTTGCACCTAAGTGGAATGGAGTCAACTATCTTTCTTTTTTTTGCAACATTGCACCTCAAGAGGTTGGTGATGTTGGAATTTCATAGAAAATTTCTCTGTGGCTCACATTGGCTTGAATCCTACTCACATTCTATTCTGATGTTTTTAAAACAAATGTATATTTATGTATGGCCATAGTCAAGATTTCAAATTTCTGAATTTAAAAGAGTTTTTACAAAACATGGGCTAGTGGGAGAATGTTAGAATTCCATAAAAAATTTCTAAATGTCCCAGACATTGGCTTGAGTTCAGCTCACAGTTTATTTTGATGTTTTTGGTATTCTAAGAAACTCAATCATATTAAGGTACTAATCTTAAACATGGGCCAAGTGGGAAAGAATCCATCAAGAAATCTCTATATAAGTGGGTATTGGTCCACCTCAACCATGAATTCTGCAGAGCCCTCATAATTTTTTGCATACAAGGGAGTGGACAGGCTTGAAACCTAGACCTAGCCCGTTAATTAAGATAGATTCAAGTTCTATGAGATCTAGACCATTTACCACTTTCATCAATGGTACAAAGTATGCCTACTACTTTGATCTTAAGATTATTAGATTTGTTTTCTAGATTCACCATGCCTATATCCACGGTTAAAGCCAATAGGTGAATGAACATTTCACCTTCAAGTCATTTTACCTTAGTTGACTTTATTCCCCATTTCATAAAAAAAATATTTGGAAAATGTCCAGGTGTAAAACTATTTCTCCACAATTCTATTTGATTAGTGGGTTCAAGATTGAGCATTCCTCCCTACAGTTCCACCACCTTCAGTTTGTAGATGAGACCGTTATATTTTGAGGTCGATGAGGAATCTATTAGGAACTTGAAGTCTCTTCTTAGGTGGTTTGAGTTGTCCTCCTCTGCGAATCAACTATCACAAGAGTGAGGTTTTTAGCAATCTTGACAATGATAAAATTTCTTTGCTCAACAAACCTCCTGGAATGCAAATCAGGCTCCCTGCCCTCCACTTATCTGGGTCTTCCTCTTTGCATTGGTTCGCCTAGTCAATCTTTGTGGGAGCCTATTATCATTAAATTTATTAAGCATCTAGCTTCTTGGAGGGGTAAGTATTTATCTTTTGGTCGGCGGATCGCTCTGTTGAAGTTTGTGCTTTCAGTTTGCCTGTGTTCTTCCTGTCAGCTTTCAAGTGTCAAAGGAAAGTTATCTCTTCTCTCAAAAGAATCATGAAGGATTTCCTATGGAACGACTTGGAGGAAAGAAGAAAGGAGCACCTCGTTAGTTGGTGATATGGCCATCTCCAATGATGATGCATATGAAGATGGTGAGACCCATGAAAACCAATTGGACTCCATTGATGAAATTGCACCTCAATACCCTACAAGAACAGATGGAGGTAAAAAAGGGCCTCACGAGCTTTCCAACTGCATCAAGTTTCATGCAAATCGGAGTCCGAATGAAGAAGATATGGACCTTAAACCATCATATGGTGTTTTGGGCTTCCAAAGGCCATCAATTGGGACTCATTGCTTATGTGGAAGCCACATGGATGAATTTCCACATCATCGCCCACGTCATTGCTTATGTGGATGCCAACATCGCATGGTATCTTCGAGAAAGGAAACTTGATTGGGCGAATGAAGCAAAGAAAGCAGGAGAATGGATTTAGCAAGCACACAATTAGAAACTCTTCCTTGCTTGGGCGTTAGCTACCTTTGTGGAAAGGGTCTTGGGACTTCAAGCTTAGCAAGTAATGAAATGGATGGTCTAGATTAAGCCGTGTCATATATATGATGTAACAATTAGTTTTTATATTTTCCACATAGGATAATAAATTCCACATGGATTTTTTCCCATTGGTTGGAATCTAGATTGGTAGGGATTGGATTAGCAATACCCTTGGGTGTGCACGGCTAGGGTCAGCAAGAACATTATTTTATTATTTATTTTCCACCCTTTTTGTTGCTTGGAAGCCTATAAATAAGAGGCTTGGCACATATTGTAACACACAAATCAAGTTGAAATCAAGTTTGAAGCTTTGAGCCTTGTTTTAGAGTCTCCCTTAGTGAGGTGAGTTCTAGTTTTGGTTCTTAGTAATTTAATTTTTGATTATGCTTTTAATTCAATTGAATTCTATGTGTTGGTTTCTTTTATTTGCATGGTGAATTTAAATTTAATATCTTGCATCCATTCCAATTCCACAACCAAATTGGTTCTAAGAAGGTTCAATGAATATCAAACTAAATTAGTGCCGGACTTAAATCCATGCATGAAATTGGTTTGTTTTAATTACATTTAATTGTGGATCTCAATTAATTGTAAAACTCATTGCATTCGGAATTACAATTCCACGTTCTTTCTTTTTTCGATTGAACACCTAATTTCTTCGGTGAATTTTGACTCAGTCAAAATTATCATGTTGAAATTAGTGTCATCCTTTTTCCCTTGAGAGTGATCAAGAGGACTGAGAGTTCGACATCCAGGATTTCACTTCGAAATCCTTGATTAGAATCTGAGAATCTCGAATCTAAAACCATTATATTCAATGTCATGGTCTAAGTAAGTGTTAAACCGACCTTAGTTGTCTTCAGTAGGCAACAATTTTATCTCCCCATTGAGTCTGTTGGTCTCGGTATCAGTCCTAGCAAGGATGTTAATATTGCCCTTTTGTCCAAATGGTTGTGGACGATTGCTTCTAATGACGATCCTCTTTGGAGATCACTGCTTATCGCTAAGTATTGAATTGGCAACTTTGGTTGGGACATTAATCCCACTCCGCGTAGGGCTTCGGGTAGTGGCGAGCTATTTGTGCATGTGTCGAAAAGTTTAAGCTTGGCATTTGATTTAAAGTGGGGAGAGGTGACTTATCAGGTTTTGGACTGATCCTTGGCATGACTCTACCCCTTTGCTACTCAACTCCCCTCCCTTTTTCCGCATAGCCCTCCAGCGGGATGGTTTTGTATATGGGTTCTACTCTGCCTTGGGAAATCAGATTGCTTGAGGTATCCTGTTTCAATGGAACCTGTCAAATCTTGAGAGTAACGACTTCTCACACCTTCTTCTCCATCTCTTTTCTGCCCACATCCACGTCGCGGATGTTGATTCCCTGATTTGGTGGCCTGACTCTTCTGGATCCTTCTCGGCGAAGTCCTTCTACGACTGGATCGACACGAGTGAGATGACTCCGATTGTGGATCCTTCTATTTGGGTCTCCAAAGTCCCTCCTAGAGCTATCAATTTCTTGTGGACTGTTGGGCTTGGGACAATTCTTACTAAAGATAACTTGCACAAGAGGGGCTGATATTCAGTTAGTGCTTGCCCGTTTTGCCTCCATGCTTCCGAAGACATCAATCACCTTCTCATCCATTGCCCATTTTTGACATCTGTTTGGGTTGCTATCATGGGGCAGTTTGGTATTCTATGGTCTGCTGTTTTCAGCTGCCCAACTTTCCTTTGTGTGGAAGATCTTTAATGTTTCCCTAGGTTCTCAATCTTGTAGCACCTTGCCCTGTTTGCCACCCTTTGGAGTTTATGGTGGGAGCGTAACAACAGAGTTTTCAGAAGCTACGTTGAAAGTCCCGAATGCGTCACCAACCGAAGCCTTGCCACATGTGCTGCCTGAGCCTCTTCCTTATCATATTTCAAGCACCTATCTATGTCTGACATCTTGCAAGCATGGAAGGAGTGCATTAGACTTGCATAGCATCTTTTGTTTTTATTTTATCTTCTTTTTCGGTGGGGGGGCCTTCTTGTTATGAGGGTGTAAGGGTTATGGCTTTTCCTTTTTCTTCCAATTAGTGCTTTGTTCTTTTTTGCACCTCTGGTACCTTCAATTTTATCTCAGTACCATTTAAAAAAAAAAGCATTTCTATTAGTAACCACCAAACAAGTGTCTAGCCAAAGAGTGATCGTCTTTCTATCTAGTGTTTGCTCTACTTAATGGAGTAACCCCACCTTACACCTACTCCACATTCGAATGCTACCTGAATTTAAGAGTATGCAATATAATTAAAAAAGAGATACATCACCATTGGTGTAATTGTCGACAGTCATGTTCGCCCAATTCTCAAATCAGTTTCCCAGGATTCATTAAATTTGTTTGCAGCATCTAAACCATCCTTGTTAGAGAATCCAACAAACCAACATCTTTTAGGCAGTTTTGCCAACTTCCTCACAAGAACAACTCCTGAGAGTATCATGGATTAAGAGTCATTAAAGGAGACAAAAACCATCTCATAGAAATAGAAATGTGGTAGCCATCATCATTCACTGTATTAGAAATTTGGTATTTAGTTTATGTTAGAATTGGACCAAAACTAGGATTGACAAACTTCTCTCTACACTGTTGGATACAAAGAGCAACAATGATAGTGCAGTCTATGTCATCTCCTGTAATGATGCTAAAAAGAAGGTATAATTTTTTTTTTTTGATGACGGAGAACCTCAAGAGCCCCACCTCTCCTCGCGTACGAGGGCATTGAGTAATATAAAAAAAATCACTCTCCAAATTATCTCATAATAATGAAATGAAGTATTAGAAAAACCATAAAATGACAAACGGGAACATTACAAAAATTGGTGAGACAATACTAAAGGGAGAAAAAGATGGAATAAGAAATGCCATGAAGGAAGAGCTTGCAATGCTCATGATTGTAGCAATGTGCCCTAATCTTATCACACATCTATTTACCATTAATCCAAATTAATAACTCTTAGCCTTTGTTAAGATAATCACCATCTCATTCTATTTATTAAGATAAACCAAAACTAAGATAAGCCTCATCAACAACATCTCCTTATGTTCTAGAACTTGAGAAAGTGGGCCATTACCAAAGAACTGAAGAGCTGTTGGCAATGAGCAAGCACCAATGTGGACTTATTGTGTTGCAAACCTGAATTGTAGATGAGTAGGACTAGTGTTTCATTGGAGTATTGTAGGTAATCTATTCTAATGGTTGTTTTTAATCTGAAATCAGCCCAATTACACTCTTAGGGATTCCTATTGGGAAGAGTGGCAGTAGAAACAACTACCATCATGGGGCAAGTGTTGAGAAGGAAAGGATCCCTCTGGATGATACAGTCTACTAAGCCACTTCCTGGGTCAAGTTACTTGGCTAGAATTTGTCTTGATTGATGTCCTTAATGGAAAAAGAGTAGTTGGTTCCGTGCTCGGTCCTTCGATGGCATCTACAATACCTTGGATCTCTTTGCTTTTCATGATGAGCTTCATTGTCAGGGTCCAACTGAATCAGGTTGTTGGCCAACAAGACTTCTGATTATCCCTTTATTTCTTTAAACTAAAAAGAAAATTTAGATTTTGGGTTGAGCCTTTCAGGCTTTGACTTTCTTGCAGTATTCGGTTGGTTCCTGGGCTTCCTCTTTCCCCTAAGCCGATTGCTATTACTGTCGGCTGTCGGCCTAGGAAAGTTAACCAAAGCATCTCTAGCACAAAAAACCTTGTCAGACAACTCTCGGGCCTTAAATGTGCACTCAATAAGCACTCTGGTTTATCTCAATATATTGAGGATGGAGGGATTACCCACCATGACATAATGTTTGATCTTCGGGTGAAGTCCTTCCAAGCAAATCAAACAAGTCGGGCTTGATCTGACTTCTCGACACTTGTTGGCAATTTTTCAGAAGTGCTAGGATTCATCAAAGGTTTCTCTCTATACAATTGTTTTCAAGTCATAAGTACAATCTCTTCAAATTGGCAATGGAACTATTGATATTAGTTGGATTTCAACTGGTGCCATGTGGAGATGGATCAGTAGAGAGCCAGGCAAACCATTCCAAAGCTATTCCAGAAAAGGAGGCCAAAAACTTTTTCATCAGAATTTGGAGTTACCATACAAGAGTGGCAACTGTGATTCAGACCTCATATGTGGATCTTTGGATTTCCTTACCATCACAGTGGTAAAGTTCGACCTCTTGTTCTTGGTCAGATATGGTTCTACTTGCACTGCTGGTGTCAAAAGTTTGAGGTAATCAGGAACATCTCTGGACCCTCTGTCTTGCTTTTCCTGAAATATTCTTTTTGAACATCTCCTCTACCATTTCAGTGGAATGAGGAATGGTGTTTCTGGGGAGAGGGATATTGTTTTCTCTATGTGCACAACCATCACAATATTTCTATGTACATTGAATTTTCTGTGTCATTATATGTATATGTTATGTATCAAATACAACATGATAAGTTATTGGTTATAAGGGAATTTATTTGCTAGGACAATAATCAAGATTTGGCAATGAATTATGATGGTTCAACAATATTTACAACTGATAGGTGTTTATTTTGTCTCATACAGTAGCAGGGGTGTACCAAATATGAAAGTCAATTTTAGTATATACTACTTGGTATTTGAAATTGATTTGAAAAGATAAAATCATGGTCATGTTGTGATAAAAAAGTATAATTTCAAAATATTTTTTTATAAAACTATGAACTGTTGCCTATTATTCCAAATAATTTATCATCAAAATTAATTGCATTAATATAATTAATTCTATAATTATTTAATTTTAAAAAATTATTTATGATAATTTTTCCAAATTAACTTAGTTGGGGAACTAACACGAAGTGCGTGTCTTATACTACCATATTAAAAAGAGCAATGGAAGGAAAAAATCTAGTTCTCTAAGGTTTTTAGAGATTCTAATCTAGAGTTTGTAATCTTAGAAGATTAGGAGAAAAGAAAAATACTCAAAATCAATTCTTGTTGATTGACCGTCATCTGAAGATGGAGAGAATGGCAATCCTCCTGGGATGGAAAGGGTCTGTGGTGATGAGAGGGTACTCAGCAGAAAAATCAATCTATTGAGGATATATGATTATATAAGGTCCCTCCTAGTTGAGACTTATTTTTAGTATATCTAATCTTAAAATACCACCAACCAAATATTCATATTAAAATCTCAAATATTTTGAACATATCAAGATTTAAAGTAGACATACATTCTAATTTAAATGAAAAAATATTAATAAACAACTTTCGTTGAAAGTGAAAGAAATCATATTCACACAAGCATGCTATGCTCCAGAATGCAGATAAAGTTACCACCCATTTGTTAGATAAGAGTATATTAACCTGGCACTCGTCTAAATGATAGAGCTGCAAGCGCTACATATACGTTTTCAGGTTCACGAGGCTGAAAATCAAAAGCAAAGGCCTACAAAATGAAATAATATTCATATTTTAATAGTGATTTTTCAATTGATATAGGTAAAAGTAGGAAGATAGTGTGAACTGGTTTTGCTAAAGCTTCATATGAAATCTAGCAAAAGTAAATAAATGACTAAGAAATCTGAATTTGGGTATTTCATGTTACATGTTCTAGGATTTTTTTAATTATCTGCAATTAACATAGCCTGAAGGGGGACTACAAAATAGCCCAACATTTGTGAAGCATTTTTTTTGAATGATAAAGAAAATTGAAAATTTGTGCACCATTTCTAGACACTAACATCCAATTTTCCAACTAGCAACCTTGTTGGTAGGAAACTTCCTTTCCAAATCTCGAAAGTTGAAACATTCTATTCTTCAGTAGCAGACACTTCTCCTGGGTTTCATTGGGTAGCCCTGAACATGAGTTCATTTTGAGCTTTCTATAAATGACTTGGGTAGCTACAATAGATATATTTTCTCATCATTATTTTTTAGTTATTTCACAGAACCACTTTCCAAGTTTGACCATTATAGGGAAGCAAAAGCTTAGGTTTAACTTTTCTTAGCACCTGCCTAACTAAACAACAACAGAGAACGACAATATGGGTGTGGATCTCCTTCTCCCACACACAAACCTTACAGTTAATGGTATCAGGATAACAACTCATATTTAGTCTGCGTTTAATGATTTTCCATAAAATATTTTGACTTTCAGGGCACTTTAGGTTCTCGATACTTTTCTTGGGTACGAGGGAACTGTCTCCCTTCTTCTTACACTTCTGTAAGCTTCGTTAGTTCTATAATCTCCATTCAGAGAATCCTCCATACTTTTAGGTCTTCTCCTCCCAATGCGCCATTTAAGCAAATTATCTCCTAGTTTATGTCTCTAGCTTTTTTCGCTCAATCTGTCAAGTTAATTGATAAAAAAAGAACGCCATTCAGTTGCAGAGAGAAGCATGGAGCAGCAATGCAGAAAAAGAATTGAACCCAATTCAGCAAATTTTGAATTAATTAAATTTGATAGAGCAAAGAGCCAAATTCTACAACAGGTAGAGTAAGAAATGCAATCAAATTAAACCCATTGAGCAAATTATTAACTGAACTAAGAAGAAGTGGGAGAGCAAAAGATAACATTTCATGGATAACGAAATGAATGAAGCAGAAGCCGAGAAAAAACCTGAGAAGTAGGAGAAGGGGATCCAACGATAACCAAGAAGTGCTGTAAATCCCATAGATTGAGAGAGTAAGCTGCTGACATGAGCATTTGTGGAGGACCTTTGGTAGCTCTAAGTGGCAGGGCAGCCACGTGGACTGCATCTCTGCCGTTTGAAGAAGCTTTAGGGGCAGAGAAGGGCAGAGCCACCATTCTTCTGCGTAGATTTTGCGGCAGGGATAGGCTCTGGCCGTTCCTCTATCCGAACTCTGAACTGCTTGGCCCGTGGAACAACCTTCCACGTTAGATGACTCCATCAACCCCCTGTGGCTTTTCATGACATCAACCCAATATTTTTACCCTTTAAAATTTTACTCATCAAAATTACTTTTTTTTAACGATAATAAAGAAATTTTATTAAAAGAAAAAGAACAGATACAACTATACAAGAAGAGAAGAAAGGTGATTAGACCAAAAAAAAATTAAAGAAAAAGCAAACAAGTCAATAAAGAGAAAGATACAATAACGAGAAAGATACAAAGGGGTTGCATGACTCAACGGTAGAAATCATGCGGGTCAAGTCATGTACGTCGGATCAGATTAAGAAGGCAAAAATCTGTATGAAAATTGGATCGGATTGGGCTGAAGAATTTTCAAATTAACCCAATCTAGATCTGACCAGACCCAATCCGACTAAGTTAGACTAAAATGAATTAAGAATTCGGATTGAGTCGGGTCAAAATTCAAGTCGAGTCGGGTCAATAATTTTGGGTTAATAACTCGGATGGGTCGAATCGAATTTCATAAATATTTACTCAATTCGGATTGAGTTTTAAGAAACCTGACCCGATCCAATTTGAGTCATATGAATAAACACAACTCATAAAAACAATCTCCTAATAAGATTGATAAAAAAGGTCACATGTAAAAGTAGTTCATGTAACTTTCAAATCCATTTTAACTTCAATTACATCTCTTATCACTTCATACTCGATTATCTCTATGAATTAAATTTTTATTTACTAATTTATTTTTAAGTTTGATTGACTATTAATCTCACTTCGTTAAATTCATTAAAGAAATATAAAATTATTTATTAGACTCAAATAAAGTTTTTTTTCAAGAAACTCATTTATTTAAGCACCCTAGCAAATAAGGTTCCATCTATATATAGAAATGGGGAGTATTTTTTAAACAACTCCTAGGTTTACCCATACTAGCCCAAACTCACCCACCAATACACACTACTTTAGATGGTTACTTTATACATAGCTTCATGAAAATAACATCAAAATATATTACACATATTTCATTAAACTAAACAGTATATTAAAATTAAATTTGAATTTATAATTTATACAAATAAAAAAATATAAATTGCAAAAAGCACGATCTAAATAAAACAATCTAAGAATATTAAATATTTTAAAAATAATTTGAAGTCATTAAAATTGAGAGAGCTTAAAAATATATAGAATCAAGGGATTTCTATAAGATTCTATATTTATGTTGAGATATTTCAATGAGCCATCAAATGGAGTGAAAGTGATTCTCATGTACGATGAAAATTATTAAAATTTAAGAAATCTTAAAAAAATATTTATCTTATTAAATAGATGTGATGAAGAATCTGCTCAAAGAACGCATCATAATGGACAGAGTTAGCCTCAATAGATGAAAAAGTCTAATGAATAAAAAATAATTTGAAGTCACTAAATCATGACTATCATAATCAAAAGCTATACATGCAAAAATAAAAAGGAAATTTGAGCATAATTTGCATCCAAATCATGAATTGGATGCAGATAAGATTTCAATAATTTAAATTATAATGAAATTTTGCACCAAGAATTTAAGTCAAGCTAATATTAAAATTCATATCCTACACTAAAGAGCAGATTCAAATATCGATTTACTAATTCTAACTTAAACAAACTTATTTACATCTACTTAATATATCTATCATATAAACACACACATAAATAGAGTGGTGTTCAGCTCCATACTCTATAAAGTGTCTTTAAGATAAGAACTTTATGTAGGGCCACCTATAATTATGAGATTGAGCAACTTTGAAAGACATGTATAAATATGTATACATTAAAACACCTATGATGTATTATGGTTGGGACTCTACTCTATATTATATTATAAATGTTATTTAATTAGAGAAATTAAGAGTATTCTTTTTTAAAAACTCATTAAAACTCTCTCCTATAGCTAAAACGTCGTTTGAGCTTCTCTTTGAGGAAAAAATCACTCCTTTCATCTAGCTAGAGTAGCAATTCTCCTTGAAGGTTCTACATTGGCATCCGATAATCTCACTCTATCAAGCATTAGCATCCGAATTGTAGCCACAATCTCCTCAACTACCTAAGAAAGGAGGAGGTTATATTCATCCCAGATGAGAAACATATCATCACCAAGCGCGTCCAGTATGAAGAGCATGTGGATTGGGACATGGAGGAGGATGATACCAAGGAAGTTCTTCAAGTGATCCCTGCTGAAGTACTGCGATTGGCATAGTCACTAGAAAACTTCTTGCTCCAGCAGACTAACACAAATATTGATTTCCTTTTCACTCTTCAACATATGAAAGAAAAGATCGTATTATGAGAATGAGGAAGTTTATCCAGAAGTGGAGTTTAAATGATGTAGTTTGTGAGGTCTAGTTATTTTTGTAGAAATTTTGTATTCTTAAGGTATGAAATATTACTTTACAAAATGGTTGGAGTAATACATTTTTTATTCTAAATGTATTGAATAATGAATTAGAGAAATTTATTACATTTTGAATGGACCCGAGTTGAAACCAACTGTAGATATTATTTTAGATAGATTATAGATTTATAGAGTACTAAATCATAGAGAGTTTATATATATATATATATATATTTATATGTAGTGTATAAAAAAATAACTGAACTCAACTACATTAGCCATAATTTTAAATGACAAGCAGACATCTCACTTGAAATTAATCCACAGAACATGTGCACATCTCTCTACCTATAAACAGTAACAAATTTCTCTACTCTCAAACATCGAAGAATAGAGAGAGTGACCCTGTGTGTTAAATGTAAATTGAACAAGAACTGATAAATTGCGATCGACTTAATGACCATCACGTCTGATAACTTTTATATATATATATATGAAAAATAGTAGCGGTCTGAAAAGAACATGCTGACATCATTACTATAAGCCAATTTTTTATTTTTAACAATGAAAGGAGAGAGCCCCTGCTGGTAAGTTAGCGAAGGCGAAGTGGCAAATTACGATATTTTTAGTAAAAAGCGTGGCAAGTTTCAGTGTCCTTCATTCTCTCTCTAAAAATTCTTTGATAAGAACCGAAAGAATCCGTTCAGACAAACACAAGACGAGAGAGAGAGAGAGAGAGAGAGAGAGAGAGAGTTTCTTACCTGTACACGAGCGAGTCGTCTTCGCTGTCTATTTCTTTTCTTCTTATTGTCTGTCTCCAGATCTCTCTCCTCACTCAGTCTTCAGAAGGGAGAGAGAGAGAATGGCGGGTCGGAGAGGGGGCGACGAGGAATACGACTACCTTTTCAAGGTGGTGCTAATAGGAGATTCTGGTGTTGGCAAATCCAATCTCCTCTCCCGTTTCACCCGCAATGAATTCTGCTTGGAATCCAAATCCACCATCGGCGTTGAATTCGCTACCCGCACTCTTCAGGTCTCTTACTCTCTACTATTTCTTCTTTTCTCGTTGAGATCTTTATCTTTATGCATGCGCTGTTTCATTTATAGTGAATTTTCCAAATTGTTTTCTCTTTGTCATCTTTCTACTTCATTTTTGAGGTGTCCTTGTCCTTTTTCGAAATTTTGAAGTGGGTCTTCTCTAATTTGTAGATTTCCCCCCAAAACTGTGTTTTTTGGGAAACAATACAGTTATGGAAATGCTTTTTCCCCCTTCTCATTGTACTGTGGACTGGCATTCTAATCTTTGATATTTGAGTTAAGTAGATTTCCATGGGAAAATGCAATAGATCTTGTGATTAAGTTTTATGTTTTTGCTTCACCGTGAGTGTGACTTTCTTGTAATTTGATTTCTGATTTCGGTTATGTTACTCTTTTGGGAGTAGATCTAAGTTGATATGTACCTTACTTGCCAAGATCTGATCAGTATCATGTTCAATTTTAAGTCAATTGTCATCAATCGACCTTCATATTGCTAAATCTAGATAGATCCATGAATTTTGTAGAATTGTAGTCTCCCAAGACCCCTGGAACAAATTGCAGGGACTCAAGTGCTTTCCTCTTGGATGAGTTAGGTTTTGATCTTAACTCATTAGAGAAAATATAGTATTTTCTCTAATGAAGGAAAATTAAGTAATTGTAGAATATATAAATAATTAATAAAAACACTAAATCTATAAAAATTATTGAAAGTCATAAGAACAAATAGTAAGAATATAGGGTAAAGTCTAAAAAGTCCCCTGCGTTTTCTCACAATTCTAAAAAAAACGCTATATGGTTTTGAAAATATTAAAAACCCCTAAGTTCTCATGAGAATCTCAAAAACCCATTGACTAAAAGTGAAGAGCAACATCCTAAATTCACCGCACCCACCATGTAAGATGTTTGAAATGACAAAATTACATGTTATAGAAGCATTACATTAGTATCCTTTTTCAAAAAAGAATTTCCTTCTTTATCCCTTGTTTCTTGGCCCATCCATCATTTAACTACGAAGGGATTAGTCTCACCTCCAATGGGGGGTGGGGACACCCATGTTACAAAAAAAACCACGAAGGGCGTCACTCCGTGTTTTTAATTATTTTTCAATTTTTCATAATTTCTTATGGGGGCCTTTTGAGATTCTCCTAAAAACTTAGGGAGCTTTTTGATTTTTTTAATACACAGTGTGTTTTTAGAATTTTTTAGAAATGTAAAGGAATTTTTTCAAATCAAATTCAAACCATTAAAGATGAAGAATCATAGCCCCAAGGGGTTGGCCTAGTGGTTGAGACACAAGACTTCAGGATTGAGGTCTTGTGTTCAATTCTTGGTAACTCCAATGAAGGGTCACTCTCTGTGGGAGATGTACAGAGTAAGGTCCCATCGTTTGAATCAAGTATGTGTGTGTAGGGAGGTGTGTACATGCCCCGAAGGACTAGTCGGGCGAGACACTTGGACATAACCTTCGGTCATAAAAAAAAAAGCCTTTTTTTTTTAAAATAAAAATTGTGTCATATTGTTCTAGTCATCAAATCTTTTTGAATTGCAATTTGTTAGATTTTTCTCAAAAGAAGATAATCTTTTAAATATTAAAAATTCATATTCTATGCATTGTTATTCACAACATTATTGGTAAAATGACAAATAAAATGATTACAGTATTGTATCATATATAAAACTTTATTGTCATTCATGTTAACATTGTTCAAGACTAAAAAATTAGTCATGTATATAGCCTCTTAATTACATATGATTATGGGACAGCTTGCTTATTAGACTAATAATTTAAAATTTGACTTGGATCTTAAAGGAGAAATCATATTTTGGTAACAGTAACATTTAAAAGACAAAAAAATTTCTTGAGAAGATGGTTCAAAGATATAGAGATTGGCATGATAAGCTCCAATTTGCGCGTTGGGCATATGGAACATCCATCTGAACCTCTAATGGGGCAACCCATTTTCCCTTGTCTATGGCATGGAAGCCGTTCTCCCAATAGAAGTGGAGGTGCCAGGTTTATAAAATCATATCATATCATAAAGAGGAAGGGTAGACCACTGAAAACGTGGAGGGAAGGGATAAAGAAAGACATGGTTGATGGAGGAGCAATTGACTATATGGTTTATGATAAGGTTAAATGGAGAAGTAAAACTCAAAAACTGATCTAGATAGATGGAATTTTGGCTTGACGACGATTGTAAGATTCAGATCATAAATCATAAGATTTTAACTATAGACAGCCCACTTAGGTTCGTCAATTACCAACAAATGGAGGGATAGAAAGGTCTAGGCATGAATTCATGAGTCATAAAAAAAAATCACTTTTATATCATCGTCATAGCTATAGACTTTGAGGCACACTGGCTATAAAATGCCTTTGAATGCTTATATGTATTTATATTGTATATTTTATGTAGATTATAGTATTTTTATATGTATATGTATTCTACATCGCCTACTATGCCTTTTTATCCTAGGTGCACCTGCCTTTCCCAACACAAATTTACCTTAAGTTGGAAATTGGGAGCTGGTATTGGGCTTGGTTGGTGTCGGTTACAGGTTGGAGCTAAAACCCACAACCTGATTTTAATTTGGGTTCACTCAGGTTGTGTCTCTACCTGATTAGACCTCCCTGATCTGCATCCATAGCCAGAATTCCTTCACCAATTGGACTCTTTGAAACCATTTCAAGGTTTTGCACAGATTCAATCTGCTGTGGAACCCTACTTTGTTTGCCTTTCCCTGGAGCTTAAGGGGCAAAAGAAAAAAAATAGAGCTTTCAAAGGTGTACTATCCTCCCCAGAAATGGTGACTAAGTCATCCACCTTAAGGCAGTATTGTCTTGGGCCCTTTCTCCTCCCCAATTCCATTCAATTTCGAGGTCAGGTCTCCTCTGAAGTCCTCTGAACTGTTTTGGTTTGCCCTGCTAGGGAGTGGGTCTGAAACACGCCTTAGACTCATCCTCCAGGTAGACTAGAAATCAATTTCAATGGCAGCATCAACAGGAGCACTCATCAAAAGTTATAGGTAGTGCCATTGGAGATTCAAAGGGAGAAATTGTTCATGTTTTTCCTATGCTGTTGAGGGTCTCAATGTAATGAAGCCATGTCTCTTTCAGTGCTGTAAGGACTCAGTTTCTACCCTTTCTTCCTCATTGTTATAATCTGATGTCATTCAATACCTTGTTGGTACCATAAAACTTCTATCTACCTGTGGAAGATGGTATTCTTGATAGAGGAAACAGGAGATTCTATAGCTCAAGGAAAGCACATTTGCCTCTTGGAAGGACCTCTACGTCTGATTTTCTAGGCAGCATATGTTTTTGTTCTCTGTTTCCTGTAATGGTGTAACTACTCTCATTCTTTTTCCTTTATTCTATTATTAGCCCAGTTTAAGCTCAAGGTCTCTTCTCGAGAGAATCTTCTTCTTGTTCTCTTTTCCTTAATAAAATTATTTCACAAATAGAGAAAGAAAATAACCGAGGATCATCTAGAAACGGAGGGAGTTAACAGGGATCAGCTTGTGTTATTGCATGTCAGATTCTGTCATTGTTCTCATGCCCACACAAGTCCTTTGTTTCACCCCTGCATAGTTGCCTCTACAGTTATATTTCTGTAGATGGCATTCAAGCTTCGAAACAGAGATGCCTGGGCATTTGTAAATGTGCATTATATTGTGACAAGACACCCATAATCGTGTTGGATACCCTTATACTTGAAGAATACTTTTTTACTTTAGCTGATGTGGCTCTGGGTTTGTTTTATTTGATGATTATAACACAAGCATCCAAGTTCTGACTAGTATGAGAAAGGAAAAGATATAATGTCATGTGAAAAATGTTTCAAGTAAAATGAGAAGATTTTAGGTAAACGTTTGTAAGAAGTAAAGATGTGTTTTGAAGGGGAAATATATATTGTAGAATCAAATTCGTCTGCCATCTTCTGATATTGCTTGCAAATATTGGAAATTCTTGTGGTATCAAATTTTGATTGGGTATGACTTCAGTTGGAAATTCATCTTCTGGTATTATTAGTAGCATGGCTCATTGGTGGTCCATTAAGCATTTAAATTCCTTTTTCCAATACGTTTTGGACATTCAGAAAATCATCATTGCTAAGTAAATTATGGATATTATTGTTGGGATGTTATTACTGGGTTACCATGAAACAATTCCACATGTGAGGCCTCCATTTCAATTTGACAGTCTGTTAAATTTCCATCATTGTATGGTAATCTTTATACAATCTTTTTTGAATAAAGATTCCTCATTTGTATTAGAGGAAAATGTTATGTTGGACATGCATATCCAATAAGAGGGACCAACTTGTATATCTTCATTTCAAGAGAGAATGTCTGCCTTATTGTTTGTATCATAAAATTTTCTTTTTGTCTGTTCAGGTTGAAGGAAAGACAATAAAAGCACAAATATGGGACACTGCAGGCCAGGAGCGGTACAGAGCGATAACTAGTGCATATTACAGAGGCGCACTTGGAGCTCTGTTAGTCTACGACGTCACAAAACCAACAACATTTGAGAATGTCAGCCGGTGGCTGAAGGAGTTGCGTGATCATGCCGACTCAAATATCGTAATCATGCTTATTGGAAATAAGACTGATCTGAAACATCTACGTGCTGTTGCTACGGAGGATGCTCAGGGCTTTGCTGAGAAAGAAGGCCTGTCTTTCATTGAGACCTCTGCACTTGAAGCAATCAACGTGGAAAAGGCTTTCCAGACAATCCTTGGAGAGATATACCGGATAATTAGTAAGAAGAATCTCTCTTCAGATGGCACTACAACCAGTATAAAAGAAGGACAAACAATCGAAGTAGGTGGGTCAGAGGCTAACACAAAGAAGGCTTGTTGCTCCACATAGGGGTGGTTGGAATTTTTGGTATTTGGATTCTGATTCTTAGCCTTTTCTGCTATTAAAAGTTGTGTTGTTCCCCTTTATCCTTTTATCAAGATTGATTGGAGTGTTGTATGGTGATTACATCAGTTATTTAAGGTGTTTTCTTTGGACATTTTGTATTTGCTTATTGTCAGAAATAGATCAGGAATTTCAGATTCGCAGAAAGAAAATGGTCAAAAGTTGTTTGAATTTTTATCTTGAATAATTGAACTATCTCTATTTTAAGTATTTTTATCTCGACTTCATGCATGGCATATTAGTTTCTCAACTTATTGTGAATTGTTTACGACAATTTAGAGAAGAACCACAAACAGAAGTGACATTCGCTTTCGTTGTACAATTGATTGGCCTCGTAAGTGAATGCAATGTTGTAAAATTGAATCGTATCGGAAATTGTTAATACATCGCAAATCGTGTATTGTAAATCGTAGAATCGTAAGATTCATAAGTGTGTTCTCTAAAAAATATTTAATATATGAAATAATGTAAAATATATCTAAAATGTAATAACATGAGCAATTCTTCAACTTTCTTTTAATATTAAGTGAATTCTATATAATTATTTCATTTGAGTTCAAATTTCAATGGTCCAACTCTCACAAGTATAAGACTAGTATATAATTCAATTATACAATGAAAAGTCAATAATGAACTAAAAAAATCTTCAAAAAATCGAAAGATCTTAAATGTTCATCAACTTAAGCTATAAAAATCATTAAAATGAAATGTTTCATATTGTCACACTCCTAATAACTCTATAATTCTATTATTTATACGAATCATTCTTATTATCATATCATATAAATCGTAAGATACGAATCGTGTATCGTAAGATTTTAACAACCTGATGTGGAAAAGATTTAAAAAATTCATTTGGATAGGCAGATATACATCTATTAAGCAAGTTAATTGAGGTTTTGAGCATATTAAAAAAATTCAAAAATTTATGCCATAGGGTTGTAAGTTACACATGTAAAAAGTAATTTACAAATCTTATGATCATTATCAAAGTCATCATTCCATTGTTTAGACTTGCCACTCTCCAAACTAAATACATACTTTACAACATCAACTTTTAAGTGTTTTTTTTTCCTTTTTTGATGACCAAGTGTCCAGGCCTCTTAAAACACCCGACTAATTCGAACATGTATAAACCTCTCTATTTACACACATCGGTAGAGAGTGACCTTTTAGAGTGGAATGAGAATCGAACTCAGGACTCCCATCTTCTCAAGCGAAGTCTTAGTCATCACTCCAACCCCTAAATTTAAGTGTTTCTTACCCAAACTATCTACCTGACGTTGATTCCAAGGACAGTTCTAATGATCTCATCCACTTTTAATAGATGCCTACGTACGGTTGGAAGTTTTCCTCAGTAGATGTATCGCTTCTCACATGCATCTTTCAAGAAGGATTAAATAAGCAAAGAAAAAGATAGCCTTCCTCAAAGACGTTAAGCAAACTCCAGAGGTGCCGTGAGTTGTGGGTTCAGGTTGCCATTGGCCTTATTTTTTTGTCCGTCAGAAAAAAAAAGAAAACTAGTTGAGGAAGAGCTGTGCTTTTAAGAGGGAACTCTTTGACTGAGACTGTGAGAGTGCATTGGACCTAATATTGAGGATGGTCATTCATGAAATGGGTCACTTAATGGACAGAAAGTGGACCCAGGCCCATCCATTGATAGTTGACTATTTTCTAAGAATTAACAAACTTTTTTGACAGAACTAAAACTATGGATCAAGATATAGTGTGAAGTGACAAAAAGTCTCATATCAGTTAATTTGTGAACCAATGACTATATGTAACGAACCGACCCAAATAAAAGGCTTAGGGCTTGACTCAGTATGATATTGTCTGCTTTGGGCCTCGCCCACAAGCTCGAACCCACACGGTTTTGTTCCTGGGCCCAGGCCCACATGGCCTCACACTTGGTCAAGAGGGGCTGGCTTCACATAAGCCATCCTCTCATTTCCTTCCAAACCGATGTGGGACTTCCCACATCAGTTTTTGGAACAGGGTTTCACAATATAACTCTTCAGAATGACTATATAACTCTTCAGCCGTCATTTTTTCAATGACTAGTTTTTTATAGTGTGTTCTACTTCAAGAATGTCATATCATGATTTTCTAACACATGGAGTCCGGAGCTATAATAGAGCCAAGTGCTACAACACTCAAAACACAAAACGGATGTTCTAAAGTAGAGAGACAAATTTCAAGCACCAAAAAAAGGGGATCCATCATGATAGAATACAAAAATGTCCCCTCCTTTTAAGCTACTAAGATAGTAGACCTCCCATGGGAACAAAGAAAATAAACAAAGAATATACAGAAATGTTCTAAGTCGGTCGTCTATATGTTGCACTGTTTTATTTATTTATTTATATACATATATTTTTGTGGGAGTCAATTTATTGTTACATTTTAGACATTTATTCCTATACTCTGGCACATTTGCAGTTCAATTGTTAAGTGAACTGCAGTGACCCTTGGCCGAGCACATTCATGAATCGTGATGGATTTACCTCAAGTGCCAGCCATCGCACATTCTGAAGGACCTTATCCAATCTAAGTGCTAGTGCTATTTCCAAAGAAAACTTGAATGTAGCAACAAAACTTTCAAAAACTGGGTTAGCATCAACACAATGCAGCAATATTCCATAACACACTCGAAATGATGATTCTAAATTCTGATATACAGTGAATGACCATTGGATCTCTAATCTGTAGAGGTGGTAATAGATTGGGCCAGCTCAGATTCAGATCAGGTTGCCTATATAGCTAATAATAGATTTTCTGCTTCACCCACCTTTCATTTTATTCAACCCGACTTGACCTGAAATTTTTTAAGGTAAAATATAAAAATATTATTTTCATAGAAAATGAATGATACGAGGCCTTCTCTTTTCAGAACTAAGATTTTTAAACTTGTTATAGTATGTGAACTAAACCAACTAGTAAAAAACAAAACAACAGTGCTTAAATGGTATTTTTCAATTTAAAAAGCACAGTGTTTAAATGGTATGTTTCATTTTAGGCAAATTGAGTTTGGATCCGACACGCCTCTACCCAAACCGACTAGATTTATTAACTCAAGTTAGGTCAGATCAATTTAAAAGTTTTCAAGATGTGCATGACCCAGACCCAGATGTTTTTGGAACGGATTGAGTCAAGTTCATGTTGCCACCCTAGCAATCTGTAGTGATTTAAGAAGCATTTAAACAGAGAGTATGGACGACACCACTTTTTGGAATTCAGTCCATCAAAGGACTCATTTCTGTCCTGCCCAAATTTCACACCAGAACAACATCACATGGAAGTAATCTGAGATGCGTGATGCATACCATCTCTTCTTTAGAGGTGGTTTGACACACATCATCAAGTCGCGGATGGCAGGAAAATATCAATGTATTCCAATGTACATATAGTAGCTCAGGATACATTAATTACTATTAGCATTTTATGACAAGAAAATTGACAAGGTTACAACTATCAGCAGAATGTAATTGACAGGAAACAATCATTCTGATATTTCCAGAAAAGAAAAAAGTTTCAGCCAGATTTCAGTTTAAACTTGTCCTAGACAAGAAAGAGAAAGCCATCCAATTTTAAATCTCTGAGACACATCATTATATTACAGTAAAACAACAAAAGAAGAATAATCGCTAACCACAACAGTTGCTTTTCTGCCGAATTGGCTGCCCCTTCATCTGAACAGTGTTGGTTGATTTGTTTGGGTTAGGTTGATTCCCCATTCTGCAGTAGAAAGAAAATAGAATAGCAAGTTACAGAAATTAAACCGACATAGGGTGTTAGTGTGTTACCCTTAAAAATAGAGAGAGAAAATAGACATCCTGGTTATTCAATTTGGGAGAAGAAATGCCTCTAATTTTTTTAAGCGGCAGATATGTAAGGCTAAAGAAATGCCATTAAGCATGAAAGGTGTTTGATGAAGCCTGAAATGTTAGCAAAGGCAACTATCCCTAATGCATAATAAATCTATGATGCTTGTGAAAATTTTGTGAGTTAAAAGAGGTGAAGGATTGACGTGCTTGAAAAGACAGACTCATAGAATCAAGTACAGGGAAGTTGGCAACTATTCGACATGCACCAATTACTAGACAAAGATGCTCCACAAGATACGGCAGTAGAAAACTTCACCTCAGAACTTTTTTGCAGATACTTTGAGTGCACATCAAGTGTTATCGTACCAATCATGCATTTACCAATCTGGAAGAGGCAAACTCCTAGGAAAAACTACTGATACATTAATTCCAACAGATTCCTTCAACCAAAGGGGTCGTCTGGTAGCACGAATAAAAAAAAAGAAAAAAGAAAGCTGACGTGGCTTCATTCTCATTCCAAAGTGTGTCTGGTGGCAAGATGTGCCACATTAGCAGGGAAAAATGATTCTCATCTTTCTTCTCTCTCCCATTTTAATTTCTCCTCGACACGAGGTATTTTTTATTCTCATTCAGGATTTTTCAGCCATAGCTCATGGTTGACAATCTTCACCTCATTAACAGCCATCATCTTTGACTAATAGAAGCGATCGGTCACTGATTGGTCAGAGATCGGTCATTTCTCCTCAGCACCAGATTGTGTTTAGTGATAGTCAGTGTAGAGAAAGGGGAAAATGCAATACTTCTTTTTAAACAAATGGCTCATCCTACATGGATGAGGTTTTGTTCCTCTTGACCATGAAAGTCACCACTTTCCCTTCAAATCACCAGAAATGCCAATTTTGAGGATAAGTTTGTCTGGGCAGCGAATCATGTTGGTGCACTTGATGGAGATTGAAGGAATTTTTCAGCTCCAATCTCTGCATCAACTTTGATATTTGCACTGTGATCATCAGCAGTAGTGTTGCAATCAGAGCATGTGGTGGAAGCAAACCACCATTACTGCTGAAAAAAGAAGAAGAAGAGAGGGCCAACTTAAGGGAGGAAGACACAGAAATAAAACAGGGGTTACTGTAGGACTCAGACTACTAATAAGCAGTATGCCTCATGCACCATATAAATTAATCTGAATCATAGACTTGGTTGGACATACCATGGACAGAACATAATAATATTAACTTAATTGGTTGCTCCTACTTTGTAGTCAAATTGTTATAAAATGAATGGTTGGAAGAAAAAGGGCCATATTTGAATACTCTCATTCAAAATGAAAGCAGGAACTTGATGAGGCAGAATCACTCTTAAGGAATTTCTACAAAACAAGCCCAAAGTATACCTAAAGAATTTTTTTGATAGTTTTGTGTCTACATTTGTAGCATAAGTTCAAAACATGGGTTTCCAAAACTAAAAACCACAGGAGCTGTTGCATGAAAAACCTTTTCTTAATCTCCCCTGCCATAGTTAAGAAAGCTTGCTCCACATTAATAGAGTCTTTTGCACTTGTCTCAAGGAAAGGAATCCCAAGCTCCTCTGCAAACGCCTGCAAATAGTGTGGCAAATATGATCAGCCCAAAACTTTGAAACTAAGAAAATATTGCACAGGTCTTGCAATTGTACAGAACTTCAAGAAGCCAGATACTTCTAAAGAATAATACAGAAATAAAAATTCAAGAAGCCCAATATATTGACAAGACTCTCTACATATATTGTTAGTATACTGTAATTACTTTTACGGAAAATGTATTAACAAGGACAGGACTTCACTATAGGTATATAAGCAGCATAAATGCTAAAACTACAAAATATAAAGTACTGTCAGAAAAAATTTATTTGTGTGACATCTTAAAGCGTCTATAATGCATCATGTGTCTGATACAGATGATATAGATACAAGTATAACCTGTATCAGATATGTCAATCTTATATGAAATGGATCACTGTACTTCATAGGTCCAGAATAAGCAGAAATATTTAAACACTTTACAGAATAAATCAATGTGATCCTATAGCTAAGCTTCAAAAGTATGTCTATTTTCTTTAATGATTTTTTGTTTTTTTTTACACAATGCTAAATGGTTATGGGCATTACTCTCTAATTTTTTCACCATCAACTATTAGTCCATATCTTCCATTATCTTGCAAGGGAAATAGATAGATCCCAAATTTCAGACATCATCCATTAAAGATTGATACATCATGTAAATATCCATTGAAGTTTATATACAGGAAAAAGATAACAAGGAAACAAATTCCACATTACAAAGAAAGAAAGGCAATTACCTTTGCGGTTTGTGTGTCCACAACCTTGTTCTCAACCAAATCACATTTATTCCCAACTAGAAGCTTGCAAACACTGTCACTTGCATATCTGTCAATCTCGTTCAGCCATTGCTTGACATTGTTGAAGCTTTCCATCTCAGTAACATCATAAACAATCTGTACAAATCTCAGGACATGAATAGAAATTTTAGGGTAGCTAATTAACTTGAGAGTAGTGATCTTGATAAGCAGTGAAGATTTTCATTTTATTATTATTATTATTATTATTTTCTGTGTGTCTGTGTTGGGTTGGGTGGGGGCCAGGGTAATGAGCAGTGAAGATTTGAAGATTTAAAGTTTTTGTTTTTAATATTTCGTAAAGGAAAAAACCATATGCCAATTTTGTTGGAACTTCACAAAATGAAACCACAGTGACAGAACTCAGAAGTGATGACTGGTTTAGAAGGTCAAAAACTATTATGCCCAGACACAGAATAGATAAAGAAGGGACATGCTATTAATATGGCAGGCTCAGGTTTTACACATAAAATTGAGTGTCCAACATGGATATGTTGCCTACATTGAAGTGGTTGTGCAACATAGGTCAAAGAGTTTTAAAGTAAAAGTTTGTTGATCCTTGGGGGAAACTACTAGGCTATTTACTTAAATGTAAGACAAGAAAGTGTTTTCATTTCAGAGTTGCAATCTCCCAGACTATGGCTATAGAGGTCCTTAAAATGAACAACAATCGAGTGCAAATTTGGATGAGCTCAATAGATACATTAAAGAAAAAGGTATCTAAGTGGTGGTAGGAATACGACTAATTGTGCAGTAAAAAATTCTTCACAAATATCCTTTCATACTTCTTTGCCAATAAAACAAAAATTCCAGGGGCACTGCCTAAGCCTCCCTAATTAGGGAGACTATCTACTAATTATCCAAATGGGCCACACGCTTGGGTGGAGCGTCTAGAAAATGACATGGATGACAGGTGGGTAAAAGTTGACCCATTCGGTATCATAGGCTAATGATTTTGGACTTTCGAAAATTTATCTTACGAGCCGTTGATTTTTCATGGTACATCTCATAGAGTTGCAATGATTGGATGGGGCCTCCCCAGCATCTTCCTATTCATGTAGTTCTCATCACAGTGCACCCAATCAAGTCGGGCCAATCCATGTTATATGGTCAACTTGCTTAGAGAAAATGGCTACCTCAGACCCCCTAGAGTTGCTCCCAACCAAATGCCAAATGGGGCCTTAAAATGGCTTCAAGAAATGCTAAAACACATGGAAATGCACCTGACCATGAGAGCATGATTGTATTATAAGGACAGTACTCAAAGACTTTAAGGTGTGCCTTCACATGCATCTAGGCTAAAAGGCATAGTAAAAAGCTCATACTTAGGGCAAAGCCTTATTTTTGGTCTTGATTCCATGAGTTTCTATTGGTATTCCTTGTTCAGGATAATAACATTGTATTTTCTTAATATTGGTGTTATAACGAGACACAGAATATATGCAATATTGTAAAAGTGGCACATAGCAAAACCAAGTTCATGCTTGGGCATGTGCCTTGCACCTTAGTCTCTATAATCCCTTTGTGCCTTGAGTGCGCCTTGTGGTTTGACTAGAGTGGTTATAAGAATCCCCTTCAGAATAAAACAAAAATACACCTAATTTCTTGGAGGTAGCACAAAAATTATCAATATATATTGCTGTTTGGATTTTATCAGGGCGCTGTCATGAAAACCAGCAAAATCTCTCCACAAAATCAATGATTCCACTAGCTTTGTGAATGAATTTCTTATTGATTCAAAGTATAAATCTTTATTGATTTAAGCTTGAAGATTGAGAAAAAGAGAAAACTAATTGGAAGCAGCTGATAAATCATTGATAGTTAAAGAGCAATAGTTTGTGAGTAAGACTTATATTCCAAAGTCTAGAACTCAAGAATCTTAGCTCCATTTGCTGAATGACTAATTGACTATAAGCAACCCACTTAATGTGCACAGAAATGAGCCTTTAAGTCATATGGAGTCTATCATGGGGAAAAAGAAGCAAATGAAACTTGAACAAAAATTCATTACATAAACTGAATCGCTTACAATGATTCCATGCGCCCCTCTGTAATAACTACTAGTTATGGTCCTGAATCGCTCCTGTCCAGCAGTATCCCACTAGGCAAGCAAACAAAAATCAAAGAGAGGAGTTTAGGAAACAACTTAAGAAAGAAAAAAGATATTCTGAAGGATTATTACTTATTAGACAGCTCTTGCAAAAACTAAAAAAAATTGGAGCCTACATGGTTCCTCCAAAAATCCCATCCAATATCGAAGGTGCAAAAGACAGATGCATTATTGTAATACAAGGAGTTCCTTTTCCTTCCAGATAAAAAGTTGACACAAAATCTTCAAAACAAACAGATACAGTTGGGTTTTCTGTATAATATGCTTTTTTTTTTTTTAAAAGATACAGTTTGGGTTCTGTATAATATGTATTTGCTGCATCCAATGAGTATGCCAATGACATTGTAGCCTCAAGAATACCTTTGGTGGCAAATAGAAAATGAATATACAAAATCAAAAGCATCATGCCAAGTTAATCAAATTCCAAAATGCCTTGCAGCTTGTGCATCCATATAACCACTGTTAGAAGGAATTTAACTAAACTGTCTACTTGCTAGAAAAACTCGAAAAGAAAGGTTGTATATGGCAGATGTAGATGTCTACCATAAAAAGAGAAATTGTCTCCAGCAAAAAGAAAAATAGAGACAAAAGCATCATTAAAAAAAAAGAACAAAAATCAAATGTGGGAGGTGATGTACGTATCTACCAAAAGAGAAAAACTGGCTCCAAGAAGAAGAAAAATAGCTAAGTGTAATAGCTGAATAATCAATGCTGCACTGCTACAAAATTAATTAGATCAGTAATAAAGCAACTTAGTAAAGATCTGCTAATTGTAACCTGAAGTTTGGGGTCCCTAGTCCTTGTTAGTGGTTCTGGGTTGATACTTGTTTCATCTGGTTGGTTTTTGTTCTGCTCTTTAGTGTTGTAGCTGAGTGGCTGTGGGCTGGGCCTTTCTCTAGGCCTTGGTTCCTCCCTTTCCTTTGGGTGAATTATTCTTTTTAATTGGTGTCAGAATTTAATAAACAGGATTTATCAGAAACGTAATCAAATATACACTAGATCAATAGATCCATCTTCATGTCACTTAGACATCACGTTACACCCTAAATATGGCCTTTATTTAAAAAACACAATTTCACCAAATTTATCCTAAATCTGCATAATCTAAAAATCATTTCCCATACGTGTGGACTATGGACCCCATGTGTGTGATCCATTATCGTCTATGCATCATTCTTCCCCTTGAGTTTCCCACTTCATTCATCTTCTTCTGCTTCAGGTACTTGTTAGTGGTTCTAGGTTGGTACTTGTTTGAAAGGCCTTGGCCTCACATAGATGGATGGGTTTGAAAGACCTTGTTTCACCAAATTTTAGTGGTGTCATATACAAGCCAAGGCTTTTCAAACCCACCCATCTATGTGAGGCCATCAGGCCGTTTGCACCAAGCCATAGTGCAAACTCTTTTGTAGGTGATGGTGGGGTATATCGTATGATCTATGATAGGGGCAAATGGAAAAGTAGGACTCAAAAGGTCAACCCCAAATAAATGGAATTCTGGTTTTGATGATGATGTTAATGACATATAAAGCTTCAATCAAATTTTGCATGTGAACTCCCAATTCCTCTATTTTGGCATCTCATGGATTGTTGTCATTGTACTTGGGTCTTCTCACGGTTTCCTCAAACTTCCACTCATAGGTGCCATCTTTTCTAATGGAACCTCAACAAGTTGTTTCCCATTGTAGATTTAGGATATAAAACTTAAATACCAATTGATGCAATGATGGTTCATATTTAAGGACTTGTGACCACTGCAAACACCTCCTATCAAGATAACATCAGAATGAAGAGATCTAGAGCTTGATCCCCAAAGATTTATGCTCTAAATCCACAATAAACTAGAATGGTATAAAATGGAAGAAATCAAGCCCAACCTAATAGGAAATCCACCAACACATGGAAGATGACGTGTTTTCTCATGGAGAAAGTCTCATGTCAAGCACAAAACAATGAATAGAGACCAATATTCTGTAGCCATGGGGCTTTGTTTTTATTTATACTGTTCCATACAAAAGAACATAGTAGGTATAATCTTGGCCATCAAACTAAAATAGGAACGTTTTAATCCTAATTGCACAAACGTAATAAATTAAAAAGACTAAAATGCACTACAAACCATAATTTCTTCAATTGGTGTTAGAATTGCACAAGCTTAGGCTCATTGGGAAGGTAATCTAATATCATATCCAATTGATCCAATTTCATGTCACCCAAACATTAGATTACACCAATATGGGCCCTTTACATACACACAATGAAAAAGGTGCCAAGAACATAATACACTAGTATGATATAGTTGTCATCATCATATTCCACTAATCCCGTCTATCCGAGAAATTATCTATCGTCAACTGGTTCACAATGAATCCTTGTGATCTTTCAAGGACAGCCCTTGGATTGAATTATTGGCTTAATTTAAAAAATGAAACCTGACAGTTTTTACTCATCCAAAGGCTTTGATTGAATTTCAAAAAAAAAAAAAAAAAAGGCTTTGATTGAAAGTTCACATATAATTTTGTGAACCCATTCACAATAGAAAATCTCTCCCATCTATCCAAGATAAGTTTTTTGAGTTCTACTTTTCCATTTATCCTATAAAAAAAAGGCAAGCAATACAGACACCTAGGTTTTCTTTCTCTACACACCCGATTTCAAAAAAATCGGGTGAAATTACCATTTTGCCCTTTATTTTTAAAGGAAAAAAAATGATTGTACACATCATTCGAACGACTGTGTGTTTCGTTCAAACGATGGCTGTGGAGTGGGATTTTCAAACGAGGCCGTTTTTCGACCGATTTTTACAAACAAGGTATCAAAATTCATCTACTCTGAATTTTATGAATTCTAAGACTGATTTTAAGTGAAAAGGATATAGTTTTGGGCTTAAAAAATTTTACCCAAATAATTAAGGAAAAAAGGACTTCCCTGTTAATTCTTTGGGTATGATATTTGAAGCCTAAAACTATACCATTTTCACTTAAAATCAGTCCCAGAGTTCATAAAATTCAGAATAGATGAATTCTGATACCTTGTTTGTAAAAATAGGTCGAGAAACCGCTTCCCTGCCAACTGTAACCTTTGCGCTTGTGGCTCGGGTTTCTCGACCTATTTTTACAAACAAGGTATTAAAATTCATCTATTCTTAATTTTATGAACTTTATGACTGATTTTAAGTGAAAATGGTATAGTTCTGGGCTTCAAATATTGTACCTAAAGAATTAAGAGGGAAGGTCATTTTTCTATAATTCTTTGGGTACAATTTTTTAAGCCTAAAACTATACCTTTTTTACTTAAAATCAGTACCGGAGTTCATAAAATTCAGAGTAGATGAATTTTGATACCTTGTTTGTAAAAATCGGTTGAGAAACAGCCTCGCTTGAAAATCTCACTCCAGCCATCATTCGAAGGAATCCATTCGATCTATTCGTTCAAACGAACCACACGGTTGTTCAAATGATGTGGACAATTGTTTTTTCCTTTAAAAATAAGGGCAAAATGGTAATTTCACCCAATTTTTTTGAAATCGGGTGTGTAGAGAAAGAAAACCTGGGTGTCTGTATGGCTAGCCTAAAAAAACATATCCCCTGTTACCCAACAATCTATCATATCTTTCCTTTTCCCTTTAGTCCAGGTTTCAAGTGCTAGGATGATCTGATCAAAGTCATGACACATACAAATCCACCCTACCCAATAATTTCTACCGCTTTCTAGGGGCCCCATAGAGGGGGAGCACCCAGGCATGTTGTAGAACTACTCACAACATACTAAACAATAACATATTCAATTTTACTTTAACTGAATATAAACACAGTTTTGTGCACCAGTTCACACTGGAAAATTTCTCCCATCTATCCATGATAAACTTTTTGAGTTATACTTTTTCATTAATCCTATGAAAAAACATATCCCCTGATACCCAACAATCTATGATGTCTTTCCTTTTCCCTTTAATCCAGGTTTCAAGTGCTAGGATGATCTGATCAAGGTCCCGACACTGTATAAATCCACCCTACCCAGTAATTTGTACCCCTTTCTAGTGCCCCAGGCGTGCTGTAGAACTACTTGTAACATACTAAACAAGAACATATTCAATTTTACTTGAACTGAAGCTTACCAAAGTGAATGACTTAATATTCAGACTAAACCAAACCAAGAAAAAGGTTATAGAAGGACAAAAAGGGAAAAAGAGGAAGTCTTTTGTTTGATGACAAATGAAAAATTAAGAAATCAAATGAATCATAGCAGAATACTTACAATCTGCATCTTGGTTGTCTTTCCTTCCAGCTCAACAGTCCTAATTTTCTGAAAGTTGCAACCAAAATAGCAAAATCAACACAAGAACAAAATGTTAAACAAAAAACGATTAAAATCATATTTGGACTCCTTATGTAATTCGTAAATGCTTCAATTTATCATGAATTCGACCAATTATGAATATCACAACTTAAAAAAGTCCACAATGATAAACATTAGCAAAAAAAGAGTACGGAATTCCGAAGGAATGAAATTTTACAAAATCGACACCGATTGTGCTGATGTAGCTATCAACGTACGAATCATCCTGAGAATTGAGTTTAAAAAAAAATCAGAATTTCTGCTACAAGAAATTCATTCCAAACTCAAATCCTATCTGCTTTCATTCTGCAGAATTGAAAAGTCAACATCAGCTTACAGCAAATCTGAGAAGAAGGCAAGATTTTCCAACAAAGGAGTCTCCAATCAGAAGGAGCTTGAAAAGATAGTCGCTGTGAGGAGAAAATGCATCAAAGATTGGAAAAAAATACAGAAAAAAAAATGATAGAACGGATGGAAATAAAGAGAAGAGGCGATCACTTTCTTACTATTCGTTGTTCATTTTCGAGGATTTGATTGATTGGAATTTAGGGATTTTCCCCTTTAATTTTGAATTTGAGCTGTTGGATTTTGGAGGGGAAGAGAAAGGAAGCCAGTCTCTTTCCGTTACTTCCTACATTTCCATTTGCCGCATAGAAGATCTCTCTTGCTCCCTTGGAATGGTTTTTATTATATTTTAAAATGAATATTAATTATTTTAAGTGATTAACTTATTTTATTTTTGTTGATGGGCTATAAATAATTAATATTTATGTCAATGGTGAAGAAGCTTTTTCTTCCCCATTTATGCAGTTTATTTATAATTCATTAAAAACTGATTTTTCTTCTACAATTTTGATACTAAAACTATTAAATTTTAACTGAAATACACCTTTGACATCTCAACATATAATTCATAATGTTTCCCTGCTAATGGAGTAACTCTTAAACATTAATTAGTCATACCTTCTCATGTTAGCGTTAAAATAAAACTAATTCTTATAACGACTCGCTCCCAACCCACATCAATATTGTCCGTTTTGAGCATAATACACCTTCACGATTTTGTTTCGAGATATGCGTCCAATGTTGGGCCTGGGTTCCAACCCAAAAGACTAATTTGATACGTGGAGTTGTCCAACCCCTTATAAATCTTTATTTCTCCTATTTTCCAACCAATGTGGGACTCGTTTGCAGCCTCAATAATCTCCCTCTCAAATGAGACTCTCCGACTGATCAAACCTCACCATCAACCATCTCATTTGGCTAAGAGAATCTAAGTCCATATGTGTTGGTTTGGGGTCAGCTTTGATAACACTTATTAGGTCTGGAGTTCCAACTCAACAGACTAGCCTGATAGGTAGAGTTGTACAACCCCTTATAACTCTTTATTTTCTTCTTTTCCAACTGATGTGGGACTTGTTTGCACCTCCAAGACAAACGTACTCCAAAAACTTTTATTCAACCATTTGACTAAAATTTCTAACTAAAATGAGAAAGACGTATGACGGTTTGAATGAAGATAAAGGAAGAAGAAAAACCTATGTTTGACTTTTTTTTAATAAAAAAATGTTTCTTTTTATCATTTAATGATGAGTTACATCGTGACTAAGGTTTTATCAAATAAAGCAGTTGGATCCTAACATATTTCTATAATTATATATGAGTCCTAAAATTAATTATTCGCTGACCAACTCACTGCTGAATTGAAATAATTATTACAGTGTACTTCAATATAATAATTAAATTTTATAATCTATCATTTATTATAAAAAATAGTTGAATTTCATTAAGTCTCAATCATGTGGAACTTTCAATATAATTGAATTTATGAACCGGTCCTTGGTATAGTCAAAGCCGAAAATAAAGAGGAGCCAGGTATGATTGCTATACAAGTCACAATCAGATATAATTTCATCTACTGTAAAGTCCAAAATTCACTTTTTCATTTTTCAAATCATCTGCAATATAAGAAAGATAGCCCAAATAAGAAAGATAGCCCAAATAATTAGGGCAGTGTCCCACAAACCACAACCAAGGAAAGAAAGGTTGAAATTGGTGACTATGCCTTGAAATTTGAAAGGTGCCCCAGGCCCACTAGCTAAATCATGACACCTCCTCCCTAAATTTAGTCTACCTTCTTATTAAAAAAAAAAATCAGAAGTCGGAGCATATGCTTATAAAAGGGGCACTTATTATCAATTCATACATTTAATTTTATTAGTATTAAAAAGTTCTTTAAAATTTAAAATTAAGAGTTAGAGTAATGACAAATAACTCGCTTCAAGAAGTAAGAGTGCTGAATTTGATTTTTACTCTCTACTCCAAAGGGTCATTACTCATAAGTTATTCAGTGTGTAGGTACGAGAACTTGAATATGTTCTGAAAATTAGTTAGATGCTCTAAGAGACCTAAACACCTTGGTCATAATAATATATCTGAAGTAATTGATAAAAACATTGGTAGTTTTGATAATAAGGAATTTCAGTATATATTTCATCGCGTAACTATGACAAATGAATAAAATAATAAATTTAGTGTCTTTTGTTATTGAAAATATCAGTGTCATTATCAATTTCCCTTATTTAAAGAATTTTCTTTTAACAGCTTCTTAAAATACACAATTTTGCATCACTTGTTCTCATTTGACACATCTTTTAAGGAGAGAAGTTAAGGAACTATAAAATTGCCCAAAAAGCTTAGATTTAAGCTTGTTTGTATGTATAATAAATATTTTACAGCAAATATATTTGTGTTTTATTAATTTAAAATAATTAATGAATTATTAGAATCGTAAAAAAAAACTTTCGGGCACATTTGTGCAAGAAAGTAAATCCACAAAATTTTAATCTTCAGTGATTTTTAATTCTAAGATACTAGTTTAAGTACTTAACATATTTCAAGCCTCATCTAAATAGCCAATGGATTTTTCATTGTACTAAACAAACAGCTTGCATCTATAAATATTCTTTGTGGGACGATATGAATTTGTCTCTCAAGCATGTAGGAGAACAGGGAAATGACAATAATAATTAAGAATAATAAAAAAAATTAAAATCTCCAGCACTGGTCCCGTAGCTCAGTTGGTTAGAGCGTTGGTCTTATGAGCCGAAGGTCGCGAGTTCGAGCCTCGCCGG
Organism: Chimonanthus praecox; assembly: GCA_022113865.1. Lineage (NCBI taxonomy): Eukaryota > Viridiplantae > Streptophyta > Magnoliopsida > Laurales > Calycanthaceae > Chimonanthus > Chimonanthus praecox. The sequence goes on along the minus strand of CM039095.1, from coordinate 11,089,585 downwards.
GACCATTGTACGGGTTCATTTCGGTTTTACCTATCTTAGGTTCTACCTTGAGAAAAAAAATAATCCCAAGTGACATGAACCATTATTTTTTATAGCATATAATTAAAAATAAATTTTAAAAATTAGTCTTGCAAATAGCTATAATTTAGGTCCCCTTAATTTAAAATTTAAAATCATATGAGGCATCCCTTATACAGATTAAATCATATAATTGCTACAAATTAAAATTATAATCATCTTCAGCATCAATCACTTGATCTCAAACTTTATTTTGTGGAGATAAAAAATTGCATATCTAATTTCTTAAATATAAAAAGTTATCGATTGAAAATTTTTAATTGAAAATTTGTTGAATACATTTATATACCTATTCTTCAATATAATGATGGGTTGATTAGAAAGATCTATTTATTTATGAATATACGACCTAATTCTTAAATGAATTTTAAAAGCCAGAGCATTTTAAAGATGCCAATGTGGAAGACAATTCAATGATCTTTTATAAAAATTTTACATGAGATCAATTATTTATATCCAAAATTTTCAGATTAATGAATAGGTCACATATGTTTATAGAAATAATAAAAACAAGAGCACTTTAAGAATCTTACAAAACATTAAAAAAAAGGGGTGAAATGACCAAAAAAACTCCTAAAATGTTGGCATTACTTCGATTACAACTTCCTATTCCTTTGTATACAGTTGCCAATCAAGAACAGAGCAAGAAATATTGTTCAAAGGGGCCAATATGCAAATTACAATTTTTTTTATAAAAACAGTATGTAAATTATTAAAATATCTGGAGAGACTCTTTCTAAATTTTTTAAATTTTGAGGAGGGATTTTTTCAAAGAATTCTCTTCAGTCCTCACCTCATGTTGAAATGGCTATGAGAGGGAGAAAAGCAATTCATTTTGAAAGCTTTGACAAGTCTTCCATAGTTTCTCATGATAGAAGTATGCAAAGAAGTGTCTCCCTTTATAGTTAATTTCAAGGAGTTGGTCTTATCGTTAAGATGCATGTCTCATTAAGTAGAGTCTTGAATTTGATTCACGTTCAATTTCAACAGGTCATTCTGTATAGATTTAATCGATGTGTGTAGATTGAGAGGTTTACATATACACTGGGATTAGTCACACCTTTAATGTGATGTGGGAATACCCATCAGATAAGGTTGAGTTTAGCTAAATCAAACTGACTTACCTAAGTTGCAACTCTAAGGAAAAGTTAAATGTGATAGGATCTTTTCATTACTCTCATGTGACGGTCTCAACGACGATTGCTTGGTTCAATATCATCTACTTTGATATAGGAAAATGATCCCATGTACTTTTGCATTGAGCACATAGAGGAGATACCCATTAAAATTGATGGCAATGAGTAAGAAATATCCATGTTATAAGTGGTTGGATCTATTAACTCATGTTTTTTAAGACTTTAAAATTCACTACTTAAAAATATTTCAATCACTAAATTTTTGTGGGTTTTAAAAATGTAATATGAGTGATCAAATTAAAATAATTTTCCATGGATCACATATAAAAAATAGACCTTTTGACGAAGACATCTTAACCATCTTTGAGAAAGACCAATTCATAGAAGATTTGTGTCTATTTGATGAAAACACTGTTGAAAGGGCACTTATAGAGCATGATAAATTTGAATGTCCTAAAAGGAGCAAAGGTTCCATTTAGGCTAAAAATTACCTCATGAGTTAGTGTATTGGGTCAATCCCTTAATTCACATTTTAAGCTTGATTTTTTTTTTTAATTAACATATGGGAAACTCAGACACTTTACTACTAAAACCCTCACAGATGATACAATGAGAAGGCCTTTTTCTTGAAGTGTAAGGAAAAGTTGCGGGATTCAATTTCTTTCTCCTCTTTAGAAGATATCAATCCTATTTTTGTTGAAGCAAGTTTCTCATCTTTAGCATATTTTGGGCACCACCTCTTCTTTGGATTTATTTTATTTATTTATTTACCTGGCATAAGGAGATTGGATGTAATTAAATTAGCGAACACAAGGAGAGGAAACCTTAAGGCATGCAAGCCTTTGGTCCATCATTGTAGAACATAATTTGGTTTATTCTATTCTCTTGAATCTTTAGTAAGTTTGTTTTAATTTGAATTTTCTTACAATTTTATTTTGTTGTTAATTAATTTTAATTTGTGCAATTTTTGAATTCCATGCTGCAACTTGAATTAATTAATGCAATTATAATTTTGTGAAATTTTAAATTGATTGAAACCTTTGATCAATTTTACCATACTGAAAAAAATTGACCTAGGTGATGTTTGGATTTTGAATTTTCTCTCTTTAAAAGTGAAATCGATAGTTCTCTAATCAGTTTCTAATTTCCATATTCAATTGGCCAATTTTAGATTAATTTATTGGTGATCATTTCTTTTTATTTTCTATTTTCTCTAACTTCGATTTTTTAGAGAGACAAATTTTTCATTTTTTGTGAAATTCTAGTCTTGGAGCTTTAGCCGAACCCATACATTATAGCCAAACCTGGTGCATATAGTGTGCCAATGAACCAATTATATGCCACAGGTTAAAAGATTAGTGAATGTACTTTCTCTCTAAATTATGTTAAACTTTTAAAAATCAGTTCAACCCTAATAGAGGTATGAGTCCAACATGAAGACTAAAGATTACAAGTCATAATATGTCACCAAAACTACATCTAAGGTATCAAATGGATGGGTTGAGGCATGGTTTCATGTCAATGGTCTTTTCTCTCTTCCAGCAATGTTACTCTATTTTGAGATTTTGGACATTAGAGGATTGGTGCTTTTTATAACAAAAGATGTCAAATTTGTCATTTCATCCACCTGGCATCACCCAAGTGAAAAACAACGGTGTTCCTATCAATTTTCATAAATTTAAATCATATTTAAGACCAGGGTCCAAAAATTCGATATCGACTGATATTATTCTCTCTCCCCCTTTTTTTTAAAAAAAAGCCCAATATCGGCCGATATGATACGATCGAGATATCAACCAATATTGTGAATATCGGCCAATACGTATCATATTGACCGATATTTGGACCCTAGTTTAAGACATTAACCCACTACCCAACCCATCATTCATAAGCCCATCTCACTTGACTAATAGGCTACCATTGAAATCCATGACCATCCCATATGATAAAAATAAGATAAATGTTGTTAATGTAATAGCTAATAGGTCATGGTCCATGGTGCCGAGCTAGTTGGGCCTTCTAAATAAAAAGGTTCAGGCCAGCCTATGTAAAAGCATTTGGTTAGGCTAGCGAGACTTTTCAAGCAATACTCTATAACAAGACTTTCTATAAACTTCATCACTGATCGATCATTCAAGTCATGTAATTTGGGCCATTTACATTTTAATAAATATAAGTTTTTTTTTTAAGATCAAAGTATCCAAACCTCTTAGAACACCTGACTAATACTTGGGACATGTACAAACTTCTCTATCCACACACACCAGGTAACATTATGGGGACAATAAATAAATATAAGTTACTGATTTTCAGAAGTTTAAAATCGTGGGATAAAATGATTTTTAGTCTTAAGAGAGCTTTGCACATCTTAAAGTCATATTGTTAAGAAAACTCATTATTGAAGAGAATTTGGTAAAGGCAATTAAGTGGATAAAGGGTTATAAAAGACTACCTTGAAAATTGATCACTGTGGTTAGGAAAATTAAGTCGTTAGCTTTGAAAATGGATGTTTCCTTTACCAAGATCGACTTGACAACGAATGGAGTCACATATTATTTTGCCAAGCTTGGAGTCACATACCTTTTTTCTGGAGTTTTTCTACTTTCTCCTTAGAGTTGTTCATGTATACTCATTGTATTTTCTTTTTATTTTCCCTGTTTTTGTTTCGGTCTAATCCTGTTAGACCCTTTTTCTCTTTTTTGTACTTCTCTTTCTTTAATTTATTTCTCTTCGTTACTATTAAAAAAAAGAATGATAGAATGATTAGATAGAGGTGAAACTTCACACGCTCTACTCAAATGATTCTCTTTATATCACAACCAACCATACGAGGCTCAAGACCATTAAAGGACAGTCTTGATATCAAATCTTGTAAAAGTTCTGTTGGAGTTTTCAAGAGCTTTTAGACAATTCGTTAGGCCCCAACCTGAACTTCTGACAAAAAACCCAAAAGCAGCCTAAAATGGAGAGGTTAAATAGGGCTAATTGCCCATGGTCCTTATCTGGTATAATTGCCCAATGGAGAGTCCAGATCCTATGGAGAATGTACAGCTACATCAACAAATGGCATTTCCATACGAACAAATCAAGGGTTGCAGAGCAACCACCATAATCAACAGTCATTTATTGGGTCAAAATATCATTTTAGGCTGATATTTCAACCTTAGGTGGAAAATCCCATTTAACACTATACCCACTTCACATTAAAGAGTCCAGAAAGGAGTTACACTTATGGGTGTTATAACCCTCTTTAGTAACAACAATGCAACATGCTCTAGTGAAATATAGTCAATATTAATCACTCATATGAAAGAAAAGTAGTACAAGTACGAGCTCAATGCAACACAAAAGTCCAAGAAATTAAGCAGAATGATTGCTCTAACCAACGCGGCGCACTTTCTCCTCCTGTCCGAGCCCAAGTGATTTCTGGGCATTTGAAATGCCTTCAGGATCTGCAAACCAGGAATTAAACTTGGTGAAACAAGGAGAAAGCAAAAGGAAAAGCATAAAGAATAAAGCAAAGAAACATGAAAAAGATCAACGGAATGAGAAAAGAACTTGCTTTATCATCAAACATAAATCCACCAATCTAAGATAATGCTGGCCAGCCCCCAATGAGCCGGTCAACCCCAGATACCAGAAAAGGATCTGAAGCCAAAGTCCATGGAATGATCTTTTACTTGTTGCAAATCACAGCATCCACAAGCAAAGCTTTATCATCAAAGATCCCTATATTTCGCTCAAGTCATACAAACCAAGAGATGGGCAATGGTTTCACAAGGTTTGACTTTGCTTTATTTAGGGACTTTGGGGAAGGACCCGAACCCCATCCTGAAATAAGAGCAGAAGTGAACGAACAAATCCTACGTTGATTGCAGTGTTTCAGCTTTAAAATACTATAAGCTAAAGTCAGGGAAGCTAGTCCAAACCATGGAACCATCTTATCCTCAGAATAAACAGCTTCAAATGGAACCATGGTAAGGTTTGATTCACTAAGATACATAAGATGAAACAGCTTCAAATGGGTCTTTTGCCAGAGCACCAATCCTCACCACTAAATCAAGTATGACAGCTTAACTGAAGGCATAAAAATGTCCTATCTGACAGTTACTTTTTCCAACTTCCACTACAACCTAAAATCATCTCTATGCTTTACATAATTCTGCTAAACAAAAGCAGTAAGATTTAGGGATCTATTTAAGCATTAATTTCAAAAGAAGCCCAGCAGCTTGAACGCTGAAGCCAGTATGGCACAACCTAAACAAAGATTGATGCGACTAGAACTCTAGCCATGGTTGACCAATTTGTGGTTAGGTCCAAGGAAATTGGTCAACACAAATCCCTTGACAGCCATTTGAAACAAGAAGTAAGCTCCAATTTTAAAAACAAGAGAAATGCTTAGCTCTATGGTGTTAACATCAGATACCATAAATTAGGGAACAAAATGACTAGAAGAGAAGCTCACATAAACATCCAAACAAAGTGTACACCTGTAAGGCACTTAAACAAAGTGTGACTTGTCAAACTCCTGTGAATGTCGTACTCGTGACCATGTTTCTGGTGTACATAACTTGATGGGAATACATTATCTTTTGCCTTAAAAAGAAAAACGTTGTTCTCATCATCCATTTATTTTCAAACCATACCATGATAATTGAGCATGTCTAACATTTGCTCGTAAAGAGGATTTAAAACCAGAGGCCTTTATTTTTTTTTTGAAAGGTAAAAAATAAAGGCCTCTGGTTTTAAATCAGAGGCCTTTATTGCCCTAAAGGATCCTTCACCACAACATCCAAAAACTCTCAGAATTTTGAAATCTCATACCATTCTTTTATGCTTGCAACACACAAACTGAATGAATGACCTTCATAATTGAACTGTAGAAAGGTCTTTGTAATACTTCCTCGTTTCCTAGAGAAGTGACTAGGACTGTATTTTAAATGATGACATTATAAACTTTTTTATATTAAATCATCAGTTTTTTTGTTTTTGTAAAGAGAATAAACGTTCTGACTAAACTAAACATCATACATTTCATTCAATTCACTGCAGACAATTAACCATGCTCATCAATATACCCACACAAGCTAAGACACCTAACTTTGAAACTGAAATGGCATTTATTGCGATATCACAATTAGGTGTTATCTTCCCCACTATAAACCCACTAAGATCGATGATTCCATTTTTTTTTTTCAAAGAAAGCCACAAAAGAAAAGAGCGATAAAAAATATTATACTATTAACTATTTCTTTCATTGCTCCTATATTTTAACAAGTAATCTATGCTTGGATTGGAAGTGTGAGAAGATCAAGGTAGTTGCATTATTTATGAAGGGAGACTGTGTCCTTCAAATAGATGACTTAAATTTCCCTAATATCATGTGAAAGAGAGAAAATATTCAGAAGATAGAAGAAGATGATGATGATGATGATGGAGGATTTTTTTCGTAAGATATAAAGAGAGAACTTGTGTAAAAAAGATTACACCTGCAGAGCACCAAGTTTATCTGCATGTTTACTTGATCTAGTAATTAAGGCATATGATTGATGTAGTCAGATCTGTAATTAATCGTATTCTATATAAGAGCATGCTTATCTCATTGAGCTTTTATCACCAGTTTCTCTGTCATATGTATTTCTTTGCTTCACAAATTCTTAACTCTCTCTCTCACTCTCATGCACGTCAGTATCATGAAAAGAAGAATAATTAAGAAAAAGTCTAAGAAAATTCCAATGTTTCGCTTTAAATTTATAACCACCCCTGAATCCTCTTCATTTATAGACCCTCATACACCTTCTAAACCCAAACTTTCACTTAAAAGCCCACTTATGAAAAGGGACAATGAAGGCTAGGGTCGGTTTAAAAGCCTACCTAAACCCTCAAACGTGAAATAATGGTTTTAGACTCGTTATCCTTGTTACCGGATCAAGGAATTCGAAATGAAACCCCAGATATCCAACCATCACTCTCACTCTAGAAAGGAAGACAGAGTTCTAATTTTGACAGGACAAGTTCACCAAAGAAATTAGGTGTTCTAAGACTTCAAAGGAAACGAGGAATTGGAAATTCGAATGCGAAGATCTAATGCAATTAAGAGATCCAGAATGCATGAATTCTAATCTAGCTCAAATTCAGATTGAAAATCAAAGAACCTTCTAATGAATCAATTTGAAAGTGGAATTAAAATTTAAACAAGCAATTGACATATGCAAGACATAAACAAATAAATTCACCATACAAGGACAGTCAATACTTAGATTAACTTTAATTCTAAACATAATCTCAAATTGAAATCCAAAAGAAACCCAAGTAAGACTCATCAACACTTTTTTTTTTTATGACGAAGAACTCCAAGACCCTGTAAAACTTCGGATGCACACAGCCCCCCACCAGCCACGGGCATTGGATTACTACAGGACTCAAACCTGCGACCTTTGATTCCTGTGCCAAAGTGTCTATCAATTGAGTTATCCCATGAGAGGTAGACTCACCAGCACTTTGGAGGCCCAACAAGAAATTAAAAAAAAAAAAACAAATCCAGTCCTTGCTTGGCCTGCATGCCCAGCCTGAGCTTTCTTGCCAATCTGGCTTTATTTTCTTAATAGTTGGACTTTAAAAAAGAGAAAAAAACTGACACAAGAACCTGCAGAGATCCACGTCCAAAGCAGCTTTAATTCCAGCCTCAGTTTGGTCTTCTTGCCTTCGTAAATACATCCGAAAATCAGGCCCATTATCGAGCAGATCCGGTCTGCACGCCTAGATGAATCTTGCAGTACCTTTATCCAGTTTATTTGCTGATTTTGGATATGCCCAAATTGTCTCAAGATATTGTCTAGATCTGGGTGAAGATCGCCCCTTAAACAGGACCCTCCATCTCATCTCTTGCATTGCAAAAACTTGATAAAAAATCCAGGCCCAGATTCTGTTGATCTGCCTCACGCCTGACTGATTAGTTTCTGATTGTTGCAGTTAGGTTTTTGCCACTAATCCTGATCTCATGCTGTTTTAAAAGCAGCACCAAAGTCAGTCCGCCCTCAGCAAAATTAGCAACACATGCCTAAGGTGATTTTTGCTATAAAAAGCTGTTTTCTAATTTTATTTAGCAGCCAGGCCCAGCGTCCAGCTTGCTGTCTGTTTGCATCCTTGGTGGAGTCCACATGGATGGTGACTTAGCAGCTGACATGGAGTTTCGAGTTGGCATCTTTGAGTCAGAAAATAGGCTCGATATCACAGGCTCTTAAGGCCCAAAACGCCTCCAAATGGGCCCACGCCCATGGCTGATCAAATGGGTCCTAATTCCGGTGCAAGTGGGTTCATTAGGTCGTGTTTGAGGTCCTCTCTTCCCTCCAACTCTTTGGTCAATTCAGATCGAAAATTTAGCAAATAAGGTCATATGGGCCGCATTCTCGTCTAATAGGCTTTCCTCAATCTCATTTGATTTGAATGGGCCTGGGATGCCCGATCAAGGGACCTAAGCCGGCTTGGTATGAAACAAACGTTTCTAAAGCGTCTGTATCTTAAACTAGATACTGAAGACCAAAAACCAAATTAAAGAAACACTCATAAACCAAATCAAACATCCCAAATTTTTTTTTTTTTTTTGAAACAGTAACAAATAAATTCATTAAATGATGAAAAGGGTACACGTGAGAAACAAATCATGGGATTTAGACATTAAATGCCCCCTTGCATCAATTTCAATGATTTTAAAAAATCCAAATCAAATTGATGCACTGTTCATCTTTGTTCTCTCAGTTTGTAAAGAAAAAACTCTACAAAAGGGCCAAACTTGCTAACTACCCATTACAATTTATATGTACATACCTTGGCATAAAGTAATTTATAGGAACCTGAACAAAGACTAATGTGAATGACAGTGAATGGTAAAATGAATTAAAAAAAAAGTGTGAGAGGAAGCATTAGATCATTCCACCCACTTATTAGCTTTATAATTTGACCAGAACAAGGTCATATGTAAAATACTATTTGTAAAATAAATATCAAAATGTTAATTGCTCTAAATCACCTTCAATAGAAAGTCAGCTCTACACCAATGAATCAAAATTTATTAGAGCTGACAGTCTTTCTGAATGATGGTAATTTTTATTGCTGAAAAAAGAGAATAACAAAAAAGCTGAAAGGCCAAAATTGGAAAAATCTAGAAATACAACAGGCCCGGAGACCAAAAACCTGAAGCTGACTCAGTTTAAGCATGGAAGAAACAACTGGAGTGTAAAAACTTGCTCCAAACTGTATAAAAATATTCTACACTTGAAATCATTATGGTCTCTATGTCAGGTGTTAAGGCATATTCAATTCTATATCCCTATAGTATCGTGGTTGCATGCACTACTTGCTGCAGCACAAAATCTATGATTCATGGATGCAGAAATACAAATGTAAACCAGAAATGGTGATAAGGAGATAGATCAGACATGGACATGATTCATAACAAAATTTACTTTAGTTTTAATAGTTTTACCTAAAACGTTTTGCCTCTAGTTTTATTTCTTTTACCTAAATTTTTTTATCTATTCAACTGTTTACTCTATATAAAATGAGGTAGTCATTGAGGCACACTAAATGTCACATGACTCAGTACTTTTTAGTGTTCATCATAGGAAGATTCTTCTTATAGTTAATAGCATCCTTTTATATACTTCTATGACAAGGGTATACTAAAATTACCATGAGTTCAAATATATCAAACTTGGGGTAAAAAGGAGCAAGAAGTCAAGAGAGAGATGCTACAATAAGAAGTTAGAAAGAAGATGGGTTTATGTGGGGTTTAGTGAAAAAGTAGAATTCAAATAGCTGGACATAGATGGATGAAATAGGGCTATTAATGGTGGTGGTGATGGGGGTTGGGGTTTCATATATTACAAAGTATCTTTGATGCGGAGCACTATACGAATTTCCATATTTAGCAAGTTTCTATATTTACATTTAGAATTTCCAGCTTTTCATGATTGTATTTTTTATTTCATTTATTTGTTTAGTCCAATAGTTGATTTTGTTTGGAGAAATTTAGTGATTTTACATGTAATTAAGACTTTCTAATCATTGGGGGTAGTTTGGTATTTGTTTATTTGAGGATATTTTGGTCTTTTTCATGTTTTTAAGTCATTATATATGTGATGTAACCCCTCCATACGGGATTGACACTTAGCGATGAATAAATTGAAGTTTTCTTCCACTGTTTGTGCGACAAAAGTAATTTGGGAGTGATTCCTTTGGCGTGAGGCCCTTTTGGCGTGAAACCTACCCCAAATCTGTCACAAAACAACCCCAAGACCAGTCTTAGTTCTGTCCAAGATCTGTCCTAGATCTATCAGATCTGCTACTACATTTAGATCTATATCTTAGACCTCTACAACCCTCTTCTTAACCCTTTTACTATTATTAATGTAGAACAGTCTGCAACTAGGCAGGAAAACAAAGATAAAGGAAAAATAGGAAAAGGCTATGCCTTAGATAATCTCATTAAATATTCATTGTGTGTTTATCTCCCATATGGGTACATGCATTTATAAGAAAAAAAATAAGAAATCAAAATAGAAAAGGACTCCTAAATCAAAATAGAAAAAAGGATTCCTAAATCAAATAGGAAAATGACTCCTAAATCAAATAGAAAAGGACTCCTAAATCAAATAGGAAACTAACCAAAGTTGGACTACTAAAATCCCAAACGAAAATAACAAATCCTACTTGCTAATTAAGAAATAAATAAATAAATAAAAATAAATAGAAGTGAAATCTGTGTGCTGCATCTTCCGTATCCTACATCAGTTGTTCTACACCTTTTCTTGTTGTCGTTATTAATTGATTAATTAATTTCAGCCCATATTAGTTTTAGGTGCATTAATTTCATCCCTCATAATATTTAGGGAACCTAATTTAGGCATTTAGGGTTACCTTATTAGTTGTCCTGCATCAATCTTATAAGAATCAAGGTATCTAAAATGGATACAGGTGTCCAACATCATACATTGAGCAAATGCAAGTATTCAGGCATCTTAGGCATAATTTCTATATAAGGCTTTGGAAAATGCACTAAACGATTAACCACCAAATAAATTAATGACCAGTAAGATATGGACCATATATTCTACCTTTATAATTAATATCAGTAGAAACAACAATAACAAATAATTGGAAACTACTAGATAAACTGAGTTAAAAATAAAATTAAATAAAGGAAGTCATACCAAAGAACTGAGTGAAAATGCGGGTGAAAAAGCTCAAATTACGCGAAACATTGTATGCCATTGCAGGAGGAAGAGGCTTCACAATTGTGTCAATGCTGAACACTTGTCTAAGAAACTGCAAATAAAAGAAAGATTCCCATATCAAAAGGGAGGAAGAAGCAAGCTGCCAGTACACTGCATAAACTAATCCAGATTCATTAGAAAGGGGAGATACACAAATAATCACATATGCATATACTGTACTTTTATGTCAATTTTTCCTATGTGTTTCATTGTCACAGATTTAAACATCATGTTGTTGATTTTACAGAAGCATGTGCAACACACATGTGCGCATCCATATTTGTATCCTTCCTTCTCACCCACAATAATACATTGATACTCACACACACACACATGCACATGCACATCGATAGTCAAACACATATCCATATTTGTATCCCTCCCTCTCTTATCCACAATACATCAATAGTGAAGTGTGCAAAGAAGTGCATAATATAGTGATGTGGGTTTCCGAGGCAAATCAGTGCAGTTAAGACACACACAAACATATCTATATCTCTATCCCTCCCGCTTACCCACAATACATCAGTAAGTGGAGTACTTCCTCTCACCCAAAATACATCAACAGTGAAGTGTGCAAAGAAGTATGTAATCCAGTGAAATGTGTTACTGAGGCAAATTAGTGAAGTTATCTTATTCAAATGAGTTTTGAATAAGTTATACCCAGCATGAGAAACGGTAAAATTCATGCAAAATCCAATGCACCATCCAACTTCCATCCTACCATGGGCCAATGAATATGTAGATAGAAACATACAAAAAATGGAACAAAAAAAAAGCACATGAAAATTCAAAATGCAATTTTCAAGGAAGTAAATAAGAGGGATGATACAAACATAGACAAAATACAGAACATATTAATAAGAGTATTTGGAATCTTCAGAAGTGAACCCAATGGTAAGTTTGAAGAATCATTTTTGCAGTATGATGGTTATTCTTTTTTATGTACATTTGGGGAAGCATTATGGTTTTTTCTTTTAATATATACACATTTAGGACTATGAAGGGAGAAGAAATGACAATTCAGTGGGAATTGGGATGCCCTTTTTCTATAGCACTGGTGACTGGAGCCCACCATCTTAAGTAGGATATACTGTTTTTTAATCTCTTCCACATCAAACAAATGATTTGGAGAAGAAAGGCAGCCAAAATCATCCCACCTAATAGTGTTTCAAGTTTGCTAATTACTTGAAATTCATAGTGGGAAGGCACATATATTATTGAGAAATTTTCTTAGAACATTTCAATATTTCATCATCATCTTTACGTCATTTATCCTATCAATATGGGGTTGGCATTTATATTTGGATTTGACAAATTGTTTTCCATGGGCCAACTACCCCTAAACCCACAACCTTTAGGCTGCAACAATGAGCCTATTCAAGTAGTGCTAGTGGTCCTTGTCAAAAACCCTAAAACATTTAGTACATACAAATGCACCCTAAAAAAATAAGCAGGCTTCATAACAATTAATAACTAACTAATTACACAGAGGGCCTGTTTGGTAGCCCGGAATTCTTTTATTGAATTGGGATTGTGCGGAATTCCTAATCATACACGGTTAAAAAATGCACATAACTCTAAACAGCCCCTAAATGACTAGGTAATAATCAAAGTAGTTAAAGAAACATTTCAAATAAAATTAAATGATGACACTGAAATTCTCTAATGTAGAGTTGAATTCCCATAAAAATGAGAAAAGGACAAGAAAGAATCAATTCCTGAAATTGTACCCAAGCAACCATTATAACAATATCCACTCAGATATATATATATATAAGAAATGTTAGCAGATGAAAAAAAATCTACAAGTTACTCTTTTATATATAAAAACGTTCATATTACCAGGACAAATCTGAAAAACGCTTGGTAGGAATTTGCCAAGTTGTACTGTATATTAGTATTCACCACATTAAATTAAACGTCAACAGCCGTCCAATCATCCACACAATTGAATCCATTATCAAACTATAAATAAAAATAAATGCGATTGTTCAATTTTGAAATTAAACATAAGTAAAAATTCAAGAAATGATGATTTATAGGCCCCAACTTAGACAGTCTCCTAGTCCCTGCTTCTGTGTCCGTATATCTTCTCATACATATCAGAGAGTAGAGTCACAGTGATAATGAAATTCACACAAAATGATAAATGAGTAACAGCAAAAGATGGAAAATTTCAAGGTAGAATAAGGAATTGGAAAGGAAAGAGAAATGAGTATGAAAGAGGAAGACCTGAACGTTCCTCTGGAAGCTATATCTAAGCTCTGGATCGATTTCGATGGACTCTTCGTCTTCTTTGGCAGATTTCGAAGAGACCGATTTCTTGCGGGGGACGTACATGGTGGGTGTCGTTCCAGGCTGGTTGGTCGCTCTCACCTTCGCGTCTTGGAACTTTTCGGGCTTCTCTTCGTCCCTCCATGGCGCAGATGAGAGAAGCTTCTTCTTCATCTTCTTCTTACCAGTAATGAGACAGAGAGAGAGGTGAATCTTACAGAGACGTCTATCTATTCACAATTTCACAGAGCGGCAGTGAAACGGGTTCAGGTCGGATAAAATTTCGGGTTTGGGTCGGATCAAATTTCCCGAATTACTAACCTTCCTATCCCAAATCGCAAAATTCACGAGTTAGATCGTTTTAGACCTGTGCAATCCCAATGGATTACAAATAGGGGTGAAACTTGGGCCGGGTTTTACTTCAACCCGTGTGATTCGACTCGAAAAATCAATGGGTTTGGATCATGTATTAGTCAATTTTGGATTGGGTCGGATTGTAAAAATAAAAATTCGTATGAAATTTGTGTCAGATTGGATTAAGAAATTTAAAATTAATTCGATTCGATCCAATATAATCTGACTCGACTCGCGTGAACAAAATTATAAAATACCACTCAAGTTGACTCATGTCAGTAATTTAGATCAGATCAGATTGAGTAATTCGGGTCATCAATTCAAGTCGGGTTGGATCAAGATCAATAAATTTTTGACTTGAATTAAGTTAGGTTTATTAAAACCTAACTTGATCCATCTCAAAATCCAGCCCTAGTGTGAAAGACATCATGGAATGATTTTCAATATGCTATCAATAGTCACCAAATTATATTTTTAAAAGTTATAAAATTTAGAGAAAATAATTTTAAATAATAAATAATTGAGGGCTTTAAAAATATGAGGTGATCAATCTGATTAATAACACTATGTTTTCACTATAAATTTTAAATATTTATATATTTTGAACATTCAAATTTTATTAGTGAATAAAAAAGATACAATTATATATATCATGTCATTTGCATCTAATTATCTTTATCAACTAACTGTCTATTTCATATTGTTCAATTAGATTTCTAAAACTTAAATTTAATATTTATTTTTCTTAATCACTAATCTATATTGTAATTGAATGAAATGGATTTTTTGCAATTATTTTATAATTTAAATAATAGAAATGATAAAAAGCACATTGCTTGTCATTTTTTTTGGTCTTATAACTACCGAGAGTAGTCTAGACTCAAGACATCTTTTCATTAGCTTGTTGACGGTGAGGGCCCTCTTAAGCAATGTTATCAGAACCTGGCCGTGTAACGAACTGTTTTCGAGGAGGTCAGGGTTCAACCGAGTTCGATCGTAGTCAAAGCCGGTAAAAGCCGGTAAATATTAAAATAATATAAATATTATATATAATATTAAGTAAGACATATTTTATCAATAACATTAATTTAATCAAAAATAACATTCAGTAATATACCAAAACGGTGAAATATATGGGATAGTAATAGTAATAAACATTTATATTTCAAATATACACATTTTTTAAGGGGAAAATTAAAAAAATTAAAAAAATTAAATATCTGAACCGAGGTTTACGGTTCACAGTCTTTGGGTAAAACCACATAAAACCGCGGGTCTAACCGGTTTTATGCAGTTTTGACCCAAAGGCGATTTTTGGTGTGGACTGAACCGTAGATCCGGCAGTCGCAGTTCAGCCGTTGTTCGGTCCGGTTTTGATAACACTGCTCTTAAGTTAACATTGCTTGTCATTTAACATAACACAATAAAAAATATATATATTATTTTCCAATAGATATCTCTTATAATTTTTACTTCACTTATGAAAATTTAAAACCCAACCTACCAACTACATAACCTGCTTGCTTTTCTCGTCCGTTGAGATTTTTAAAAAGAAATTTATTCAGTTAGTTTATTTTAAGATGAAATCTAAATTATAAAAAGCCCATCCATTCTGGCTCTTTTTTTGTCCGGAGACACAGGAGATAGGGAAATTCCCATCGTACCTTTCGCTGTTTCGTACAGAAATTAAAAAAATGAATGTCCCATTGGTGAACCGATGTGATGATGTAAAAATGCAGTTGAACCTCAGAGCGGTGTTCCGCTGCTGCAAACGAACTGAAGGGCAACAATAGAAGCGTGTGCAGTGAACAACTCAGGTGATGTAAAAATAAAGCCGAACCTCAGAGCGGTGCCTCGCTGCTGCAAACGAACTGCAGGGCAACAGTAGAAGCGGTGAGAACAACGAAATCAGATCTGGGCGGAGGAGATTTGCAAGGCCCAGGAACGATGTTGAGAAGGGGATCTGAGATCTATTGAGTACGGAGGCAGCCACCAGTCATAGAGGCACAAAGGCAGCCACCTGCCTCGGCTTCAGTTTCTTCTTCTTCTTTGAGGTCTGGAATCTTCGTCATTGTAGAAAATCTCTCTCACTCATCTCTGTTGCAGAAATTCTAGGGTTTGAGCTTTCGGATTTCGATTCAAATACGAGTCGGAGTTGCAGAGAAGGGAAGCTATGTGGCTATAGGAGGCGAAGGAGGGGAGGAGGTGAGCGGCACGTAAGGGAGTTTAACGTGTTTCATGGGAGCGCCAATCCCGGTGAGCCGGCAGGAGAACTATACCCATGACATTTGGCTGTCTCCGCGCCTCCATGACTGGTGGCTGCCTCTGCGCCCAAGCGCCCAAGCGCCCAACAGATCTCAGATCCCCTTCTCTGCCCCTTCCCAACATCATTCCTAAGCCTTGCAAATCTCCTCCGCCCAGATCTGGTTTCAGCTGTTCTCGCCACTTTTACTGTTGCCCTGCCCTTCGTTTGCTGCAGCAGCGAGACACCGCTCTGAGGTTCGGCTTCATTTTTACATCACCCGAGTGATTCACTGCATACGCTTCTACTGTTGCCCTACAGTTCGTTTGCAGCAGCGGAACACCGGATTCAGCAGCATTTTTACATCACCACATCGGGGAACCGCTCGGGTTTGACGTTCGTGTACGAAACAGTGAAGGGTAAGATGGGAATTTTCCTATCCCCCGTGTCTCCTAAAAAAAAGGCCCGAGCTAGGATGGGCGGCCTTATAAAAAATTGAAAACTGTATGTTTAGAAAAAAAAAATAAACAATATATATGATCAATATGATAATCATATTAAAAATCATAAAATAACTTTAAATCATTCCAACATTGATATCTGAGTAGGATATTTATTTTCATTTTTTCTCGTCCAAATGCAGTAAAAAACAGCAAGAGATATAAGAAGTAATGAACGAAGCAGGAAAAATGAGGAAATTTATAGGGAACCATGTTAGCTCTTGCATGCTCCCATTCCCTCCATTTCTGGTCAGAATCCCCTTCTCTTGCTTTTCCATGGAAGAATTCCAAGCTTCATCCAATCAAAACAAATTCCGTATCTGGGTCTTCAAGATACCACACAAATGGGAAACGGGTTTCTTGCAGATTCAGATTTCATGCAAAATCTGCTAAACCTGAGGCAGAAATCGACCAAATTACACAAATTCCAGCGAACAAAGGCGCAGGCACTGTCACTGAAAATTCTGGAAATCCGTCAACCAGTTTCTTGTCATTTCTTTGTCCCCTCCTCAAGCTCTTCAGTGTAAAACTCTCTCTCGTTCAGATTATTATAGGTTAATAATACGTATTCTGCCAAATTGGTAAAAACATGTTACTCATTAATTTTCAAAGATTAGGTTCGATTCTCGTCTTCTTTTATGCAGTCATAAAAAACATGTATAATACGTGTATTTAATGCACAAAACATGTAAAAATATAAATGTGTTTACCGTACTATGCTATATGATAGATTTTTTAAATATTTTGATGAAAAATATATATCACAAGAATATTTATTTGGCATTTGAATTTGTTTATTTCAAAAAAATTGACCAAGTTTTTCAATGTCGAAATAGAAACTTGCACGAACTTCCTCTGTAAAATGTTTTTGCTGTATGCTGAATGACTAACTTTGATTAGAGTCTATAAGTAATTGTAGATTATTTTGTTGAGCATTTGATTTTGTTTCATTACCTGGTTTCTTTACTTGTCTGACTTTGCTTTTGTTTAGTTCTTTTTACCAGTCTGCAGTTTCTTCAGTTATTTTTTCCTCCTAAAGGAGTGCTCTTTTGCTTTTGTTACACACTTACGAGGCCTATTTTATAGTGCAAAATTCCTTCAGTAAAAATTGAATAGTGATGAATTCTGTGGATTTTTTTATGATTGTGAGCTCGGAATTCCACAAAACTTCGATTCCTTGTTACTGACATGGTCAGAATAGAGAGAGGGAAAGGAAGGTTTCTAGTCTTTAGCCTTCCTACCCCCAACCCCCAACGGTAGCATGGTTTCATTTATGGAGAAAAAGAGAGGAAAATTAACTGTCTGCTTAATCTCCAATGTGATTTTTGTAGGAAGTTGTATATTTCTACATATAAAAATCAAAAGCAGGGAGGTGAACCCTGTGTTTTCATTTTTGACCAACGTGCATGTCTTCTTGTTGACAGGGTGGAGATCCTTCCCAAGAGCGGAATGAAGTTCTTGAGGCAAGCTCTTGTTAAGGCTTCATGCATCATATACAGCTAATAGAATAATACAGTAACTTGTTTCTTCATTATGTTCTATTAAGCAACTTAAGAATGTTCAGACATAGTTTCTTGAATCTGGGGAGACTACTAATTTGTACATTGGTTAGATTTAATTGAGAGTTTAAAAGTATGAATAACCTATCAATTCTTCCATATCCTTAAGGACGGAAATTAGGACGAGCGCATTTTATTTCCAATTGGGTAGGATGTCATATTTGCTGTCTGCATCTTTATTCTGGTTTTGCTTTTGGATACTTCTGTATCTGAATATCAGCAGGCTTAACACTCAAGCATATTTTCATCACCACTGAGATTTGCACTCCTGTTGCTCAATAGGTAACAACGTCTTCATTATCTACTTTGGCAAGGTTTCCATGGGGGTCAGAAACAGTGTTGCCCAGACACAGTTCAGATATCCAAGAGTCAACAGAAAACCCTCCAGTACATCTGCAACTCTATGAATTCGGTAACTTTTTTTTGCCTGTTTCATATATGGTTTTTTGGAACTTCTAGCTGTTGTTTGCAATAAAATGTCACTACAAAGTATATTCACTTTTGTAGTTGACATGTCATTTTCATTTAGATCCTGCAACTCTCTGAGTTTAGTAAGCTTTTTCATGAATATAAAATGGAATAAGAGAACTTCATGCATGCATTGAATTTTGGCACATATTTTTAATTGATGTGACGATTGATTGGATTGCTTCAGTTTTGACTGAAGAGCAGAGAGTGAATCAACCAAGATCAAAAAGTTTAGTTTAGTAAATTGATGATGCCACTCAATTTGAGAATACTCAATCCTGGACCATGTGGTAAAAAAGTTCCTCTGGAACTGGCATTTGAAGAATTAAGGAACACTTATGATGCAACTTTGATTTAAATTCCCGTGAACCAACCAAGATTTGAAAAAGTCTATTTTAATAGTGGAGTAAACATTAAGTGTTCTCCTTGTTGCTACTCCTTGTTGACACTGTAGTTATGGGCAATCTTGGCAATAGGCACTGGATGCCATTGTGGGTAGCCATGCCTGGGGGTTATGAAACCCATGATGCTACTCAATTTGGAAACTCATCTTGGGCAAACTGGTAAAAAAATTCCACAAGAACAGGCATGTTAAGAATGAAGGACCACATTGCATGGATTCTTCAAGATGTGTGAGCACCAATGTTGGATACTTCTATCCATGTTAAACACTTGCACCCAATCTTCAAGATGCTTCTAGTATCTTTTAACATTGTTTTCCAAGATTACTAAAATATTTACAATTCCTTTCTCCTTTTAATACCAAACTAAAATATCAATATTTTTTGTAACTTAATTGTTTAAAGTAAAACTAGTAAACTATTTTTTAACAGAATTATTTCTGCATCTTATTTTCATTAAAATTTACTAAATTTTATTTAAATATGGAACCATGTCCCCATGTCCTTTTTTTGGCTTGCCAAGTCCGACACCTCACACCCATGTTGAACTCTAACACTTGCACTCGTACCCAAGCAACTTGGATTAAGGAACACTTCAGAAGCAACTTTTATTTAAAAAACCTGTGAATGTACCCTAATTCCTGTGTCATATATCTTTATAACTCTGTGATTTGTCTGGTTACCATGGTTTTCTTAAGCCATTTTTTGTTTGTAGTTCGCTTGTATGTAGTGGATACTCCTAAAACTGCTCATTCCCCAAATGAATGTCTCAATATGGTAGTTTCTAGTGATTGTTGGATATTCATATCCTCAGAGGTACACATGTTTGTCAGAATCCTCTTAATGAGTTATTTATTTATTTTTTGTGTATTTGTTTTTGTGCGCTGTGTATGTGTGCCTTCCAAGGGTTTATGGTGCTAAAGTAGAACCACATAAGTTTTCTAATTGGAACATAAAATCCCTAATTCCAAGTATCTTGAACTTGTGTTTTATCATGGCACAAGGTTCTGATCTCAGATAGATAGGAATAGGATTTTAGCTTTGATGATAATGATGATGATGTTTGTAAAATCTCTTTAGTGGTACGTTCTAAGTGTTATTTATTTATGTCAAGGATGTCTAATTGTTATTTGTGAACAGAGGCATGTCCATTTTGTAGAAGAGTCCGAGAGGCCATGACAGAGCTTGACCTTTCGACAGAGGTGGGAGACACTTCGGACACTTTCTTTCTCCTGTGTTTTAGATGCAACAAATTCCAGTGAATCCTTTTCCTTGCTTTATCTTGGCACAGCTGGTGTCAGCATTTAAATGGAAATATCCTTAAATTCATTGTTTTAAAAATATAATCTCAATATTTTATTTTTCCATTAAGAGATTAGATATTGACTATCATAAGTAGTTCCCTCTTATCCATACATGACATTTGCTTATTCACAAGTTCCAAACGTAGCAAAAGGAAGAGACTTGAAGTATTTGATATTCCATTAAATGATTTGATGCTATATCCAAAATTTTAATTAAATCCCATTTGCTCCTTACTAAACTTGATTTATATAAATGTCATGCTTGAGGTAAATTAACATGGAAATGACAGGACAGCGCATAAAATTCCTGTCATTGTTGGTTTACATTTCCTTCATTTAGATTAAGGTACTTTCTTGACTATTATGCAGGTCTATCCTTGTCCAAAAGGCTCTTTAAGACACAGAGGAATGGTCAGAAAAATTGGCGGCAAAGAACAGTATGCATTTTATTTTTTTCATATGAAGGTTCAATTGAAAGTAAGGATTGAAGGTGTCCAGTTAATTGGTTTAAACATATGCAATTTAAGTGCCACATAATCTTCATAATCATCATCATCATCATAAATGCTAGAATCTCATCTATTTGGGGTTGACTTTTCGAGTTCTTTTCTTCATTTGACTCTATTATAAACTATACAGTCAGTCAATCTTCTATTTGACATATCTTTCTTTATCCCTTCTCTCCATTTTTCCAATGTCCTCCTCTCCTCCTTGTGCCTGCTATATGTTACCTCTCAACTTTATTCACTGGGGCATTGTCTGGTCTACTACTAGTTTAAGTGCCACCTAAGTGCTGTAAAAACTGACGCTTCAGACAAGGATGCCCATACTCTCTATTTTTATTTGTGCATGTGTTCTTTGATAGATGTGAACTTATGAAGGGTTTCTTGCAGGTTTCCTTTCCTGGTTGACCCAAATACTGGCATTTCAATGTTTGAGAGCGGTAAGTTACTAGGATGTATACCACACGAAAAGAGAAAAAATCTTGTAGTGTGTGAAAATGATTAGTTTTAGTACTTTCAGGGATTTCTGTACCCTTTTTTTAATGATGGGATTTGTGTACCTTTCTTTTCATGTATTAATCAATGTTAGTAGGACCACTTTTCATGCTTTGATGCATTGTGAACTTAGCTGGTAAATGTTGAACATGGTCAAGTTCCATCAGATGTTGAGTCCTGTTACTTTGTAGGCTCTGTATCACTAGGACTCATCCAACAATTATGGGTTTTGTTTTATTTTATATCATTATGTTTATTTTATATTTTTGTTGTTACTGTTGTTATGGTAAGAAGCCACACTGGTTGGCGAGTGGGAGATAAGAATATCAGCAGCGCATGACCTAGTCTTGGACTCTTTACCAACCCTCGTAGAAACACCAAAGCTCTAATCAAAGCAACTAAAGACCTAGGAGGAAATGAACTTTGTGTATACTAGTTATTTAGCAATTATTAGTTTTTTATTCCACTTTTGGTACGTTTATATGATAATATATACGAAAACCCTTTGTAAATACCTCAGCAAAAAACCAGGTAGAAACTGTGTAAAGTGATCCAACCTGGAAGGTCTGAAGCCAAATTTGGTTTGATTATACCAAGTAATACTACTAAAACTCCTGTTGAACCTTGGTGTCCAAAGAAAAAGAGCCTTACATGGCTGAAGGATTTTTCAGTCATGCGTCATACAGCATTATGCCGGCAGGCCATCTTTTCTTGCTTTTAAGAAAAGATCCTCTGTGTGCAGGCAGCATTATGCCTGCAGGCCATCTTTGCTTACTTTTAAGAAAAGATCTTTTGAGTGCATGCCTTTTGTGTCAAATTCAATTAAAAAATGGACAGGTTGTAAGGCGAACCTACATTCCCTTATTGGTGAAATATGGATATTTGTAGGTTTCAAAGATGGAGATAAGAATTCTACGCGATGTTGACGATGAGATGAACACTGATAGCTACGTCAACAACAGATGATACTGTTGATATTACTGAGAAATGTTATTACTCATTTTTTTTATCCTTTTTCATATTTAAGATTATTGCATGCCGATGTAAGATCTTGTTTTCAATAAATTCATTACTATGCACTTTCACGGCTAAACCAAATTTGCATCTTAAGTGAAGACCTCATTTTGTAATTTACAATACTCAGGTGATATTGTGAAATACCTATTCCAGCAATATGGCCAAGGAACAAAACCTTCTGTTGGCCTCTTGGAGAGGTACTACCTTCCAACACTTGTTTCTTTCTTTTCTTTTCTTTTTCTTCCATGCAAGCATAATTCTTATAAAAACTATTCAGAGTTAAGGTTGTTCCTCTCCTTAACATTTTGAAAGCAGAAATATTCTCTCTTGATTATGAGAACATTTAGGGAATGTCTCCTGAAAAATCTTGATAATTTTCTCTGCTCCAAAAAAGGAGAAGGATCGAAAAACAGCCTAGAGAACACTTAGATACCACGTTCTACACATTTATTGGCATCATTTGAGGTGGTGGTATAACAATCTTAATAAAATTTTGTCAACTTTGCTGCAAGATACTGAAGTGGATAGATTGAACCTTATGCAACAATTAGTTGGAGGTGACAAATATCCTAGTTTCAGTGGTTGATGAGTAGACAGCAGTGTTACCCATTAACTTAGAGAAGCAGAATATTGACCTATCTGTTCTCTAGTGAAAAATTATATTTACAGAATTAGTAAGTGGCAGGTGGGGTCTAATGCTGCCTCGAGCTTTGTTGAAGCAAGCTGACTCTAATGTTAAAGTGACATTCAATGTAAGTTAGAACTTTGTATCTGGGGACTAAAAACATACTTATTTTTTTTTAACCAAAAGAACCTTTGTAACTCTATACTCATTTCTTGAACACAGTTCTATAACAGACATCCAAGATATACCAGTAAGGCAGTAACCCTTGTCTCCCTCATCCTAAACGATGTGCATATTTTATTATAACATAGATATCAGTGGTAAAAACTGATAGGTCAGAACATGGACCAGAATAAAAATCATTATCACTGATATGCTTGTAATATGGAAGTCATGCCAGCCAAGTATTAGTAGATATCTCAGCATATATCAAACTATATGGACAAAAATAGAAAAAAAAATTGACTGGTATCGCAGCCAAGTTTCTTTATACCAATATATACCAGATATATAGCTGTCATCATCATCTTTGCCATTTTCGTGATTCCATATCACTATCATCTTGGTTGTTGCGTTAATTATCTAATGCTTTGGGTTAACAATATCTCTGTAATTATCTCTGTGGCTAAAGTTGATTCTTTCGCTATTAATGCAGCACATTGTTCACAGGATGGATGCCCACAATCCTTCGAGCTGGTAGGGGGTTGACATTATGGACAAGAGCCAAATCAGAACCACCCCCAGAAAAGCTAGAACTTTTCTCATATGAAAACAACCCAGTAAGTTTTATCTTATGTTCTTGGATACACAAACTGCTTGAAACCAAAAATGGTATTGTTGGCAGTCAAAGACTCGTCAACTCCATTGCCACAATGGTGCTTCTCTCAAGTATTTTCTGTTGTCGACTTTGAGGAACACTTGGATCTTT
The DNA here is from genome assembly GCA_022113865.1 of Chimonanthus praecox. Classification (NCBI taxonomy): domain Eukaryota; kingdom Viridiplantae; phylum Streptophyta; class Magnoliopsida; order Laurales; family Calycanthaceae; genus Chimonanthus; species Chimonanthus praecox. Next base: position 11,065,424 of record CM039095.1, on the reverse strand, counting down.
CGGTACACAAAACTTTTTGGAAGTAGTTGGATTGTGTAGACTGGAGTTGATATTGAGGGCAAAAGGGAGAGGACAGAAATTGAGAAGAGAGAGAGGGGAAAAGAACTGTTATCCCAGGTGGGCAGAACCTTTTCCCCTTTTTTTAATTATTTTTCTAAAAATGAGTAAAACACAGAATGTTCTTTATGAAATGAACGATGTAACATAATCGCTCCGATTTTGATCCAACGGCTTGTGTTGATGTGCACGGGGTCACTAAGGGATGCATCCTCAAATTCTGGGATTGGCTTTCCAATAACACAAAATTCAAATAAATAAAAGAATTTCACTTAAATATGCCGAAATTACCTTTCTACCTATTGTCAATGGTTTCACTTCTAACCATGTATGATAAGTTTAGGTCCTCATGGATTCAATAAGGAAAACCCTGAATTTGAAGTCATTTGGAGGTCCCTAAATATTCCAGATAATTTAGGGCCATCTTTAAAATGTATGGGTTCATGAATCTTTTATTGTACCATATATGGTTGGAGCATATTTGTGGGTGCTTAAAACCACTAGTATGGTTGGATCAATTTGCCATGTATCTGCAATTATCCCTTACCATTTTGAGAAAAGGAATCCAGATACACATGTAGCTGCCTCTTCTTCTCTCTTCAACAAGTTTTCTCACTAATCACTTGGAAAAAAGAAAAGGGAATTGGAATTTAAGTTTTTGGCTCTTATAAATTAAATATTTATATGAGTAACTAGAATCTAAATATACAAATTTATAGTGCAATTTCATTTGAGACATGCACTCGTTGAAGGCATTTATATATGGAATTACCTGTTTTTTTCCTTTTTAATCTTTTGCAGTATGCAAGGATTGTTCGTGAAGCACTCTGTGAATTGGAACTTCCTTACATCCTTCATAACGTGGGAGAAGGGTCAAAAAAATCAAAGTTACTCCTTCAGATATCAGGTTCCAATGAGGTAGTCCTTTGACTGTATCTTCAGAAACCACCTTATACTTTTAAAAATGACTGAGATCACCATAAATTCCAAAAAAGCTTTACATAGAAGTTGATTTTTTTTTTTTTGTTCAAACTCATCTTGACTACTATTCTCAATTAAGGGTATCTTTGTTATCTTTTGCCCTTCGAGACACACCAACATGTGGGGTATTTTAAATTCGACATTGATGGGTGCAGCCAGAGGGAAACTGGGCCCAACAGGGATTAGGGGTGTGCTACAGGATCGTGTGGGCAATTTGTTAACCTTCTTTACTGAACCCGTTGGTTTTAGAGACTAATGAGGCTGAACTGCGTGCAATTAGCAGAGCACCATCTCTGTTGGTAGAGGAGGTCCATGAGTCGGATAACTTTATTGTGAAGGAGATTCCACCAATGCCATTGCTTGGGCTTTCAAAAGGAGGAAACCCCTTGGAGGCTTCTTCTGATTGCAAGGGATATTTCTTCTTTGTAAGGGTAGGCTCATGTCTTTCTGGCAGGTTAAAAGGTCAACTAATGGGGTGGCTGATTTCTTATCCAAAGTGGGGGATGAACCGCTTTAAGGGTTATGGGGACTTGAAGTAGCGTAGCGCCAACTGATAGCTGATAGAGCAGATAGATAGAGTGCGGGGCCTCGTTTGAGTCGAGTCGTCGTGAGCAGAACCGTTTCTTTCTACTGTCGTACTATGACACAAAGGCGAACAACATTCTGTTGTACAACTACTTTTGTATAGTTACAAAGGTAACCAAAGGTTGACTTTGGTTACTATTAGGCCTTTGTAAGGGTAACCGGTAGGTGACTTTTGAATCAAAGTAGCGACGGCCGACTACAAGTGATACTAGAGAGAGGGCCTCACGATGACTGAAAGGAATGAGCGGACCTGATCTCTGTGGATCAGAGCGGGGCAGCGGTCGAAGAAGGTAGCTTGCTTCTATGTTGTAGTAAAAGCAACGGGAATTGTTGTATGGTGGTTTTGGGTCCTTTTGGATAATGATTCTCATCTTTTTGTAGAGGATCAGTATATACCTCTTATATTGTACCTTCTTTTCATGGAATACAATTGTGAATTTTTCAATATATATATATATACCCCAGTCTGTAGTATCTCTCCCACTGAACCCACTGAATGCACACTGTAGCCTACTTTTTTATAGGCCACCTGTTACAAGCTGCTATGTGTCCAGATTGTCTGACTGGTGATTTAGGGGCCAATTCACACTCAATTAGGATAACTGTCCAAATCACCAGATCTTAAGCCAAAGTTTGCATTAAATGAAGTTGGTATTGTTGGGTGTTTCTGAATAGAAATTAGTTTCCTCTAGAATTTCCGATTCAATTAGCTTTTGGATAAAGTATGAATGAAGCATTTGATCATAAACCAAGCACATAAATAAACAAGATGAACTGTTTTGCATGGTTTACTGTGTGAGCTATTTGCCATTTCATCATTTATTAGTTGGTTATTTTTAATGATTTCATCAGCTGTTAGTCAAGAACATGTCGGAATATCCGGTTGAAAATTTTTGAGGGACCAGTAAGCCTCAAGAAGAGTGATTAAACACAACTCACACTACTGTAGGATCTGTTTGGATACATGAAAAGTATTTTCTTGAAAAATAACCATTTTTAAGCTAAAAATAGAAATGGCTTTAAAAAAATTTAGTTAAGAAAATGGTTATTTTCCAGGAAAGTACTTTCATTCACGTACTTTGGTTTTCCACAAACTATTGCAGGTGAGTAGAATCTGCACTGTGGGGAAATTGAGGTTGTTTTTTGTCCAGAGTGTAAATTACAAGTGCAAGTAGTTTATGTTTGCTTTCTCAATTCTCATGTTTTAAACAACTCGAGTCCAATTGTAGGCTCATCTTAAATAGGCCTTTCACTGATCAACAGCATTCTTTATTGCAGGTGCCTTATCTTATTGATCCCAATAGTGGAACACAATTAAGCAACTACAGGAAGATCTTATCTTACCTATTTCAGACATATTCTGGCACAGATTAACCTTGTATCAGCTTGTGCTCATCAATATAGAAAACTCTCTGTACAATTTGATTTATATGCATGTAATTGCTTACAAGATTTTTGCAGTTTTCAGTATACCAGACTATTGAAGGGTTTTGCAGTTCTTAGTATTCTGCAAGCTCCAACTGTTTTCATCAAGGGGTTACACTTTGAGGTTCTTTCGAATGGTTCGTTCTCATGTTTCACCCAAGAAATAGATCTCAATGCTTTACCTTTGAATCACTTTCCCTTATTTATTAAATGTAATCCGCAGTTGGGTTGTCTCATTTGTTTCATTTGGTAGGGCAAGAGGAAGGTTGGACTAGGTGGACAGCCAATTAATGATTGGATTGCTTTGAAGCCCAATCCATGTTTGTTGTGCCACAGTAGAAAGGATGTCTTTCAGCATATTTCTTTGCAGGATACTGATATAGTGGAACCTGAGGCTCATTACGCTGTTATGGTTACTGGTCGTCTGGACTTAATGCCCTTAGATTGGAAACGTTTGGATAGGAAGGGCTCAGGAGACGCTTGAAACTGAGACAGACAATTGCAGTTGATCCTTTAATCTTGACAGTTGAACAAGACCAAGTTGTTATGTTGAAATTTGAATACATACTATAAGGTAGCAATCCTACAGCATCTTGGTTTTGAGTCCAGAGGTGGAATACTCATGCTGTAAGGTAAAATGTGCCAGCAGATCCAGAGGGCTGCTTGGGCGAATTCTGCTACTTCTGCAATTTGGTGAGCACATAAAATAGCATTTTTCTGCATTGCAGGTTTAGAATTATTAGCCAGACTGTATGAAATTTTTATAGTAACTTTAGTGGTTTAAAGGATAGTGAGGGTAACTCACAGGAAAAATAGGAAACAACTTTGTTGTATATGATGATAAGTTCAAATACTTGGATTATGGTAGAATCCCAAGGAGATTTTGACTTAGATATAACGAATATGATAGGAGCAAAGTGGGCAAGATGTAGACAAGCTATTAGGATCTTGTGCGATAAGAGTATTTCTTTGCCTAAAATGATGATTTTATAAAACAATTATTAGATTTGCAATACTTTATGGAGCTGAGTATTTGGCAATGAAACAAAGTCAGAACAACAAAGATCTGTATGTTACGTTTGACGAGTGATTTAACTTTAAAGGTTAGAGTTAGAAATGAATGCATTCTGATAGTTTTAAGAGAGCTCTAATAGATACAAATTGAAAGATATTCGTTTAAAATGATTTGGTCATATTAGTAGAAAACCAAACAAAGCTCTGGTGTATAGAATGGAGGGGTTATGGATCTAAGACACTAGGAGGAAAGGACGATCTTTGAAAATATTGAAGGAATGAATAAAAAAGGATATAATAGACTGTGGGTATGTTTTATGATATGGTTAATTGGAGAAAAATAACTGATGAACTCGACTGATGATGATGAATAATATATAAATTTCATAATCTATAAGTGCTTGGGCTTTGGAATTCCAAACTAACATTTCCTAGTTAGATTTTTTTTTTTAATTCCGGATTTCAAACTATGCATTCTAGGATTATAGTTTTGTGACAGAGAATTCCCCACAACTACCCAAATCTAAGAATCGATCTACTTTAGTTAAAATAGATCCTTTTATGAATTCAATTCCTGATCTCTACTATCAAATTGGGGAGGCCTTCTTGATCTTCAACCAAAGGGTTGGACCAAGGCAAAAGCACTGCCATACAATAATAATGTGAGACTAGGTTTTTCTTCTAAGCCATCACTTGGTTCCAAATGAGTAAAACAGACAGTAAAAACACTGCATGCGATTTTAATGGAGATCATTGTTGAGTAATCAAAATTCAGTCTTATTATTGTTAACACATTGCCGTTAGATGAGGGTTCAAAGCATGATTTAAAAATTAAAAAAAGAAGATATTAGGCGAGTTGGTCTGAGTTGAGTTGAGAAACTCATCCAAATTACTTGATACGATAAAACTTTGAGTTTGAGTTTGAATTTCGAGTTTTAGAACAACGATTCAAAACATGAATTTGAGTTATTGTTGCCAGACCATCAAATAATTGGTATCAGCAAGTAGGATGAAGTTCATGGGCCCAACATGCATGGTTAGCGTCTACCTCAATTTTTTTTTTTACTCTAATTTATAATTAATGGCCAAGTCAAACTGAGACTATAACATGGCCTCAACATGTATAAGACTAAAATCATGGGGCTGCCTCACTCTAGATCTTACATCTGCCAAGGAAACATTGAATATATTGGGGTTTTTTCATATTTCAATCTACTATATAATCGCAATATTAAAAAGGAACCTTCTGCAGCAAGGAGGAGGAATTTACCTTTATTAAGCATAAACAAACAAATAATTATGGCTTAGGAAGGGATATGAAGTTTGATGGTTCAACAGAATTATGGCCAAAGAAGTTCAAAAACAAAAATCAGTCATTTTACCTAATACTGTTAGGCCCAGGATTTTCACCACTAATCCTGACAATTATTGAAATTTAAAATATATGATATTTTAAGGCAAGCCATACAAACACTGGGTTTTCTTTCTTTACACACCTTATTTCAAAAAATCGAGTGAAATTACCATTTTGCCCTTTCGTTTTTAAAGGAAAAAAATACTCATCATTCGAACAAACGTGTGGTTTGTTCGAATGGGTTCCTTCGAATGATGGATGTGGAGTGAGATTTTTAAGTGAGCCCGTTTCTTGATCGATTTTACAAACAATTCTTCTACTTTAAATTTTATGAACTCTGGTACTGATTTTAAACGAAAAAGGTATAGTTTTGGGCTTAAAAATTTGTACCAAAAGAATTAAGGAAAATGACCTTCCTTCTTAATTCTTTGGGTACAATATTTGAAGTCGAAAACTATACCCTTTTCATTTAAAATCAGTTCCAGAATTCATACAATTAAGAATAGATGAATTTTGATACCTTGTTTTTAAAAATACGTCGAGAAATCGCCTCCCTGCCAACTGTAAACTTTGCGCATGTGGCTCAGGTTTCTTGAACTATGTTTACAAATAAGGTATCAAAATTTATCTATTCTGAATTTTATGAACTCTGTGAATGATTTTAAATGAAAAGGGTATAGTTTTGGGCTTCAAATATCGTACCTAAAAAATTAAGAGGGAAGGCCATTTTTCTTAATTTTTTGGGTACAATTTTTGAAGTCCAAAAATATCATTTTCACTTAAAATCAGTCTCGGAGTTCATAAAATTCAAAGTAGATGAATTTTGATACCTTGTTTGTAAAAATCGGTCGAGAAACGGGCTCGCTTGAAAATCCCACACCAGAGACATCGTTCGAAGGAACCAGAAGGAACCATTAGAACAATTCATTCGAACGAACCACACGTTCGTTCGCATGATGCGTACAATCGTTTTTTCCTTTAAAAAATGGTAATTTCACTTTTTTTTTGAAATCGGGTGTGTAGAGAAAGAAAACCCGGTGTCATATGGGTGACCTATTTTAAATGGAGGGAGATCTAGGGCTGAGACTATTTCTGTATGAATATTTCTTACTTTTTCACCATTTCAAATAGAGCTACATAAACAACAGCACACATCTAAACATGCAGAAATTACTCAATAAAATTAGTGTTTTTAGTCCTGGCAATTGGGATGAGGAGCTAACATCCCTGCAACTAAACGGGTGGGTCAATTATAGGATCAGAACCCATCATAAAATGAGTAGTGTCCACATAGCTTTTCCATTTGGAAAATCTTATTTGATGCAAGCAATGGTCGACTAGGAATCCTTGTCTGTACCCAGGATGCTCCAATCCAAATTTCAATCTATAAAAGAAACAAAATAGAATTCAAAGGAGTTGAAATGAAGATCAGAAATCCAGCTTACGAAGGGAAAGTCCTAAGTTCAATTTCCACTATCTCAAAGGGTCACTCTCCGTAGAGTTACCCATTGTGTGTGGGTGAGGAGGCTTGCACATGTCCAAAGGATTAGTCGGGTGCTCTATGAGGCCTGCACACCTTGATTATAATAAAATAGCAAAACATAAAAATAAAAAGAAATTTTCAGCCACTTTGAAGAAGCTATGAGATTTTCCTAAAGTTCAAACATCTATGATGCAAAGCATTTTATGTCAGAAATTTGTTATGCATCGTCTAAAAGGGCAAAAAAAGAAAAAAAAGGTCTTGCAGCTATCAGCTTCAAACTGTATATGCTCCCTCAATCCTCTATTTTAGTTGTCTCATTTTAAAAATTTGTATTTTTTAAGGAGCTTGAATTTGACTTTAAACCACCATGCAGCTGAGAGGTAATTCTCATCCATTTCAACACACTTTATGCTACTCCAATATAAATGGGACAACTATTTTGGGACAATTCCAAAATTCATATGAGACAACTAAATTGGGACAAAGGGAGTAATTTCTAATCTCTAATAACGGGCGGATTCCAAAACACATGAACAGCTGGAGCATAAGAATCCAAATTATTATCAAGGCATTAATCACTCGTCTGTCTCTACGACTTATATAGCAGTGGCAGGACAAGCAATCTTACCAGATAAACAGACATGATCACCCATAGTTGTTCCCTCTAATACCCATTGTTGATCAAACTGAAAGACCTTTTTTTTTTAAGTATTTTTTTGAGAAAAGGCAATTTTAGATCAGTTGAGCATCAAATAAAGGCATTAGACAACATTTTCATTATGTATTGAGGTGCTTGACATGTATTTAAGACTGAGAGTTGGGTTCTTCTTCAGAAGAGAACAAAACAAAACACCTATAGATTGAGACTGATACTGTTACCACTTATACAATTTAAACATCAAGTAACAAAACCACTAACTAAAATGTTTTAAGGGTAAAAAGAGGAAACTACTAATCTTTGTAAGCCATTACAAATCCAAACCACATAAAAACTAAGCGCCGGTCTGAGGAGTAATCAGTGGATACTCATACCTGTTCAAGAAGATGCAAATGGGATTACCTGGTGATGGAGGATTGTTTTCCAGCACTAACTTGTAAGGACCTGCTTTATTGTAGGTATCATCTACTGATGCAGATAACACTTCAACATGTTCAAGGCCCACCTGCCTCATTATTAGATCCATATTCTCCTGAAGCACCTCAATTTCACTGAATGGTAGCTTCAAATCCAGAGCATGAGGACCAACAGACAGTGCCTCATCCTTCTTGAACTTTAAGAAAGACATGCAGTTCTTCTGGATCTCCTTGAAGTTTCCCAGACTTTCCTTCAATGTGGCAAGAATCTCTTGATCAGGTGCAAATGTCCGGCTAGCATGGTTATACTTACTTTGAAGTATCCTCAAGCAAGTCTCTTTCCAACCATCATACTGTTCATTAACATATATTAGGCCTATGGATGGCTTGTTTTCTTCTGCTGTAAGAGTCAGAGCACCCTTTTTAGCTTTCTTTGGGCCTAAAACTTGCTTCTGAAGCAACTTTCTCATTGAAGCTATTGAATCCTGCAAATACTTATTAGCCTTCTTGAGAGTGAGGTGTGGTGAATCGGCTGTTGGTCAACCTGCTTTTACAACAAAGCCATCCATTTTCAAAAGTTCTTTCCATACATGTTCTGCATAGTGCGGGCAAATAGGTGTGATTAGTCGTGTCTGTACGTCCATAAACCGCCATAACAAGTCTCGATTCATGCCTAGAATGCCACAAGAAAACCTGTATTCATCTCTAGCTGCCTGAATGTCATAAAAGCCTGTTTTGAGGGCTTCTCTAAACATGAAATCCTTGTAATGTTCCTCAGTCATCTTAACAGCAATGTTTATTTCATTGGCAAACACACGATCTGCATAAGTAGATGGGGGTTCTGTCCTCAAGGATGATTCTGCAGCCAATATCTCTTCCATCCATGAGATTTCTTTTGTCAGCCGTGGGATGGCAGCATTGGCTGTCTCAAAAACAAAGTTTGCATCATCCATTCCATCCCCAGCATCAGCCAAGGAGAATCGTACAGCATCACTGGAAAATTTCTCTATAGCCTGACGTATGGTCCTGAAATTACCTGTGGACTTGGACATCTTTTCAGAGTTGAGCATGATGTGCCCATTACATCTGAACGCACGGGGCCAGTGATGTTTGGGTAGAAGAGCAGTGGTTGTAGATGCAAAATGTCAGGTGATTCTGAATCAGGTCTCTACCAGACGCTCGTATATCAAAAGGGTACCAGTATTCAAATTCTTGCTTCATTCTGTTAAGAAGAGATGAAGGAATCTCTGATTTGGGAAATGGCCCACCGCTGAAAAGAAAGTCCCAAACAGCATCTGTCATCTGTTCAGGCTTAACTAAAGATGTATCTGATCCATACATATCCCCATTCTGTAACAGATGGGCAATAGTATAATATGCCATGTAAAGGGTAGAATCTGATAGTGACTCAACAAGGAACTGCTCATCCCAGGGAAGAGTGTACCAAGCCCAAATGACCGTGAACAAGCCCACTGCGTCAACCAGCTCAAGGTATGCTCAAAACCATGTCGTGCCTCATCACAGTACAGATTCATATTCGACAAACACTCCTCAGCCTGTTTCTTCCACTCAGGTTCCCCATAAGTAATGTACCACTGATCAGTGAGTGCCACCACACACTCATCGCCGGATCTCGACATGACCTTTTTCTCAGGTTCACTGTACATAACTGCTTGGCCTGTTTCTATAAGTATGGACCTTATCAATGGCTTGCTTCCTGAACCTTCTTCCCCTTCAATTCCCCAACAAGCATTGTTCCATCAGTGAAGCCTGTCAAGTGTCAACCTTTTTGCTTCTGCCAGCTTTAGTTTCTCATTTTGGCTCTTGATCTTCAAATCAATGCATACCTTCTCTGCAGATTTGTCCCCAAAATCAGGGATGTAATGATGGGTACAACATCAAAGGGTAGAACCCATTCATCCTTCACACCATACTTCTCTCTGAGACGTGGTTTTGATTTCAAATCAAGTAAAGCTATATAATCATCAGGTGAGTCACTTGGGACACTGGTCACAATTCCTGTACCCTTATCTGTTAAAATTGTCAGCATGGGAAGAGCATATATTATTTTGTTGAATGCAAGTGGCGATCTTAGGGGCAACCCAATCAAATCCTCTCCAGTCAGATCAAGCAAGCAAGTTGGCTTCTCCGGGATTTTAGACAATTTTTGATACGCAAGGTTCAGTGCAGCCCGCTTGGCGATGATAAAAACATCTTTCTCATTGATTTCGAAAGCTCCACATTTCCCCTCAGGCAAGACCCATGAATTTGTTTGTCCATACATGGTTTCTGGTCTCAATGTTGCAGCTGCCAAGAAAACACGCCTTCCTTCCAGTGCTTTCAGCTTTGGTGGGAAAGGAGGCACCACTTCCATTTTGATGAGGGTATACTCTTGTGGTTGAACACCTTCACCCAACACTCTGTCATGATCAGCACATGGTTGGCCATCTAAGGGAGAATAAATGGTGTATCTCATATCCTTGACAATCTTCCCCATCGCCTTCAATTTCCTCATCTGCCATTTAACAAAAGAATCATAAAATGGATTCATGTCTATAGTGATAAAAGAACGCCGCCAGTCACAACCTAAACCAAAAGCCTTCAAGTCTTCTTTTGCTAGAGGTGGGAAATAGCTCAGCCAATGATATGGATCTATGAATTTAGCAATCTCACTCTCAGTAATATCCAACATCCTCATGATCTCCCACTGAAACTTGTCTCCACCAGATTTTGATGTAGCTTTAGACCTCTTACTTTTGAACTTATCATGTTGAACCTGCTCTGTATTTTCTTCCTCAGGTTTACCTGCATTACTAACTTCTTCACTGTTGTCATCCCCCACACAAGGAAATATAGGTGGGTTTCCAAATTGTTCAATCTCCCGTGCAAGTTTATCTGCTGAAGCCTTAACTGGCATTCCAGTGCAATGAAAAGCAAAAGGCAGCAGAACATTGGCACCTCTTAATCTATGATAAGCAGCAGAGAATTCAAGCTTGGAGAGAGAAAATGCATGACCTAAATGAAGTGAGCCATTCATATAAGGATAAGGAAAATTCCCAAAAAAACTTTCACCCGGACCCGGAGGCTTATCATTGGAATCAGCCTTGAAAACGTCATTTTCTTCCCATCTTTTCTGAACAATGGCCTGTATCTTCAAGAGCTGATCCCTCTTTGCAAAACTCTTTCCACCCTCTCTGTTTGATGGCATTTCTTTCCTGATAATTGACAAGAAATGTATTAGGAAAAATATTATGTGAGAGTTATATCAAGAACAAACTTAAAGCAGAATACATTGATCTCAAACTGAACACCTATTATCGATCATCATCATCATTGTAGGGCCACTAGTCCCATCTATCTAGGTTCATCTTTTTTAGTCCTACTTCCCCACTACACTCCATTCAAAGTCATAGACTTTGTCACTTTGCAGTCTACATGTCGTTTTTTATTCCCTACAAGTCATGTCTTTAAAGGCCTTCCTTTTCTCATTGAATCATTACTAGTAGATTCAACTGATAAAGGATAGGATCGGATTTAATGTATACTCATGCCTTCAACATAGAAATAAGGAATTCCTTAAGATCTGACACGAACCCAATATAAATCCAAAAAAACCCGAACTCAAAAAACACCAATGTCTAAAGAGATCCTGGATCAACTTCAACAGAATAACAACTCTTGATCATTCACCCAGGATTGACGGGCAAACAGAGTTTCAAAAGGATGAACAAAACCGCAAAATTCTTACCGGAAGAATGGAATGAAGTCGATAACTTCCTTAGGTGAAACTGACCCCATACAAAATTCACGAAAGAAACTAAGAATTCTAGAATTGAAATTCTTAATTCAATTCCAAGAACTAAAAATTAAATTCATCCACCTGACAATGACCCGATTGAAGATGAAAGGGACCCAATTTAGTGAAATTGAAAAGTTTGCTCTCTGAATTTATGCTCGGATTGATGGAGGGAAGTGCGGGCCCAGAGACGATTCATTGGACCCACTTGCCGCAGAAACAGAGTTCATTTGCATCCGTTTTGGACCTGGGCCCATTTGGAGAAGAGTTGGACCTCCATGGCCGATGAACCCGAGAATAGAAGACCCTTCCTTGGGAGCACTGTCATTCTGGTCAAGAATGGACCGACCTGTTGACGTTGGAACCGAATTAAAAGGGACGATTTTAGCAACTATATTAGCCGCATGTGATGAGATCAGAAACAAGTTAAAAAACAACAGGGGAAACTCAAGAATTTTTCCCTAGGAAATCCTCTGCAAACAACAAAGGAAACCAAGCTAACTTTATTAGCACCAGACGGGTCTGAGTGAGTAACACAGAAGAAGAAAGAACAGGAACGGATGGCTGACATGGAAGATTTCAGAATACTTTTTCATCCGCAGAACTCCAATTCAGTAAATTCAAAAAAAAACACTCAGCTAAAGAAACTACTCTCAGCTAAAAACTGCAAATTCATAAACCAAATTTTATTCAGGAAAATCATACTTCAGTCTCATTTTGAGCCTGAAAAACCCATTCTCAATAACCGTTTATGCTCTAAAACATGCAAATGTAATGAAGAACAAATAAGTAACTAGTAGAGAAACAGAGACTGGGCAGCAGATCAGAGAACAGGGCGAGATGAACAAGCCTGGGCATGCAAAGAATAAAAAGAATTAGAATGCCAAGAGTGAAGGTGCTGATGAAGACCAAGACTTAGAATGTCATAATCTGAATTAAAAAATAACAATAAGAATAAATAATCATGTTGACATGGAGAAGATGCATAATACGGGAAAATGAAGATTGGGGAAGAACTGGGTCACTGAATTGGAAAATATATATGTAGTAATAGTAGTAGTACTAGAAGAAGAAGATGATGACGACGACGACAAAGAAGAAGAAGAAGAAAGAGAGCATACCTGGATCTGCTGATTTCGTAGTCTGAACTTTGATGCAGCAGAGTTGAACCAAGGAACAACGGAAGACGAATCCTGGCTTTTACGCGCGAAAATGGTTTTTTATATTCTAACTTATTAACTATCTATTATGTGGAATTTATGTTTTACTACTTAATTTTTGCTCATTTAAGGGTACTGAATAATTTTTTTTTGTAAACTTGAATATAGTTAAAATAATTAGTTTAAGTTGTAGAATTTTAAAATGGATAACCCATGTTGAAATAATTGAATCGCGAGAACTTCGTAATGTTAGTTTACTTTCCTAACATTTGAGAATGACATGAGATTTATTAATCTTACAAAATTAAATAAAAATTATTGATATAATAAATAATAAAATTCAATCTCAAATAAGCAACTAGATATAAACTAAAGTAAATAAAAGTATAAAGCCCTTATTTCTAATATCACTTTATAAATAAAATTTAATTTTCATAATAATAAAAATTGCAATCTTTACTTTATTTTGATAAATTATTTTTCTAATAAATAAATTGATATATCATTAAAATTAAATTGAATCATGAAAATCTCTAACTCAACTATATCATATAGAGTTCTCATTTTCAAATTAATTCATCTGAAAACAAGAAAAGTTAATACTCAAGTTGCAATAGAATAAGGTCATCAATGATAATTTCTTTACAGTAGAAAGAAAGTAAGTAAAAAAGTTTTCTGGTCAATAATATGGAAATTGAGATTTTAGGTGTAAAAAAATACAAACAGTTTATAAAGAATAAACCTTACACATTCTAGACTGAGTACACAAAACTATGGTCCAACTGTTTTGATCATTTACTAAAAAAATATTTTTTTTGCCTTTTTCAGTATTAGTTCATTTTCATGGAGTGAAAGTTAACCATCTCGGATTATAATTGAAATTCAATGAATCACTCTGGTCTTCATTTTCTTGAGATAAAACAAATCAATGAATAAATATTTTATTTATAATAATTAATTCAACAGTCATAAAATGGGTGAGAAAACCATGGAATGGGCTCTAATGCTCTATCACCGTTGTACAAAGAATCATGACACTGGAATACGAATGTTATTCTAATTCTATTGTCTTCAATAAAAGCAAAGAAAGTGGGAAATCTTTCCTATAGAATCATAGGAAAAAAAAAGCCAACAGTTCAGTCCTAAACAAGCCATCTTTGGTTTTATAAATTTTTTTGTTTAGAACTGGTTTTTGAATCAAATTATCATCCAACAGTTCGACCCTAATTATATTTCCTTTTTTAATTTTTTTTACTAGTAGTTGGAAATGTCGATTTCGATCAAATACTCAAATTTAATCTAAATTTTAACAATTTGAAATTTAGTAAAATAAAAAAATCTGAATTTTAGACTTAATATCAACGTTCGAATTAAGTTTAAATTGAATCGAATTGTTATTTAAAAGATCTATGATCTAGATCTGAGATCAAATTCAGTTTTTCTTAGTTCTTTTATACTAAATTATATGTCAGAGATGATGCTACACTTACTCTTAAATTATACATTTTTAAGAGTTAGTTAAAATCAGAATCAAATCACTAACACAAGGATACATTTAATTTATTTTTTTGTGAAAATAATTTAATTAACATCTATAAAGTCTCCTCTCTTTTTCCCACTTCTACTTGCACCCTTTCATTTCACACTACAACCATTTTCAATCTTTAAGACATTGCCAAACCACAGCTCAAATTGAACGTTTTAAATCTCAAAAAACAAAAATCCAAGCAAAGAGAGAGAGACAGAGAGAGCAAATACAAGAATAAGTTGAACACCAAATTCACACTCAAGAGTATGAAATTAAAATGTTTCAAGCATATAAACTAAAGACCAATCACTTTTTTAAGCCTTAAAAACACTACTTTTAGGTGAATTTTTAATAGGCATAAAGGCAAGATCATGCTTCATACTTTTGTAGATGGGCAAAATCAATCTTTAGCCTTGAAAAGCCCAATGGGCAAGGGGTGAGCTCAGGCTTTTATATATCTAAACGGGTTGGGTAGAGAGAAGAAAACCCATCCCAAGCCTAGCCTTGTACAAGCCCATCCCGCCTTGAAAGGAGGAAGAATCCGAAGAATACATTTTCTCCAATAATCAGAAAAGGATACACATAATGGGTAGAGCACTATTCCGAGACTTGAAAAGGATCTAATGATTCATAACTTCATAATATTGATATGAAAAATGGTCTTCAAATACAGTTGGAGCAAGCATTACTGGGAATTAGATCCACACAAATGCATTTAGATTGTCTTATTACTGCATAAGTTACACACCATATCATAAGGAATATGAGGCAACACCCACAACAATGGTAGTGTTGAGACTTGCAACTCATTTCTTCCCACTCTTCTTGAGTCCGGTACCGCCAAATGTTCCTTTCTGGGATGCCTTGGCCCTCATCTCCCTCAGTGCCTATCAACCATATAGATTTTCATTTAAGAACGACCATGTAAAACAAGCCTACAACTAATACCCAGAGACATGATCAAACTCACCTTTTCTTCATCTTTCTTCTTTTGGATATTAGCCAGATCATGCTACAAAAAAAAAAAAACAGAATTGTTCACCATTAGAAAGCGGCTTGTGCAAAGGCCAAAATCAGAACAGTAAAGAGCTAAATGGTTCAACACAGTACAACAATTAGTAGACAGAAATATTCTATGGATTATGGCAATCGATAGAATTCAATAGAATTAGGGTTACCCTTGATAGCCCTTATAGCAGTAATCCCATGCCTGCTATAAAATATACTCAAAGTTCCTTTTTTCCTGTGAAAGGCATAACATATGTCCAACTTTATCAGATATTCAGACTCAAGATTGATTACATTCTAAAGACTGTCCAATTTCATCATTCCATCAATTTGATGGTAATTTTTCATATCCATTTCTTAGTCATGGCTTCCCCAGCTCTGGAGATGGAAGCGGTTTCTGGACATCGGAGAGAGGATGCACACAACCTCAAGCCATCCTTGTGTCTACCACAGAAAAATGGTTGAAGAGAGGTCCTCCCAACTCTTCTGGATTTTATGCCTTACTAGGTTGGTACTGAACTTCAAAGAAATTCGATTAACTGTATATTTTATGAGTATCCAGACCAGTCCAGGGACACAAAGTATAACCATTATAAAAGAGAGAGAAACTAAACTTACCTTAAAATTATACACTTTTATTATGATGTGTTCGTAATTAAAGAATAAGAAAAATGCCAACCTTATGACTATTATAGAAATTCCAGTAACTGTATATTTTTTAGGTGTCCTAGTCCAGGGACCCAATGTACAAGTATCATAGAATGGGGATAATTGATTGGTATTTCAAGAGTTAGAAGAATGTCAATCAACCCCATATCAGCATAAGGGTATAAAAAGGTATTGATTTCAGGGTAAGTTTAGCATTTTCGTATAGAAAAACTAAGATCAAGAGGATCTCCCAACCAACTTGATTACAAATTATTTTTCACAAATACTGGACAATGAAAATTAAATAAGTTGTTTTATATAACAAACAAGGAAACAGATATGGAAGAACTATAGCAATCCCCAATGCAATGAGTTAGCTCCCCATCCAAATGTTCCCCACCCACCCACAGACACAACCCCCACCACCCACATAAAAAAAAAGTCTCTTCGAATCCCAACTGATCATGTTTAAAATGATTTTTAAGAGATTGCATTGTCATTTAAGTTCACTCTTAAACTATCCCAGATTGTAATATACCATAAATTAATTTCCACTCCCAGGTAAAGAGGTAAATTGCTTTTTCCTCTTCACTATGCACCAATCCAGACAAGATCACACAAAGTATGAAACCCATCAGCTACTTATCATAAATACAATAGCTTATGCTTAGGGGTCAACACCGACATATTTCATCAATGTCCAAGTAGATATGAAATGAATCTCAATCTAGCATATGCATAGTAGGGTGGCAATGGGTTGGGTTGCGTCGAGTCAAGCAGCCGTTCACCTGGGGTAGCAGGTACATCGCAAAACAAACACAACTCATTTATAAATAACACCTACTTACAACGTCAATTTGGTGAGTCTAGTCCAAAATTGTCTCCGTTATACCTTTACCAAAAAGATACTTAAATCAATAGGATCTTCAAACCTTCCCCTATTCATTGGCAGGATCCATTGACATAGACCCCACTCATCATCATCATCAACAACAACATATTCTACTGCATCATAAACCATATCATCCGTCACTCCGCAATATAACAAGTCATTTATCACTCCCTATAGGTTTTTTATGGCCTCCCTCTCTCCTCTTTGTACATTCTACCTACAAGGTTTCAATTATTTGTACAGGAATTGTTTCCAATCTTTTACATACATGCCAAATGACCCTAAATGACAGCCCCCCATTTCCCATCTATTCAGGTCATTTCCAAGATCTCCTAAATGTGGTCATTTCTGATTCTATTTTTAATATCACTCTATACATCCATCTTAGTACATTTCTCTTTGTTGCTAAAGATTGTTTTGTTTAATTTTTTTTTCTGCATCACCCAACATTTTGCTCCATAAAGCATTGTTGATCTACAAAAGCTTCAAGTGGCCCCTCTAATTGACATGGAACTAATTTAATACAAAATACCCCACTAACACGCCTACACTTAGTCTAGTCCTTATTCTGTCCAAATCTGCTCCTCCATTGATTTAACAATTGATACCTAGTATCTACAACTGATATGTCAAGTCCTTGTTCTACAATTTTTCAACCATTCACTTAAAGCTTCCTCCGTAATTCCAACTTACATTTGATTATTTTTTGTGCTACCAATCAGTACTATCTCATATATCAATAACACCACAATGTTCCACCCTAAATATTTGATGTTAAGTAGTACTTGCTAAAGCAAATAAGTACAAGCTCATAATTGATCCTTGGCAAAGTCCCACCTAAACTGGGGAATTTGCCGTCTCACAACACACTATTCTAATGCTAGACTCCACTCTTTTTAGTTTTTTTTTTTAACAGATAACTATGTAAATTGATTACCTTTTTGGTGTTTACCAAATTAATTACCTTGACACCTTATTGTAGGTCTTTTAAAAATCTAAAAACCATATGTAGGTTTTACTTTTCCAACCTAAATTTCCCTGTAAGTTGATTTAGAATAAAATAGCATTCAAAGTCGACCTACCAGAGATAAATCTAAACTGCATTTTTAAAATATTTGAGTCTTGCATTAGACATTGCTCACTTGTTTTCTCCCACAGTCCCATGGGCTTGTGAAGTTAATACCTCAATAACTAGCACAATTTCAAATATCTTTTTTTGCTTTTGTAATGGGGTTCACCATACTTTTACACCGTTCTTCAGGCATTCTCTTCATAACTAGGATTTTGTTAAACAATCTAGCCCGCCAATTAAACCCAATTTTACCCAACAATGTCCAAACCCCCATAGACATACCATTTGTAGCAAAAGGATTCTGGCCACATATTGTGCTTTTAACGTCAATGTCATTGAATTGAAGCTTGGAAACATAAAATCATCTTGTAGGCCCAATCAAGATTCACTCATGATGAACGGATGTGGATGTCAAGTGGTCAAGAAATGATTTCCATTCAAAAGAGATATTTTTTACCCTATATTTTTGTTTCCTCAATAAAAGGGAACTTTTGCACACCTACAAATGGACATGCCCCATGCAAGGATCACATGATCACTTGTTATAACAATATAACAAATTAAAATTTTGAATCTCATGATTCATATGGAAGCTCAAGGAAAAAAAAATTAAATCTTGTGCTTGAACTCTTTAAACCAAGAATCTTCTGATTTTTTGGCGAACCTTGTGAGTTTAATCAAAATCAAAATCTTACAATTCCCTAGAAACATAGAATAATTTTTGTTACTTTACCTGTGTTTTGCAAAAGTTTCCACCATCTGCAGTTCTAACAATTATCTCATTAGTAGAACATTGTTTCTTTCCATCCAAACACACACAAACTAGCACAAACGAAGTCCACAATATCACAAACTTGAAGAGGGTCCTAAGAGACTAATACAATCAAAAGATTTGATCCAAGTCTGACATCAACCATAGATAGACTGCAAAACTTGAAGAATATTTCCACACATCCAATGAATATCCAACAACATAAAATTAGGATGATTCCCCCATATGATTAGACAGTATAAACTTGGGATGACTCAACAAGATCACTACAGTCTACTAAATGGTGGCAGATTTTGGATTCTTGCCAATTCAAAAGGCTGAGGAGACTGATTTCTAGGTGCATTATTTGGGCCCCAAAAAAGTCGCATATGTGAGCTGGCTCATACCTCATCTCTCCACAAAAGACAAAACAATTTAGATGGACCGTGATGATTATTTTTATCAAGCACGGATTGTGCATTGCATATTGTGCATTACATTATGGGAGAATGTGACAAAAGAAGACTTTTTAATGTCAATAACAATTTTGGCTTTGCTAAAAAAAGACAGAAAAGAAAACAGAGAAAAAGAGAATCAATAATAAAAAAATAATAATAGCAATAGTAATGAGCAACAACATTAGCCAAAGGATACAGACCTTATTATTGAAATAACAACAAAAACTAGAAGGAAATCCAAATGCACACTTAAAAATGCCCCCAATAATCATTTAGTATTGCAGACAAGTTACATAATTGAGAACCAGGATCCAATTGATAATAAAATGAAAATTTTAATAATTTTTGTTAATAATTTTGAATTCTATAACTTAAAAACCATGGAAATTTTAAAGACCATGACTTTTATGTGTCATGGTTTATTATTTCTATTTTGCTTTGATTTTACAACCCAATTCAAGAGCTGAGCCATTGGCCTCAGCAACAGAATGAGAATGAATAGGTTGATGTAATTTTGGTGTTTTCTCTTTTGGACGGTCTTTTTGGACCTTTTTCTCATTGTTTTCTTTTGCGATTAATGAAGTTAACTTTCAAAAAAAAAAAAAAAACAGAATTAGGATGAATAGAACGTCAAGAGGTTTCACAAGGGTATTCCCCTTGCCCGTAGCATGCCTGACCATCTTATTTTTTAATTAAATGTCATGGGTATCCCCACCCCACAATGGAGGTGAGATTAATCCCATGGATGCATGAAACCACCTGCAAGCTTCATCTTTAGGGTAACACTAGGGAGAGTCGAACCCGATACCTCTAGCCTATTCCTAGAAGCTCAAGCCAAATGAGCAACACCTGTACGGGTTTATACTTTACCTTCTTTTAGCCCTTTTGAGAAGCCGTGATGAACAATGTTTGAGAATACGATCATCAAAAAGTGTTTCAGTTTGGCTTCTAGAGAGAAACATAATGTGGGGAAAATTTATGAGCTTTACGCACTATTTTTTTAAGGAAAATAAAAACATCTTAGACTCAAACCGCTATTCATAACCTAGCATTACAGTGTTCACAAAATCTAACAAGTGATGTATCAACCAAGAGCATCTTACTAAACTTAAGTGATAAAACTGTCTTGGAAATTACCAATTGAATCGATCCAATCCATATAAGAATGAAGAAAGAAAGAAACGCAACATGTCTCCAGAAAGATAGATAGAGAGATAGAGAGAGAGAATGAGAGATGAACTTAGAAAATTAAATAAAATACCTCATCGTATTCTTTCTTGTCGGCTTTGGGTTGCTTCAAGGGCTTCGCCTTTCCTCCTACAACCAAATAACAAAGAAAAAGACGTAAAGAAAAAGTTAGAAGTACTGAATAGGTAATATAATAGGCGATTTATCGCTGTCCTTGAACTCCGTTTGTATGCAAGGAGATGAAAGTACTTTCCAGCAAATCTAAATAGCTTTAATTAAAAAAACCATTATTAACATCACTAGTTATTTTTCAGAAAAGTACTTCCCTCCGCATCATCCAAACAGATCCCTAGGGTTGAAATACAATTAAATAGATACAGACATCACATGAAGAAGAAGAAGAAGAACAAGAAGAAATCAACCTTGTTTGCTCGACATAGTCGTGGATACACAGGAGAGAGGAAGACGGAAAGCGAAGGAAGAGACCTAAATCGCAATCGCCCCAAACACAAAAGAGCCCACCGGAATGAGGAAAGGGGGGCCTCCCTTCATCCTTTTATTTGCATGCGCTACGTTAATGTGCCGCTCTTCAGTAGCCCATAGGACTACCAAATCAATTCATGGCGTGGTGGACATGAGCAGATGGGTGGCGACTGCAGCTTAATTATTGTGAAAACTCAACGAATCCTATTTGATTCAAGTTTGCATGCATTCAATTGAATAGTATTTTTTTATTAGATTAAAATATCTAAATTTTAGAGCATTCACTAATCTTTAAAATATATCTAAATCTATTTATCTACACACAGTAGATTATATTAGAGAGAGTGACCTATTTTGTGTTAGAGTGTGATTTAAACTCAAGATCTCTCGCATCTCAAACGGATTTTTAAATATAAAAAATTTATTTGTCAAATCTTTTAAACTCACAAATTATTTAAATTTTTTACATATTTTTGTATAAATTTTCTTTATTTTTAGAGAATAACATGATAAATTTACACCAAATATTTCTTAATAACTGAGTACAATTGTAAAATCTCTTTTCTATTTCTGTTTTTTTATGAATTTCCTTTATTTTTATATAATAATGTAATAATCCAATACTAAATTTTTTCCTATTTTTAGCCTTTTATAAGAATTTCTATTTCTTAATACCAATTGGATAAAGACACCTCAAATGTTTCAAATTCACTAAATCAAATATTAAAATCCCTTTCTATTTTTAAGCTATTATTTTGGATGAATTTTTTATATTTTTTTTGACGACCAAAATGCAGTCTCACCTTTATTTAGAGAGGGATCTCAATCCCATTTACACCGGATAGATTTTTTCTATTTTATGTATAAAAAAATGTACATAAATCACAACTTTTTTGATACATGAACAGTTTAAATTTATTTTACCAACAACAAAAATTGAACTCACTAAGTACAGTCATAAAATATATTTTTCTGATTTTAACATTTTTCACATTTTTTCTCTATTTTTAAATAATAATATAGTATTTTAATATTAAAATTTATGTTCTTATTTTTAGTACTTTTTACATTAATTTCTCTTTTTTTAATATGAATTTGACTAGAACTCCTCAAATCTTTTAGTTTTACCAAATTAAATACTCTCTGTCCCAAATTAGTTGTCTTATATGGATTTTAGAATTGTCCCAAAATAGTTGTCTCATTTATATTAGAGTAATTTAAAGTGTATTAAAAATAGACGAAATTACGTGAAGTGCTAACTTTATATAAAGAGGAACTTAAAAAATAGAAATATTTAATGGGAAGGAGAGAGTACTAAAATTTATTTTTTACATATTATTTTAGATGATACTTTTATATTAGTATAAAAATTAATCATAACTATTTAATATATGAATCGTTAACGATTTAACAAACTTATGAAACTTTATAATAACTTTTTTTTTTTTTTAACTTGGTTTTCTGAACGTACCCTTCATTGGACTTCTATACTGGACATTTTACCTTATGTCACAGTTGTGAAGTCTCTCAAGTGTCAAGGGAAATTCCGGCGGTGAAGAAAAGTAACAGGACTTTTCCTTGATGCTCCACTTCTGCAGCTGTTCAACGTTGTAAAGAACGAAATTAGAAACGTATTGCCGATGAGAGGACGTATGCTCGGCTCCTTTTTCCGTAGATTGTGCCCGTTTCCAGAGAAATGGCTGAAACCTTCTTTCCCATTCGTTTCTTTCTCCACGCACAGTGATGACTTCCAGAGTTCTCGTGTGAAGGTCTTTGATCGAGATCTCAAACGCAAACAAGTAAAATTTCTCTCTTAGACATTCATACAAACACACGTATGATATCCCTGCATCCTTACCACCACCGCCCATTTAATGAATTTTAGAATTTAAAACTAAAATCTGAGAGTTTCAAAATGAGTCCTAGAGATCGGGTATCTGTGGCCCTGATAGAATTACCCGAAAAAGAAAACCCCTGTTTAGAACCTGACACCCTGCAGTTTTTGCATTCGAAAACTCTAGGAAGCTCTGCAAGTTTCACTCTTTAGGAAGGTGGCTCATTAGTGGGCAATATATTTTTGGGTGGGATATGTAGAAAATGACAGACAATGGATGTGTAGAATCTGAACCTCATATGGTCATTTTAACCTAATGATTTTGGACTTTTGAAAATTTGATTGCTGTAAGCCTTTGATTTATTGTGGCCATCTCACAAAGTTACCATGGTTGCATGGAGTAATTTCCCTTAATTATTTCATCCACGAAGTCCTCTATCCATCCTACTTAACCATGTGGGGTGCAACTCGTGATAAATGTGTAGTCTCTCCAACGAAAATCAGTATCCCAGTCAGTCTTCCAGAGCTGCCACTTGGTGGGCTTGCCAATACCTGCCCAAGGATTCCTTTTGGGTTGGGGCATTAAGGCCTCTCCACATTTTCCGTAAATGGTTTTCGAGTAAGAGTGGTAAGAAAATTTAGAGAGCAAAACTTAGCATTTTTTGTTGTTGAACACTTCTCAAGTCTATTTTCTTGTAGAGAGAAAAAATCCAGTGAAAAAGCAAAAGAATACGGTTAGAATATATTTAGGATTTTATTAATTAGTAGAATTATTGTGTAATTAGGATTATAAGTTTGGATTTATCTCTAATTAAGAGAGATATTTGATTTAAGATTAGGTTAAGAGTTTGAGTTTGATTTTGATAGTCCTAGGGTCGGCCAGAGGCTATAAATACATGTAATAACATAGTTCTTAATATAATAATCCATTGGGGTCCATATTTTGCATAGTAACAGCTATTATTTTATTTTGACACATTTTATGAGTCATGGGGCTCAATAACTATGTCAACTATATCCAAATTTATCTCTAAAATATGATCATATCCATTTGGTCATAGAAATGAAAATCCGAACTTGAAAATATAGCCTTTTAAATTAAAAGAAAGAGCTTCGAGATTTGTCATCCATTTTCATGGATCTATATCTGAGTTATAAAAACTCTTATAGAAATAAATTTTGGCACATAAGTAGATTGAAGGGAAATATTTTGTTTGGCATGTTACTGAGTCCGATAACTCACAACAAATATCAAAATTTTTAAAAGATACTATTGCCATGCCAAACTCAGTGCTGCATTTGTAGCACCAAATTTGGACTCCATCTGTGTCACCTTGACAAGTGGAAAAGGTGTTTTTGTCCCTTCATTTCTCAGGTAAAGCATTTGGACTAAAATTGGTGAACAACACCGAAGCAATTTATATTTTTCTTGTAGATGCAGATTTTCACTTCTTGCACCTTCTTCAATAAAAAAAGCTGCCATTTATAAAAAAAAAAAACCTAAAATCCATACAAATACTTGTATGGCATCTCCTAGCTCTCTGTTCTCCTCTTAGACATTTATGAAAACACATTTACAACAATAGCTTCCCCTCTCTTCTTCCAGAGGGACCGGGCTGCTTGGTTGATGCGTAGCAAGGACAACCGCATGAGGGACACTTTTATCAATGCTGTTGCTGAAAATCTGTTGGATCGTTTGGATGTAACATCATTCCACTTGTTCTTATTTCTGTTTATTATTTATGAATACATTCACAGATTAGTGCTTAGACATTGTTCACTTGCAATTCTACCTCAAAAACAAGGCAATTTGTTAGATTGAATTTGGTGTGATTTTGCTTGTCTAGTTGTCTTGTTGTCTTGTAAGGATGGGATGTTAGAATCACTTGAAGGGAAATCAAAACCTGTCTTAATTGAAATTGTTCAGACCATTGTTAGATGAGGTCATTGTTTAAAGTTTCAGCTGAGATTTGGAATCAACTACTGTGTACCGAATTTTTGAAGTTTTGCTTTAGAGTTCCCATTGGAGGTCAGACTTATCCTATAGATACATGAAACCATCTACAAGTCTTGTGCATCGGGTAACTCTGGAGAGAGTTGAACCTGAGACCTCTGGTTTATAGGGGTTGGCTAAAGTTGGCCAAAATTTAAGCTGAAATTCAAAATTCAAGACAACATGTGTCAGGGACCCAAAATTTTGGGCCTTGGGTGGGGCTAAATGAGCTGTTTCACCCATCAGATTGATGAACCTTTCTTCCACAATAGTGACCTTCTATCATGTAATTGATTCATAATGGGTCCTACTTAATGAACAATCTAAACCATGGATCATCAAGCAACATTCTGCAGCCATTTTCTTTTAAAATTTTTAACCATATAAAAAAAATTCATTAAGAATACCAATTAAGGTACAAGAATAAGTAAGAAACAATATAAGAGATCTACATTCTTCCAGATGCAACTCTATTTACACCTCCCATACACCACTGTAACATTAAAAAAAAATGCACCTAGTGGGCTGGTCAGAAGTAATTAAACCCAAATCTATTGGGGGCTTAGGTGTGGTCCCGTTGGAGATTAGGAACCATTCATTGCTATGGAAAGGACTTGGAGATTCGGTAGGGAAAGGGAGGCCATGTAGGAAAATATTAGTTGCAAGGTATGGGGTAGAAGATGTAGGAGGATGGAGACAAGGGGATAAGGTTGAGAAGAAATGTTCATTGTTAGTAAAGGCTTGGTGGAAAATTGGTAGGGAAAAAGAAAAGTGGGTAGTCTTTTTAGGGATAAGTTGAGACTGCTAGCCAATCTATGCAAGCAAATATAGAAAAAGATCTGCCACACAACCAAGTGATCCACAAGAAATCGAAACAGAAAAACACTGCAGGCGTATTTGACCAGCAGGCCAATAATGACAAAAATGGGCCTCACCATTGACCAAAATCCTAGGTCAATTGTGCTGATGGGAACTAGGGGCTACTGTAGCAGTGAAGGATCCGAGGACAGAAGATTGCAAATGGCCTGGATTGAGGGAGAAAACCCCAAAAACAAGGTACAGAGATGTCACAAGGGGATGTTGCAAGAAATCCAGATTTGGGCCCCACTGGTGACCAAACCCTAGCTCTATGGTTGGGATTGCAAAAGGGTAATCTGCAGTGTGGAAGCAGTGATCTACAGATACCCAACTGTTTGACCTCTGTTACTTGAAAATATGCTGAACCAATCCAAGAATATCAGAGAAGAAAGCTGGATAGAAGGAAGTACAGGCACAAATGATCAATAGTAGCAGCAGAAACTCAAAGGTGACATTTCCTGGCTGATACTGTGTAACAGAGAAAGGGAAGAAAAAAAGAGATCATGAATACAATGTATTGTATATATCATCTTGTATAAAAAAAGGTTCAGCAGAAGAGAATATATAGATGAGGAATACAACAGAACAGGAAAGTCAACTCTACCGTTAAATTGATCCATAGGACAATACATTGTGGTATACACTCTTTCCAACTATACAGAAAAGACATAAAATCTGTACCAAATATTAAAGCAGATTCTTCTTGTATGTGTCAGGTTCTTCATAGGTTCTAGTAAGATCATAATAGTAGCATTAAATTGTTTTGCATGCTGACAAAATATTGAAATCTAAGTAAAATACTGAAAATGTTTATCTTTTGATTGTTTTTAATGAAGTTTTTATATTAAATTTTAATTTCTGTTATTTTCTTAAAATAAATATTTATTCGAATTTATTCAATATTTTGGTGAATTCACAAACTGTATCCTCTGCCCTGTCGAGCCCAAGGAAAAGCATCAACATCGCCTCGTACATCATCCAAGGCCCTGCTAATACTCATGGCCTAGTTTTCCTCTAGTCACCTGTCCAAATTAAACTTATCCACCTTGTTGAGATTTCCTCCTTTTCTTAATTGTCTTTCTCAACTCATACTAAAAATCCACTCTCTTGGGGGAAGCCTCTTTGACATCTTCCCTTCCTTTATCCATTTTATTGGTCTTATTTTAAGCACTGTCAAAAACCCAATTTCTTACTTCCATTATAATCCCCCACCAATTGAGTGGGATGCACATAATTATTTAATTGAACGTCATGCTATATTTGGCAACTCTGGACTCAAATGCAGAAGCACATTTTTCTATAGGCTAAGACCCTTTTTGATGGCCTAGAATTCCTCATTGAAATTGGGATTCTGTGGAATCTGACACTACACTCACTTATATTTTGGTTGCAGTAAGGAATTTTGGGCTATCAAATGGGTCCTTCAAGTTTGCATTTGGAAAGTGTTGGAAAAGAGAACTGAAAGAAAGCCATACTCTAATGGCCTTGCCAATCAGGCCCACTGGCTGAAGTAGTACATCGTGGGCCTTGCACCTACCGGACTGTTGCTACTGTAATTTTCCTTAGGTTTCTAGTTTTCTCCTCCCTCCTCCCTGGAAAATGAAATTCTAATTTTCTATTTTGCCACAATTTCTCAAAATCCAAATGTCTTAAGATCTGTGATATTTGCCACCATTTTTCAATATGTATTTTTCCTGTTCAGGATTGCAAAAAAACATTTCCTACAGCACTATGTTTGGGGGGATCCTTGGAAGCTGTTAGGCGTTTATTACGTGGGCGCGGTGAGAATTGATCCATCAATTTATGTATATATTTGCCACTTGTGTGAATCTTAATTTTACATTTGCCATTTGTGTGAACCTTAGTACCCACCCTTTGAATTAGTTTACTTGACACTCTTTTTTGAGATGGGAATTCACTTGACAATATTGGTAGCCCGTTTTTATTTACGATGATTCTTGTCTTAAATATAGGAATAAGAGGTGAGGAAATTTTGATGTGAATAGTTTCTGGCAAAGAATATACATTTTTCCTCATTGAGTATTTTTTTGTCATAAATCAAATTTTATTGTATTTCATCGGGTTGAAACTCATGTAGGTCGGGGCAGGTTTTGCTAAACCCAGCCCAACCCACATCATGCATGGTTGAGTGTAGCCTGACTCAACCCGACTTTACAACCTGAGGATTGTCCAACCCGACTTTAGTTTGGCCCTACGACCCGACCCAACCCAACTCTAGCCGAAATTTTTAGCATGGCCCGAATAGATTGGAATTAAGCATCTTGATTAGTATAGTTCTTTTTTGGCAAGCATATTGATTGATATAGTTCATTTTTTTTTGAGCGGTATTAAAATGAATTTCATTAAAATAGACATGAAAATACAAGAAGTATAAGAGTAAAAATAGGTTCAAGAGATGTAAACCCGAGAGAAAAGAAAGAAGAATAAAATACAATGTATCTCATCCCACAATACCACATGCATCAGAATGACCATAAAACCATAAGTACAAAAGAAAGGCATCCCATCTCCAAAAGCACTATTCGTGTGAACTTGAGAAAAAGATATTTCTCAGTCGATGAGTAGAGCCTTAATCTCCATAACCACTGTTATTAGTTTCCATGGGGGTCTTTTCACTTTTGCTACCCATTTGACTACATTTGCCGAGCTGCTTTGTCTAACTCCAGGGAATTCTAAATAGTCAAGGCTCTCATAATGCTAAAAAGTACTACCTCGTTAGATTCTCTCCTACCTATCGATTCTAGGAAAATGATTGATGGCTTCATAGTGTGGTCATTCAGGATGCTGGCAATTCTAGCAGGACCCGATTTTCCCTTAGCTGCTCCATCCACATTGAACTTGAAAAAACCTTGGTGGGTGGGGTAGGGTTGGGGGGGGGGACCAGGTGATCAATTTCTTAGTCTTTTTAGAGACTCCAGACATAGAACCCTCCCATAACTGATAGAAGTCCATTATTTTGGACCTTTGAAGTCATTCCCTGATAATGGCCAAGTGCACAATCTCCATTTGGCCTTCTGGAAAATCTCCACAGCCTCTGACTCCTTTGATTGAAAAATTCTTGCATTCTTCTTCTTCCAAATAGTCCAAAGGATTGCTACGGGTATTGTATTCCAGGCCGTCTTCCTCTTGAGGTTGAGGTGTGGAATGGACCATGGAACACCTTCTCAGGTCCTGTCATGTATCCACGATATTCCCATTAGATTAATGAAATTTGTCCACTATTGACCCGCGACAGGACACTTTAGAAAGAGATGGTCTGTCTCTTCCTTCATCTGACTACATAAGGAATATTGGAGGTCATCTTCTGAGTTGAGTAAACCCCTCCTTCTTAAAGCACTCTGGCAAGTGTCTTTCCTTGAGGCACACTCCACACAAAGGCCTGTATTCTTGGAGGAGCTAGGTTCCTCCATGCCAAGCAAGATAGGGGGGCCTCATTGCTTGTATTGCAATACCTTTTCCAGCCCAAGAAGATCCACCTACGAATAAATATCAGCAGCCACTATCCTGAAATCAAAGGAAGAGAAAAGGAACAATGAAGCACTGCTAGGAAAAAAACTCTGAAAATGAGAACATAGCAAAGGAAAAGAACGGGGAGAAGGGTCATAAAAAAATTGGGGAAAGGGCGGCAGAACTGATGAAAAAGATGGCAAGCATGGCAAAGCTGAGGCTGAGAGCCGAGAGGGCAGGATGTGGTGCTGGAAAGCCTCCCGAAATTGAAGTCAACCAGTTCTGTCCTGTCTTTTTTTTAAAAAAAAAATCTGTACCAAGCACTATGAGAGCTTCCATTCTTTCATTTCTTAAACCATGGTGGCTGGTGATGTATGTTAAACTTGACTGTCCTTCATGAAAGGCATAATTGTTGAATATCTAATCTATCATGGCATCTGGTATTAGATATAAACTATTTCTTTGAAAAGGTTGGCAAATTGCAACTATAGATGATATTTTCTAAGACTTTGCAAAAGTTATCATCACATGATTGACGACTTCTTTCATTAGCCATATAAGTTGCAACTGAAAAAGTAATTGTAGTGACTAAACTAAAAAAAGGCCTTTTCTCCGATTTCAGGTGGTATTGAAAAATTCATTATGATGGATATGTCTCATGACATGATAAAATTGTGTAGAGACATTGAGGCAAATGTGTCTGATAACAACGTTGAAACATATTTTGTGGTTGGGGATGAAGAGTTCCTGCCCATAAAGGAAAGGTATACTTTTTCCCCTTTCTTCTGAGATATTAAAAATGAAGGTATATATGAGGTCTTCTCTTTTGTGTATGTATGTATTTATGTATGTGTATGTATGTATTTATGTATGTGTATGTATGTATACGTATAAGCACACACTCATGTGCAAACAAATATATAGCACACAAACACATCAATGTCTGACTGGAACTGTATTGCGGGGACAAGGTCTATCATTGTAACTGCTCCTGCTTTTTCTCTTCTAAATATGATTGATAAGGAGATCCTTTGTGTATAATTAGTAACGACTTGATTTCAACAGTTCTCTAGATTTGGTAATCAGTTGTTTGGGACTTCATTGGACAAATGATCTTCCTGGATCTATGATACAGGTGTGTATCTGTGCAACTTATTCAGTATTACATGGTTTTTATACAAATTTTTCCTTTTGTTTCTGCTCTCTGTCACGAGATTTTTTTTTCCAAAGCTTTTTTCTCCAAATGCTGATATATCATATGCACTTATGGCAGTGCAGATTGGCATTGAAGCCTGATGGCTTGTTTCTAGCGGCTATTCTCGGTGGAGAGACTCTAAAGTAGTTTAATTCTACTCATTTGAAGCTTGTAGATTTTCCATTAGTGTTTTTACATTTCCTTCTTTCATACTTTCTTTCTTTCTTCTTCTTCTTCTCATTTGTTTGTGATTGGTCTTGATATCAGGGAGCTAAGGATTGCATGCACTATAGCACAAATGGAGCGTGAGGGGGGCATAAGTCCACGTATATCACCTCTGGCTCAAGTATGCACCTTCTTGTGGCATTCTCATTGGTTGTAATGTGCTTGCATGTGCATTCACTTATGTATTATTAATAGTATTTGCGATGTCTTTGATTTAATGATGCATGTTATGACCATCAATTTAGTATGACACAAACAGTTCACTTGTTCATCTTTCTAGACTGTGCAAATGATGTTATATCTTGGATTAACTGTTTCCTTTAGAATTTGGAATAGTCGTACCTGGTCTTTTATTAGTGTTTTTATTTCTCTTATTCAGGTCCGGGATGCAGGCAACCTTTTGACAAGGGCAGGCTTCACCCTTCCAGGTGTTGATGTCGATAAATATACAATTCGATATGACAGCGGTAAGTATTTCTACTTCCAGTTTTTGATTTCCAGTTCCATGGGCAACTGTTGCATATTATTTCCCTAGTATTATGCATCAAAAGGTGCTTACAGTGCAAGTGTCACGGTTGCAACTTGGTAAGTGCTCATTGTTGCAACTTTTAAGGTCGTGGGTTCGAGTCTTATGGGCATCAGATTTGCTGTGGCCCATAGAAAAAACTAAAAAGTGCCAACCCCCTGCTAAGCTGGATAGATGGATTTGGTGGTGGTGATGATAGTATGCATCAAAAGGTGTCAAGCCCTGCCCTGTGGGCCCAGAAGACGAGATTTTTTTTTCAATCATCTAATCTTAATCATAACCGCTAATTCTCCATAGGAGAAATCTCACACACATACGGGAATACCTATCATGATTCTACGTGTCCACCCAAAGGAAGGCCTAAGTAGGGAAAAAGAAAATGTACCGTAACGCATTTGATAGAATTAGCCAAATTTTGAACTCTTGTCATCTAAAGTAAGCACACTTGCAACGGAGCTCTTTGAGATGTTGACCTTTAAACATGGGACCCCTTGAAAACACTTCAAGAGTTGAAACACATGAAGAGTTGCACTTCGTCATCATTGCAAAAAACAATGTTATTATCTTCTCAACCTTGTTTTAAGTTTGTGGAGATATACCAACATTGCCAAATATCTTTCAAGTTTGATTTGAGAAAATTGCATTATTTCTTTCCAAAAAACAGTTTTTTTTTGGAATGAAACAATATTTGCAATGGCAGACCTTTTATTTATCCCAATTGGTCTTTTTTTTTTTGGCTCTTTTCTTTATTTATTGGGCCATCCTTTGGCCCTCATGGAAGGTTGAGGGTGGGCCCACTCTCTAAGATTGGCAAGTAGTATGATGGTATCATTTTCACTTTCCATTGCTTAGGGAGTGGAAAGAAGAGTTTTGTAATTCAATGCATCACTAATGTCCTTTGTCTGTTGTGAATTTTTTATCTATCACTTGGTGGAGCCTCAAAGCAAAAGGTTTGAAAGGTCTATTGCCTTCTGAGTTCCAGATGTATTGGAGGTTGGTAGCTCTAGGGGATACCTTGTGGTAAGGGGTTTAGGACCATTCTACACTGTTTTTTTTTCTGTTTTGGGAATGGCAATTGATTATATTTTTTATTATTTTTGAATGATATGGTAATTGATTTTATTGGTGATGGAAAAAGAATATAACCTAGAGAAAGGGATGAAGATTGCTTTATATATACTGTAACATGTAAGGATAGTGACGGGCTACCCTCATCCCCCAAGGATTTCCCCTACCTCACAACATCATGAATAAACTCCACCCATTCTTTTGCTGAAGAGTGAATCATTGCACTGGCTAATCTCAGAATATGAGAAATTACGAAGCCTTTACACCTGACCACTTTCCCATAGCTACCAATTTTGTTCCGTTGACATGAATCCAAAATGAAAGATCTAGGGATCCAACTTGGGCCGGGCCTAACCTGAACTTGTATTAAACAAACCTAAAAAGGTTCAAGTCTGGGTTGACATGGGTTTGGGTCAAGCTCATTTTCGGACGCAAAATAAGTTCGAATTAGAATTTGAGTTGGGCCCAAGCCTTAGTATATGAAAGCTCGAGTTAGGCTTAGAAGTTTGAATTTAAGCCATATTTTTTAAAATCTAATTTTCTTTAATTGATATTGTGTATAAATATAAAAATTTATGTAACATATATTCCATTTCAAGACCCAAAGAAACTAGAGCCCAACTAAGCCCGTATATACATTTTGGGCTTGAATTCGGGCTCGGGCCCTACAAGTAAAATTAGGGTTAGGCTCGGGTTTGAATAATGTGGGTTAACCTAGGCTTGGACTTGGGTACAATGTTGTCAAAATCGTACGAGTCGCGAGCCAACTCGTACGATTCGATTCAACTCGTAGGGTCTAGCGATTCAAATCGCAAGGAAAATCGGTTTAGGGCTAAAATCGTACGATTTTGGGATGAATCGCAAACCGTGCAAGTTGACCCGTAAAATCGCAGAATCGTTCGTGTCGAGAAAAGAAGGAAGAGGAATAAGAAAGAGGCGAGAAAGAGGAGGAAGAACCTGAATTTCCGTATACAATAGCTTCTTTCCTCTTCTTGCTTCTTTCATTTCCCCTCTTCTGATTTCGCCGGACTTTACTCTTCGTGTTCCCTTTCTTCTTCATCGCTTCTTCCGCGGTTGTTGTGCATTTATTTTTTTCATTCCCTTTTCTGCCTCAGCTTGTTTTTCTCTGTTTTATATTCGTAACACCTCCCTTTCCAAAGCTTAAGTCCATCCTTTGCCCTAACTTAAGTTCACAGGTCCTCGTGCGAGGACCTGGAACTGCTTAAATGTCTTAAAAGTTGAGTTCGCAGTGCACGAGGACCTATAAGCCAGTTTTGCTCTGTTAAGTTCGCATGACCTGAGTCCAGTTGTGCCATTAAATTTTTTTTCTTTACTAATTTTTTAATTAATTTTTAACAACAAAATATTTTTTTAGTTCAATCTTTTGCATCTATTTTAAAAAAATAAATAGTTTTACTTTTTTTTTAAAATATTTGATAAATGTTATTAATAGTTATTTAAAATTTTAAATGTTGTTGATTTATTTATTGATTTCTTAATTTATCTATACTTTATATTTATATTTAAATCTCATATTAATATATTTTTGTGCCTTTCTTGTGGATGATTATTTATGATGGATGATAAATGTTAAATTTGTGTGGATTGAAAAATCATCTTATTATTCTATGTCATACTATATGTAATTATACTATAAATAATAATTTAAAAAAATATATTATATATATTACGATTTTACGATTTTCGATTCACGATTCACACCCCTCGACCGATTCACGATACGACTCGAGTTTGACAACCTTTCTTGGGAAGGCCCCAAAAGCCGACCTAGCCTACCTAAGTTGCAACCCTAAAAACTAGGGGTGTTCATTCATCCGAACCCGACCCGCAATTGGCCTGAATTTGACTTAATTAATGGGCTTGAACAAACGTTTTTGCATGACAAGTCGGGCTTGGGCCTTTTTTAAAACCTTATAAATGGCGTGCTCAGGCAAAGCCCATCAAGGCCCATTGAGCTTTTAGGCCCATTATTTTCTTGTACATAATAAGTGTGTGCATGTGTCTATATATATATATATAACTAAATAATACATACCCCACCCCTACTCCACTTTGTTTAAGCTGTCTGGCCTAAATAGTCTAAATTATTTAGTTTTTCCTTAAAAAAATCATACAAATGAGTTACAAATGAAGCAGGCAGGCTCGAACTTTAAATACTTTAATTGAACATGCTTGGGCTGTGGCGTTAAACCCAAATGTGCTTTGGATTGGCTCAGGATTTTGTACATATAAATGGGCTTGGTCTTTTTTGGCATAGTCGGGCCTGAACTCAACCCATGAACAAGCTTACTAGTAACATCCTTTGCAATTTTCCATTTTGTTTAGCCTTTTTTTAGTCAAAACTGGCGAAATAGTTGTGTTCCTACCCGAAAGGCTTTTGAAGCCAATCCGGTGAGCGGCTCTGGCTCCAGCCATGATGCATCAGACTTCTGCTCTCCATCCTTTGTTCAATTATCAAGCCAATCATCATTTCCGGAGTGGGCAACAGTCAGTTGGATGGAGAGATTCGAAGCTGATTTAGATCAAAGGAACCAACGGGTCTCTAATCCCACACCATCGGCTCCTGTTCAGTGGAGTGACGATCCCCAACCCCTTGATTGGGTGGACTTCAAAATGCTTGAGGTTTATCTAATCATTGGCCGCTGGTTCTTGACACTTTTGAAGAATCTTGGGGTCCCCTTCCTTTTCGTTTTGAGCTTTGTTGGTTGAAGGAAAAAGGTTTTAATGAGTTCGTTGCTGGTTGGTGGGCTGAGTTTAATCCTAGTGGCAAAAAGGGTTTTATCCTTGCTCACACAGTTAAAATTATCGAAGGGGATTCGGCAAATGCGATTAAATGGACTAAGGGACTAAGGCG
The DNA here is from genome assembly GCA_022113865.1 of Chimonanthus praecox. NCBI lineage: Eukaryota > Viridiplantae > Streptophyta > Magnoliopsida > Laurales > Calycanthaceae > Chimonanthus > Chimonanthus praecox. Next base: position 11,030,425 of record CM039095.1, on the reverse strand, counting down.
GCCCCCCTTGGAAATTGATCATTACAGTTAGGAAAGTTAGAGACCTGGCTGCTGGGATGGACGTCTCCTTTAATTAGATCAGGCGTGAAGCAAATGGTGTGGCAGATTATTTTGCCAAACTTGGAGTTTTGGACCAATTCTCCGGCCTTTTCTTTTTATGAGCTTTATATGTTCCTTTTGCAGCTCATGTATTGTGCGGCTTGTTCTCTTTTCTTATTATCTTTCCTGGTTCTCTTTTATCTTGGGTCTAATCCTGTTAGACCCTCTTTATCTTTTGTACTTATTTCCTTTTTTTAATGAAATCTCTTTGTTACTGCTCAAAAAAAAAAAAAGAGTTAACATTTTGATGGTAAAAATGAAGAATTGGAGACACACGTGCTTGGTTCTTTTAGAGAATCACTTGCATCCCTCCTAAAGGGTATCAATTAGATTGACATCAGTGAATAGGCATGCAATCTATTTGAACAGGGTCATCTCCTCCATATTGACCTTCAGGATCAATACCGAGCCAAGAGGATCCAAGAAGAGATCAAATGGAGACAAAGGTCTAGGGATAGGTTGGTCAGAGAAGGGGACAAAAACACAAAATTCTTTCATGTAGTAGCTTCTGCTCACAGGGATGTTAACTGCATCAAATCCATTACCATTGATGATGCCACTATTCTAGATAAGGAATCTATTATTTCCTCAATTGTTGATTCCCTTGGGAAACGTTGCCTATTGTAGGCCTCCCTTTGAGGATAGTGTCATCTCAGGATGCTTCCCAGCTAGAGCACCCTTTTTTCGAGGAAGAGTTTAAGTATGCTGAATGGGATTTGAGTGACAATAGAGACCCTATTCCGGATGGTTTTCCTATTACTTTTTTCAAGATTTTCTAAGATGTGGTGAAAAAGGACCTCATTACTTTTATCCAGGAGTTCCATCAGAGGGGAAGTCCCTCCAAAAAGCTTGCCACAACTTTCTTGGTACTTGTTCTGGATGGTAGATAGATCTTGTATGCGGTTTTGACAGCCCACGAGTGTATTGACTCTCAACACAATACAAAGAAGAGAAGTATCATTTGCAAGTTGGATTTGGAAAAAGTTTATGATGGTCGATTGGAATTTCCTTCATTTTGTCCTAGTGAGCATGAGTTTCAGTAGGAAATGGTGCCTTTTGATTGTTGAGTGTGTATTTTCGGTGCTTATCAATGGATCTTCCGAAGGTTTTTTCACAGCTCTCGTGGTATACGCCAAGGGGAAACCCTATCTCCAGCATTATTCATCATGGAAGCCGAGGCCCTTAGCCTTCTCCTATCCAAAGAAGCGGATGTCACTCCGATCAGTAGTTTCAAGATTGAGCATTCTTCCCTCCAGTTCCACCACATTCAGTTTGTAAATGACAGCATTATCTTTTGCGAGTCCCATGAGGAGTCAGTCAGAAACTTAAAGTCCTTATTTAGGTGATTGTTCTCTTCTTTACGAATCAATTATCAGAAGAGCGAGGTTTTTGGCATAGACCTTGAAGGTGATGAGCTTTCTTATATTGAAAGTCTATTGGGGTGTGAACTAGCCTCCCTTCCCTCTACTTTTCTGCATGACTATGTCTTCCCTTTTGCATTGGTTCCTGGCTACTCTTTGTGGGAATTCATCATTGCTAAATTCAGTAAGTGACTAGCTTCATGACGAGGGAAGTATCTATCCTTTGGAGGGCAGATTTCTTTGTTGTAGTCGATGCTATTGGCTTTGCTTGTCTTTATCCTATCTGCATTCAGGTGGCTTAAGAAAGTAATCTCATCCCTTGAAAGAATTATGAAGGAGTTTCTTTGGAATGATCAAGAGGACAAGTGGAAAGAGCACCTAGTTAGTTGGCACCAAGTCTATCTTCCAATTGAGGCAGGTGGTCTTGGTGGCCGTATCATCAAGGATATTAGTATTGCTCTTCTTTCAAAATGGTTGTAGAGAATTGGTTCCGATGAAGCTGCTCCATGGAAATCACTGCTCATTGCCAATTACAAAATTGGTAAACCATGGATGGGATATTAACCTGTGCCGCATAGGGCTCTGGGTATGTGGAGATCTATTTGTGCGTGTGTGGAGAAGTACAAGCAAGGTATCTGGTTTAAAGTGGGGCGGGGCGACTGTGTTAGATTTTGGACTGATCCTTGGCATGACTCCATCCCCTTCGCCAATTGGTTTCCCTCATTTTTTTCGCTTAGTCCTCTTGCTTGACAGTTTTGTCTGTGGTTTCTGCTCTATGGCGGGTGATCAGTTAGTGTGGGGTATTTGGTTTCGCCGGAACTTGTTGGATGTTGAGATTGATAATTTTTCGCGGTTCCTCCTTCTCACTACTACTCAGATTTGTGTCATGGAGGATGGTTCCCTACTTTGGTGGCCTAACTCTTCTGGATCCTTGTTGGTGAAGTCTTTCTATGAGTGGAACAACAGGAGAGAAACTACTCCTATTGTGGATCCTTCCATTTAGTCCTCTAAAGCCCCTCCTAGAGCCATCAACTTCTTGTGGACTGTTGGATTGGGGAAAATACTCAAGATAATTTGTGCAAGAGGGGAAGGGTTTTAGTTAGTGCTTGCCCTGTGTGCCTTCATGCCTCTGAAGATGTAAACCATCTCCTCATCCATTGCCCTTTTTCATCGTCTGCTTGGAGTGCTATCCTGGATCGGTTCGGTATTTAGTGGCCTATGCCTTCTATGATTGCTCATCTTTCTTTTGCGTGGAAGATTTTTAAAATCTCCTATAGGTGTGCAATTTTGGGGCGTCTAGTCCTTTTTACTACCTTTTAGAGTATTTAGTGGGAACGAAATAATAGGGTCTTCAGGATTATGCTAAAAGTCCCCAAAGTGTTGGCAACCGAGTTCTAGCCAAATGTGCAGCTTGGGCTTCCTCCTTGTCTGACTTCTAGCATTTTTACATGTGTGAGAGTTTACGTGCTTGGAGAGAGTTTATTGACCTTTCCTAGGTTTCTTTATTTTTGTTTTTTTGGGGACAAGATTTTGTGGGTGTAAAGGGCTCTCGACTTCTTTGCTGCTTTTTTGTACTTTGTTTTTGCACCTCTGGTGCTTTTATTATAATTTCATTACCAGTTCAAAAAAAAAAATGATGAGTTTTGGCTAGAAAATTATCTTTTCTCTTTCTTAATTTAATCAGTTTTTATTTATTACTAATGCATTTTTTCTAATTCTATGATTTTAATAGGATTTATTTTTATTATTTTTTAATTTTTAAATATTAATTTTCTACTCACAATTATTAAAATTTTCTATTCTTTTCTTATAAAATTTTATTTTTAAATTGTCATCAGTCTTTTTCAAAATGGACCTTTGAAACAACCGAAACATCAAAGTGTTTCATTTCAAAGGTAAATTGAAGCGAAATTGACAACATTGGTTTCCTACTTTGCGTTTGGTTTTTTTTTGTTTTTTGAGGACCCTGTTCAGGCCTCTGAAAGCACTGACTAATCCTTGGGGATGTGCAACCCTCCATATCCACATACACTGGGTAAAACTAAGGGGAGTTTGGCTATTTGTTCCTGACATAATTGGTGTGTTTGATTCAGTGTTGTTAAAATCGTACGAGTTGCCTCGACTCGGATGGTCAATCGAGTCAACTCGCCGGTCAACTCGAAAAATACCCTCAAGCGTCCGATTTTTTCTAAAATCGCAGATCGTGCGATTCCAAACTCTTCAATCGCACCATCGTGTGATTTTGAAGAAAAGGGAAAAAAAGGGGGAAAAAAGAGGGAAAAAAAAGAGAGGGAAAATCAGTAGAAGAGGAAACGACGTGCATGGGAAATCGAAATCGCCTGGGAAGATTGAAAGTCTAAAATGGTTGATAAATACCTGGCCCTCTTAGTTGTGTTTATTTCAAGCAAACAAAGAAAAATCCTTCTTCCTCCATCACTTCTCCTTCAAGCCCTGTTTGCGGAAGTCCTTCGTGTCTGCGGAAGTCGTTCGACCCTTCAACAAATCGAGAGCTCAAGTTCGAGGTACCTCTTTTCTTCTTTTCCTCTTCTCCTCTCCATTTCTTCTCTCTGGTTTCGCCTCTGGATTTTCTCTGAGTCTTCGCTTTCCTCTTCTCGGCATCATCGGTTCGAGTAGCAACTACTTGTTTTTTTTTAAAACTAAGATAGTAAGATACTATACTGTATTAGATGGGTGTTAGGTGTCCATGTCTCGTACGAGGACAGAATCAAAAACGAAAAATCTAATTCCATTCATTCGACATGAAGGAAGTGTTCGGTATGTTTTTTTTCAATCGTGAGGTCTGTAAAAATATAACTATAAAAATATTTTATTGAAAATTATTTATATTTTATTTAAATTTTTAAATAAATAGAACCGATAGTGCTTAAGTATTAATTGATTATATTGACTATAAAAATATTTTATTGAATATAGTATTTTTTACTATATTATAAAAATATATTTTATTAAACTAAATTAGTTATTAATTGATTATATGAATAACTAAAACTGTTTGATTTTTTTTTAAGACTTAGAACTCATTATTTCATATTATTTTTTTACAATATTAAGTGTTTTTACTATATTGACTATAAAAATAAGTTTTAATTGAAAAATATTTATATTTTATTTAAAATTATAAATAAATAGAACTGATAGTGCTTAAGCATTAATTGATTACATTGACTATAAAAATATTTTAGTGAATAAAGTATTATAAAAATATATTTTATTAAACTAAATTAGTTATTTTAAATCATTAAATGAATAACTAAAACAGTTTGAATTTTTTTAAGACTTAGATCTCATATTATTTTTTTACTATATTAAGTTTTTTTACAATATTGACTATAAAAATAAGTTTTAATTGAAAAATATTTATATTTTATTTAAAAATTTAAATAAATAGAACTGCTTAAGTATTAATTGATTATATTGACTATAAAAATAATTTAGTAAATAAAGTATTATAAAAATATATTTTATTAAACTAAATTAGTTATTTTAAATCATTAAATTAATAACTAAAACTGTTTGAATTTTTTTAAGATTTAGACCTCATATTAATAGAACCCTCCATAAAGGTTCCTAAAAACTTTCTCTAAATCCTCAGTAGTTAATATATGAAATAATCTTCAGTTGTTGGTGGGATGTCATTGTTATGGGTCAAATCCATAATCTGGTTGACCTTGTTCAACTTGGGTCTAGGTCTGGATCTAGAATTGCAGTTATCTGATGTCTAACTCATCTTTTGGGATGATCCATTAACATGTTGTTCTCTTCTATCTGATGTGCATGTGCTGTTTACTATATGTTTTGTTGTGTGAAATGATTGTTTTAAAATTGAAGTCGAGATCAATTAACTTTTTTATTGACAAATTTTCTAAAAAAATTATTTTTTTAATCATAATACTACTGTTCTTAAGATCAGTAGATGACTGTTATTCTGCCATATTATATTTGTAACTACTTTCTGTATGTTTAAAAAATTAAAATATTATTCCGTATGTTTTTTTTTTAAATACAACATTTTTCCATACAAAGGGACACAGTTCTAAGTTTGTGATAATTTTCTCCTTGATGATTCAGAGAAAAGTGTTGTATTACAAAAAAAACATACGGATGTGCTCTTTGCCCCTTTTTTTTTGACATGTTCTAAGATAGAGAGAATGAAAATTCTGATCTTAATATTTTTTTGTCTTTTTTTTTTTGTGGATGATTATTTACTGTGAATGATAAATGGATGTTTCTTTTTAATTTGTAAAGATTGTTAAAATGGTTCGAGGCAATGGAAATGAGGGACAAGATGAAGCATGACAGTTTTGCACTAGATTGGAACCGGGCGACCATGTGCATGTACAATGCAACTATTGTAAAAAAAAATGAGTAGTGGTATTTATCGAATGAAACACCATCTAGGGAAAATAAAAAAAGACGTAGCAGCATGTCCTAAATGTTCCGAGTCGGTGACTCAAAAATGCCTTGAATTGATGGGAAACAATTTGGACACGAAAAGAAGAAAAAAGGATGCATAAATGAAGGCTGGGAGATCTAATTATTATTTTGATGATCAAGACCCAAAAGGGAAGGGACCGATGGAAAATTTATTAATGTGGATGATGATAAGAAACAAGCAACTCTTAATAGAGTTTGGAAAAAAGAAGACAGAATCACAGTTTGCAAAGGTATTGCTCGTTTTTCTATGCAAATGTACTCCCCTTCAATTTGGTGACGAGTCCATTTTTCCAACCCATGTGCGAATTAATTGTAAGATATGGAATTGGGTTGAAAACTCCATCATATCATGAGATGAGAAATACTTTACTCAAAAGTGAAGTTGAAGATGTGGAGAAAATGTTGGAAAAGCTTAGGAAAGAATGGACTAAAAAAGGGTGCACAATAATGACAGATGGTTGGACTGATGGAAAGAATCGGTCCATTACTAATTTTCTTGTAAATAGTCCAATGGAGATTGTATTTCTGAAAAGTGTTGACACATCTTCGATCTGCAAAAATGGAGAGAACTTGGCCGACTTTTATTCGGTCATAGAAGAGGTAGGTGCGGAGAATGTGATGCAAATTGTTATTGATAACGCAGCACCACATGTAAAGGCTGGAAAAATCTTGATGGCGAGAAGGAAAAGTTTATTTTGGACTCCATGTGCAGCACATTGCCTTGATCTCATGCTTGAAGATATAAGGAAAAGGAAATTGGAGCATCTACTATTGCTGATGCAAAAGCAATTGCCAAATTCATTTATAACCATGGTGTTTTGCTAAACTTAATGAGAACATTCACGAACAATCGTGATTTAGTTAGGCCGGGAATAACGAGATTTGCAACATGCTACCTTACATTGAAAAGCATATTGAGATGCAGAATTGGTCTACAAAAAATGTTTAGTTCAGACGAATGGGATAGAATGCCGCTGTCCAAGACTGAAGAGGGGAAAAAAGTGAATGATCTAATTTTTGATAGTAAGTTTTGAAAACGTGTTCAATTTTGTACAAAGGTTGGAATGCCAATTGTAAAATTGCTTCGGTTAGTTGATGGAGAGGACAAGCCGGCAATGGGATACATATATGAGGGCATGGATCAACCCAAGGAGAGAATTGCAAAAAGATTGAACAAAGATGAAAAGAAATACATGCCATATTGGAAGTTGATAGATGCTCATTAAAATGAACAACTCCACTATCCATTGCATGCCGCTGCATATTATCTAAATCCTTCTTTCCACTACGAAAAATCATTTTGTCCCGATGCTGAAATTAAAAGAGGGTTATATACATGTCTTGATAAATTGGCCATAGTCATAGATGACAGGATTAAAATCGATAAGCAATTGCTTGCATTCAGAACTGAAAGAGGATTCTTTGGGGATAACATGGCCAAATTAATAAGGAAAAGAAAACAGCCAGGTATTTAATATTTAGTTATTTAATATTTACTTATTTAGTATCTAAACTTTCAATTTAATTTTTTTAATTTATTATCTCATGTTTTATAGCCATTTGGTGGGAAGATTATGGAGATGATACTAAAGAATTGCAACGCGTTGCAATAAGGATTTTGAGTTTAACTTGCAGCGCAACAGGGTGTGAGCGGAATTGGAGTGTGTTTGAACAAGTATGTTTTATTTTTAACTTTAAATATATTCATGCAATTTCTTAACATATAAGAAGTGAAGTTATAAATGTTTTATGTTTTCTTTTATAGATTCATACGAAGAGGAGAAATAGGCTAGAGGCAAAGAGGATGAATGCCCTTATATATGTAAAATACAATTTACAACTACAAGTGAGACAGACATTAAGGAGTACAAAGCAGGACTATGATCCTATTTGCTTATCAGATGTGGAATCTGATGATGAATGAATCACGGAAAAGGAAGATCCAGCTCTTCCACAAGACAATTCTTGGTTGAATGCGGACGAGATGTTTAATGAGGAAGAGCCTAATCTTAGAAAAGGAACGAGTAAGCATTTTAAAATCTAAAAGATTATTATATTATATTTAAAATTTAGAAGGCACAATTTATAAAATATTTCAATTTTGTAATTAATAGGGGTTTACTCGAGAAAGCGTAAGAGCGTTGAAGGAGACGAAGGTGTTCAAGGAGAGGAAGAAAGCGTTTAAGAAATTAGCGATGGGGATGTAGCAGATGGAGGAGACACTGAACCTTCATCTTACTTACATGTTTTAGATGACATTGATAAGAATGATATTCTTTAGAGTTCAGATGTTTTGTAATTTTGGATAATACAATTTTATGAATTATGATGATTTGAATGTTAGCAATTTTATGATATTCTTATGTTATGTCAATTTTATATGTAATTGTATTATAAATAATAATTATAGCAAAAAAAGTCAAAAATGTTAAAACTCTTACGAGTCTACGATTTCCGATTTACGATTAACGAGTCACACCCCTTGATCGATTCACGATCCGAGTCGAGTTTGACAACATTGGTTTGATTGTTTGTATGTTGCTTTATGGATTTTTTTTTGAAAGTTCGCTTTATGGATTTACTTTCAGTCGCTTGTTTATTCTAGTTGTTTGCTATGGTCATCATCCCTTCTTGGTATTAAACCACGTTTTGGTAAATACTTTTAGGGCATGTTTGTGAAAAAGCACAATTCATAGAATTTTAATCTTTAGTAGTTTAAATTACAAGGATTTTAATTTTAAGAATTTGGAATCTTTAATTTTGAGAAATTCTAAATTTGGGTGGACAACTCTAAATCTTTTATTTTTAATCATCATTAAAAACTTGATATTTGGTGTGGAAAGTTAAAAAAAAAAAGGATTATTTATTTATATATTATGATTTAAATTTTTTAAAAACTAAATAACATTGTATAACCCTCTCATAGAAAAAAAAAAAAAAAATCCTTTCTCATGTTTTTTTTTTCCTGTGACAGACCTTGTTAGATGGTACAACCCACTATTACAAGATATTGTTTGAGAAGTAAGTTAAATCATCACTTACATGTGCTATTCACAAAGTGTGGAGTCATCTGATCATATCTAAAATTTCGATAGTCTAATAATTAATATGTAAATCAAATGAAGTTGCTCACCTAAATAAATACTTCAAAGTATTTTTCACACATAATTTAAGGATAAATAAGATGTATAGAAGGTGGGCATTGATAAAGGAGTGGGATTTAATCTCTTAGATATATAAAAATATAAATACATAGTCATAAGTCTTTTCATGAGAAAAACAATCCTTGCCCAATGACAAAGCAGTTACCTCTAGAAAATGTTAATTATTCTAGATTAGATGCTTTTATATTCTCTGGCTATGATACCAGGACTGCAAGATTTGCAAATTCAGTTAGAATGCAAGCCTAAGAATTTGTGCAAACAAGTGATTGAAGCTGCAATATTTCTTACCATGCATTTTCATTTTGATGTAGCTTTAGAGTTGATTGAACATCTGCGGGCAATGGGTGAAACTAATGCTCTTTTGCAAAGAAACAATGTAAGGCTTCTGACAAAATAGAATTTCTCACTTGCAACTAATTCTTTACAGTACAAATCAGTTCTATACATCTCTTTGGTGATTTGAGCTCTGCACCGTTGTACATGGGCAGATTTTAAAGAAAGAGACAGCTTTAGCAACTGCTGCAGTGTACCAGTCAATGTTTGGTGCCGAGGATGGCACTGTTCCAGCAACTTTTCAGGTGACCATATAGATCATTGTTAAACCAGAAATACAAAAAGAAAACCATTTCCCCTTGCAATGCATACATTTATAATTTCTTCTTTGCTTCATTTTTTTTCCTCATACATCTGTGCAAATACTGTTACAATAAACAATGTAAAATATTCTTCTTGCATTGTGTCTTGCTTCATTTGCGATGGTCATACGTTTGGTGGTTTGGGGCAGACGGGGGTTAAACCAGTGTTTTAAAAATCGGCCTGCCCCACGGTTGAACCAACAGTTCAACCGTGACCGGCATGGGTCAGGCCGGTTTTCTAAAAAACCTTTCTGGAAAGCGAACCGTAAAAACCAGTCAAACTTGCGGGATTGAATTCATTGGGAAGCTTATTGAATAACATATCCGACAAATCCAAATTTGTGTAATTCCCGTAGACGAAGTTATGACCAGTTTGTAATTAGGTGCTGAGTGTGACAAGTAACTCTAGTTTTGTTAATCTTTTAATTTTTTCATACGTGAACCTTTATAAATTGGAGGCATGAACGACCATTGTGATCATCCTTTCTTTCTATCCATTGAGTTTGGTATAATTCCTAAGTGAAGAAAACAGTCTCTTTGTTGCTTTTGTGCCAGTAAGTTCTTTGTTTCTTTTGAATTTTAGTTTGATTTGTTTTGAATTAATTTATGTTATGCAAGCATATTATTTGAAATTTTCATTTAAAATTCAGATCTGAATGATTTTTTCCAGCTTTGCATATTTTGAAATTATTTCAATCAATTCAATTTTAATTTTTCATTACAATTTTGTCATCTTGGAGAATTTCGCATGGTGTCGATTTTTTCTTGAGTGTTTGGCCTTATCCTTTTTTCTGGTGACAAATCAGGGTTTTGGTTTTTCTAATTGAGGTTCTGAATATCCAGATTTGTGGTGAATTTTCAATTGACATTGGAAAGGGAAGAAGATCCAAGGAACTTCTCGAACTTTCGGCCAACTACACGATTCGGGTTCTCTCAAGTGTGTTGTAACTTGGGCCAGATCCAAGTTTGCTGTTTTTTATATGTTGAAAACTTAGGTAGGCCTGAAAACCAACCCTAGCCGTCATCAACTTCCGTACTAGGAAAAGCTCTCACAAGATGCAACCTTCTTAGGTGCAAGATCCTTCTTGATGCATACATTTCTTACTCTCCTTGTGGGGAGGTGCATGAGTCAACTAATCACCTTTTCTTCAATTGCCCCGATACTTCTTTCCTTTGAAATTCTTTCCTCACTATTTATGGTGTTTTTTAAGTATTTTCCTAGGGGGCCACTTTGTCAATTGGAGAAGAAATCCTTTTAGGGGCAAAGGGAGGACTCTCTGGAAGGCCATTCTCATGGCTATGGGTTGGTCGTTTTGGAAGGAGTGCAACAACATGAATTCTTTTGGAAAGGAGTGATTGGCTTTGGAGACTTTTGATTTGTCTCGAGGTAAAGTGATTTTGTGGGTGGGTAGCATACTTGATTTTTTTATAGTACAACCTTAGGCTTTATTTGTCACTGGAAAGAAGTTGAAAATTGTTGACAAATGGACAAGACCCCGTCTTTGGCCTAATGGGAAGAAAAGATTCTAATGAAGCGGAATTGTCATCAATTAGGAAAGCTTCAAGGGTCTTTAGCTATCATTTTCAAGTTAAACTCATTGTAGAAGGTTATTTGGCTAATGCAACTTTGTGGACCCGAAGGAAGAAAGATCCCACTTGGATGCTTATCCATATCTCTAGAGAGAGTAAGTGCCTAAGTAGCTCTTTAGATGTGCCCTCTCAAGTTTGAAGATTAGCTAAAAGTGCAGCTAACTTTTTGGCCAAGAGAGGCATCTCTAGTTTTGAATTTTTGAATTTTTTCTATTTTTTATTTGGATTGATTGCATCTAGTTTATATCCTTTTTCCCATGTTCTCAAGGTGTGTTCACCTCTTTTCCAACACACCCTATTTTTCTTGTTACTTTCAGTTTGGTTATATAATATTGTCTTTTTTTAAAAAAAGATTTTGTGGTGTGGGGTGTTTCTAGGGTTCTATTTTAGGAAGATAAATGGTTTAAAAGGATCTATAGAAGATTCCATTTCCAAGATTATAATATAAAAAAAAATCTCTCGTTACAGATGTGATGGAGGTGTTTGGGGGAAGAGTTATTTTGGCCTTAAATCTTTAGGTGAAATCTAATGGGCTATGAAGTTGCTCATTTACGAGTGTTACTATTATCTCTTAATCGTGTTTCTCCTATTATCAATGAGGTGTATAAGTGGTTGTGGGAAGAGGAGCCTACCAGTAGTATCTTATCATGCAAATCTTTCTACTATTTGTAAATAGGTGGGTGTCTGAGTCCTCCCTGACTCAAAAGTTCCCGACTCTTTTTTCCTTAGCCGCTAATACAGAGGCTACGGTTAGGGAGTGTTGTGATTTTCATTAGTGTAAGGTTGTTTGGTGCCCTCAATTTAGAAGAGATTTTGAGGATTGGATGATGGAGGGGTGGTTGTCTTTCATTGGTCTTTTGAGCAGAGTTTTTGTAGTGGGCTGTAGAGATAGAATCCTGATCCTCATGAGATTTTCTCTGTTAAGTTTTTTTTGTAGTAAGTTGATGTTTGCTGTTGATGTCCCTTTGGTGAATTCGAAAATTTGGAAGGGTGTTGCCCCATTTAAGGTGAAGGTCTTCGAGTGGCTTGCAGGGCTTGAGAAGATCTTGATGATAGATAATTTGAGATTGTGAAGAATAATCATTGTTAATACTTGTCCTCTTTGTTTTTCTGATGCTGAGTCAGTGAGCCATTTTCTTCTCCATTGTAGGTTCACTTCTCAGACTTGGTACCATTTCTTTTAGCTGTTAGGGATGACTTTTTGTGTTTTGAAAGCTTGGTTTGAATTCTTCAATGAAGACGTGTTTTTCAGTGATAGCTGTTTTAGAGGCTATATTGTGGTCTATCTAGTTGGAAAGAAATAAAAAGGGTTTTTTCAAGGAAAAACGTCCTCTGTCGTGCATCTTATTGATGTAATTAAGAGTCGAGTTGCTTGGTGATTAGTGGGTTCGAGCAAATTTTGAGGGATTAATGTTTTAGATATATGTAAGGATTGGGTTTCCATTCATTATGTTCAGCCTCATTTGGATTCTTTGTTGTCAGTTTCTTGGTCCCCCTCCAAAATTGGGCCACCCAAAGCTTAATTTTGATGGAAGTTGTGTGCGTGATCTTGGTCTAGTAGGCTATGACGGGGTCATTCAAAAATGGTTCTGGTGATACGCTGATTTCTTTTGCTGGTCCTCTTCTAAATGGTTCAATGATTTAAGTGGAACTTTATTCCCTATCGTGAAGTATCTTGGAGTTGGAAGAGTTAGGGGCAATAGGAGTATCTTAGAAGGTGATTCTAAGATTGTTGCTTGTTGGGCTTCGGGTTCTCTTTGTCCTTGGACCTATTTAGATAAAGTTGAAAGAATCTGTTATGCTATTGCTTCTTTTGGTTTTAAGGTTCCCTGGGTTCCTCGATCTGCAAATTCAACAGCTGATGAAATGGTGTGTCAGGGTTTGGCTTTGTCGTCTGAAATTGTAAATACTTTCATGTAATCTTTTGGGGGGTGGTTTTCATGTACGGTGTTTTTCTTGTGGCGGGCTTTTTATGCATGCTAGTTTTGGTCTCATGTTTGTTTGTATCCTCCATTTTTTATTAATTAAGTATTTTTCGAAAAGAAAAATTGTAATTATTGGATGCTCTTACTTCTTTTCCTTTCAAAACCATTTGGAAATCTTCAGCCCTTTTCGAAGTCGAGTTTTTTTGGGTGGCTTTCTTCAATAAGATCCCACAAAAAGACAACCTCAAAGCTAGGAATTTTGCTACCCTGAGTGTTACCTTGGAGAAATGAGGAATTACTTGATCATTTATTCCTTCATTGCTCTTTCATCCTTTTCCATTTGGTCCCATTTCCTCTCAATTTTCTATTGCCCTAGTCCTTTTCCTTCTTTTTGCAAGGCTCTCATTTCAGTTGGGGTTCAGGTCCCTTTCCAAAGAAAGACCAACCTTTGGCGATTGCTTGGATCTTTTGGCTGGAGTGCAATGAAGAGATTTTAGAAGATAAAGCTTTATCCTATACAAATTTGCTCTAGAAGATAAAATGTAATATATCCAATGGGCTTTAACACATGGCTCTTTCAATAGGTTCCTGATTAGAAGATTTCAAGGAAGTTGGGCAGCTTATTATAGAACATTTTGTTCTATTTGGATGCCTGTTTTATGTATTTTGATTGTTGACTTCAGTCTCTCACTGGGCTGTAGATCTTTGTTAATTCAATAAATTTTGTCTTTACTGTTCCAATACCCTCCACCCACCTCTTTCAAATTGCTTGCCTCCAAAGTTCTTTCCCACAGTTGCAATTTGGTACTAATAAGTACTATCTCATTTGCAAACAACATTCATCATGGGATCTCATCTTGGATCTTTTAAGTCAAAATATAAATAACCAAGACGAATTAATGAGGGCTCCAAGTACATCCTTGTGGACTCCCACTATCACTGCTGTTTCTCTTATCATTCTGAGAAAAAAAAAAGTTGTTTCTCTTGGTTATAGGAGACATCAATCCTAAGGGGGTGTTGGATTTTTCTAAACTTTTCTCCATTGGCTGCTGGTTTGTTCTCGATTATTCCAGTTTGGTCCTCATTTGCCGGCTCTTCATTTTGTAGTGTTGTGTAACAGGGTTGTAGACTTCACTTTATTGGCATATGTCTAGCTCATTTTGTCAAGGTTTTTTCCCTCTATTTTTGTGCTTTTGCTCATTATGTGCCTGTTGGATGATGTAGTCCTTTGTTGAATGTGGATTTACCTGTTACTCCTTAGATGGCGAATCCAGTAAAAAGAAGAAAAAAGATGGGGAAACAGATCAAGAAGGGATCAAAAAGCATAAAACCTCACTCCTGTTGCAGTTCTAGCGTAGTTCCTAAGGCAAAGGAAGCCTCCAAAGAGCTACATGAGCGTTGGACATAACTTATCTTTGGGTCTTGTGGAAGGAAATTCTATCTTCCTTTTCTTTAGTCATACAAATAGGAAGATTTCACCAAGATGTTCTATGACTAAAAGTTGGGTCCACCAACTTTGACCGATAAGAAATATGTCTCATAGTTATTAATTTCATTTTGTTTCGACGCCACATTTTCCGATCTTTTATCAGTTTGTTTCGGCAAAAAAAATGTATTGTGTTTTAGCCAGAGAAATATACTTATTTTATTTTTCTTCATTTAATCATTTCTTCTTCTTACTTCATCAATAAATAGTGAATTCTGTGATTTTATTATAATTTACTTATTATTTTACTATTTCTAATTTTATACATATAGACGTATAATCTTTAAAATTTTCAAATTTTTCATAACATCTTTTTTAAATTGGAATGCCGAAATGACTAAAATGCCAAAATATTCTATTTCAAAGGCAAACCAAAATAGCTTCCAATACGAAATTGACAATTATGCTTAATCTAGCACAAATTAATCCCCTAGCAATACAGAAGTACTAAACTATCCCTAAAATTATTCCTATATACAAAACAAGTTCCAGGTCAAATAAATGGAATTTGAAATTAAATAACCCAAAATTATCCATTAGACTCTCTTGTCAATGTGCCACTTCTATTAGTCCTAGAAGTACAATGGACTATTTATGTGCTTGTGTATGAGTTTGTAGCTTTTAGTACACATGCATTAGTTCCACATTTGGATTCTTTGGAGCCCTTTTAGGTGTTCCAAATAATACACAACCATCTGTATGATGCAGCCTTCATCAATAGTGTCATCTACATCAATGGTGCAGGAGGGCTTGGACCTGTGATTTTGAGGCCAATATTTTTTATTTACATGGATTTAGTTCTCATGAATTTATTGTCCCTTTTCTTTGTTTAGGGTGATTAGCCATCTGAGAATTCTTGGTAAGTCATGATCAGCCTGGAGTACAAGAGTCTTATAATACATACAACCAACAGGTGCACAAGCTTGTAGAAAATATAGTAAATTACCAATGCTGTTGCTACTACTACTGATTGCTATTTATTCAATTTAAAAGGGAATTCCCAGAAAACCCCAATCCTCATTGGTCCAAAGATATGGTTAAACTGTAAGCATTATTATTTTAATGCTTGAAATTTGTTTTCTTTATTTGCATGTAAAATTGAAAATTGTTATGATAATTACCTAAAAGTAGTATCATATATCAATAGTTTTTCCTTTTATTTCACATTTTTACTGGCAAATATAGTTTTTTATATTAGTCCTGACGAGTGTCAGGCTGTAAGTCTTGAATGAAACAGTAGTATGCTGTGCACTTGTTACATGGATATGAATGCATCATAACTTGAACTGATCCTTTTTTTATTCCCTCTAGAAATTTACATTTCTTGCAAGAGAAGGAAATTTATATCAACGAGTGCTAGAGACATGGAAATTACATGATGGTGATAATTTTAGATCACCATTTGTATTGCACCTTAATTAGCTCCCAATTACATTCAAGTAATGCCTAAAAATGATGCAGAGTAGTACAATCCATGGCTCGGTTTGGATCCGTTGAATTTTAGGAGTTTATCACATCCTGTCCTGGTTTCATGAATGCACATTTTCTTTTCTACTGGCATGAATTCCGAAAATAAAGGAGAGAACTTTGTGTTTTATATCGAATACTGAAAAGTGTGAAGGAGATAATGCAAGTTATTGTTGCATTCATTTTTTACAAGCATGCTTGGGCATTGCAGGTCATCTACATGACGGGTTGGAAAGAACATCCATCTCAACAGAAGGCAAAAAAGAGGGGTTCTGCGACCGTCTCATTTGAGGACATCCAGAAGAAATTTGGTAGTAATAGTTAGCTGCTTCTCTTTCAATATTCTTTCAAATGAGCTTGTTATATTGACGTCTATCTCAATATTTATAGCCTGGAGCACAATTGGTAAGTAAACAACGCTTACTCTGAATTTTAATTTTTATGGTTTTGAGTCATTCAATCATTTTTTTTCTAAAAGAACAATGTCTGAGTCTCTTTCTCATTTGAATTCAACAGTGGTCAACACCTAAATTTCAGAGCAAATTCTACTCCTCTGTATCTAATGCTAAATCTAGATTAGTTGATAGACTTAAAACAAAAAAAAACAAAAAAATAAAATAAAATTACAATCACTAATGAATCAATCTACTTAAAAATATTGCAAAACAAATTAGGAGAAGAACGTGTAGTCTTTTGCCTCTCGAATAGTTTGTCTTATTCCTCCAATGGGTGACCACAGCATCAGTCCAACCCCAATGACAATTGCGACCTGAAAATGCAACACAAAATGAGGTCAATATCCTTTCATGAATTTTGAATCCAATAAATTCAATGATGTGCCCGTACCCAAGATGCTTTCCTATGAAAGCTGAATGCCTTCGGCTTGTCGAGCATAAGCTACACGACGTAAGGAAGCTACAAGCCATTGGAATTGTTTTACTGAACTGATTGAACCATTAGCTGTTGGGGAGCTACGAGATTCGGACTGAATGTGTGTTGTCCGAGTTTGTGATATCAGTCGAATCGTTTCTCAGGCACTCTCTCATGCAATTGGACCAATTACCACTGTGAGTAGAATGTGATATGCCATGACACAAACAACGCGCTGAGTCCAGGAGCTCTAATCATTAGAAAATTGATCTATAGTAAAACAAAGTAACAAACATGAGGTGATGTGAAGATTTCTGTAAGATGTTATACCATCCAAGTTGAGACATTGCATATGTTAATCCATGAATACCGGCTCCAACCATTGCTGTTACATTATGAAATGTTGCAAAGCCATTTGGCTTTTCTAGATGCTGTAATTTCTTTTTTTTTGAATTTACATATGGGAAACCGCGGGATATCTAGTGTAAAAATCCCATGGGTGAGCTCACTATCCCTAGGATACACCATGGGGGCTCGAACCTGCAACCTCCGCTTTCTGAAGCGGGAGGCAACTGAGCTACACCATATGGGTTCTAGATGCTGTAATTGGTAACCAATTACTGAAGGTTTTCTTGACTTACTCTTTGCCCTTCTTGTCTACCTTCGACTTCCTAATATCACAGCCAACAGTATTCCTATCTGACACAAATATATTGTAAATAATTTTCATGAACCGACTGCCATATCTAAAACCCATGAAACTTAGACCCACTATCTCTGGATTGCAAATTAATGACTCTTAAATCAAGTGTGGTATATATAATAACATCTCAAGTTCAAACACAATTTAGGTTTTTTTTTTTCCAGTTGAGGGATTTTATTGTAAAAGATTAGACCAACTTAGATTTTCTGGAGTCCAAAAATGATCACGTGACGGGTCCATCTTAATTTCACATTATCATTTCATAATTAAACTAAAGCGTAGCAAAATCAATTTGATAACTGTTTTGAGTTTTGTCACAATGATTATATGTTGTTTCATGGCACGCTATAACAATGGTTTCCCATAGGTGACATGTTTTATGCAGTTTATACAATAATTTTTTTTAATTATTTCATCAAACCCATAGGAGTTTCAATTCCATCACACTTGAGCACATAGGAATAGGAGAAGAAAATGACAGTGATTTAAATACTGTATTTTTTATTTAAAATAAAATGAGAAATGGATGTTTCTTTTCCACTCTTTCAATGACATGTTCATAAAACAATGATGTTAATGATGGCGATGACGACAATGATAAAGACCCATGTCTCACTCACTTCAAAAAAGGAATTAAAAAAAAAAAACGCATTTTCCCATTCATTGGCCAAGTATTGCGGATTGAAACTGAAATCGAAAGTTAAAGAAAATATCTTAATCATTTATTTACATATTTTATTTCATTTCATTGATTAATATTGAAATTCAAAAGGAGTTGCATTCTTGCAATTTTGAGAGAGAATGGTTAGAATGATTTAAGAAATAAAAATTATGAATACAAAAACTCCCATTTCAATGATCCTCCACCCTTGCATCATATACTAATATAAATTAATAAGAATTATTTAAAACAATAATAGAATGAATATTTAATAATACCAAAGTCATGATTATCTGTGTCTGCTGTTGCAACCTCCCAAACCACACCAAACAATGTGTGGTAAGCTTTCTTGGATAGACGACGACAAAACGTTGCTATTTCTGAAAACTCTTACTCTCAACGTGAGTAATAAATATTCAATAGATTAGTAAATGGATCCTATCATAATGGATAAGAATTTTTAACTGTGCTAGATTTGGTCATAGTCATAGATTCTTGATAAAAGTTAGTTTTTACTTTAATTGTATGGATAAGGAGTTTTTATCCAAAGATGTTCACTAATATATTGAATATCTATTACTCATGTTGGGAGTAGGAATTGTCAGAAATAGCAACATTATGTCGTCGTCGTCTGAGTGTGAGAAATCTTACAAATAATAACTGAGAAATCTTACAAATAATAAATATTTAACTGATTAGTGAATGGATCCTATTACAATCGATAAGGATTTTACAGTGTGGTAGACTTTGTTATAGTCGTAGATTCTTAATAAAAGTTAGTTATTACTCTAGGTGTATGGATAAGAAGTTTTTATTCAGAGATGTTCACTCGTATACGATATGTCTCATACACGATCTGATAACATATAGGAGGAGGAGATCCTCCCACGGGCATTTCATGTTTATAGACACGGATTTTAGCGTATGCCGAATTTGCCCTCTACCTGCCGTAAAAGAAGAATGCATGAACAATGCAATTCTCTTGAAATCGGCTCTCTGAATTGTAAGTCGGCTCGCTGAAATTCATGAACAGTACAATGTTTCTTGAAATCGGCTCTTCGAATTGCATTTTTGAATTGCAAGTCGGCTCGCCGAAAATCATGAACAGTGCAATGTTTTCTGAAATTGGCTTTCCGAATTGCAAATCGGCTCGCTAAAAATCATAAACAGTGTAATGTTTCCTGAAATCGGCTCTTCGAAATTGCAAGCCAGCTTGTCGAAAATCATGAACAATGCCATATTTCCTAAAATCGGCTATCCGAAATTGTAAGTTGACTCGCCGAAAATCATGAACAGTGCAATATTTCCTGAAATCGGCTCTCCGAAATTGTAAGTTGGCTCGCCGAAAATCATGAACAGTGCAATTCGGCTCGACGATGAACAGTAAAAATCAGCATGAACAGTAAAAATCAGCCCATTGAAATTTTACTATTCATGCGAAGAGTAAAATCGGAAATACTCTAAAATCCATATCTATAAACACGAAATGTCCGTGGGAGGATCGCTCTCTTAACATATCATGTAAGAGTGAACATCTTTGGATAAAAACTCATTGTCCATACAACTACAGTAATAACTGACTTTTACCAAAAATCTAATAATATGACCAAGTCTACCACAGTGTAAAATTCTTATCCATCATAATAGAATCCATTCACTAATCTGTTGAATATTTATTACTAACGTTGGGGAGTAGAAGTTGCCAGAAATAGCGACATTCTGACGTCGTCTGGGTGTGAGAAAACTTAAAACACAGTGTTTGGTGTGGTTTGTGAGGTAGAAACGGATGACCATGACTTTGTTCTTACCTGTACTATTTCCAATGCTGCTCTAGCGGCACCTAATAATCTCTTCATTGATCATAAACATGACCAAGAAGTTCAAATTTGGGGGGGAAATGGAATTGAAGTGAAAGTAGAAGTGATGAGAAAAAGGAGTAGGTGAAAGTGGGATATATATAGGGAAGTTCAAATTTGGGGGGAAAATGGAATTGAAGTGAAAAAGGAGTAAGTGGAAGTGGGATATATATAGGGCATTAGGGAGTGGGGAAATGAAACAGTGTTACTAGAGCGGGCGGAGTGGAGACGGAGGGGTTGGGGTTAGTTGGGTCACGCGAGCGGAGTGGGGACGGAGGGGTTGGGGTTAGTTGGGTCACGCGAAAGAGATGAGAATGGGTCGAGTAGAGTCGTGGGTTTGGGGTTTTTTATTTTATTTTTTTTCTTCTTTATTTACATCTTTCTCTCACTTCATTTAATTTAATTAATTTAACATTTTATTATTTATTAAATACAATTAAGTTAATTAACATGTCTAAGTTGTTTATTTTAATTATTTGGTCTTTATATGTTTTAGTTAATTAAGTATTCATAAAATGTCAGTCCTTGAGTAAGATTTGGGATTTAACTTAAATTATTTATAAGAGAATCTTTAAACATAAAAGGAGAGGTGTCTAAGTAGTTAAAATCTATTGTCGACTTAATCTAATAGCCTTATTTATTTCAAGTTTAATCAATGTAATGCATTTATATTTTGAATCTATATTAATTTGAGTGATCTCTAAATTAATTTCAAAAATTAATTTAATTGAACTAATATTTGAATAAATTATGATCTTAAATTTAAAAAGTTTAATAAAAAGTTGGGTCATTACACGATTCGAGAGTTTATCATACATTCTCAGCGAATGAATTAGTGAAAAAAATATATATAGTAGGTAATATTTTTTCATTTCACAATTTTTTATAAGAATATCTCATTTACTAGTTTTATATAAAATATGTTCATAATATAATGTAAGTCAAATATTCCAAGTTCATCAAATTTAACTATAAAATTACTTTTAATTTTATCATTCTTATATATTTTTTTAAAATTTAAATTATAATGTGATAAGATTGAGTTAAGTCTTTCTTACTTGCTAAATTCGATCTTAAAATTAGTTTTTTATTTTTATTTATCTAATAATAATATGATGAAGGATTGTTGAAATCTTTTATAGCCACATAATCAACCTTTGAAAATTCTTTTTTATTTATTAAACTGGTTAATACAACTCATTAAACTTAATTTTTTTTTAATTTACGTGTGGGAAACCGCGGGATACCCAGTGTAAAACCCTCATGAGTGAGCCCACTACTCTTAGGGCGCACCAAAGTTAGGCCATGGAGACTCGAACCTGCAACCTCTCGCATCCTGAGGCCGGAGGCAACTAATTAAACTACACCCATGTGAGTAAAAGTTTGACATTGAACTTAAATTGGTTGACACAACCCAATCAATTTGTTAACAAATAAACCAACCTACTTATGTAGAATTTAACCTATCTATGTTATGAATTCACCCAGCCAATCAATGTTACATGTGTTCATTTGATTCATATCCAACATGACTTATCTACTCAATGGGTCTAAGTGACCCAAAAATCCCATCGTGTTTGAATGGGTCAACTTAGCTTAGTTCATTTATTAAATGAATAATCTGACTTAACTTGTAATGAACGCAATCTACTTATTAAAATTGTTGACCCAATCTAACTTGTAACAAATCCAATCATTTATTTAATGAGTTAACTAATCAATTTTGACTCATGTATTAAATATGTTGAACCACTTAAATGGTTTGATCCGATTCTATCATTGACCTTTTGTTAAATGGGTTAACACAATTACAATATTAATTAAGTTAATAGTTATCCAATTTAAGTCATTCATTAAAAGATTGATCCAATTCAACACTTATATTAAATGGGTTGACACAACTCTAATACTAACTTTATTGCTCAATCTAAATTAGGTCATTTATTAAAACATTGATATAATCCAACTCATACCAAACCTAAACTCAACTCAATTTATATATAAAAATTGACAACAATGCATGTAATATGAGCACCATCAGTTCATCAACACATCGTTTAGGTTGTGCAGTCCTCATTTCAATTCATTTTAGGAGTTAAAAAAGCTACCTCTTAGGAGAACGCCCCACACACACATAGGATGCCCTCGATTTACGCTGCTGGGATTTGAACTAGTGACATCTTGCTTCTGAGGCTAGAAGTAACCATTTTTTTTTTTTTAAATGCAAGAAGTAACCAATTAAACTATCCAATGTTGGATATTTGATAATAATAGTTAGCTTCTTTTCTTTCGATATTCTTTCAAATGAGCTTGCCATATTGACATCTATCTTCTCAATATTTACAGCCTAGCTTGGAGCACAATTGGCAAGTAAACAACGCATACTCTGAATTTTAATTTTTATGGTTTTGAGTCATTCAATCATTCTTTTTCTAAAAGAAGAACAATGTCTCAGTCTCTTTTTCATTTGAATTCAACAGTGGTCAACACCTAAATTTCAGAGTAAAATCAACTCTTTTGTATCTAATGCTAAATCTAGATTAGTTGACAGACTTAAAACAAAAACAAAAAAAAAAAAATTACAATCACTATTGAATCAATCTACTTATAAATATTGCAAAACAAATTAGGAGAAGAACGTGTAGGTTTTTGAGTCTCGAATAATTTGTCTTATTCCTCCAATGGGTGAACACAGCATCAGTCCAATCCCAATGACAATCGCCACCTGAAAATGCAACACAAAATGAGGTCAATATCTTTTTCAAGGTCTCCCGTCTCAGAAAGTAAGAGGTGTTAAATTCAAACTCATATGACCTCATCTGGTGTGTCTTAAAGACAGTGCGTATCACCCGTAGGAGTTTTACACTGAATTTCCCACTCTTAAACGTAAATTAAAAAAAAAAGATGCACCCTTACCCAAGATGCAATCCAATGAAAGCTGAATGCCTTGGGCTTCTCCAGCGTAAGCCACACGATTGAAGGAAGCTACAAGCCATTGTAAATTCAGTTGTGTCTATAGAAGGTTTTGCTTGGAATTGGATAAATAGAGAAAGAAACCATTTTCCAGAATCAACAATCCTTAATCAAATTTCATTATTTAATAATTTCCTTTCTATAGATTTAAACTAATTTTACTCACAACATATGAAGTTGGTGCAAAGACTAATCCTCCAAAGAAGGCCAGTAGTCCACCGAAGAAAGGAATGGCGACTCCGACGATAGTTGTAAAAACTGCAGTGACATGTTTGCAAGAATTTGAAGAATTGAATCAACAAATTCAATTATATAAATGAAAATTTTAATCACATAATAATATACTCACCAACATATGAACTGCGTGCTATAATGCGAAGTCGTCGCCCCGGTGTGAACTCAAATTTCTTTACGAGCTGTGATTCAATCATATCGAACACAGGCATGGCGAAGACCTAAATCAAATGATACAGGGTCCAAATCATTTTGTAATTAAAATAAAAAATAGCAAAGAAGAAACAATCCCTGCGAAAATTTGAAGTGTCTTCTATTTAACTTTCTGCACCTGATAGCTTCCCATTACATGAAAAAACACCATGAGATTAGCTGCAGCAATGAGCCAAGAAGGTTTCTCGAGTGAAACCAGAATGTCATCGTCGACGAGATTTCCAAAAGCCAAATAACCTGATGCAGAAACTGAAAAATAGCAGAGTGCTACAATGATATATGCAAGAACAACACCTCGCCACATCGGTATCCTCGACGGCGATTCTGGGGTGGATGGCATGGTAGCTTGAATTTCTAAAACAACACTGTGGCCTGCGTAAGCGAATGCGATTGTTCCGAGACCACTGAACACATCAAATGTGATGTCTGATGGTTTAGAAGACAGAAAATCATAGTGAATTTGGTGGCCGTGACTGTAATAAGCTCTGACGGCAGAGGCAATGAAAGATATTCCAGAGTAACTGAGAAAACAGCAGAGTGGATGGAAATTAACATATTTGGAATCAGAAATGATATGAAAGGAGAAAGGAAGAAAGATTTACCCCAAAGACATAAATGCTGCAATCAGTGAAACTAGTTTCAATGAATTGAAATTGGGAGTTTGAGAGAGCACCAACTGTATACCCGAAAAGACTAGAGTGAAATATGTTTTCCTGATTGCTAATGTTGGGAAAACAATATCGAAGGATTTCTTCAATGACTTCCCTGCAGTGACCATGTACACTATATCTGAAGCAATTTGAACCATTAGCTGTTGGGGAGCTACGATCCAAAATCCGAGATTCGGACCGAATGCGTGTTGTCCGAGTTCATGATATCGGTCGAATCGTTTCTCCGGCACTCTCTCGTGCAATTGGACCAATTGCCACAGTGAGTAGAATGTGACGAGCCATGACATAAACATCGCGGTGAGTCCAGGAGCCCTGATCATTAGAAAATTGATTGGT
The DNA here is from genome assembly GCA_022113865.1 of Chimonanthus praecox. Taxonomy (NCBI): domain Eukaryota; kingdom Viridiplantae; phylum Streptophyta; class Magnoliopsida; order Laurales; family Calycanthaceae; genus Chimonanthus; species Chimonanthus praecox. Next base: position 11,005,726 of record CM039095.1, on the reverse strand, counting down.
AACTTTAGTAAAACAAACAAACAAACATGAGGTGGCCATTTAGACACGGACTCTGTCTAGAGCGTTCGAATGTTCTTGAGAAGAAATAAGAGAGCAGAGAAACAAGTATTCGGATGGTGGACTTTTACATTGGTATAAATATTCGACTGGTATGACCGTCCGAACGCACGAAGAATGTTTTGAATGGCGTTCGGACGGTGCAAAAAGCAGAGAGCAAAACAGGAATTTCACACGAAAAATTGAAATTGTGTTTGTGGAAAAAAAAACCGTGTCTAAATGGCCACCCTATGAAGATTTATGTAAGATGTTATACCATCCAAGTTGAGACATTGCATATGGTAATCCAAGAATACCAGCTCCAACCATTGCTGTTACATTGTGAAATGTTGCAAAGTACCATTTGGCTTCTCTAGATGCTGTAATTGGTAACCAATTACTCAAGGTTTCTTCTTGACTTACTCTTTGCTCTTCTTGTCTACCTGCGACTTCCTGATATCACAACCAAAGGTAAATAGACTAGACTAGGAAATATAATGGATGAAAGAAGTAGGTGGTAAATTATTTTCATAAATCAACTGTCCTATCTGACATAAATATATCGTAAATTATTTTCATGAATCGACTTTCATGTTTCACTTTTTCTTTTCCACTCTTCTAATGACATACTCATGCAACGAATAACGACGATGATGACGACAATGATAAGAGTAAAGACTAATATCTCACTCACTTCACGAAAGGAAAGCAAACACATTTTTCCATTCATTGGACAAGTATTGCAGATTGAAACTGAAATTGAAAATTAAAGAAAATACTTCTTAACCATTTATGTATTAATATCGAAAATCGATAGGAATTGCATTCTTGCAATTTTGAGAGAGGGAGAGAGAGAATGGCTAGAATGATTTTGAAAATAAAAATTATGAATACAAAAACACCCATTTCAATGATTTTGCACTCTTGCATCATACTAATATAAATTAATGAAAATTATTTAAAATCATAATGGAATGAATATTTAATAATACCGGAGTGATGGTCATTGGTGTCTGCTGCTGCAACCTTCCAAACCACAGCACTGTGTCGTAACTTGTTAGCTTTCTCACGACCAGATAAGAGAACGTTCACTCCAAACGTGAGTAATAAATATTAACTGATTAGTAACTGATCCTATTATGATGGATAAGGATTTTACAGTGTCATAGACTTGGTCTAAACGTTAGTTATTATGGATAAGGAGTTTTAATCCACAAATGTTTGCTGTCCGATATCTCCGATGAGAAATTTAAGGGAGTACTAAATTTTTATTAAAAAAAAAAGGAAAAAAGAAAAGAAATCTCATTTAATTATATTTATTTATTTGATTTAAGTAAGGAAATGAATAGTTGACCGGACTTTTGTTTCATCCCTTTATGTTGTTTAATTTAAATAAGTGACTACATATTAATGAGATTAATTTCTTTTAAATTTTTGAAGCTTTTTATGGTCGTTGAACCTCACTCAATTTGAAGGAGTTTGCTTGATGGTCAAGAACTCGTATCAGGAAACAGATATTATTTTCAATTGAATTTATCCGGTGTGTGGATTGAGAGATTTACACATGTCCTGATGATTAGTCGGGTGAGACGACCAAACACCCTGATTAAAAAGAAAAGGATAACTTTACATGAAAATTCTATATTTTTTTAGAACTTTAGTCCAACTTTTTGTTTTTCATTAAAAATTAAGTAGGCTGAAATGTCCTGAGAGACCAAAAAATCCATTTATTGTACTCCATTTTAATACATATAGTGACTCAAATTTAAAAAGGGCTAATAAAACTTATTTCTTATAATTGATATATGGATAATTTCTATTATAGTTTGCTAGAGTTAGTGGAAATTCTAACATAAATTTCAGATATATTGGCAATAAGTAATTAAAAAATGTTATCTCAAAATATATGTTCATGGAAATGGTCAGCTCTTTCCTCAAAAATGACTTCTATAGTCGCAAAACTCCCACGACGCCACGAGGCCACGAGAATACGAAAAGTCATTTAACTCGTGTTTCACATGAAGATCCCATTGCAACGGACAAGGATCTTTCACTTTTATGTCGGGACTTACACGTAGATCGTTGTTGAATCTTTGTTAATGGAGTCGATTAGATGTAAGCAACCCTAATGTTCTTAGAAATAATCAGCAATTTGTTGTGATTTGATTAAAAACAATTAATTAAAATTAGAGAGGAAGAATAATTAATTTTATATATGAAATATTTTTAAGAGTTCATTAGTCATGTTTCAAAATAATTAAAAAAGAGTTCATTTGTCGCATTCATAGTTACGTGATTTATTTTAATTGGTCTTGAATGGTGAACTAGTTAGTTCGAACAATTCATAATTCGATTCATCGATCAGTTCAATATCGATTTGAGTTGGTTCATGAATTAGATCAATCTAATTCAACCTTATTTAAAATTTTCTAATTTTTTTTTTTTTTTTTTATATATATTAGTAGAATGAATACAATGTTGGGTAGCTCAACGGGTTACTTTTGGCCTCAAGAAGCGGGATTCCACTAATTTGACTCCTAGCAGCGTTAACGGGAGGTGTGGGTGTAGGGCACTCCCCGCGAGAGGTTTATAGGGGGCTCTTATCTCGTGGTTCTCCTCGGTTATAAAAAAATATAAGAGTAGAATGAATAATTAGTATTATATTTATAAAGTGTTCATATTTCTTTTGTGAATTAAATATTCTACTAAAATAATTTATCAACAAGAAATAAAGAATGACTGACCGAATTTCAATATATAGACTTTAACAAAGTCGCTTAAGGTTGATAATATATATAATGGTAGTGAGGAAGGTTAATAATTTATCAAAAATTAGTTTACACATATAAACTATGTAAAACAAATCAAATTATATTTATCTATATATATATATATATATTTTTTTTTTTTGGCTAAAAAGAAAAATAACTGAACCTACTCGAGCGAATCAATAAATTACGACGTATAGAGAATTGCAAAACACCGAATTCAAATACGAATTAGTCCAATTGCGAACTAGATAACTATGGTCCTAGCTTGCACTTGTTCCTTTTTTTTCATAATTTTATTGATCCCATAGGATTGAATGTATACTTGATGAGATACAAATATACCGTGCTGAAGCCCTAAAATCATTGTTAAGTCACTTGATTTTAATGGTCGAAATCACAACGTGTTTTGAAAAAAATTCAATGACACTTGATGATCTCAACAATTAAGATCAAATGGCTAAAAATTAAATTTGTGTTGAAATTTGGTCCAACATAAACTCATCAAATTTCTTTTCAATCCACCCAATTAATTTTACGACCATTATAAAATTTAAAAGAAAAATTAAAATAGACTATATGTGATCCATACAACCAATTGCACCTAGCTTGGACTCATCTTGAATGAATATTGATCACTAATTTATTACATAATTGACCCACTTCTATCTAGAGGTGAAGATTCTATTGCAAAGAACTTTAATGGAGTATGTGACCTCAACAAAATGATCTTAATCCAATTATATAAATCATTATTAAGGAGTTTAGATCTTCATAACATTAAATTATTTTTTATTGACTAAACTTGTGCATCACATGTAGGACCAACTTTGCCACCATATGATGGGTCTTTTAAGTAATTTTCTTTTCCATTTAAGAATATGTTATTAAACAAATCAAATCAATCCAATCATAGAAGTTATGTCTTTCAAAACTCTTAATGTTCATTATTTATTTTCAAGTACCAAGTAGTCATGTACTCAAGCCATGAGGCTCAATGGGGGCACAAAGGGTCTTGGAGCTGTACTTCTAGGTCCAGATTTTTTTATTCTATGTGCACTTTTTTAATATTTTAACTATATATTTAAGTACATATATCTTTTCAATCAATATTAATATAATACTATTATTCATAATTATTTTTAAGATATTAATGACAAATACATTACATTTTTCGCTTAAAACTACTAAACAATACAAAACATATAATATAAATAAAAGCCATCAAATGTAAGAGTATAATTAGATAATATAAGAAACTAATAACCAATCAAACAAATGGAAAAGTTATCATTTTAATGATTATATTTTACTATTTATTTTTTAACACCTAACAAAATGAAAAAGATGCATTTTTATATTTTAACACTAAAGAGGAAAATTATATTTTTCCTATTTACTTTTTAATACCTGATTAAATTATTTAAAAAACACACTTTTATATAAGGTGCAAGTTACACCTAAGCGCAACTCTCCCTTCTAGTGCCTTAGGTGCATGTGCCTTTCACTACTATGTTAAGTGTTAATAATTTTCATTCTACATGAGAGCCACCTTTAACTTCATTTGATGCCTCATTAGAAGATCTAAATATAAATATGAAACCCTATAAAAATTACTCAATTTAATGTTAGAAACTATATTTTGAAGTTCACAATTTTAATGATTTTAAATTATTTTATGAACATCAAAACAAATGGATTCTAATTGGCCACATATACAATTCAAAGATAGTAGAAGAGTGCGAGAACATAGTATGATTTTAGACCCAATGGACCTCACATGAAAGTCTAATACGTTTGGATTGGGGGTAAGGGGGATAATGTATCTCTCATTATTCTGTTTTTGGTAATTAAGGGATAGAGATAAAAAGTCAAGTTTTTATCTCTTCTCTCTCACTTTTGAAAACTCTTTTCAAATAAAAGCTATTTATAATACCCAGAGTAACCCCTGATGAAGGGTAACCTCTGTAAAATTTATCCCTCATCCAAACACAGAGTTCAAGAATAATGTAGGAGTGCCCTAAGGTGGGGCTCAAAATTGTAGCAGTAAAAATTCAAAAATAAAACGTCCCCGACTAACAACGCAGCATAAGACAATTAAATGATAATTAATAACTAAATAACCAATCAAACAAATAACTAAATTATGAGTGCCAATTTAAAACAAAATAGTACTGATGATGTTGGATCAATCACATCAACAAAACTAAGTAGATAAGACATGTTTTCTCTTTTGAGGTCGTTAATAATTAAAATGCGCGATATTAGTTTAGTTTTCATGAGTATTCATATGAGCAGGCTTCCTCGATTAGATTTAAAAGAAATAATAAAAAATAAAAAATAAAAAATTTCTTTGGTTCAAAAGAATTTTTACACTAGTAATTTTTCAGAGTTGTCTAAGAGAGAACTAATAGGTTATGTTAAGACTTACTAGAGGAACCAAAGATGGAAATATTTCTTGAATCATTTATCCAATTATACTTGGGCAGAATCCAATGGAAAATAAAAAGATTTACACTGAAAGAGTTGTTTTTCATGTGAATGAATAACACAAACTACTTTTAAGTATATAACGGGTTATGATTTTGGTTGTCAGGTACAATATATTTTAAAAATAATACTCCCTATGTCCCAAAATTAGAAATCATGTTGTTTAAAAATAATACATATATTTTACTTCATACTCCCTATGTCCCAAATTAGTTGTCCTATATAGATTTTAGAATTGTCCCAAAATACTTGTCTCATTTCTATTGGAGTAGTATAAAGTATGTTGAAACCAGACCATCTACCACACCATCTTCGAAGAAAGTTCAGTCAACCCAGTTCAACCATGATCAAACCCAGTCAGACCCTACCTTGAATATAATATTATAAATGTTATTAGATTATTAATTAATTTTTTTCTATATAAATAAAGCTCTTATAAAAAAGATTTTTTTTCTCAAATGACACTCAATTATGTGTTTTAGAAAGTTGAAAATTGACCATTCTTTTAAAACAATATGATTTCTAATTTTTAGTAATCACTAGTTATTATGTTGTAAAGTATAAAGCATTTCAATATATACATGTAGACTAATATTTTCTAAATATATGAGTGGTCTATTATACATTATCATGGATTGAATCTTATAAATTAATTTTAGCTTTCAAATCCATTCTAATTAATAATGTAATTAGTTATTATTATTTTTTTAAGGCCAAATCAAGAAAGCTACTTAGCAGGACATTCTAAGTTTTTAACTCCAGCCATTTTTTTCGATTTGGACTTGGATCCAGCCCTGCCCTCTTGTCTCTGAGAACACCGCACTGTCGGTTTTTCTTCTCCAGCCGATCCGCACACCAGGTCTGCTTCCGGTATTCGGCTATTTCCGCTCTCTGCTTCAGGCGATTCCGATCGCCCTGCCCTCTGTCTCTGAGAACGCCGTACTATTGGTTTTTTTCTCCAGCCGGCCCGCACACCAGGTCTTCGGCTATTGCAGATCTCTGCTATCGGCGATTCCGCTTCCTACTTCCGGCACTGCTTTCTCCTCTCAGATCGCACTATCGCCCTGCTGTCTCACGCTGCTTGCTCGGATCTTCGATCTGCCATTCTTCCCGTCGACCGCCACTCTGCCCCGACGCAGCCACCATTTTGCTGCCCTTTGCTGTGCTCGGCCTCTCCCTCTTCTCAGTTAGCGACAAAGGTGCAGATCTACATCTGCCGCTCTCATCCATGGCTGCCAAGGACATTGTCACACCCGGTTCTTCTGGCAAGGCTGATGACACACCTGTTGATCCCTTTGCTATTCACCATTCGGATAGTCCCACAATGGTTCTCGTCTCGCCACATTTATCCAGCGACAATTACGGCTCATGGGTGGGCGCCATTACCATGGCCTTGCGTGCCAAGAACAAACTTGGCTTTGTGGATGGCTCCTTGATTGCCCCCACTACACCGTCAGATCTTGTTCAGTGTCGATGTTGCAATGACCTCGTTGGTTCTTGGCTTCTCAACTCTGTTGCTCCTGACATTCGCAGCAATCTCATGTATTCCACCACTGCTAAGGACATTTGGTTGGATCTATCTGAACGCTTCTCTCAGTCCAACAATCCACTCATCTTTCAGTTGCACGAGTCTATATATCTACTTCGACAGGAGGACTTGTCTGTTTCTGCCTATTACACTAAGCTCAAGTCTCTATGGAATGAGCTTGATTCTCTCATTATTGTCCCCCCTTGCCAATGTGAACATGGGACAATGGTTGTAGATCAAAATCAAAAAGCTCGAGCGATGAAATTTTTACAGGGCCTTCATCATCGTTTTACCATCTTGCGGAGTCAGATCCTTCTTATGGAACCATTTCTAAGTGTCACTAAAATTTATTCCTTGATCCGCCAAGAGGAGAAACAACAGGACATTAATTCCTCCTCACCTCTACTGCCGATGCTGCAAGCCTCATTGCCAAGCCCATACCCCGTGGCGGTTCTTCTTTTTGCAGTTCTTCATCCAGCCGACGACCTCGCCTCCATTGCACTCATTGTGGTCGTGATGGACACACTCGTGATCGTTGCTACAAACTTGTTGGTTATCCTCATCGGAAGACTGCCTCTCCCACACGTTCTGGCGATCATGCTTTGGTGACTCAGTCTCCTCGTTCTGGCACTCAGTCCACCGTGACTCCACCGACTTTTACTCAAGACCAGTATAATCAATTATTTGCCGTGCTCTCTTCAAGTAGCGTCAGTTCTAGTGCTCACCTTGCAGGTATTACGCTCACTGTTCCTTCCCATTTTGTTTGGATTATTGACACAGGTGCCACCAATCACATGTGTTCTGCATTATCTTTATTTTCTTCATACACACCTTGTTCTCACCCCTCTTCTGTCCAACTTCCCGATGGCTCCCACGCCAATGTCACGTACATTGGCACCGTTCACCTCTCAACTTCTATTACATTTGAGCATGTTTTATTTATTCCATCTTTCAAATTCAATCTTCTTTCTGTCAGTCACCTTACTACTTCAACTTCTTGTTTAGTGACTTTTTCTTCTTCTCAATGCCTTTTTCAGGACCCGTCAACGAGAAAGACGATTGGACAGGGTAACACTCATGAGGGACTCTTTTATTTCCATGCAGCTTCTGCGCTGGCTGTTCTTCATCCACCACCCATTGATCTTTGGCATTTTCGCCTTGGGCATTTGAATTTTCATAGTTTGAATAATTTAGCTAAGGATGTTCCTTTTATTACATGTTTGAAAAATAAATATTGTGATATTTGTCCACAAGCTAAGCATAGGCGTTTGCCTTTCCCTTCTAGTTCCATTACTACTACTAGACCTTTTTCCTTAATACATTGTGATTTATGGGGTGTTTTTTCATAATCTTCTTTGAATGGTTGCCTTAATTTTTTAACTATTGTGGATGATTACACCCGCTGCACATGCATTTATCTTATGCGTGTAAAATCTGAAACCTAGTCCATTTTAGCTTTTTTTTTTTGCAATGGTTCGCACACAATTTCACTCTCACATTCACTCCCTTTATTCGGGCACTGGTGGCGAGCTTTTTCCCCTTATCCAACAAATTCGTTCTGATAATGGAAGCGAGTTCTTGTCTACTGCAATGCAGTCTTTCTTTTCCTCTCATGGGGTCATCCATCAGCGTAGTTGCGTTGCCACTCCACAACAAAATGGAATCGTTGAGCGCAAACATCTCCATCTCCTTGAAGTTGCACGTTCACTTCGTTTCCAAGCCCACCTTCCTTTATAATTTTGGGGTGAGTGTGTCCTCACTGCTGCCTACCTCATCAACAAAATGCCCACTCCTTTATTATCCGGTAAATCACCACATGAAGTCATGTTTCACACCAAACCCAATTATTCCTGCTTGCGTGTTTTTGGGAGTCTTTGTTTTGGTCACAATCAAAATATCAAACATAAATTTGACCAAAGAGTCAAACCCGGCATCTTCGTTGGCTACCCTTTTGCCCAAAAGGGTTACCGTATTTTTGACATTGCCTCCCAATCCATCTACGTTTCTCGCGATATCTCCTTTTATGAGGATATCTTCCCTTATCGTGATTTGCCTTCCCCCATCTCACCACCACTTCCTGTTACTCCTCTTCCCATCTTTGATGATCCCACTTTTGATTTTCCTTCGTCCTTGCCTACTACCCCTTCTACCCCACCAGTTGTCATCCCTGCCATTCCTCTTGCACCAGAGTCTCCAAGTGATGCTCCCCTTGATTCCACCCCACCGGTTATTCGTTCCTCCTGCATTCGTCGCCCTCCACCTCATCTTTTAGATTATCACTGCTCCACTGCCTCTCATGAGCCTGCACTCTCTCCGTCTCCTTCCAAATTGACAGGTACACCTTATCCTCTAGGTCATTATCTTTCTAACTCTAATCTCTCTGTTGCAAATCGAGCTTTTCTTTTTACTATTTGTTCCATAGATGAGTCTCGTACCTTCTCCCAAGCTATTCGGTCTACCCACTGGCAGGAGGCCATGGCCACAGAAATTGCCGCCTTAGAGAAGAATCATAGTTGGAGCGTTACTTCTCTACCTGTTGGCAAGAAACCCATTGGCTGTAAATGGGTTTACAAAATAAAGTATTGGTCCGATGGTACCATTGAACGATATAAAGCACGCTTAGTTGCCAAAGGCTTCACCCAGATTGAAGGTCTTGATTATCATGATACTTATGCTCCTGTTGCTAAACTGGTAGCGGTTCGTGCTCTTTTGTCTATTGCTTCTGTTAAGCAATGGCCTCTTCATCAGCTGGAAGTCAACAATACATTTCTGCAAGGCGACCTTGATGACGAAGTCTATATGACTCTTCCACCTAGTTTCTCTCAAAAAGGAGAGCACCACGTTTGTCGCTTAAACAAATCCATTTATGGTTTGAAACAAGCTTCTCGGCAGTGGTTTGCAAAATTTTCTTCCACTCTTCTACAGGCAGGATTTTCCCAGTCAAAGTCTGATTATTCTTTGTTCACTCATCACAAAGGCAGTTCCTCTACATTTGTGCTGGTCTATGTTGAAGATATCATTCTCACTGGTAATGATGCTTCCGCCATTCAACGCCTCAAGCAGTTTCTTACCAGCAAATTCTATCTCAAAGATTTGGGCCGTCTCAAATATTTCCTCGGCATTGAGGTAGCCTGTTCTCGACAAGGTCTTTTCCTCTCTAAACGGAAATACCTCTTGGACATTCTCAAGGATACTAGCCTTACTGGAGGGCGTGTTTCTGACTTTCCTATGGAACAACAATTACGTTTGTCTCCTGATGATCGGACTCTGCTCCCTGACCCCACTACATATCGCCGCCTAGTGGGCCGTCTTATCTATCTCACAGTTACGCGGCCAGACATCAATTATGCAGTACATATTCTTAGTCAATTCATGCATTCTCCTCGGACTGCCCATTTGGGTGCTGCTCATCGTGTTCTTCGCTACTTAAAGAGTTCTGTCACCAAAGGATCCTTATGTCTTCCTCTAGCAGCCTTCACCTCCAGGGCTACTGTGATTCAGAATGGGCTGGTTGCCCTGTTACTCGGCGATCCACCACTGGATATTGCACCTTCCTTGGTTCCAACATCATCTCTTAGAAAACTAAGAAGCAAACTACCATTTCTCGCTCTTCCGCTGAAGCTGAATATCGCGCCATGGCCACTTTGACTTGTGAACTTCAATGGTTAAAGTACCTCCTCCATGATCTTGGTATTTCTCATTCTTCTCCCATCACTTTATTTTGTGATAATCAAGCTGTCCTCCACATCGCAAACAATCCAGTTTTTCATGAACGGCCAAACATATCGAACTTGATTGTCATTTTGTTTGAGAAAAGATTTAGTCTGGCCTACTACTTCCTCGGCACATTCTTTCTTCTCATCAACTTGCGGATGTCTTCACTAAACCTTTGGGGAAGGACCCCTTTCATGCCTTGATTCGCAGTGATTTGATTCAATTGATTGTAATTTATTTATCTTTCCTCTTTTGTATATCTCAATTTCTTATTAATACAATGACATACAACTCTCTCATTACATTGGAGAGAAGACAAATACCTTTTCTATTTTAATTTTACAAAACCTGAGAGAATGGAGAAAATGAGTTACTGTCAATCGAGAGAGGAGATGAGTTGTTATACAGGTGAGCTCATCCCTTAATTACTTTCATACAATTCTTACATTTTCCCATTTTTACTTTTCATTCCATTTTTGTAAATCATGCATCCTTACTGTTTTCCCTTTTCAATTTCATGCGTTTCATGTCCACCTCCACTTGATAATTACTATTCAAGAAAACACTTCTCCAATAAACCATTCCATTTAGTGCATTCATGTCATTTATGTGGGATTATATTTTATGAATATCATTTTAATTTTATCAAATCATTTTTCTCATCTTCATGGTTCAACCTTCAGAGTTCTTTGTCACTATTTTGATATTATCAAAACATCATATTTTTGTATTTCATACTATAAAATTAAATCATCAAATAATTATTTATTCAATTAATAGTGAATACTTTGATAAGAACCAACTAACAAAACCCAAATTGAAAGATAGAAGGAATTGTTAGGAACATTCAACTGGTTAAATCTGTAATGTCTCTTTAATTCTATTGACATTTGTACTAATTGAACCCGGTTCAATCGAACCACTGTTTGGTAGACAGTCTTTATTTATATTGACATTTGTATTAATTGAACCCGATTCAACCGAACTACGGTTTGGTAGACGTCCGGTTACGATATTGGAGTACACACGTGAGCTCCTTACGCGAGTTCCTTTTAAAAAAGACGGGTGTTCACTTACAGACCCTAATACCTTTCTTCTCTTTCCCTCTCTCTATTAAACCCTAGCCGCCGCCGCTCTCTGTATTTTTCCATCAACGAAAAATAAAAAGAAGTAGAGAAGAAAAAGAAGCAGAGAAGAGAAAGGAAAACAGGTGTAAGTGATTTTTTTTTCTTTAATCTTTTCTCCATATTTTCCTCTTTCTCTGTCCATTCTTTCTCTCCGCCGTTTCATTTATTCTCTTTTAGAGAGGGTAGAGTCCCAGCCGCCGGTGTTTTCTTAAAAAAAATTCTCTAACTTTCCATTTTTTCCAAAACCGCGGCTCATGGCTCACGATTGGATTAAAAAACCGCTTTAAATCGCGGCTTGAAACGGTTTTTCACGGCTTAAATTATCAGAAGGTTTTTTAATCAGATCGGACCGACAAGATGACGGTCGCAGTCAAACCTGCGATCCGATCACAGTTCGGTCCGGTTCTGATGACAACTAAAATGGAATGGAGGTAGTATTTTAATTGAAAATATCAGTACATTAAAAAAAAATTAGAACATCTTTAGAATCATTATAGATCATGAGATTTCGCAGTCAAAGTTTCTATCAATAGAAAAATGAACTTTGACTGTGTTTCTGAACAGCTAAAAGATGTCGAAACAACTCTAATGGTTACGTTTTTTAAGTACGAATGAGCATTTAGACATTTCAGTGGGTAATTCTCTGTGTCCTCTTTCCAACGTCTCTGGAACCAGGGCTGGCCCTGGCTATAGGCAAAGTAGGCTGTGGCCTAGGGCCCCAAAATAAATAGGGCCTCCAAGTCGATAAACTCTTTTACTATATGCTAAATAGTTAATAATACATAATTAAAGCACAAATTCATTCTTGTCCAGTCGGTTAGAATAGTCCTTTTATAAATACGGTACCTAGGTTCAAATTATAACTATTTTTTTTGATAATTTTTTACTCAATTTAAAGCGTAGGTTTCTTAAAAAATTAAAATAATGATAATAACAATCATAATAATTATTATTATAATTCTTATTTTATTGAGTTTAATAAGAATAATAAAAATAAAAAATAATTTTAATTAATAAAGAATCTTTTAAAATATATCTATCATCTAAATAAAGAAAAAGAGAAATCTATATTGAGTTGATAATTTTGAATTAAAAATAATTTAAAGCTTTTAAAATTTGAAGAGTTGAAAAAACATAGCTTTATTCATTTGATCAATATAGATTTTATTAGAAGCAATATACAAGTATAGATCATTATAATTAAGATAATTTTTAATTTTTAATTTTTTAAAAATACATAAAAATTGAAAAATTAAAATAATAATAATATCTTCGTTTTAAATGAGAATTTGCATTAGTGTCGTACTCGAATATAATAAAAGATGTAGTATCAAAATAATGAATTGCCAAATTATATAAAAAGAATGAATTGTTGTTTTCCAAATGCATGAATTGCTTATAAAATAATGTTGATTATACCAGTTACAGTTACTTATGCAGAAATAAGTTTTTCAAAGTTAAAATTGATAAAATCTTATTTTCGGTCTAAAATGTCAAAAGAAAGATTGAATGGATTAACTATCTTATCTATTGAAAAATAAATGTTAAAAAAACTTGAATATAGTGATTTAATTAGTAATTTTGCATCTCAAAATAAGAATAAATTTTAAATAATATTTTGTTATAAATTTGATTATGATATTTTATTTAGTTTCACACATTGTAAAAAAAAATTGTAGGATTTTATTTTTTGTAAGTATATAAAGGTCCCATCTTAAAAACTCGCTTAAGGCCCCTAAAATCTCAAGGCCGCCCTGTCTCGAACCACCTTAATCAGAGTCTTTAATTACAAAGTTTTATTCCTAACACCCTCTTTGATGAATACTTTAATGTCCTGTAATTCGAATGAGGACATGAGTGTGCTTATAGATTCTCCTGAATCAAAATCTTGCCCTCAATGGTATAAAGACATCTATTTGAAAAGAAAGTACAAATCAAATTAAACTAAATGAACAAGAAAGAAAATCTGCTACAGGGCTTCTGTGTCTAAATGGCTTACAACTTAATAAAGTGGTTTATAATGCCTTTCAGAGTTGAAGATGTTTGAATCCAAGACCTCCATATAAAAAATAAACACCTTTACCATTAAAATACAATAACTTTCACAAATAAATTATTACATTATCATCCCTTAATTAATGCAAAATACACCTTTGATGTGGTACAAAAGATTATAAGAAAAGATTTATTGAGGTTTTCAATTATTCAATACTCTCTTTCAATTTCATTTTGGGATGGAATATTTGCTGATTTGATCATTTTGATCCTTTTATTGTTATTTTATCCTATCCAATAGTTAATTGTCACAAATTTATCATGTTAAACTTCTGTAAAGGAACTCCTAGGCTTGGATAGTCTTAATTGCAATTGAGAATTGGTTGTGATAGCAAATTGCTTATTACTTTCATGTCCATGTTGCTATTTGAGGACAATTTTGACCTTATTGGTTCAACCAAGACACCCGTTTATTTTTTTTATATATGATATACATATATCATAAGTTCATATCTTATACCATTTTTATTTTTATTTTTTATTATATAAATTAAAATTTTAACCCTACATATTGAAAGCAACCTTAAAGACTATCATAAATTAGATTTTCATCTCAAAATTCAATTTCTAATCATTCAATTTTATCGGGTCAAAATCATCATGTGTTTAATATTTTTCAAGGACGTTTGCTAACTTTGACTATTAAGATAAATTGGTTAGAAATTGAGATATGGACTGAAATTTTAAATAAAATAGTTTTTTAAGTGTTGTTTCAACTTGTACAGTTAGATTTTCAAGTTATAAAATAAAATTAAAAAAAATAAAAACAATGATAGGTATAAAATAATTTGACTTTAAAAAGCAAGCTCAGACTTTACCTTTGAAAGCTAGGACTTTGAACATACTCGGACATTATGACAAAGCCCAACTTGAACCCAACTCGTAAACACGCTTAACTCTGGGTTCAAAATCTCGGTCGATACAGTGCCTATTGGCCGTACGGACCAAATCTCAGCCGATATCACCGAGATTTCAGCCGAGAGTTCGGTCCTGATATCAGTTGAGATGTCGATGGAAGCGTTTTTTTCACCCCTGGCCTAAGTAGTGCCTAACTATAGCAGCTCCGACGTCCAAACGACCAGCCCATCTCTACTATCCTTTATTCTCAAGTCTCTCTCGTCTTTCCTTGGGTGACTCGCTTTCTCTCTCTAGATCTCATTTCTCTTTTTCCCTTTTTCTTCATATTTTCCTAAACCATTTTCTCATTTTCCCCTTTTTCTACTTTTTTCTTTTCTTTTTCATTTTGTGTTTCTTTTCTTTTATTTTTCAATTTATACTTCTCCTATTGTTTTTCCCTGACCTTTTTCTTTTTATTTTGGTTTCTTTTGTTTTTCCCATTTCCTCTTATTTTTCCTATTATATTTTCTTCCTTTCATCTTTCTATATTTTATGTGTATATTGTATCTTCCTTTTCTTCCTATGTATTTTTATATTTCTTTTCCTCTTTTCATTTTTATTTTTTTCTTTGATTCATCCATGTCTTCTACCGTTTTCCACTTCAATTATCTTTATCTTTCCATTTTTCTCTCTTCTATTTTTTTTCCCTTCTGCTTACTTAATACTTTACTAAGCTCATAAATCAAACAACAAATGACAATTCAAGAAGATTAGATTGAAAAAATGAGAGCGCCCTCTATTTTCTCTTTATATATATATAAGCAAAATTCATCAATCCAAAGCCAGTATGATGGGCCATGTAGACCAACCCTCGCATATAAAATTTGCATGACTAACATATACAAGCCATTCAATTTTTAGCCTTTCTCAGTTAGTTTCAATTATTAGGATTTCAAGAGTACCAAGTCTACATGACAACTTATACTTGTTTTAGATATTTTGAAGAGAAATTTAGAGATCCTCCTCACTTGTTTGATAATTTCTAATTAGATAAAAAGTGAACTCCATTGTTCTCTCCTTTTCTGTTCCAAAATAAATAAATAAAATCTCTCTTTAAATTCATTTAGATGAGAGGAAAATAGAAAAATGCAGGAAATTCCCCTCTTCACCCTTATTTGATGTCAACTAAGCAAAGGGAAAGTAGAGTGACACCATCTACCCTGACCATTTCCCCTCCTTTTTTGACATGCCTTTTAATTGTAATATCGTGAAAACCTTCTCCTTACCCAAATGCTGCTCTTGACTCTCTCATTGTGTCATTACTACTTGTACTTCTCTATCTGCTATCACTAAGAACTATACAAGAGAATACCCTACTTAAAAAGGAGTCTCCTAAAAGACTCTCTCCTCCTCCAAATGAGGCCTTGATAGATTAAAATCATCATAAAGCAATTCGTCCATTAAGAATGTAACCCAGTCCCATTTCATAGAAAAAAAATTCTTTTCCTTTTTCCCCCTCCAAACTAGCATTACACACAAAGAAAGGTCAATATGAGAAAAATTAGTACAAATAAAAGATAAAAGAGTCGTTACAAACATCAATGACAAAGCAAGAGAGATCCTATCTATGGATTCTGCAGATTCTATCTATAGAGATTGACAAACTTGGAGCCTTAATGGCCAAAATGCCTGGAATTGGGTAAGGAACCTAGCTTCCAGCTGCAAATGGTATAGCTGTTGGCTTTGCATCTTCAGCTTTCTCATGTTCTCTGTTCAGCATCTGAAATCGAAGTATGCAACATTAGAACTACATAAGTTCTTCATGACAATGCATTTAAAATATAAAACAGATGTAACCTGATGACAGGTAAGGTAGGGTTTAACGCCTACTTAGGCCAGCATGCTAAGATAGCTTTTAGATTCAGAATTTTAGGCCAGATCAAGGATTTCAACAGTAGAAACCCTAAGAAATCCAACTCTCAATCCTCTTGATCACTCTCAAGAAAAGAAAAATGCACTTTTTCTTTTATAACCAAGGTGTCCAGGCCTCTTAGAGAACCTGACTTATTCTTGAAACCAAACAAACCCTAAAAGAATTAAAAAGAACAATAGTTCATTAGAGTTTGGAGTATGTTAATGCTCAAGAGTTGAGTACAAACAAACATCCTGAGTTCCAGTAGTGTGACTTATCATCTACTCATGGGTGGCCTTGAGGATAAAACTTATGAACTGTAATCATCGGTTGGGTGGCGGTGGGGTTGGAAGAGGGAGAGAGAGAGAGAGAGGAGAATTGTTTTAAGATAAAGCAAGGAGCAGATCACAATACCTTATTATTTATCAGGTTGTGGAGTGCAATTACGCTCCTAATGAGGGAAGAAAGGTAAATAACCAGCATCATATCATTTGTTTTCACTGCAAGAGGAGCAAACATCAGCACAAAGAAGATTATTGTGACATCCATAAACATCATATCATCATGCCGTATCAACAGCATACCTGCGAAAGCCTTGATTAGTTCACCCACATTGAGATTTGGTAATAGATTGAATACATCCTGTAAGAAATAATGACGACCAAAATCACACATCAGCTGTAATATATGAAGAATAATATTCAACAGGCAACAAAGAACAGGGAACAAGCATAAGGAATCTCATGGTCTAGTGGAAACAAATGCCATGCCTGAAGATGGTAAAGAATCTCATGATTTAGTGGTAGCTTTCCTTCGACTACAAAATCTAGGTAACTGCGAATTTCTCGGAGACGTGCATCCAACCCTTTCAAGGCTGCAAGTTTCCCTGTAACCTATACGTAATAAAAGGAAAGCCATATTGCAATCTATGAATACATAATGTAGCTATTAAATTTCCAATTGAAATGGAAGGTAGTAACCAGAGTTCTGAAGAAACCACCTCTGTGGCCAAGGTACTAATCGTAGTGTCCTTCACATCTCTAAGCAAGTGCTCCACTCCTACAAACAATTGCAACATAGAATAATCAAGAGGACAATACATGAGTCATAACCAGTATGAGTTACAGGTGTGCAACTATAATATTTGGAAAAGGGGTTTCAAGGTGAAACAAAATCCCATGTATTATTTATTTATTTATTTATTATTATTTTAATGGAAACATGAATCAAACCTGCATTTTGTGTGCATGTACATGTGTGCAAATGTGCGTGTGCAATGGTGACATAACCCAAAAACACAACCATTGTGGTTGTAACAGTTAGCTTCTTCCAACTGTATTACAAACTTGTTCAAACAAAGTCCGACGATGGAACTGAGGCATAAATTAGAAAAGGAAAGACAAGTACATGACGCAGTTCTGTTCATAGAAAGACAAAAACATACCAATTTCCTCAACTTCATGGGCGGCAATTTCTGAAGGCACATGCACAAACACCTTCTGGCTTTTTTGAGTAGCATTCTGTTATCATATGCAAGAGTATTAGCGAAGTATGATTATATTCCAGATTACCAGTGCCAGATGGGTAGGAAAAAGAGATCAGGGAAAGGAAAAAATGGTTTCCACCAGTGTGGAATCACTAAAAAAATGTTTCCTCCAGGGTTGAATTTTTTAATAATGAAAAAACAAAAAAACAAACAAAGGGTTTCCCCCATGTTATACCTTTCGAGATGTTTACTGAAAATTTACTTCAATAAAGGAGCAAGGGAATGCAAAATGAGAAGCAAAAAAGATAAAGGCTGACGGGCAACAACAGGAATACAAGGATATATAACAAACTCTCAAGAAGCAAGGATCAAGCACTCTAGCAAAGCATGATGACAAAGTGCATCAAAATAGCATCAAACTCATTTCATTAGTGGCTCAGAAACATCTCGAATTTTCACCCAGGGAGCAATCATAATCAGGTGTCTCGATTGTCATGAAACACGAGATTGTTCTTTTCTTTTAGTTTGTATCAGATGACCACAACAAGGGCCAGCTCCCCAATAATTGAAAACTTTGAGGAGGTTTGGATGAAAAGTCATGAATCAATTCATCTATGGACCAAGGCATGAGCCATTGGACTTGAATAGGTTTAGAAAGAAATTTGTAACTCCAAAGTTAAAATACAAGCAAGTTTATATGCTTTAGCCTCTTGAAAACACAAGGGAAACCCATTAGAAATGACCATATGGCACCATCTAAGGTTTTCTTGCTTAAGAATGCTCCACAAATCGGCATGGATCCACAACACTGCCTTGTATCAAAAGTGGGGGAGAACTGATAAGGCTTTAAAGGGGCCCAACCACCAACTATGATAATAGGATAAGAAGTAGGTGACATCTTTGACCTGTGTCGTGTCCAATACTTCATCTTGGTATAAATCCATGTCCTTGTAAGTTATGCTGTGTCCCTGTTGTATCCATGTGCGCCTCAGTATAAGGCACCAAATTCTGAAGTCGTCAAAAGGATATAGAATTTAATTGTTGATGAAGATTGAGGCAATGCAAGTGGCAGTGGTAGAGAGGCTAGGGAAGATTGATGGGGACTTTTTGGTAGGGTAAAAATGATGCAAAAAAATTGAATTAGGTTTGTTGTGAAGAGAATAAAACCAAGAAGCTTGGGGGTCTAGGTATTGAAAGAATCAAGGTTAAAAATGTTACTCTTCTCTGAAAATGGCCTTGGGAGATATGGGAGAAACTGAAGCCTTGTGAAAGAATGTCTTATGTTCTTTGTATGGGAACAGTCCTAGAGAGTGGTCCCTTAAAGAGCCTAAACTCAAAAAAGTAATGGCGGTGGTCAGGGGTGTTTTAAAATGGGGAGAGACATTTTTAGTGGGTTAGGTCTTTAAAAAGGGTCGGCAGAGAGTCTTCAGAGTGACGTTAGCCTTCTCTCTTTTCTTAGACATTCTATTATTTACAGGGGTGAGGATGATGTGAGGACGTGGATAACTGAACCTTCACAGGATTTGAATATTAAGTCATTGATTAGCAGCCTCTCTCCACCTTGCTCATCCAGTTGTTGTTGTGCTTCAGTTTGGCAGGGTTTTGCTCCACAAAAGGTGGAAACCTTATGTTGGGTTGCCATGGCTGGCAAAGCTCCTAGTAAGTGCAACATTCGCTTGCTCCTCCTCCTTTGCCCATTTTCTTCTTTTCTCTTTCTTTGTAACCTCTCCTAGGTATTTTTTCGTAACTTGGGAGATTTCATATTGTGTTGGATTAGAAGCCCTTTTAGAGGTTAAAGGAGGTCTATGTGGTTGCCCATCCCTGCTGTTGTCCTTTGGCTGGTGTGGCTAGAACGTGATAGCAGGGTCATCCACCAAAAGCGTCTTATCGGCATCTGAGGTTTTGAATTAACTAAGGTGCAACTAATTAGTTGGGTGAAGTTATAAAAGAGTTCCATGGGACCACCTTTTCTGATATCTATTAAGACTTTTACGTCAGTGATGGAAGATAAAAAGGGGAAAGATTGTGGATAGATGGAAGTTGTCAGAGGGAAACCAAGCCTTGTAAGATTGGCAATATTGTTTATGACTCAAAAGATATTGTTCTTGTTCTCTTCTCAAGGCCACTGGGTAGGGTTGCAACTTGGGTTAGTGTCAACCCGAACTCAACTGGCACAACCAAAATATGGGTGGGTTTACCCAACCCATTTAAAATATGTGTCCGGTCTAAGCTAAAAAACACTTAACCCATTTGGTCAGGCTAAGGTAATGCTTTGTATAACTCAATCTGCCCAAATTTAATATATACAAAAGCACACTCCTTATTTTTAGTATCTTTATTTTGACAATTTTCTAAATTTAACTTTTTATGGTGATTATGTTTTAGTGGTGGAGACTTGTTTTTTCGTGCATTTTTGCTCATCGCATACCAATAAAATGTATATAGACTCAATTATCTACTTAATTACATGAGTTGACCCATGACCCAATTTAACCAAACCCAAATTGGTTAAAATGAATTGGCTGTGATAATTTCCAGTCCCTTTTAGCCATCGATTTAATGAACGACTTAATGTGATACTTTGAAACTGTCTCCAACCGGCCGCAAACGTGCATAGTGTGTTCCTCTAACTTGTTATGGTAATTGACAGATTTCAAACAAAGGTCTTCAGCTAAGTTGGACAGCAATAGGTTAACATATGTATTGTCATTTTACAAGCACAATTATGAGATCTCTAGAATCTTGTTGCCGCCAATCCCAACTACTTTTGCAATCGGCTTATGCAGGTAATCAACACCTTGCCTTAGAGGAACCATGAGGCAACAACTGTCGACCTCCATCCCTGCCCTTTATGCTTGCAATTTGCTGAAGACGTCCACCATTTACCCCTCCACTGCCCTTCACATTGAGAGCATCGCATCATGCAATGTTTAACGTTCAATCGGTCACGGCTTCCTTGGTTGCTCCTCTTTGATGCCTAGATGTACTTTAGTGGTCCTACCAGATTCTCTAAAGCATCGCATCTTGCTCATTTTGCCCCTGTTTGGAGCCTTTGGTGGGAAGGAACAATTGTGCGCTTAGAAATAAATCCATGAGCCACCTTGAGATTTCCTCCATGTGAAAGCTAAATGCATTGCTTGGGCCTTTGCCCTGAAGGAGTTCCAAGGTCTTCTATCATCAGACCTTTTTCGAGCTTGGAAAGATGTCTTTGCATTTGTTGATTTGTCTTCTTTTTGTTTGTTTGTGGTAGGTTTAGTTCTTGTTCCTATGGTATTTCTTTCTTGTGTATTTCCTGTTCTCTTTTCAATGAAATTAGTTACCATTTCCAGGAAAAAACACCACCACCCTTCTGAGCAATTTCCTCTACCTAGGCTAATGCCTCTAAATCTTCAAACTTTTTGTCCTTCCTTGACATGCCATTCAACTGTGGTTCAACAAGACTCTAGTTCTAACTTGTAATGCACAAAGAAAAAACCTCCCCAACAACCAAAAGGTCAGTCTTTTTTGACAAAGGAGTTAAATACTCCTTCCCTGTTGAAGAGATAGTTGGCTCCTACAATTAATAGTGACAGTCTTGGATGAAAAGGGAAATGCACTCTTTCGACTAAAATGTTTTATTCCAAATCCAAGCTATTTCTAAAACATCCTATTTTAGGTCACCACAATTTCCCCAAGTCAATGAACCTCATAGTAACTTCGGCAAGTTCTTTTAAAATAAAATAAAAGTAGCTCAAAATATGGACAAATAAAAAAATATATGAGAAAAAAAAAAACACAAAAAACTATCATTAAAAAAAAAAAAATAACAGGAAAACCTAAGTGAGTTCAAAAGATTAAAACAGTTGACTACACCTTAAGCCTTTAAACATTGAAAAACTCAGCAAGCGCTCAAATAAGCTTATTAACTTAGATGAGAGGCAGGTGTAGTCTGAGTTTATAGCGAAATATATGGTTTCTGACAATGAATGCTACTATTAGGTCATATCAATTGGAAGTGTGTGAGACAAATTTTATCATCAAAGTCTCAATGTAAAATATATGGCAACTTATTTCCAAAAGCTTAAGCATAAATAGGCATCATGGGTCTAGCACAATTTAAATACCTCTTTAACCTCTTCAACAGCATAGTAAGCTTTTGTAGGTATTCCCAGCTCTTTAGGTTGGACGTCAATAATGACCAAAACAGGATTGGGAACATAACTGTCATATCAAAATTACATCAATTAGCATCAAAAGTACATCGATAATTTATTGAGCATGGAACAATATACAGACTAATCTATTCCCTTTTATAAGCTAGTAGTGCACACAAGCATATATAGAATTCTTATGTACTCCAGACATATTAAGCCAAGCATGGGCCCACATGACAAATTGCCTTCTGTTCATAATGCTGAATATGGTAAGTCCCAAAAGCTAAACTTTTCTTACCTTTTTGGGTGATGTGACACTGTCATATCAACATGGCTGGACAGAAGTGTGACTCTATAGAGAGAGGGGGGAAGGGGCCAGGAGAGAGAGAGGTTCCATTCACAAGCAATTGCTGGTGAATAGGAGAGGATGACATTTAATGAAATGAAATAGCAAGAAGAATAACACTTATAAATGACAAGGAAATCATAGAGAAAGAATATCACTCAAAAGATAAGGATAGGGAAAAGCAAGTAACTTTTTATCAAAAAAATAAATCATGTCAAGATCCTGATGTGACCAATGGCTTACAATAGAATTAAAACAAAACAAGCAAAAAATAAATAATTGAAGGTCAAAAACATACAAATGTGAATCAAACTATACCCCATAATTTTACACAAATATTTGATTACAAATCATGTAAATTAATCAAACCATCATGTCTAGAACTCCACAAAAATATACCCATCTAGTCTTAGTGGTATAAAATTGTGACTTCCAAGATAGAATCTGTTTCGTAGCTTCAATGAAAAGAAAATAAATGAAGGGCATTCCCATAATGATGTCAAGAGAAAAGATTGAGCAGATATATGTATGTGTGTGTGTGTGTGTGTGTGTGTGTGTGTGTGTGTGTGTGTGTGTGTGTGAATAAAACAGGTCCTCGGGTTTAACTAGGCCTAGATCGAACTCGGGCTTTCACGTTGGGCCAGGCCCAAAGAATGCAAGGACCATGCCTGGCCTGAACTTAAATCAGGCCCTACTTTTGAGCACAAAACTGGGCCCATGCCTAAAGCCAAGTGGTTCCAAATTTTCGGTTGGGCCAAGCTGGCACAGATTGGACCAAATCCAAATTGCACCCTAGCTCTACAATTATCTCACATTCTATTTGGTTGCCTGTAATACCAAACTACTTCAAGAAAAAGAAGATCCTACAAACCCTGAGCAGTTGTGAAAGCCACATACAGCTTAAGATACTGAGAACAGTGCTTCAGCAATTGCGTGTTGTCCATGACAACAGAGCTCTAGTACACACAAAACCTCCATGATTTGTTTCAAGCCAGAGACTACAAACTGAATATCCAAGAACTCAACTAAACAAATCAAACCTAGGGGTAGAATCTTCTGCATCGAAGAAAGAAAGCTATTGCTATTATACTGCACAAGATTGAATGCAGCCAACATTTTCAACAGAATTTGCAAATAAAAAGATGTGCATATTGACAAAAGCAATAGAGTTGCACAGAAGCTAGAAACGCACAAGGTAAACCATACACAATGAGTGTTACATCACTAAAATCAACATTATTGAAATAATGTCATTTTTATCTTACTCATGGAACAGTGCATGAACATCAAGGTCATTCTCTCGCAACTTAGGGCCTGTGCTATACCAACCCACAACGTGTTCCTTCGCTGAAACACAAACATTTCAATTGTTATGGACTCAAGGGAAGAAAAAGAGATGGTGAGTTATTCCAATTTTGTGGTAAGAAGGACGAAAATTTTGTCATTGAACATAGGACAAAATGAGTAATACCATTTATTCTCTTGAACATGGAAAACATTGACTCATGGTAGTTGTGGTCCAGAAACCAAATGCTGGGATCTTTGTCATCTTCCTCAAAAGGAACTGTAAATATAACATTGAAACATTCATCAACTATAATAGTTAAACGACCACATCTTACAATGTTACAGAAGTAAACAATAATTTACAATAACTTTCTAAAAATAATAATCTAGAATAACTTTCTGAAATCAATTTTTTTTTAAGGAATGAGAAACCTGCATGACTAACTAAAAATTTTTGCCGTTGAATTTTAAATGTTTATATCAAATGCCAATTACTTTAATGGTATAACATGCATGTCTTTCTTTTCAAAGCCATGAGGTAGCATGTCCCCTAACCCCATACACCCAAACCCCAAACACAAGCTCAGGATGAAAAGAACTCCAGAGAAGACTGCCCCAGCTCCACTCCAACCTTAGCTAGAAAATCTGCAACACTGTTCGCTTCGTAGTATGGGAGAAAGTGATTCCTCCAACCCTGCTAAATCTCCTAATGTCCCTAACCAAGTGAACCAATTCCCAAGGGGGATCCTTCATGCCCATAGCCCAAGAGATGGCATTTCTAGAGTCACCATCAATAATGAGATTAACATTCCCAAACCTTGACCAAATTTGAAGAGCTCTCTTGATTGCTCTCAATTTTGCATCATTTGAATCCAAGACCCCTGCGGATTTTGAGAAAGCAACCAACAACCTACCACTATCATCACGAGGCACTCCCCGAATCCCAATCGGGCCCAGCTTAACCCTTTTTGTCCCATCGACATAAAACTTACAAAAGCCTATGTCTAGTTTTTTTTTCCCATCCACCTTCTATTTCTACTTCTCCTACCCCGCTTCATGCATCCTTCCCACGACAGATAAAAGCCCCCATAGAGTACCCAGAGAATTCCTTACAGAGAGAGAGCCAACACACTCGATTCCACTTAGCCCGAACACCTCCCTAATCCCTCCCTCTTTCCTATCAAATATCCTCCCGTTCCTCTCCTTTCATACCGACCAAAAGATTGCCGCTAGGATTAGCTCCAAAGCCAACCCCTATCTGCCTACAAATGGGCCCCCGGCCCACTCTAGAATTAGCTCCCCCATAGTATAACCTAGAACCCAAGAACAACCCATCAAGTTTAGGAACAACCTCCACACTCCCCCCATGGAACGACAACCACACATCAAGTGATCCACCATTTCCTCCTCACCAAATAAGGTGCACACTTGTGAGGTAGCATGTTCAACAAATCTTATCATTTAGAAAAAGGAGATTAAAAAAAAAAAAATAGCATGGTCTCAAGCATGTCCTCAAGGAGCAGCTACTAAATAATGTTTCAGCTGTCGTCTAACAATCTTTCATTGTAACTGCTACAGATTTTTGGTGGTAAGCAGTAATGCGCTAACAACAAAAACTATTAGTTTCCACCATAATATCACATTCTAAGGTTATATCTACATCTAAAATACTTTATAATCTTCAAAGCATTTTAAGGTTTAATCAAAAGGGAGGAAAAGAGAACCACGAAACAGAAGAGATAGTCAACAAAATTTTGGAACACAGTAGTCAGCCTTGACAAAGATATGAAAAAAAAAAAAAAAAATCGTTAGAACTAGATGGTATCCCTACAGAAGTTTGTGGTGTGTTGGGAAACTAGGATTAATTGGCTAACTAATTATTAAAAAAAACACCAGACCCTTATTATCAAAATGAATGCCAGAAAAACCAAAAAAAAAAAAAAAAAACGTATTTTGGTCCCCTTTTATAAAATAAAGGAGAATTTAACATGTGCCAATAATAGAGGTGTTGAACTTATGAGCTACACCATGAAGAACTAGGAGAGGATAATAAAGTAACAACATTTGACAAGAATCAAATATATCAAAGAATCGATTTGGGTTTATGATGAAGAGATAAACAACATAATCCATTTTTTCTACAGAGACAACTCATGGAAAAGTTTAGGATGATAAGATAAAATTTTACATATGGTTCTATTGACCTAGAGAAGGACTATGATAGAGTGCCAAGGCAATGAATTTGGCAAACATAGAAAAAGATATTCTGAACATGTTGATATTTGACCCACTTTGTCAAGGGAAAATGGTAATGGCAACACCCACTTTGACAATCCATTGTCCTTTTTCTTTTGAATTGGACAATCCATTATCCACTTTGACAATGAATTTTGGCATCCAAGACAAATTATGGCAGTAATTGTGATCCAAATAGCCGAAGCAACATAAATTTATAGAGACAAAGACATGGTAATTGAATAGATTGGGATGGCTCGAACTAGGTTGGGTTGGGGTAGATCGAATGGTAGTTGTGGTCTGTGTGAGTTGGGTCACATAGGGAAAGGGATCCATGGGTTAGGTTAGCTAGTTTAAAAACACTAGGTTGACAGGGTTGGTATGGGTTAAATAATGGGTGAAATTGGGTTAGTCAAGCCAACATCAACGGAAATTTGAAAAAGAAGGGCAATGTCATCCACTTAACACACCTATAATAGAGTTTATCCTATATTTTTTTCATTTTAGGGAGGTTAATGTGATGACGTTGTGTAAAGGCGGACTAAAGAATAATTCTTGAAATAGGGAAGTAGTAGTGATGATTTTCGTATCTATAATGCTCCCAAAATAATATCACCTAATAGTACCAAATGATGAACTAGAGCTTAAACTTCTAGTTTGTTTGGATTAGATGAAAGCACCATATGGATCCCTTCGACAAAGTACGGAGACACCCATTTGGTAATCAAGTAGCTTGGTGAAAATTGTCCCCATTTTCTTTGATTGAGCAATTTGTAACATCAATAATGTCTAGGCATGAGTATGTTGTTCCCACTTTTAGGACCAACAATTCCCAACAATGTCACCCATGGATCCCCCGTCTACTTATTTATTTGAAATGGGAACCCCCAAATGTTCATTTGACAATGCAGTTGGACCAGTGAATATTTCATTTCAATGCATGAAAAGGAAAGCATTTTCTAGTATAACAACCATTTTTATCGAAAATAGAAATGGTTTCAAGTATTCCACATTAAAAATGTTACTATTTCATTGAAAAATCCCTTTTTATGCACTCCTTTTGGATGCATTAATTAACGCATTTGTATTCATGGAAAGGGACATAACCAATTTTAACTAAAAATAAGGATAATTTAAACCATATTATAGTTAAAATTTATTATTTTCTACAAAACTAATTCCCTCTCCATGCATACAGACAGAGTGAAACCAAAAACACCTCATTTACTGATAAAAGACTATAACAATCTGCAAGAATGCAAATTTTTCTTTATCCCAAATTAAAAAGGAAAGGAAAGAATCCTAACCCCAAAAACAACCCTCTCCTAAAGCATATTTAGACCATAAAGAAAGAGAGAAACCAAAGAGAACATTTCTACTGGAGATGAAACCATCTAATCTGAAGACAAGAAAGAAGAATGAGAGAGAGAAAGGGGTCAATGCTGTGTTTTAAAGAATAGATAACGTATGTGTTTTGTTGAAGTGGAAATTGGGAGAAAATCCGAGAAAGAAAGGGTTTCTTCTCAAAGATCTTAATTGGCAATTTTTTGTTCAGTGGAAATCAAAGCATATGACATCGTGCCATGTCATCAGTTTCTACCACATTTTAACCCACAGGAGAACACCCACCACCCCCTCCGGCGGAGGAGGATCCCCAAATTAAGTATAATCTCCTGATTGAAAACTCTCTCATAATCCAAATGCGCCCCAAAAGAGGGAATTATATATGAAAGGAGAAGAGATAGAAAAAGAAAAGCAAAGAGAGAAACCAGCATAGCTGTTGGTAACATCGACGGTCCCTTTGAAGGAAGAACCGAGGAGAACGCCAATGACTCGCTTGCGAGTGTCCCTGGCCACACGGTTGTAGTTGTCAACGATGCTGAGCAGCACCAGCGGGTGCACGATAACCTTCTCGATCGCCCTCGATGCGATCTGCTGTGTCTTCACCACATCCATCCCTGTCTCTCTCTCTTTCCCTCTGCACCTATCAGTACTTCCCTCTCTCTCCTTGTACCCTAAAGAACTCTCAAGACTGGTGCTGAGTCCCACTGCTGAGTAGCCGAATCAATCTAATAGTCCGTCGGAAGCGGGATCTTAGGCTATTTGCACTTTTGCAGAGCATTAATGATTTTTAGTAAATTTATATACCATGTAAAAATAATTTATTAATGTTTTTTTAATGTGAAAAGAATATCAGATCTTTTTCACTTTAAGTAAAAACATTATTATTTTTAAAATAATTATATTAGTAATTAATTTTTTTTTTAATATTTTGGTTTTGAAAGTATTATTTAAAGATAGTGCAATTCAAATTTGAACAAATAGTCTATTTTATAAATTTAGCATTACCAAGTAAATACAGCATGAAACTATAACAAATATGAAAATAATGATAATTTTATATGTTTTATAAATAAAATTTTACATTTTTTATATTCTTATATATTGTAATTATTTATGGAACAAATAGAATTTATTGTAATCCTTGGAGGGGTTTCTTCCTTAGACTTCTTTTGTTTTCTCTAGAGATTTTATGGAATTAGGTTGGGAATAAATAACAAAAGAAGAACAATGAAAGAAATGATGTTTTCACTTCTTTTTTTCATGTTTTTGTATTCCATTGAAAAAAAAAATGAACTTCTTTTCTATGGTTAACAATTCTTGTTAATTTTTTTTGTAAAATGTGAAACATAGATTTCATCTGAGAGCGATTTTGGTTGTAAAGATTGGATATTTTTAGTTGGATTTGGTGATTTTCTTAAAGTGCTGTTTTTCCATATTTGAGGTTCTGAATTCTAAAACTTCTTGAAAATTTGAAGGATGAGGAAAGACTGGTGTTATTTCTTCTTCCTTCTTGTTATTAACTCTGATTATTGTGGAATTTGTCACGGCCAGAAAGTTGAAGAGGCGGAAGAAAACTAGAAGAGGATGAACTTGTTGACATCTCGTGGCAGTAGAGCATTTTTATGCTAAATTTAGCATGAGACACTTTGAGCTAAATTGGTTTTTGGAGGCACCATCACCAAGAGTGTATTTTTATCAAAAAATCCCTATAATTTACTATTAAAGTAATTTTAATTCAAATATAAAAATATACAAAGAATAACTATAAAAATAAAAGATTAAACTTGATTTAGCGAGCTGAAAATTTAGGCCCACCCTTATCACATCAATTAATACTTAAAATAGATTTTTTTAAAAAATTATTAAAAATTTTAAAATAGAATAAGAGATTTTAAGGTGGGATGTCATTAGCTTAAAGCATTTCACCAACTCTTGTCACCAAAGAATAGGAAAATATCTTTTATATTTATATGTTGAATATATTTTTTTTTTCTGGGGGCTAACTGAGTCTTGCATTGGAAGTGTAGAAAGAGATCTAATAATTTGTAAAATATTTAAGTCACTTTATCTAAAAGGCTAGCCTTTTGGATTCGATTTCCATTTTGAACATGGATTTGGTAGTAGAAAATCATCACCATAATCATCGAGTTCATTATATCCCATCAAAAATTCGGCAATTGAATCTGATAATTTTTTTCCTTGCAGGTCGATTGTCTATCTGACAATCATAGGAGCTAAATCCAAAACATTGAGGTTTCAATCATAAGCACTTACTAACTATACTGTCATTTGATGTTAGAAAATAACTTTATAATTATATTGATTAAGGATATTAAGAAAACATTTGAAAAGCATGACTTTTAATTGCATGATTATATATGAATGCAATTTACCCTATGATTCTGATAAAAGTTTTATTGGTGAAGATTGTCCAACACTAAGATTGTGCAAAAATGTTTAATTGAGACTCTTCAATGTGTCATTTATTTATAATTTAACATTTGACAATTATATTGGAGATTTGATATATTATATATAAGATTTTGATACAAAATATTTTAATTAATTAGTATGCGGCTAAAGTTTTATATAAGTATTATTTTTTTGTTGATCTTTACTGAAATTATTTTAATCATCAAATGATCACTAGATGATCATGCAATATGTGCAGAGTTTGTATCATAACCAATACTATCATAATAGCATTACATGTCTAATGCTCATATGGGAAAAGGAATGTAAAATAAAATTTTAAAATTTAATATTATTTTTGAAGCTTTACTATCAAAAGAGGAAGAAAACTTTATCTATCTCTTCCATTAATTGTCTTTTATCTAAATTATTACTTTTTCTTTATAACCAAATTTCTTAGAGAACCTTACTAATCCTCGAGACATGTGCAAGCTTCTGAATCCACACATACTGAATAAATCTATAGAGAGTGTCCCTTCGAAATGAAATGAAAATCGAACTTAGAACTCCCACTTCCTAAAACAAATTCAAATTGTCTAAATTATTACTTATAATATTTCTATTTTGCCCTTTCATTTTTTTTTTTTTTAATTTATTGCACTAAAATGAACAGTAAATCCCATTTTAATAGGAGTACAAATGCCTAGATCAATTCCTGTTTGACAATCTATCTAGCAAAGTCGACTTTAGATATATCAAACATGTGAGTATGATGATGATATGAATAATATTTCTATTATACACTCGAATAAAGGATTCAACAGTTAAATAAAGGCATTTAATTACCAACAAAAGGTTCTTTGGGTGCATAGAGGAAGAGGGTAATGCATTGTATTGCATTGCTTTTATGACTCCATAAATCTTTCATGAGTTCAGTACCTGACATGCTAATATAGGTTGTTGATGTCAAATATGAGACATCTAGCTGAGTCGACTTTCAAGTGTAAGTGGAATAAATAGAAATTCACACATGCACAACAATAGTTAAAGAAATAGATGAATCTATAATCAATGGGTTGCAGTTGATCTATTATAGAAAAAGTGGGGAGTAGAATGGGAGATTGACATTGCCTCTCAAAATGTTCAAATAAATACTTCCCGATTTTTCTCATTTATGGTGATTTTAAGGCATTTACACCTGTCAGCCAATGCATCAACCATACAACATACTCTTGCAGTTTATCTACAATCCAATATGAGTGCTAAACCATGTATCTAATACACTTGGAGCTTTAGCAGGGTCAAGAATTGAAGTCAAGTTCAATAGGAACCTATTCATGTCAAAACATGATGAGTTAAATAAACACAAATGATCATTGTTAGAATTTGAAGATACAGATGTTGTCAAGGTATTGAAGGTGCTCGCAACAATCTCATCTCCTGCCACCATATACACATTTCAGTTGTCTTCACAGGTAGATGCAGTTTGATTAAACCCATCAGCTTACGAAGAAAACCCTTACCACCCAAAATGGTCACAGAAGTAGTTTCATCCTTCTCTAAACCCATCTCCATAACTTGAGTCTGAAAGCTGAAGGCCATTTATACAATTGCAGTCACATTGTATTAAGTTCTCAGCTCAAGTCAACAGGGCATCAAAAGCTTCTGGTCAATTAGACATCTATAACGAGTTCATAATCACAAGTTTGTTCCCCACTGCCAAATGCATATCTATTTGTAAATCTCAATAACTTCAGAAATGGTTTCAGATCTTGATGCTCCACTCTGCTCCGCTAACCAGCAATGGAGAAAGCCAACCCAACAAAAAACAAAGTGAACAAAAGAGTGCAATTCTTGATATTTACACACCCTTTTTCATCATCTGTTGGGTCTCTATGAGCCAGTGTCAACTATTACTTGTACTTCAAACATCTGTACTACCATTCCTGTCAGGGAAAAGTAGAGCTTCGAATTGGCTTTTCTCACCATGCGTTTTCTTGGCCTTTCCTTTGTCAACACGTGCTTTCCGTACAGCGTGCTGGACTTGCTTTTCATGCTCTTTGAGCATCTCATCAATGTTACCCCCAGGAGGTACCAATGGCCCAGAGTAGTGGATCCTGCTCTTCTTCAAACCATAAACCTGATGCCGAAAAAACACTGTCAATATGTTGAGAGGCAACAAAAACATGCTGTAACTGTTTTCATTTTTACTAGGGGGAAACAGTATGCAAAGGGGTCATCATGAATCCAAATTTGTTCTGAATAGTTACCTACAATTGTACGTGGATAAATACCCTGACTGGGTTACCATGATCATGGCATGTCATTTTGTAGTCCCTAACCATGTAGCTGTTATTATTCAATGTCTTTCAAACCATGCTAATTACATCAATTCTAATTAAATATATTCTAACAGTAGCTACAATCATTAAACCACATAAAATACAATTCCCCTCTTATAGTGTTGTATCAAACCCATGATCAGGTGAGAGACCCCCCGAATTGTGTGAACTTCAACTTGTCAAGAAGATTAGATGAACATAGCTATCAAATACGGGACCTGATCATTTTTCAAGGCCCCTAACAACATCAAATCTAAAGGTGCACCTTCCATATAAAAGTAGCATTGAGGGAGAGACCAAATATCAGTAATACATGGGGTCCGTGAACATACATGAACATCAATCAATTGAATATATAAAACAACAACAACAACAATAAAATCATTCAAAAAAAAAACAATAAGAAAATTGTAACCCAATAGCCACTTCATAACAAAGTTAAAATGTTTTGATGTATTGATGCCTATCTAACTAGGTTATTTTTTGACATGTGGCACAGAAAACAACAATGTGATTACAGGTGGACAATTCACTTAGGGTAAAAGTGGCCATTGCAAGACGACCCTGCAGCACTGCTGGCAGATGCTCAATATTACCAACTACAGAGGTTGTGGTTTCAGTCAAGTTGCCATCTAAAGAGATGACGGGGAAAAACAGATTAAATAATGTACCATTCAAATAAAAGAACATTTCAAATAATAATAGCAACAACAACAACAATAATAATAAATAGAAGAGATTTAAAAAAATTAAAAGTGCCTCATAACCATGGTTCAAGAACTCAAAAATCGACTTAAGTCAACTCAGAGACTCAGGAGAGTTCTGACCAAGCCAAAAAGCCAAGTCAGTCAAACCCATCCAAATAAGATTATTTTAATTCTTATATGAATATATATATTTTTTCAAAATTATAAAATATAAAGAAATCATAATACCATAAAAAGGAAAAAAATCACAAGAAGAAGTAGAGGAAGAAGAAAAATAAAAAGAAACTTAGAAGAATAAAACAGAAAAATAAAATAAGACCAAAAAAATTTGAAAATTGAAAAGATAGAAAACTAGAGAAAAAAAGAAGATAACGATGAAAGCTTAGAAATTAAAAAATCTTTAAGATGAAATGGAAGAACGAAAAATCGAATCGTACCTCGGCTTCTCTCTCTCTCTCTCTCTCTCTCTCTCTCTCTCTCTCTCTCTCCTTTGAATGAGTTCTCTAGTTTCTCCTCTGTATCTTCCTTTAAAACAAGTAGACTAGGTCAAGGATTCAAGTTTTATATGCTCTTCCAAGTTTTCCCCTTTGAACACATTTACTGATGTATGTGTCCTAGAAACATAAAGCAGAAATGTAACTCCGCTCTGAGGTTTCATCAAGTTCTTGAAATTTCCATTGAGTCAAAAATAAGTTTTTCAACTATGTTCATAACCCACATGGATTCTTTCATTGTCTACATGCTCATATTTCTATTCTTTCTTTTGTAGAAAATGTTTACTCCTGAAAGTGTTTTTTTCTTCCTTTTTTTTTTTTTTTTTTGAGTGAGAGAAGTCCTAACAGAACCTAGGCACTATAACATCAGAAAGATAAAATCCTAAGCTTCCAATTTCATGCATCAGGCTTATTATTCTACTTCATGAAAAATAACAAACCCTTTAATAGAACCACTTACAGTTGCAGTCTCCTTTCCACCCACCCTGTCGCTTTTCTTATGAGAAGATGATGGCCTATCCAGCAAATGGTGTGTCCACTCTTGCTTTTCAGAGCCTTCAGCAACATCCAGATGATTGTATCCATTGCTTAATCTCTTGTCCAACTTATGAGATTGAGTACTCTCCCTGTGATGATTGTTTCTTGCTGCTACCAAGCCAGATAAGTTGGAGAGGTCAGCCCCCCCATGAGGCATATAAGAACGCTGTGTTCTCAGTTCTGGACCAGTAGAACCCCTTGAAGAACCAGATGCTTGACCAGCTGCCATCCTGATCTCATACTCCTTTACCTTCTTACTCCACGAGGAGCCAAATGTGCCAGGGTGCATTAATGGACCAGAATAAGAGATACCATTCTGTGCAGGTCCCCTTGGAGGACGAATGGAAGACCCAGATTCAATTTCCTCTGGGGGATCATATTTCTCACTGTTACTTTTTTTATTTGGAAATGCTTGACGCTTCTGCATGAGCAACAAAAAAGGGAATTGAGTATTTATTAGCATCTTTAAAAAATTAAGGCTACGAAATTTTATGGAGCCATGCTAGCTAATTTATCAGGAACCATACATAGCCAAGACTGAAGAATCACCAATTTCAAAGGCATTTGAAATAATTATCATTTAGCAGGTTGAAGCCTAAATTTCCGTGAGCCTTTAAAACCTTCATCAAAATTCCCTTCCCTTGAGAGAAGTTCTAAGAACGGTTTTGGATTTTTAGGAAAACAATTGAAAGAAATACATTGCAAATTCAACTATGTTCTTTTCCTACTCAAATCAAATAATTCAATTTAAACAAAGGCACTTTGATGAGGATAACAAGTGCAAAAGAAAAAGGGTTGCAAGAACAAATTAGATGCAATTCTACATTGCCAAATCATCATCATCAAAGCCACTATCTAATCTATTCGGGGTTGGCTAAAAGAGGAAACATCAGCATTTTCACCATCAACTATTTGGCTTGACAAACAACTGGATATGTCACATTGCTCCCAATGAGCCTATGGCCTATATGACACCCATATAACTCAACAATTAACACTTACTAACCATGCTACAGGCTCCTGTCAATTACAGGCTAGCCACAACATTGTGAAGATGATTTATCCATCAGTATGGGATTATTGCATTAGACGCTCAGTATGTATATTCTTGTACTTGGAACAAAACTTGACCATTTGCTTCCATGGTTCTACAGTATAGCAATTCTTAAATTCTTGGCTACGCGGTTAGAGTGTTGGAATAAGTGAAGTCTGAAATCATTTGCCCAAAAAAAGAGTCGAAAGACAGTTTAAGGGTAAGGAATTCCATCTCTTCTAGCCCATGCCTCAACTGATGCTTCTTTGTTAGAGGTTTTATTTTCAAGTGTAAGGATTAAAGTAGCAATATGGGGTTTACCTACAAAAGGGATGTAAAGACCAATCGTGCTCTTGATGTACTTGAAGAGTGGACTTGGAGGGGAAAAAGATTGTGAATTTGAAAACTATGGATTGAACAGTAGGCTCCAACCTCAGAGGTGGGAAGCCAACACCAGGAAGTGCCAAATAGTACTTGTGAACCCAGAGCTAAAAAGCAGGGATCAGACAATGTTTGGTAAAAAAAGGCATCCAGAGAGGGTGTCTTCCAAGGTGGTTATCTGAAGATAAAATTAAGGTGCATTGTTGGTGTCCTCTGCAAGTATGTTGATGATATCAATGAGTGAGGACCAAATGGTTCATATCCAACACAGGATCTGAGTCTAGGTCAGGTTTGGGCTTGTCTTACCAATGAAGAGGAATCCTCATCCTTACAGAATCTGTGGATAACAAGATAAAACAATGTAAATATCAAGGCTATTGACACAAGCATATCTGTGGAATGGAGGAAAGATTGTGAATTGAGAGGAATTGCAACATGTTTGTTCAATTCTTTGGCTCTATAGGGCTTGATTTGAGGCTCCAACTTTAATACATCATCTGTATGGGACTAAAAAATTCTTAAAAAAATGTGGACAGATAAAGCCTTGTTTAATCAGTTCGGGAGGACATGAACGACATGAAAATGGTTGCTTGTCAAGCTACTTTCCATTTTCCTATGGCTAGGAAAGAGAGAAGGTAGTTTTTTTTTTCTGTTTTTGGAAAGGGAGAAAACAATGTTTCTTTCAAGAACCCTATTGTTAACATGGCAAGCAGATTTTTCAAAACTAGATTTTCAAAAGTCTATATATTCTGGAAGGACAATTGGAAAAAAAACTGTATGAGGTGGACCTAGAGAACCCAAGCTTGCTGCTGTAGGATTGAAGAGAACGAATATTTATTTTGTTTCTTTATTTTTGGGTTTGTATGAGTTGTGTGTGAGAGACAACAAATAGGCACCATTCTCAACTTTGGGCTAAAATTCAACCTTCACAGCCCCATGATCATTATCCAGATCCAATAAAGAATGTGAGCAATACCCTCAATAAACCAACATTCTCCTCTCTAGCGTAGACAGACTAATGCTATTATAGATGAAGAGCTTGTCTTAACTTTCACTCAAAGACATGTTTGGGCGATAATGCAGATCAAGAGCCCAACTCAGAAGGCAAAGAATCAAAATTGTTCTATGACACGGGCCTTTCTTGGATTGATACAAAAAAATCATTCAAGTTTTCAATTTCCTTTCAACAAAAAGACGAGTTGATTAATTTGATGAATTTTGCTAAGAGAGTAGATCATACCATAACTGAGGCCAATCTACCCAAACCCATCATTAAAGGTGTAAAAGAGAACTCCAAGCATAGAAGCTCATTTGAGTCAAAGATAAACTTAGCCAAGGAACATTGCACAAGGAATCCAAAATAAAAAAGGAAGTGGTAGGAGATAGTTTTAGGTTCATGATGAAAATAGTCCAAAGAATCCAAGAGGAGAAAATGAAGGAGTAGATGGTTTCAAGTTCTAGATGAAAATAAATAGATAGTGATAGAGATATAGATAAAGACAGACAAAAAGACACACGCACACAAGAGAGAGAGAGAGATTGTCAAAAGTAGTAATGCTTCTAACCCCAAGGGGTTGGCCTAGTGGTTGAGACACAAGACTTCAGGATTAAGGTCTTGGGTTCAATCCCTGGTAACTCCGAGTAAGGACCCACCGCTTGAACCCGGCATATGTGTATAGGGAGGCCATACACATGCCCCGAAGGACTAGTTGAGCGAGACACCTGGACACCTTCAGTCATCAAAAAAAGAAGTGGTAATGCTTCAAGTAGTGAAATTGACAAGTGGGAAAAACAATGAGCAGGTCTTCTATTTATTTTTTAATAATGGGCAGAAGCTTTAATTGGATTGCTCAAGAATCAAATATTTTGAGTATTAGCATTTCTTAAGGACTAAATTTCCAATAAGAAATGAATAATTTTAGTAGTAAATGGACCTCAACAATGATTGATCTTGAGAGGAATGTGCGACGGAACCTCCAACTGCTTCACATCATTTTGCAAGATGCAGATTTATCTTTCCCATTATGTCAGGACGAGCAAGATTCTTTTGGCCACATTTTTCTATTCTGCCCCTTCGTCACTTCTATTTGGATGGATTTCCTATACTCATGCTGATCTCTAGAGGATCATATTCGGATTTGGAATCAGTGTCCTTTCAAAGGCCAAGGTAGGACAATTTGGCGAATATCTATTCCTTTGTCCATCTGGAAGGAGCAAAAGAACAGAGTTATCGAAGGAAAGGGGAATTCAGGTCAGGAGCTGTTTGAGATGGCTACGGCATGTCCCATCAGCTGGGTGGTGAATAAAGAAGAGTCTTTCAACATATCAAGCACGGGTTTGTACACAGATTGGCAATTATTGCTTACTGGCAATAACAGGAAAGTCAAGACTGTGGAGCATTGAAAGTCGTCTCCTAGTGGAGTGGTCACGTTAAACATCGACGGAGCAGGTAGAGGAAAGACAAGGCCAGCTAGTATCGAGGGCATTCTGCATGATTCAATGGGCCCTGTTTTTGCCTTCTCTGGTCCTTTAAGTAGGAATAGTCCAATGAGGTGGAGCTTCTAGCAATTTGATAGGCTCTTAAGATCTTCAAGGGCTGCTTTCAAGAGAGCTCACCATTAAAGGTAATTTCCTTAATGATATTCACTGGATGGAGGGATAGAAAAAATATCCTTGGAGGCTTGATTTATTCCTGGAGATTAAGGATCCCGTGGGTGGTCTTGATGTCCCATTCAATCATGTCAAGAAATTGACAAATACTGTTATAGATTATCTAGCAAAGAATGAGGTTGATAGAAGTTTCATGTTCGTAATTTTTCTTTGGAATAGGTTCGCCTAGATGTTTTCTATTCTCTTTTTGCCCTAGTAGTGACTACCTCCTCATTGCTACCTCTTTAGAATGTATTCTTTTTTGTTTTGAAAAGAATGTATTCTTATAATCTTTTTTACTGAAATTTATTGTTCATTTCCATTCAAAAATAAGGAATGTTGATAGAAGGGGTGCACCTAGGAGAAAAGTGTGCATGTTCACAAGAATTGATTCCACACCAAATTATTTTGGAGCTCTGAACATCCTTATGTGAATCTGAGTGAAAATTGGTGAATTAAATGCATTGCAGCGAGTGAGAAAAGGTTCTTGTATGGGGTAAGTGACAAGCACAAACACACAATCAAACTATCATGTAGAACTTATCCTCCAAAACTAATGGAGATATCTTATCACGTCTGGTTGAGTTAATTCGTCTCCAGAGGTCATTTAGTAAGTGATTCCCAAGCCAACATCATATTATTGTCCCATTTTGTTTGAAACACAACAAAAGTTGGAGACCAAAGCTTTTTCAATTTTGAGCAGCTTGGCTTGAAATGAAGGATTTTCCATATCTTAGTATCTTGCTGAGAAAAGGTGGAAATAGTAATATAATCCAGGATTGCAAGTTTCCTATCTTCAAGGAAATGGAAAAGACTTAGGGCCAAATCAAAGATTAAGGAGCATTATGAAACAACTGGGAAATAAGAACGCAAGGGTCACAGTTGAAATCCAATAGTTAGACAACAAAAGAATGGAGAATGATTATTGCTGAGGAGTCTTCCAAACATTGGGACTCAAAAGAAATGTTCCAAACAACATGAAGGAAACCAATTAAATGGTTCAACAATCCAAAAAATGGATAAAGAAGGGAAAAAACAATAAAATTTCTGTCCATCACCCAAGAGAAGCACCAATCTAATACAAGTTGCAAGTAAGGTAACCATTTGCTCCGGAAAGAGAAAAAAATATCAAAGATTGATAATTATTTTACAAAGAATCATTTTCATTTCAAAGAAATAAATTGTCAGCAGTAAGAAGAAGCCTATCTCAATCTCCTTGATCTTCTTCTTCTTCTTTTTAAGTGAAAAAAGTCCTGACTTAATCCTCTTTCAATGTTCTTATGATGAAATAGCAGATATGTAGGGAAGGCCATTTTTACATTAAGGCAAAGAAGCAATCTTCAACATGGGAGGTGATATGGTTTCAGGGCCCATATGGATTTCCAAGCTTTGTTACGACCTTGATTAGAAGAATGCCGTGTGTCTTAGCTTTCCAACTCCCATGATTGCAGGGTAATGGAAAAAGTTAAAGATGTGAGAGTGTTTCAGTTGATTAGCTTATTCAAGAGTCATTACAAGATCCTCACTGAGATTCCATAATCAGCTATCGTCATTTGGTTGCTTTGCCATTGGAAGGTTCCTTATGTTGTCAACAAATTTTCTATGGGATTATTATGGCCATCAAATGCTCAATTCAAGAAGTTGAGATTATTGTAGAAGAAAGCCTAGGATAATGTGGCAAACTATACTAGAAGAAAGCCTAGGACAATGTAGATTGGAACGCCATTGTATCATGTGCATGACAGTTTGTTTAGAAGTGTAGACACCATATGATAATTTTTTTTTTTGATAGACATCACCATCAACAAGTTGCCAGAAAGAGTTTCAAGTATCTTGTGATGTTCGGCATGAAGATCCCTTTTCATTTTATATAGGTTATGGTTGGACAGACCTTCAGAAGATTTTTTCTAAAGCTAGCAAGGCTTGTCTTCTTAGAAGCTTTGCTGTTTTGAGGGAAAGAACCACAACTACTAATCTCTAGCGTGTAGATGATACAGTTCTTATTTATTTACTTATTTATTTATGTGAAATTGTAATACGAGACAAACCATAGCCTTTAAAGTTATACAATGAGCACTTTCCAGTTATGCTATTGGCTTGTGTCCCACCCTTAAAGTGGAGTAAATGATAACACATCTTTTGCGGAAGCTAATTTAAATCAAGTACAAAATCTAAAAGCTACTTGTGTTCTTCAAGGTGGTCATTTTATTGAATATTGATTTCCAATATGAACATGGTGATTTGGTTCCTTTCACTTTTTGTTTTGGTTGCAAAATGAATTTCTTTAAAGTTTCTTAGTTGAGAGGCTGCCTTTCTGAATAGGGGAAAGCGCAAGAAATCTTGGGAAAGCATATAACTCTTCTTTGAGGGAGAAATGATAGTTTTATTTAATCTCCTCAATATTCAAATCCATTTTTTTGGTGTAAGCCATCTCAAAGCCTGTATCATTACAGGTCTTGTACATATACATAACCAGGGGCGTTATTGTAATATCCATGTGAATGCAACCACATGCAGCTCTATAGAGTGTGTTGGATGTTTTTGAATGTTAATAGGGTGAGATTATGTGTCCCTTGTAGTTGGAGCTGAGTTGGTCTTGAGTCATGGGTTATAGTTCTAGGGGTTATGGAGTCATGGGTTATAGTTCTAGGGGTTATGGAGTCATGGCTTACCTAGGAAGGAAGTCATGGAGACATGGATTATGGTTCGTTTGTGTACTTTGTCTATAATTGATAAATCGATGGGATCACAAGCATAACTTAGCCACAATTTATGTGTGTAACCATCTTGTGTTCACATTTAGGAGCTTGGTCTCCTCAAATTAGACTGTTATTTTTCCACTCAGTCTTGCTTTCTCTATACCTTCACCCATTTTCACTCTCACTTGGTTGTTTCTTTCAATCAAGGTAAGTAAAAGGGGGGAAAAGGGGGAAGTAGAGGATCCAGTCTGTTGATTTCATAAAGGATCGTGTATCTCTTGTGGTGGATTGGGTGTCAATGAATAATGCTTGTGAATCAATAAAAGAGAAAATTAACGTGGGCCAACAAGGATAAAACAACACATTATGGAAGTATGCTCTCAATGAAAAATAAAAGATAACTGTCAATTTGGAAGGCAATCATAAGTGTGCAAATGGAGATTGATGACAACACCGAGTTTAGTGTAAAGTAGTGGAATCCGATAAGTTTTTGTAAATGATGTTTAGCTCATAATCGTCCTTAGGGAAGCTCTCCCCATGGTTATTGCCCAGTTACTACCAAATAAGATCTAGCATGTGAATACTAGCATCCATCAGGCTATCATTTGATGCCTTTTCCAAATGGACATGATAACAAATAATGGCTTTAAATTAGTTCCTGTTGCAGAAGATGATTTTAACTTTCACAATCTCAAAAGAAGTAATTAGTGCTTACTAACAGTTGTTATGATTAGAGGTTATAGAATCAATGGATCCTCTTTTAAGTCAAATATATAAAAAAGCTAAAACTAGCATTCCTATCCACGTAGGGGTTTCGTCAACTGCAAAGTTGCACATGATGTTTGGCTTGTTTATTCTTGGTTTGAACAATATCACGTTTCTGAAGGATGACCAATGATAATTTCTTTTCATGACTTTGTGATAATAAATATAGAAGAGGCAGAGTTGGTTAGTGCTTTTGTGGAAGTCAATAGGGGTGCAACTTGGTTAGGCCCAACACATGCTAACCCAGCCCCAGCCTGAATCAAAGCTCAAAATTTGAGCCCAACTTAAATTTGGGTTTGGCCTGGGTCGTGCATTCTTAGATCCCAACCGACCCGAAAGCCCAAATTAGACCCATGCCCTAGTTAACCCGAGGATCTATGATATCTAATATACTTTTATATTATATTTATATTAAATAATATAGTTCGTTAAAATCTTGATCTCTACACATCATTAAATCGCATGCACTGATCTTGACTCTCAACTCCAATCATCTATAAGTTATCTAACCACTCCTCACTTCCCAACCGAACCATGTATGTTTTCTCCTTTCTTCTCATCAAACCCTACTCTCGTAATGTGAGGAAATGATTTTTTTGTTTTCAATGCCAAAATTTGAAACCCAAAGGTTGTTTTAATTTCTGAATATTTGTT
This sequence comes from Chimonanthus praecox, assembly GCA_022113865.1. Taxonomy (NCBI): domain Eukaryota; kingdom Viridiplantae; phylum Streptophyta; class Magnoliopsida; order Laurales; family Calycanthaceae; genus Chimonanthus; species Chimonanthus praecox. Next base: position 10,963,755 of record CM039095.1, on the reverse strand, counting down.
TTAACTTTTATATGATGAGCTAATCAACTTTGGAACTTAACTAATTAGAAATATGTGATAGAATTAGAGGTTGCAATAATGATTTATATGATGGAAAAAGAATTTGATTCATATGATAAATCTCGTAAAAATCTTGTGTATAAACAGTGAACAACTATGTTCAATGTCCTAGACTAATGGTAGTAATTGATTTAGAACTAATTGAGTAGGGGCCCTAAAACCTGAAGACTAGATGAGCCCTTAATTATTTTTAGAACCTGAATCCGATTTCAAATAATTTAGTCCCAGATGAGTCTGATCTCAGCACATGCCCTACTCTCTCTCTCTCTCATCCATCATGCTTTCCAAAATATTGGTTACTGATAATTGAGGATGGAGAAATCTAACCCTATCTATGATTTTCACGTAATCACTGATTTGCTTCAGAAAATGTTGGTTGCTAATCATTTAGGATGGACTGCTTCTGCTGTTGATCATGGTCTTCTCTACAAGATATAATTTGTTTGGAGGGAGAGAGAACAAGGTGGTATGCTACCAGAGGTTGCCCCGATTGCAAAATGCAAAATCATATCGAAGGCAGCCACTTTGAAGGAGTTTCAAGGAATCTCTAATATGATACACATCAAGCATGGTTGAGTGCATAGTGGGTGATCCTTATTGCTTATTCCGTGGCTATGGCTTGGATTTTAAAGATTTGTAGAGAAAACACCTCAAGGTGATGTCGGGTTCTATCCATCATCATCATCGAGCATTGCAGCTGGTCCTTGTGTGTCACAATTTTCTTCTTTTTCAATAAAATGCCATTAACCACCACAAAGAAACATCCTAATTTTTTACCCCAAATTCAATGAATTTGTGGTTGATTGATGCTAGGAAATAGAGTACCTGTAATGATGATTGCAATTCTGCATTAGCATCTGGTGCTGGCACTGCTTTGGACTCTCTTAGATCTCTTCTTATGGCTTCAGATCCACACCCTTTTACTGCTGCTGCTCTCTGCCTGAGCACCAAGAGGGCAAAAAAGGTCAATTACAAAACACAGGACAAAATGCAACAAGATTCCAACAACTTCATGAAAGAGAAGATATTAATTCCAACTAGTGTATCCATCCCATAATTTAGTGTCAGCAATCATGAATGTCGCACTTGTGTAGGTCAATTTCAGAAAATATTAACTGATATGGCTTATGTCTTTATTAATTCAAATTGTTCAAGTAAATTTCTAAAAATTGCTTCAGAATGTGAAAGTATATTGAAATAATATGGGAGAACTTTACTGTTTATGGGTCGGGAGGCTTTATTTTATCTAGAAAGCTCTCTCTTCTAAAATAAGAAATTAAGGACTGGATAGCTTCAAATGGTGGGCCAGTGAGGGAAAGAAAAGAAGTAGCTCTCCAAGAACTCGAAAGTTGGAATAGGGTGGAAGAAGATGGGGATCTTGATGAGGAGGAGCTTGACTCAAAGAAAAAGGCCAAATCCACCCTATGGGAGTGTTTGAGGTTAGAGGAGGTGGAGTGGAGACAAAAATCAAAGGTCATTTGGTTGAAAGAGGGGGATAAAAACATCAAGTTCTTTCATGCATGTGCCAACACTAGACGAGCTTCAAATGGCATTAGATCACTTTTAGTGGATGGCAGGCGCATTGTGGACAAGAATGGTATGAGAGAGGCAATTTCACAGTACTACTCGAACATCTTTCAGCTTAACCTAGCATCACCACCCCTTTCCCTGGTGACGCCTTCCCCTTCTTCCCCCATCCACGGTTTTTCTTCGTCACCCAAGTCTACGGGTACCCTCCTTCCTCACTCTCACGTTTATATGCGACTATTTCTTGTGGAAACCTCGTGGTGTGTTTGCTCTTTTTTCCCCACAGGTCAGAGATGGTTTTGATAACGGAGGCCGGAGCCCTGGCTTCTCATCCAACTTCTTTGCTTCTCCTGTCGTCTGGAATCCTTAAGAGAATTCAGCTTGGATCTTTTACTACAGGGTTCTTATCCCAAACGTGATCCCTATTGTCTTTGGAATCAGTTGTTCTATCTTCAGGCACATATTGAGAATTTCCCTCTTCATCGGCACTTGGTAGACCAAGTTTCACCCTTTCGCCTTCGAGTTGTTGATGAGTCTTTGGGACCTCATCCAACACTCATCTTCGACATCAAGACCCTATGGAGTTTGACGTCATCTTCGAGCCATAATATCTATAGTAGCACAACTTCTCCGTGCCTGACGTCGCTCGGAGCGCAGACCTTCACAGAGGATACCCAGGTACCTTCTTTCCTGACTAGTTCTGTTTTTCCTAATTATGGTAACTTTTTTCAGGGGGCAAGCTTCGGGTCTTGATCCCATTTGGGCTCATGTGCAATCTTCCACACTAGTTTCCTCCTTGGACCCACTACATAGGTGAAGATCCCCTTTTACTGAACTCAGTTCTGCTTCCATTATAGAACCTAGTTTCCATGGAACTAGGATGGATGGGATCTAGTTTCTGTGCATTTAGCGAGAAAAGGGCAGCATGGCTAGAAAGGGAGTTTTCGGCGAAGAAGTTAGGGAGGCATGAGACAGTCTAAAGGTGACAAGGCCCCCGGCCGTTGGTTTTAATTTTTCCTTTTCCAAGGCATGTTGGAATATAGTCAAGTCGGAATTTCTCAAATTCCTTAAGGAGTTTTAAAGGGATGGAATCATACACAAAGGCCTCAAGAAAGCTTTCATTACCATGATTCCCAAAAGAGAGGGTACCATTAGATTTTCACACTTCCGACCCATTAGCCTAGTAGGTATTGTATACAAATTGTTGGCAAAGGTACTTGCAGAAAGACTCAAAAAGGCATTACCAGAAGTGATTGGTGACACGGACGGGGCATTTGTAGAGGACAGACAAATCTTAGATGGTGTACTGATAGCCAATGAACTGGTCCATATGAGAAAGAAAGAAAAGAATCCATGTTTCTTATTCAAGATAGACATGGAGAAAGAGTACGACTTTGTGGACTGGTCTTCTGTTTGGGTATTTATTAGAAAAGATGGGTTTCGGTCAATGGTGGAGAAAATGGATGAAAGCATGTGTGGAAGAGACCTCCTACTCCATACTAGTAAATGGGTCTCCTACGTTGCCAATCATGGCAAAGCGAGGTCTTAGGCAAGGTGATCCATTATCCCCCTTCATTTTCACTTTAGTAGGGGAGAGTCTTAACAAGCTGGTGGAAAAGGCTAAAGAGCTAGGAGTGGTGAAAGGTTTTGCAGTGTCACCAAATGGACTGATTGTAACACAACTTCAATTTGCGGACGACATATTATTCTTTTGTGACCCTAATAGATATGAGAGATTGGGTTTTAGAGCTGTTTTTAGGTGCTCTGAGCTAGTTTCCGGTCTCCGAATTAATTTTGGTAAAAGCACTCATTGGCACAGATGTGGAAGGGATAAGATTAAGGAATGGGCAGATGATGTAGGCGGTGTTGGGAGATTGCCTTTCACTTATCTCGGCCTACCTGTAGGCGGCAACCCTAGACGAAAGGTGTTACCAATAGATTGGTAATGGTGTTAAGGAGATTCCTTTGGGGTGACCAGGATACGAAAAGGAAAGTTCACCTTGCCGCTTGGACTGAAGTCTCTAAACCGAAATCACAAGTCCTTGGTGTCATACCGTTGCAAATCAGAAATGAAGCGTTGTTATGCAAATGGGGTTGGTGTTTTGGGAGGGAGAGGGATGCACTATGGGTTAGGGTTTTGAGCGCCAAGTACGGAACTGACAATAGAAATGGATGGAACCTAGGAGAGGATGTAGAGAAGACCGGTTCAATGATAGTGAGGGTATGGTGGAGGATCAGTCAAGGTAGGCCATTAGTTGGGAACCTTTTTAGAGGAAAGCTTAGATTCTTAGTGGGCAAGGGAGATTGGATATTATTTTGGAGTGACCTTTGGTTGGGGGATAGACCGTTGCAAGATAGTTTCCCAAGATTGTTTAGGGTCGCAAAGAACAAACAAGCCGTAGTTCAGGAAAACTATTGGGTTGAAGGTCCCAATATCCTATGGAACATCAGTTTTAGGAGAGAGCTAAGGTGTTTTGAAAAAGAAAGTCTGGACGAACTTTTAGGACTCTTAGGTGAATTTCCAATGGCGTTAGGGGAGGAAGACGAGTTGGTTTAGACTGGTGATTCCTTTGAGGTTTTCTCAATTGAGTCTATGGTGAAGTAGTTTCACAACAGATGAGTTCGTCGTCAATATGCCCTTGTCATGTTTGGAAAAATTAGGAGCCCCCTGGGGTTCAGGCCTTTGTCTGGTGCATGGGGAAGAGGAAAATTCTTACAAGAATGGATCTTAGGAGGAGAGGCCTTATGAGATCAGAGGAAGATTATAGTTGCCCTCTTTGTGGTTTATCAGAAGAAACAATCGATCATCTTTTTGTTACTTGTCTAGTTGCTTGGCACCTTTGGGGCAGTTCTACAGCTTAATGGGTGTCTCATGGGTCGGTGCAAGTACCTAGGCTGAAACCTTGAGTTCATGGTTTTTCCCTTTTCCCAGTAAGAAGTGGAGGATGGCATGGTTAACAATTCCACCAGTTATTGCATGGACTATTTGGAAAGAAAGAAAATCTACAATTTTTGAAGAAAAGTCTAATGAGATCTGCGAGCTATTTCAAAAAGCCAAATGGAGTCTTTGTGAGTGGCTCTTACCCAACAAGGAGTTCAGAGATTTCAAAGCCAATGACCTTTTATTCTCTTAGGAGAGTTGTTTGAAAGGTAGATCTAAGAAGTCCAAAGCCTTGGTGGAGTGGTCACCCCCTCAACCTAGGGTCATGAAATTTAATGTTGATGGTGCTTCTATGGGAAAACCAGGTCCGGCAGGTATAGGGGGTGTACTTAGAGATCACACAGGTCAGACATCGGTGGTTTTCACAATCAATAGGGACTAGAGATTCTAATGAAGCAGAACTCGTCAGTATCAGGAGAGTTTTGTCCATTTGGGTTGGTCTAGGTGATGGGAAGCTAATTATAGAGGGAGATTTAGCAAATGCATAAAATGGACCAAAGGTGTGAAACAACCACCCGGAGATTGATTACCACAGTTGAGGAAATTAAGGCACTAGTTAGGAGCCTTGAGGTGCCTTTGTTCACATCATGTGCACAACAAATGGGGTAGCAGACTATTTCGCCAAAAATGGTGTAGTCTGTTCAAGGCGTTTTCCACATTTGAAGAGGATGATTCCTATGATTGTAGTCGAAGTTGTTATTGTATTGTATTTGTTCTATTGGAGTGGTTTTTGTGTTTTTGTTGTTTCTCTTCTTTGGTCTATACCTTTTAGACCACCTTCTTGTACTTTTTGTTCTTCTTTAATAATATATCTTCTTCGTTACCGCTCAAAAAAAAAAAAAAATACATGCTCGATGAACAATATGTCCTCATTATAGGCTACATTACAAAAATAGCAAATAAAAAATAAGTCCTTTACAAGATAGAGCTTCACTGTCATTTGAAACAAGTCTTTTTTAGGTCCAGAGTTTGAAAGAGCACCCCACAGAATTTCTAGCAAATCAACCAATGCACGTTCCATTGTAGAACAAGCATAGCTGTCAATTCTGTTTTGGCAGTCATTTTATTTTTGCTTCTACAGTGGAACATTATGGTATTTGAACTATTTCAATGTTGCAGTCCTAAAAAAAAGTATTTTTATAAATACATCATATTTTTTTATAAAAGGCAACTATTTTATTGATTGAAAAGCGAATACAAACAACAATAGGCCCCACAGGAAAGAACCAAGGATGGACAGAAATGAAACGAACAGCAGAAGACAACCATAAGGAGCCCAAAACCCAACTCTCAAATGAGCCCCCCACCCCCCCGCCCCACCCCCCCAACACACACCCCCCCCCACCCCCACCCCACACCACCACCCCCCACCCACACATAGAAGTTCAACTTGACCTGCACATATTTGGAGGAAATCCAATTGAAAATAGGATTCGATTTCAACCTACTAAAGCATCCCACCTCTTTCCAGCCATTTATAACCTCAGATATCCCAATACCTTTAAACTTTCCTCCAGCCGATATCCAAGAAGCCACCTTAAATGATAACCTCAATAACTTGAGGAACCTCCCCCTGCCTTTGAAATCTCTATTGTTCCACTCATGCCAAAGAGACCAAAGGTAAAACAGACCAAGAAAGGGTTGAAACAAGGCCAAAAAATTCTGAAATAGAGAGAGGCCAAAAAAAAAAGCATTGTTGTCAAATCCATCCCAGAACTTGTTCCGCTTTTGTCAACACAGCGGAACATTCCAGCATTTCAGCTTTTTTCAGAGCTTCATTTCAGAAAAGATGGCTTAAAAAAATAAAAAATATATAATAAAATATGAAGACAATAATATATGACTGATAAACATATTGACATTCTTTATTCCCATTATTTTACACTAATCTACATAAATAAAAACGTAAATTATCATTAAATAACTACTCATGTTTGTAATCTCAATTCATAATAGGGTAATTATCAATAATAATTCAAGAATGTTTTAATTTTACTCTAAGAATCGAATACAAATTGAATTAGACAAAGAAGTACCCAAGAAATAAACTTGAATTCTCATTTTATTCAAAATCAAAGGTCAAAACTCAAAATACATAAGCAAACCACATCTACTTCATTTTATCCTTCAATTTTCATCACACGCATTCAAAGATAAACCATATGAATTGAAAATGGACTTCATGAACTACATAATTGGACCAAATTTCAGTCTAAAATTCAATTTCTATGAACTTGATCTTAGTGGTCAAAGTCACTAAATGTCCTTAATAAGGACGCATGATGACTTTAACCACTAAGATCATGTGACTATAAATTGAGTTTTAAGCTGAAATCTTGTTTAATTTGTAGCTATGGTTGGATTTTATTGACAAGTAAGAAAGATGGTTTATTCATTTCTGGAACAAGCATTACTTAGTTAAGTCCTGGTCTTTTATGAAATCACAAAGAGACTTGATATCCCACTGCACCATTGTAGAGGTTTCTAGATCCAATCTTACAAACAGTTTTTACCATTCGTAAAACCAGGCATGCATTTTGCAAAACAAAGGGAACAAGCATGAAGTAGACATGTTTATATCAGCATACCTTCTAGCTTCTTCATCCCGAAGTTTAGCATCAATCTCCTTGCTTGGTGGGTACTTCGGTAAAGTTGAGGGATCACAAGCAAAAGGACTTGTGGTGAAGAACTGGAAAAGAGAACTAAAGAATAAAGATACCTCTCAAAAAACAGAACAATAATAATTCATGGCAGAAAGAAAATGTAAAAACCAGAAAAGTTGAAATTAATAAAGAGCATAAGAGGCTGCATACAAGCAGGCAAATTTCAACTTCCTTGTGGTGGAAAGGTTGACACTTGAGATTGACAGGCCTCAGGCATCACATGTTCCCATTTCAATTCCATACGCATGGAACATTTATGACAAAGCAAAAAATAATGCTGCCAGCAGTGTGTTCCACTACAATGGGCATTAAGACATGCTGCCTTAAAGAATGTATTTTCCAGGCAGTCAAGACCATCACTATTTTTTGAATGATCAAATGGTTATCATTGCCCAATCCTTGAGACCTTTAACCAGTGGCCCATCCTTAGTTGGAGAGTGGAATATGGACTATTGTACATGACACAGAACAATGTTTAATAAAATCACAAAGGCATTATAAAATTACTTTGCTTTTAAGGGCTGAAGCTGCTGTTCCCCGATGCTCTGGTTCTATTGCAAGGAGGACATCAAGAAGGGCTAAAGATGGAGATGGAAAGTCTTTGAACACATCAGCAAAACAACGCCTGTAAGGGTGCTGTGGTTTAAATATGGTTGCATGTGGCAATCTTGATCTCCTCCAGTAGTCTTCAGATGGCGAACCACAAAGCTTAAAGATCTTGTGCAGTTGTTCCACCTACAAGATAAAAAAAAAAAATTCAACTCAAGGATCAGCTAAGGAAACTGATCCAAATATTGGGATCTTGTCTAAAACCAAATCGTGCAACAAAAGATACGAGATGGAGCTTATTTATTTGAAATGGAAAAAATAATTATATAGAAAAGGACTGGATTTTTTTGAAGGCCAGGGTGTCCAGGCCTCTTAGAGCACCTGAATAATCCTTGGGGCATGTGAGAAAAGAACTGGCTTTAAATAGTTCAATATAAACAACAGCAATGAACTTAAAATAAATAAACATTATGTACCAATTAGAAAATCAACAAATAAAAATAATATATATATATATATATATACACACATAAATCTAGCTTAGGACATATCTATGTGAATAAAAGATCGCTTTCAAATGGGAACCAAGTATGACACATTAATGAAGCTCACTTAAAGCCTTGATTCATTTTGATTATTCACCGTTTCTAGGCACGTGGGAGGCACATCCATTGGTCTAGATTCTCAATGGATGGGAAAATGCAGCAAAAACTAATGCAAATTAAGAGTTCAGAACCTTCCAACTTTTTCACCTTTCATGGACCAAACTATACTCCTCTTACAACTGTCTACCAAGGCATATATCAATACGTCAAGAACTTCCAATCTGGGAAATGCTACAAAGCCCAACAATTGAAGAAACGCCTGCCTTTCCTCCTAACAAGCATTGAGAGGATCGCCTGACTGCTCCATCTTTCTTGTCGATAATTGAATCCAATTTTTTCTTTCTTTTCGTATCCGTAATAGTGCAAAAAGAAGGCCGTCTCCAAGTAGTTTAGCATTGTTGCAGGTAGTAGTAGTTCTCATGTTACCAATGCAACACCGCTTTACAGAAACTCTAATGATTTATATTCCAAGGAGTATCTTTTCAGTAGTAGTTCTCATGTTACCAATGCAACACCGCTTTACAGAAACTCTAATGATTTATATTCCAAGGAGTATCTTTTCACCTCTAAAGATTTCATCTATGGCATCAGCTGATATAAGTAGCACACAGTTTCTTCCAAATATGGCATCCATCCCAAATTGGACTTATAACTGGTTTTCCTATAAAACACGATCATTTGTGTCATTGTAATGCCAACAAAAGAATCTAGACAGCAGTTTGTGTCATATTTTAGAAGAAATGTGACAAGGTGTCACTTCCATTCTCAATAAGGTAGGTAGAGATGAAAATGAGTTGGAGATTATTGGCAACCAGTCCGGCATGAGTAATATTGTCATTGGATCAGATTCAAGTTTAAAATAGAAAATCATGTCAGGTTTGGGGTGGGTGGGGCCCACTTGCTAGAGTATGAACATGATCTGAGACCCACAAACAGTATCAAACCCAATAGGCTGCTGTCCCTCCATGTAATAACTGCAGAAATTAGAGCAAAACAAGTAGTCTAGAAAAACACGAATACCTCTGTTCTTCCTGGCATGATTGGCTTCCCAGCAAGCAGTTCTGCAAGAATGCAACCGGTACTCCACAGATCAACAGCAACACCATACTCTGTGGCACCAAGCAAAAGCTCAGGAGGTCGATACCACAAAGTCACAACACGGCTTGTAAGAGGCTGTTTCTGATCAGGATGGAAAAATGTAGCCAGGCCAAAATCTGCTATACGGAGAATGCCATTCTTGTCGATCAGAAGATTTGATCCCTTTATGTCACGATGGAGTACACCACGGCTATGACAGTGTTCAAGCCCATGTAGTAACTGCTGCATGAAGCACTTGACCTGCAATCCAACATGGATAATTCTGAATGAAAGCACCCCCAAAACGCAAGGTAAGAACATTTTAGCATATGGGCTGAACAAGGCTTAGTTTTGTTGCATGGTGACTCAAATATGGAACAAACCCCCCCGCCCCAAAAAAAACATGGGAGCATCTTTTTATTAATTGCATGAGAAGTTTAACAAAAATAGCACATCTGGATGACTCTTAAGGAAATTTCAATAAATTTTGAACTAATCCAATTTTATGGGGAAAAGGTGACCTAAAAGAAGGGGAAATGTTCACTCTTTAAATGATGTTTCATGTGAGTGTTACAGTTTTATTACTAAGGAGCCAAAAGACAGAATGCAAAAGTTCAGTCTTATTGGTAAAATCCTCTTACAAGTCCCTGTATCAGTCCTTGATTAGCAGTAGGACTAAGCTGCACGCTGTCTCAGGTGTGGCAACTTCCTGTCATCTATGGTGCTTGCTTTTGCTTAATTGGAATAGGAAGTTGTTATTGTGAATGGATCTTTATTTGACAAGATGCAGAATCAGAGAATCACTTGTTCTTCAATTGCAAGGTGGCCCAGAAGGTGCAAGTTGACGTCTTTTCCTGGTTAGGTATCTTGAGTGTTCTCCAAAACTACCCCTTGACCTAGAGGTACAATTCTTTGCATGGGCATTGGCTTTGACACCTGCAGAGGTGGATTTCCATGGTCCACTTATTCATATATAGTCTGTGCCCCTATGGAAATAGTGAAATGATCAGTGCTTATGAAGTAAGCAAGTTGAAAGCTATCATCCAGCATCGAATTATCGCTTGGGTGATCATTAGAAAAGACCTTAAGGGTATTAAAGTGTCTGTGTACTTGATACATGCTAGTTGCTGGGGATTCAAGATGTTACACATCTGGTGGAGATTTCAGTAAAATAATTGGCACAACATGGTGATCAAGCTGGGTTTTAATAATTGGAACACCAAGGCTGGCATGTTGTTGGAATAATTCATTTTTCTCAAGGTACGATTAACAATTTCAATCTTACAATATCATACAATTTTTAAAGAAAACAATTTGGATCTTACAATAACATTGATTTTTTAACAACCTAACAATTTTTGTTATTTAGACGTTAGTTTTACCAAAATATGATTTCTCCTTTATGATCCAAGTCACTTCTCAAAACGTTAGTCTTATAAGCTATCCATGATCACATGTAATTAGCAAGCCATATACATGACTTACTTTTCATAATCTTGAACAATGTTTACAGAAATGTCAATCAAGTTAAATATATCTAACAATGTGACGAATAATGTTTGGATACCAAGTGCATAGAATTTGAAAAACTTATCTTTCTACTTTTTAAACCTTTTTAGAAGATTTTACCCTTTTTTAAAAAAAAATCATTAAAAAATCTTATAATTTGTGATATGATTTGTGATTATACAAGTTGGTAACTAGAACAATTTACAATACAATTTTGATTGTCAAAATGTTGCTTCTTAACCTTGAATAATTAGAAAAGATAGAGATGAAGAAATTCATGAGTATCTCACTTTGCCTCTCTTTTTACCTAACTATAGTATGAATAAAGCTTTCTTTAAATAAAGAAGTTTTTAAAAGTTAGTTTCTTCTAAAACTTTGGTAATAATAAACTTAAATATAATTTTAAGTATGTACGTCAGTTATGAAATATTTTTAAAAAAATTACAAAAACACAATATATTAACTTTACGTAATAACATAGCCAACTTTTTCGTCCTCAATCCTTCAAATATAAGAAGTAACATACATGTACATAATTGTTCCCAACGTTTTGGCACATCTATTTTTCATAACTGAATTTTTATCATAGTTCTAAGACGAGACTGAATTGCATCTGAACTATTTCTGTCATGCACCTTTTACTGTACACCAAACTGCTAACTATGTTTTGGGTACAAACCTTCCAATTTGACTTTCTACCTTTATGGGAGGGGATAGAGAACCCTTCACACATAATGGAGCCATTGGATCAACAATCTAAAAAAGCAAACTGAGGAACCCACTTGTATGTAATGGGCACACCAGGAAAGCATTGCATGTGCTGAATTCCCTGATGCATCAGGAACTCAAAATTTCAGATTGACATGGACCAATGGGGTGTCTGCGTGTGTGTGGTGTGGGTGGGTGGGTGGGTGGGTGTGTGTGTGTGTGGGTGGGTGGGTGGGTGGGTGTGAGAGAGAGAGAGAGAGAAGTAAAAGAGGGCATGCATAATTATCATCTATTCAAACACAAACCTGTGGTTCAGTGAATTTTTGAGCAGGAAGAGATGCAAGTCCAGCAAGATCATGTTCCATGTATTCGAATACAAGGTACAGGCTGCATGACATCCGTGGGGCAACCAAACCTTCAAGCTTCACAACATTAGGGTGATCAAGTCTACGTAGAACATGAATCTCCCTTGCCATAAAACGGACGCTCTCAGGATCCATATTAACAAACCGCACTTTCTTCAGTGCAACAATTTTACCAGTTTCAAGATCACGGGCCCTGTATACATTACTGTATGTTCCTTGTCCAATCTGCAGAAACATTTAGTAAAACCCTTAAAAAAGGTCATTGAATATGGTATAAACATAATACTGGTATTTTTTTATAAGCTTGATGTAATATTGCTATCAGTGCCCAAAAGATGAAGGCAACGAGTGGTCATTTATAGAAAACTCATAACATTATAAGATAATATGTAATATTCAGTATTAGTATCATTTTATTGAAAAAAAAAATAATAATATCATTGTATCTGTCTTTGTTATCATCATCGTCATGACTATGTAGTTCTATTTTAAAAAATGAAGTAGCAACAGCAGCAGCGGCAGCAGCAAAGAGCATAAAAAAGTAGAGAAACAATAAAAGGATAAATGGAATGAAATCCAATAATATTAGGTAGGACTTTCCATGCCCACAAATGTAAATTTGCAAGCATAAGCTGCATCCAAGCCATAAACCATGTGGATCAAAGGTGAGGGATTTGAAAATGGTGAAAGTTCAAAGGCCAAGGTAAAGACCATAAACATTCCCCACGTGCTACTATGCCAGGAATAGGGCTTTCATGAGGGGGAGGATGAGGAACAATTTGCCATCTGAGGGGGGAAATAATGATGATCATTTGTAGATCTCCACCAACCCTTACGACTTTGATAAATGCCCTTTTTCCCATGAATTCCATAGGTAAATGTGATAAAATGTAACCACTGAAGAAGCAAGACCAAGATTTTGAAGCAAGGTTTGAAAAAAAAGAAGAAGAGGGAGTTAGACCACTGATCTCTAACATGATTAGTGTCTAAAGCATGTTTGAGATGCCACTGTTTGCAAATCCAAAGGGACACACAGAAAGAGACAGAACAAATACAGAGGGACAGGTGACCAGAAGGCCACACCCAGCAGCTGGGGATTGCTATGAAGGGGTCTCAGGCTGCATTAGTAGTGGACCGAATTTCAGTCGAAACCCCAAATTCTATACTTTGATTTGCAGGGTCCAAGATTTAAAACACTTTAAAGGTGATACTTCTAGGGTTTTCAAAACCCAATATATACAAGTGTGTTTAAAAGTGGGCTATCTACCAATCTAGTAGGTTGTGCTGAATGGTATGGATTAGCTAGAGAGGGGCCCACCATTACAAATATGGAAGAAAGAGGAAATCTTTGATAGAGTCTGAACCATCTGGACAACTTTTATATACATGAAGAAAAGTGATAGATTGTGAAACACACCTAATGGGAGTACGTGTCAAACACACCAATAGGAGTCCTTTTCTGGCAAAACTAATGGGACCATATCTTTTGAGGGGAATGATAGAAACATTTGGTTAGAGGATCCTATGGGAAGTCTGTGCAACAAACCAATTGGAGTGTCCTCTTGCAAAAATTAATGGGGGTATTTCATCTCTTGAGGAGGTTAGACACATTTGGTTAGAGAATCATAGATGAAGTTTTCAAGAAAATCGACATACAAATTGGTTCAGTCCAAATACATCTTTTGGCTCCACCAAGAATAAAAGAATCTGGTTCGAAACCACCACCTCTCTCTCTCTCTCTCCCTGTGTGCGTGTGTGTGGAGACTACACAATCAATCTATTGGAGATCATCAGATCGATGACCTTTCACAGAATAGGCAATTAGGACCCTGCACATGTAAATATTGACAACAGGCATCAAATCCGACAAACCTAACTTAGGCCCGATGAAGGATGAGCCGGCCTAGTTAATCAAAATTGACGCGTTTACTATCCCAATTCATGCTCGAATTGATGGAGGAAAGCAGGGACGTCAGATACAACATAATGGATCCACTTGTGCTAGAAATAAAGCCCATTTGAACAGTTATGGGCCTGGGCCCATTTGGAGACAAGTTGGGCCTCAAAAGCTCAAGAAGTGTAATCCAAACCCTCTCAATTCAAGGGCAATCCACTTCAGCTGTTGTCCATGTGGGTCCCAATGCTTCCACTTGGCAAAGGATTGCTGAAATAACAACAACGTGGCCTACATGGGCCATTCTAGGCCAAAATGGGAATTACCCCTTCATGTGATTTTTGAACCTAGCTTAGCAATAATCGAATTGGGTGTGTTAAAGGTGGGGCCGACCCTTTTAGCATGTCAAAACTGTGTTGCTGGAAGATGTATGCCTGACTTTCAATGATGAATTACATGGAAGAAATCCTCTGCCAATCCATGGACCAAGAAAATCGAAGAAATAGATAAGTGCATGAGCTGTAAACCGTGTACTTAGCAGGAGGTAGTTAATCCCATGTAATCCAAGCTATGGCGAAAATCCAGATGGCTGAATAATGGAAGGAAATAAGATAAGAAAATAAATGGAAGGGAGAACTGTGTAATAGATGGAATGATAAAGAGATAAGAAGGGATTGAAACAATTCAGCAGTAAAAAGGCAATGAAAGTTGGAGCAGAGCCAGCGTGTGAGAGAGGGATGGGTACAAATGAATCATTTAAGTTTAGATTTTATTTTATTTTCCTTTCAGTTCAAAAATAAGGCCTATTAATATGGCCAAGACTTGTAATTACAGACTTTGAATTATTTTGAAAATTAAGGAAAAGTTGAGGCTTTCTTTTTCTCCATCTCTCCAAGACACTGAGTTGATGCCTTTTGAATTTGCTTTGTGTTGAGTTATTTTTAATTAGACTAATTGGATATTCCTAATTGCATTCGAATTGTCATTCATGCATTTTTCCCATTTATTCTAATTAAACGTGAACTCCACGATTCCAAGTTAAATCTTAAGAAAGTTTTTGAGTTCAGACCGTACTTGAACCCGAGAACGTGGGTTTCTTCATCGAAATCTGTGATTCGGTTTAAAATCCCGAATCTAAAACATCAAATGCAGCTTGGCCTGCATCTTTTGGCTCCACCAAGAATAAAAGAATCCGGTTCCAAACCACCTCCCACCCTACTCCAATGAAAGGCCACTCTCCGTGGGATATGTACAGAGTAAGGTCCCACCGCTTGAACCCAGCATGTGTGTAGGGAGGCGTGCACATGCCCCGAAAGACTAGTCGGCGAAACACCTGGACACCTTCGGTCATCAAAAATAAAATTATTGCATATGTAGTTTCATGTTTTTTGAATGGTCCATCAACTCCAAATAACAGCTCAGATTGGGTCAAGTTGGTTGGCAATAATACTTTGAACCGTCAACTACATACAAGCCAATTATAAATAGATTTGACCAATTAACCACATTTACAAATAAGTTAGAGACCATTTTTTAATCAAAATATCTAAAAATTGATATATTTTTTGAAATGATTGCTATATTAATAGAGAAAAAACACCATAGGTGCACAAACAAGTAAACAGAGAGAAAAGAAAACATAAACGGTAAAAGCAGGAAAAAAACAAAAGAAACACTAGTTAGAAATTATGACGATCCTAAAATCTACTACTAGGCACACAACATATCTAACATGGAGGCTTTTTGAAGCTCAAAAATGCCAAATTCAAAATCGGGTCAAGAAGACCCCAAACGATCCAGGATAGTAACTTCATGAGGGACCCAACTCGTCACCTCGCACACATCTCGAAATCTAATTACGAATGGAATAATTAACAGAAGAGTTCAATCGAGTTAATTCTCTAGAGGTCTTATCCTTCCTTCAAACCTTCATTGGTTCATTGGAGTGGATTCCAAGTCCCTAACCGTTGCAAGGTAGGATAGGAGGAGACTTTCCTGTCCATTGGAGATCAATCCAAGTTTTCTACCAACCTCAAGTACTCTGTGATCAACACAATCTGAAACCATGGGCTCATGCGTGGGAAGAGCAGAAGGGACCGGTAGACAACTCTGATCAATATCTACCTCAAATCTCTTCTTCCAACTAATCACGGCACAATCTCCGGTAGGGGAGAGTATGGACACTTGAGCAATGGACATAGACAAGGACTTGATTGAAGCGTCTTTCTCAATACGACGACTTCCGCAGAGAGACCCAAAGGAGTGTCAGTCCGCTGCTGTAGCAGAGAAAACATGGGAGAGCTACCTGAGGCTACAGAGGGCTAGAAAGGGGACGCTTGAAAAGGGGCAAAGGCTTTGAGAGGAGAAAAGAGGTTAACAGTGGATGAGTTGGAAGGAAGGTGGAGGACAGACTTGACTGGGCTAAAGGTTACCAAAGGAGGAGGAGACGAGAAGCTTAAAGAGGGTGGAAACAACAGTTGGGCTTGGTTAGGTGTTGATTGGTTACGAGAGGCTAGGGGTAAAAGGGCTTGGGTGGAGGAAGGGGTTAAGGGGGAGGAGAGAAGGAAAACTAATTTCGGGCTAGAACAAGGTTCGGACCAAGAAGGGGAAGTAGAGCGAGACAAGTTCACAGGGCTTGTGCTAAGAGGGATTGATGATCCAAGGTAGAGTCCAGATTGGTGATGAGTTGGGTTTCAATTTTGGAGGAGGAAGTTATCTGGGCATGGACTAACTAAGATAGGTGAGTCAAGGTTTGACAAGAGGTCCAAATGGGTCGGGTTTGGAAGGAGACCAACATCATTTGGCACAAGCGTCGAACACAACACGTGAGGGGGCAAGCTACCGAATAAAGAGGGTAAAGGAGGGGGTTGGTGGGTTGATGGGTCAAAAAGGTTTCCCAATTCTCGCAAGAGAGGAGAGCTGTAGCAACGAGAAACGGGATTCGATTGTTGATGACTGCGTAGGAGCCACTGACAAGTCACAGGTAGGGGCAGGACGGCGAGGTTGTCTCACCAAAGGCGGAGTAGAGGCCTCTGCAGTGGGTCTGTCAGAAAGTAACACAGGCGCCAAACGAGTCTTCGAATGACACATGGCCACGATGGTCGGAGCAAGCTGTTGGTCGCCAGTCTCTCGGATGACTTCCGATGATGGAAAAGTAGGTACAATTCTTGGCTCTACGTTGACAACTAAGAATGAGATTTCTAGTGAAGGTGGCTCACTGGTGAGTAGAGGAAGGGATCGTCTTCCACGATAATTGCAAGTTCAAACCAGACATATCCGATCTTCAAAGAGATGATTTTGAGTTCTGACAATCTCGAAAACCAAGTCACTCTGAATCTTGCAAAAAGGAAGTGGTTGCCGACCTGCACCACAAGGCCAAGGAAATCCCAATGGCTTGAAGAGATTGGTGAACCAAGTGCGAAGCGGAATCTTGGAAACTCTTACCCAACCTATTCTTTGGTCCAGAATTTCTGACCAAAAGGTAAGTTGCAAGAATGGAACAGAGAGATCAAACATTAGACATTTGACTTCCTCAGTAACTTCAAAGGAGATTATGCATGATAAGAATCAATTATGTTGACAGTGACATTGCCAAAGCAACCCCACTCATGAACCCAAGCTTCAACTTATGGAATACTAAAGGAGGAAAAAAAGGTTGCACAAAGGGACTTCTTCAAGAAAATGATCCTCTAATCAACCATTGCTTTGCTGAGGATAATGGACTTGCCTCTGTCCAAATCGACAGTCCAGATAGGGTCGGTGATGACTCGTGAGAAAGACAAGTTTCAGCCAGAAGTAGCCTAACCGGTAGCAGCTTGGGATGCAAGTTGAAAGGCTTTTGAAGTCACGCTTGGAGGAATATGCTGGGATGATGCTGGAGATCTTGCCAATTTGACTGATAGATTCTTGTCTTTGAATGCTCTACCACTGACATCATTGATGCCATGAAGGGCTTCGACCTCAGTGGCGAACCGAACGAAAGCAAAGCCCATGTGCTTCTTGGACTCCTTTGACACAAGTACAAAACTATCAACTATCCCCCTGATTTGCTAAAGAGAGAACGATTGTCATGTTAGGAAAATGCTAATGGGAGATTTGAGATGAAAAGGGAAAAAGAGATCAAACTTTGATTCTTCGTCAGAGAAATGAGGGACGGGTGGTGGTTGAAGGAGGGTTAGGGAGAGAAGGAGAAGGGTTGGGAAGAAGGATGGGGGTTGGAAGAGGAGAGGAGGATGAAGGGTCGGAGGTGGAAGGAGGGAAGGAGAGCAGGAGAGGAAGAAGGCTCCATCTACTCCCCCATTTTTTGTGGAAGCAGTTCCACTGAAAACTCCTTGTTCTATTTAAAAATTGATATTCTAATGGCATGTTGCACCAAAGATAAAAATTTGTATCAACAATTAAAAATGAAGAAAAAAGTATTCTCTCAACAAACATAGAATTTTTCAATACTGAGGATATCAAATCCACCAAGTATCCTCAGAGTCTAACTCATTGAAAGATTAAAATTGATTTTATATCTGCAAACTGAACTTTAAGCTTTTGTCTGAAAGAAAATCATGGGTACTTAAAGATTACCGCAATACCACTGAATGCAAAATCAGGAACATCGAGATAACAAACTTTTATTTGATTTACTCAGACAAAAAGTAGTCTATTCTTGTGATTATAATTACAAGAAGGATGTTTGCTATAATATCTATGGTCTTTATAAACATAAAAAGCATGGTGACTGCTTAAGGACAAATTGAAAGTTGTTCTGAATCTCTCAACACATTGGTCAGGTAATCTAAATGTGATGAAAGATCTATAGCATAAGCATATTTAGAGCTACTTCTCCGGTTTAATTCTGGATAGGAACATAGCTGCTAGCCTTCCAATGAACACTATGTAACCTCAGAAAGTATAACATTTTTCCAAAGGGGTTCTTCTATCCCCAATAGGATTTTTCTTCCTTTTTTTCCTTCTTTTGAATGGTGACTGAATTTATTAATGGTGAAAAATAAGAATAGCCAACAAAAACAGCCTGAACACAGGACAAACGGGGGCAACAGCAGCAACAACAGAACAGAAATGACAACTGAAAAGAAAACATCCCTGCCACAGCCCACAGGCTATGAGCTTAAGCAGGACCAATTGCAGGCATAGACACCCTTTTATCCAAACAATTAGAAAAATGACAACCATTACAGTTTGACCCAAATGGAACATTTAGCAGCTTGTTCTCAAGGATGAGTGGACCAAAGCACCCTTAGCACTTTCCAAATTATGCCTGATCACATGTAAAATTAAAATAGAACCTAGAAGTTGATATATCTAAGCATGAGGTTTTCATTTAATCTCACTGTTAAAGACTGCATAAGGTGAGACATGTCTTTTTATGGAAGTAGATGCACAGGAAGCTCCCGCTTGGTGAAGAGCCTATTTAGGTCAACATAAAAGGAAGTGCTTGTTATCACAGAAATCACAATAATGCAAATGCAGACATAAGAATAGCAAACCATGAATAATTTTGAAATAAAATGAAGAGAGAAAAGCTAACAATTATCGCAAGAATTGAGCAGATATAATGAGGGAGGCAAAGAAGAGAATTACTGACTTTGTCTAATTTCTCAAATGAATCTGCCCTGCGAGGCAACCACCCTTTGATCGCTTCTCCAGCCACGGCTGTAAGCCAAGAAGGCCAACCGGCAGCAATTTGTTCCCCCTCAATGCCATTTGGTACATTGACAATCTTCAAATGCGGCTCCCCTCCTTTTGCCCCAACATCCACAGTGGGTCTTTGATGTGCAGTTTTGCTCAGCCTCTCAACAACCGCTTTCTTCTCCCCTTCATCTGAAGAAAGTGGTGTGGAAGACACATTCTCTTGTGACTTTGATATCAACCTCTCCCTCCCATCATTGCCACCAACCCTGTCAGCCTCTACAACAACTTCCTCTCTCCTTGAAGGAGCAACCAACCGTCTGGAGGATACACGAGAACCCTTTACTCTTGGATTTGCAACGTAGTCATCTGAATCACGGGCTTTTGAGCTAATGCAGCCCATAATCCTTCACAGTGCCCCGTTCCTACAGAGGCCCTTCTACCCAATTCGTGTAAATTCACCAAGCCTAGTGACTGTGACCTTGGAAGCATTAACCCCAAATCCACCAAATTCTTAACAAAGGGGTCTCCAACTCTCAATCAATCAAGCGTCTCTCTTCCAATAACAATACCAACAAACCTCTAAATGCTCTTTTTCAATCAACAGCATTGTTTTCTATAAAAATAAAAATGTAATAAAAAAAAAAAGTAAAACTCCAAATTCCTAAAAACCCAGTTCTTCAAAGCCATAAAAGTAACATGTCAGTCTGTCCAACGACCAAAAAACAAAAAGGATCTCAAAATTATACATACCACTAGATCATAAGTCAAATATTGAAATCGAAAGAATCCCGATCCCAATAACTAGAATTCTTCTTTCTTTCTTTTTCTTTTTCCTGCCCAAAATACTAGACTTCAAAAACAAAATTGGAGAGAAGGCAAAAAAAGGGAACCCAAATCAATAAATCCGAATAAAAAAATTCAAATCAACCAATCAAGACAAAACACATATCAAAAGTCGTGCATTGAACACAAAAATCAGTCCCATGAAGTGAATTCAGGGTTGCGATTTTTCCCTCAAAATGCCTTTTCTCTGTAATAATATCATATATATCACACTAATAATTATTATATTCTATTCTACCATATTATATTATTATGATTAGTATATTTGGAAACCCAGAGGATGAGAGTAAAAAGGGAAGAAAATCAAGAAATTGTGGACTTGAAAATAAAAGGAAACCCAAAAATGGGAGGGAAAAAAAGGGAAAGAAAGTAAAATGGCAACGAAATTTTGGTTGGGTGCGCGTTGCGATGAGAGAGAGAGAGAGAGAGAGAGAGAGAGAGAGAGAGAGCAGAATTTTCGGATCTTGGGAGGCCTAGAGATGCGAAGAGACGAGGGATTTTGGGACGATACAGGTTTAGATCAGCTGACCCAGATCAAATTAGCTCAGCTCAGCTCAGCTTGAAAAGAGAGAGAGAGAGAGAGAGAGACGGACGGACGGCGAGGGAGGATCTGAGACAAGATTGGTCGAGCCCACACGTGCGAGTACACGGTAGCGCGTGTGTGAGAAAGCACACGGCCTGTTGACGTCTGATGCGCGTAGAAATGTTGTTCTCGTAAATTACGAGCAAATTATGTTGGTTTCGTCTCCGATTCAACTTCTGTCGTTATTCTTGTTAGTGTCGACAAGTCTTCTTATTTATCTGCTTAAAAATAATCGTAACGTACACATTGATCTTATAATTTTAAATATAAGTTATGATTAATTTCAATTAAATTAAAAAATCAGTTGATTTTGAATTGAGAATGTAGTGTCAATGAGGTTGGTCTATGCTCCTCTTTATATATATATATATATATATATATTTGAGTGAATTAAATGACTATAAAATTTTGAAATTCATGTTCTTCTAAAGTTTTATCTTTCTGTTTTAAATATACAAACTCATAAAATTAAATAGTATAATTTGAGAAGAGAAAAAATATAAATATTAAACGACAGGGTACTTAGTAATAGGTTCATGTAGAAGTAGGTCTTTGATGGGAAGAAAAATAAAATCAAACAATAACTTTGAGGGGTTAGATGTGATAATGAATCATACTTCTGCTTGTGGAGGTCTTTAGGATCGAGTCACCTCAACATAAAAATGCTACTCCCTTAAATTAATCTCTTAATTTCAAATTTATGAATTCGTTTTAAAGTTATATTGTAATATATAACTTAAATAAGGTGACTAATAGCTTGATGGGTTAAAAAATAATTTTATTGAATATGTATAATTACAGAAGAACCTTTATAATTTAATATGGTTGGGACCATAGTACATATATTACATTGTAAAGGTCCTTAAATTAGAGAGTTTAGTTAGTATTCTTTTCTAAAAATCTCTTTAAAACTTTTATATATTATTAAAATCCCATTTCGATTTCCTTTTGTGGAAACAAATCACTCGTGCATGCACTGTCATAAAGAATGAGGAAGTTTATCAAAAGTCTATCTCAGATTACTTTTTGGAGTTTAGATAATGTAGTTTGTGAGGCATTTAGTTACTTTTTTAGTAATTTTGTATTCTGATGTATAGAATGTTATTTTACAAAATAGTTGGGATAATACATTTTTTTTTCTGAATTTATTGAGTCTGAGTTAGAGAGATTTATTACATTTTATATAGGCCTGAGGTCGGAACCGGTTGGTGATATTATTTTAGACATATTTTAACTTTACAAAGTAATACATTATAGAGAATTTACTATAATTAATTTAAATTGATAAAATTAGTAAAGTTTTAATTTTCTTCCTTTTATAGTTGCCACATCTATCCTCACTATTTTAATTTTAAAATAGAGTTGTTAAATCTCATCTTTTGCGTTTGTCATCAACTTTAAGATTAAATTATGAAACCTCACGTCCTAGGTCTTAAATATGCACCCACGCTTCATAAGAAATCTCGTTGCAAGCACGTCTCGGGACTTTCCTCAGTCAAAAAACTCTTTCCTTTCCTTTTCTAGGAAATCGACCTTTTCCAGTAAAAGAACTCTTTCCATTCCTTTTCCAGGAAATCGACCAACCAAATAATCGAGACACAATTGTAAGGATCTCTAGTGTAAAGTATTTTTTAAGTTAATTATCTATCATAAATTAGCTTTTACATGATTAGTTGAAACATTAAAAAATTATATAAATTTAAAGTTGTTGAAGAAATTCTCTCGTGCTGTTGAATTATAATTTAGACTTGCATGTATGATTAGTTGAGGTATTAGAATTTATACGATTATATAAATAAAAAGTCTTATAAAAAAAACAACCTCTGTTAAAATTGGTAACAGCGGTGAGAGAAATTAAGAGCATATGCAAAGATATAAAAGTAAAATACTATTCAATATTTACGCATGTAATTTCTTATGCCTCATAGATCGAATGATGAAGAGTCACTAATTAGGACTTAGGAGTCAGCCTTTTAATGTCTTTTTTTTTTTTAAGATAGTTTTTATTTTTAAATTTACGTGTAGAAAATATTCAGTGTAAAACTCCCACGGTGAGTCCACTACCTTTAGAGCACACCAAAATTAAGTCATGTGACCTCAAACCTAAAATCTCCCACTTCTTGAGACAAGAAGCAACCAATTAAGCTAAAATAGGTCTATAGTTTATATGGGCATAATTACTATAATCTTCCGTGTTAAGTTTGCCTAGGTGTATAGGTCTTATGGAGGATATTCACAGGTAAACCTAAACCAGTCAAAACATCATTTGTTATTTTGAATTTAGATCTAACTTCAATTAGTATTAATCTAATGCATCGTCACTGTTGGATTTAATATGTTAGATAAATTTTTTTATTTAATGATCTTATTTTAATCTTAAAAGAAGGAATAGGATACTTTGATGGACCTCATTTTTGGACAATTTCATACTTCATATGATAATCTATTCAACCATCTATCTTTTTACAGAGTGGATCTCAAACTCTAATCCACTTACTCGAGCGGTCAAAGAATTGTTAGACCTGTCCACTAAACATATTTGTTGAATATTATTTTCACATGTACAAAATTATAACAATATATTATACTACATTACTCCGCCTAAAAAAGTCTCACATTGCTAGTTGCATTGAAAATTTCCTAGTATATAAGTGGTAGGCTTCCTCCTTCTACCATGAGCCTTTTGGGAGCAACAGTGGATTGACTCACTAATTGAAAGCCGTGCGGGACTTGTGTGATGCTTAGAGCGGACAATATCATGCTAGCGGGACGAGCCATTACAAATGGTATCAGAGAACGGTTCAACTCTCTGCCTTTCAGTATATGCGTATTTATAGACAGAGCTGGGGACAAATCTAGTCTTAAGGGGGGTGCATTGTAATATTCCGTATTTGTGCAAGCGTTGATGAAAGAGAAAAAGTAGCAAGATTGGATGTTACTTGTCTCACATTACTTATGAAGAGTTGTTCTGTGGGATATAAGTTGGAATCCCTCCTCCTTCTAAGGTATTTTGGGAGCAACATTGGATTGGTTCGCCAAAGCAAAGCTGTGCAAACCTATGTGTGTGGACTCAAAGCAGACAATATTTTGTTATCGAGATGGTTCTTACACAAAAAATGGGGAATCCTTTTTATTCAGTGGTAAAACCTTCGGATCTGGTCTACACGTTCTTGCTGTTCCTTCCTTCATCCTCTCCAGTAAATATCAATCCTTAACTCAGATTTGTTGCTGTTTTCAAAGCCCATAATCGTCCCTTTTCCTTGACTCCTCAAACAACGCGACTCTTGTCTTCTGATAAGATAAATTGTCTTTGAGATATTGAAGAAGTTGAATCCCATTTCTCCTTCACACAACTAATAATTATAAAGTACCATCATGTTAGTAATCATTTATACCTAATTAGATTGAGTAGAGCATAATAAAAACAATCATCTCTTAATAATCATTATACTAAGTGAATTATGTTAGATGAGAAGGACGAATAGATGACAAAATACCAAAGTTCAAACCCTACAAATTTTCAAGCCATTTTTAATCGTGCAGTAGAAGTGTTGTTTGAAATTAAAACCGGGGTCCAAAATTCGGCCGATTTCTCGGCCGATAAATTTCTCTCCTCTTTTTTTTTTTTTTAAATATCAGTGTTTTTTTATTATTTTATTTTTTTCTGAATTAAAAAATAAATAAACAACCCAAAAGTAAGTTTTTTTTTAAAAAAGAAAAATTGAAAATATAAATATCGACTGATATCGATTGATATTGGACCGATATATATCGCCAATATATCGTCGATACATTTTGTACCGGCCAATATCTTTACCCCCGATTAAAATCATAAATGCTAACAGTTGTAACTTTTATAAACTAACTCAACGATATCCTTTACGACACTTGGGCTGCATTTGTGCGAGTAACAGTAACCCCTTCCTTCGGTAATTAAGGGAGAGAGAAAAAAATTAATTTTTAACCCTTCCTCCTCAACTTTTGAAAATGATTTTCAAATGTTGGATTTTCATATTACTTGGGATGACTCTATAACCCCTCCAAAATTTACCCTCCATCCAAACACAACACTTATTTTGAGTCCCTAGCTTCTCCAACAAGTCCACTATTGTCTTCGAATGAGGTAAATTCTCTTTGAGATATTGAGGAGGTTGAATCCCATTTCTCCTTTACACAATTGATAATTATAAAGTGCCATCATGATAATAAGAGTGCTTATTCTCTCTTGCACGGGTTTTAGCGGAATACCAACTAAATATTCTTTGAGAACGATTTTTGAAACAAAAAATTATACTTTTTTTATTTAAAATCAGTGTTATAGTTTATAAAATTTCATATTTTGATACATCGTTTGTAAAATCAGTCGAAAAATAACCTCGTTTGAAAATCCGAACCAAATGCGGGAATAACCAAAACGGATCCCATTTTTTTACATTCATTTTTTTTTTTTAATATTTCATACAAACAATGGAAGGGTAAAGTAAGTATTCCGCTAAAACATGTGTGAGAGAAAAGAAAATGCCCATGGGAAATGAGCACCCTAATAACAATCAGTTATATATAATTAGATTAAGTGGTGCACAATAAAAACAATCATCTCTTAATGAAATTTAAGGGTGTCAATCCTAACACCAAGTGAATCATGGTAGATGAAATGGACCTCTAGATGGCAAATACCAAAGTTCAAACCCTTCAAATTTTCAATATATTTTTAATAGCTCATGGCCTAACTTAATGTACCTTAAGGACAGTGGGTATCATCCGTGGGGGTTTTACGATGGATTTTCTGCATTTTCCCACACGTAAACTAGAAAAAAAAGAAGAAGTAACCTTTGAAATTAAAATCATAAATGCTAACAGTTGTTACCTTTATCATCATATTATGAAAAAACTAAAAAAATTAATTGGTTAAATTTTGATATTTGACTAATATAAAGTCTTCTTTTTAATAATAAATTTCTATTTCAAAACGTCCAAACCACCATATTTAATGTGAGATCAGAGAAATTATTCATTTGAAAAATAATTTGTTGGGTAAGTGTTACTATGTGGAGCTCACCTTCAATTATGAAGCGATGAATTGGTTGGAAATAAATGTGCTTAAATTGTAACACTTTGAATACGAATATTTAAGTCTTTCACAAGACTTAGCTTTAATCCAATAGTGAGTGTACTTCAAAATAAATTCAAATTAAATAAGGATTTAATTCGTAAGATTACAGTAAGTATGAGAGGTGAAGAAGTGAGTGAAGAACATAACTATTGACCTAGAACAAGTACTCATTATCTTTATAATAATCTAATTTTAGTTAAAAAAATTATGGAGAATAAATAATAATCCGTTTACTATGAGTTTTCACTAACGCGCAACACTCTTAAAAGGAAAAAACCATTACTCTCTCTTTTTAAATGAGAGAAAAAGAAAAATAATGGTAAAATGTATTTTTCTTTTTAATGTATTGCACTATGGTGAAAACTTATGGTATACACATCATTACCATAAAAAATATTCATCAGAACTTTGTATGAGATAATATTTTTCATTCACACCTTTATCAGCATTGAATTGTGCAAATATTTTGACAATTAAATATTTATAATTTAAAATTTAGAATAATTTATTAAATAATTTTAATGCCAAATAAATACTCTTCAAAACAATTCTTTGTCTATACTTTATAATTATGCAAAAATTATAAAATAACAAAAATGGAAAAGAAAATGGGCACGAGAGATTCTTGGAATTAATTAAGAAGGACCATTTTTTTTACTTTGTCAAACAGTAGTTATATTTTATGCAATTATACCATTTAAAGTACATGAAAAATATCAAAACTCGGAGAGTCGGAGGATAGGAACAGAGAGTGCTGAACGTCCCTACCTTTCATATATTATAATATTTGAAGTGGATTGAGGTATTTTCATCTTAACTAAATATAAAAATAGATATTAAAAAAAATTGAATGAAAATGAACAAACTTTAGTAATTAAATTAAATTAGTTTTAACTCGAATTTTCTTTTTACTCATTTTATATTACATAAATAAATAGATTTGGCTAATCTGATTTATAAACTCAATTATTATATGTTTTGATGCAATAGATCTAATCGTATAAAATCAACACCAATTTAAAAACAGTTTTAGTCTTGATAGAAAAGTCATCTAAATTAAATAAATATTAAATCCAATTCAAATTTAAAATAGATTCAAATCAAATAACCTATTTATTTTTTAAAATGAATATAAATATAAAATAGACCCAAATTGAATAAGCATGACTCAACATACTACTACTGCTAATTTCAACCATCTGACCACAAAAAAGAAAAATGGGTCTTTCTTTTAACTCAAAGGAATTTGATGATCAAAAATCTCTCTCAGAAAGTAGGAGTCTCAAGTTCATTTCCCAATTTACCCCAAAGGGCTACTATCTATGAAATGACCCGCATGTGTGATAGAGATGTTACACGTATGTTGAAGATTAATCAAATGCTCTAAAATAGAGATAATTTAATAATTAAAAAAAAAATTGTTTTGTGTTTTGGATTTGGGTCTCTCTCCCTATCAAAATCATAATTTAGAGAAGGTCCAAAAATCGGATCCATATGGCAAAGGGACTGCTTTCAATAAAAAAACGTGTCCAACACATGCATGCATGCATGCAAGATAAGTGTTGAACGTGTCCACTAAATTCTCAAAGCTTCAGATCATCAGCCCTGTTATGCTTTTTATCTGTGTCTACTCTCTGCAGAACAAGAAAGACTAGTTATTACTACTCTCTTCTCCTCTTCTCCTCTCTTCTCTTGTCAGCTCTTTTTCTTCTTCTCTTAGTTCTTTCATACATGGATCTGTTCAATTCTCTGCTGAATTTGGTGGTTCCACCAGCAAGCCTGTTCATGTTGGCATTTGCATGGCCAACCCTCTCTTTCTTCCATGCATGTGAATGGATTTACAGTAGCTTATACAGTGAAGATATGGACGATAAGGTTGTCGTAATCACCGGAGCTTCGTCGGGGATTGGAGAGGTGATTGTTGATAAACATGTTGAAAATGAAACTTTCCCTCTTTTACATTGTTTGTTTAGTATAGGTTGTCATTCCATTTCTATTAACTCTTTTGACAATGGCACTGGGGCTGTAAAAATGGGTCAAAATTTAAAAGTTCAGTAGAAATGTAGAAGAAGATTGAGAGGCTAAGTCCATAAAATCTTGTATAAAGCAGAAATTCTTGCTTTGGTTAAATTTCAGGCAGAATGTACTACTAGCTTGGAAACAACCCACTTGTACTGAATAAGCTTGAACTAAATAAGGAGAAATTAGTAGCAATTAAAGGCTTTGCACAAATGAAATTCGATTAAACAAAATTAATAGTAGATAATTTTTTTTTCTTTTTAGATACTAATATAAAAATATAAGAGGGATCATTCAAACTCACTTAATGAAATCATAAAATCAAAAAAAATATTTTAATTATTTTTACATGAATTTTTCCTATTTTTAAATAATAATAATAAGGTTGAATTAAGGTTTTACATGCTACTCTTAACCAATCAAGATGAAAGTTTATAGACACAGTATAAAAGTCAAGGTCTAAACCCCCCACCTATAACTAATGTATCCAATTTCTCCCTCCCACTTATCTATCCTTAGTGAATTTTCGTGAATGGTACTTGTATCTAATTTGACATCAATTTGACTTTTGAAGCATAAGCCAATTAATCTAACCTGATGAATTTACAATATTAGAAACTTATGAAAATTTGAAGACTTTAAAAACATGACTTCTCCTGTCTA
This sequence comes from Chimonanthus praecox, assembly GCA_022113865.1. Lineage (NCBI taxonomy): Eukaryota > Viridiplantae > Streptophyta > Magnoliopsida > Laurales > Calycanthaceae > Chimonanthus > Chimonanthus praecox. Next base: position 10,934,993 of record CM039095.1, on the reverse strand, counting down.
ATCAAGATAGAAATTTATAAGCAAAAGATTGAAATCAAAGCCTTTCAAACCTATCCATTCAGGTAGGAATAGGTGGCACCCATTGGCCATTTACACTAAACTTCGTGCATAAATCATTCTTAGGGTGAGAAAACTCCACACAATAATGAAGAATGTCAAATTTTTTTCTTTTTGATATTCCTAAATTTTAAAAACAGAAGGAGAAAACGAAGGAAGGTACAATGGCTTGGGCAGTGCATTGGCGTCTAAAGTCTTTTGAGCCCTAACAGCTGGGTAGTCCTGAATTGGATTCTAAAACAATAAACCTGATCAAAAGCTTGTAGAATGGATGACTGGAATGAATTTGATAAATTTGCCTATTTGCATACTAATGATAAATGACTTGGATCATCCTATCAAATCCAATGGTGGAGAAACCCAAAGATCCAATGTTGGCCTTGGGCCTTCTTTTATCCCAGTGCTCTTCATTGTAGGGCAACCCCACTTTCCTATGGTAAAGAGTAAAGACCTTCACATTTCAACAATGATTGAGTTTTTAATCAATCCATCATCCATAAGTTTTAGAACAAATAGATAAAATACTACAAAGAGAAAAAGTAGAGCACAAAAAATGGTAAAACTAAAAATTTTTGCAGTCGAGATGCAGGTTCTTTTTATTATTATTTAATGAGGGTACCATATGGAGATATTTTTTTGGCCTCTTAGATCACCTGATTAATTCTTGGGGCATGTGCAAGTCTCCCCATCTACACACACCGGATTACTCTACGGGGAGTGTCTCTTTGGTGGGAATTGAACTTAGGACTTTCGTTCGTTTCCTGAGGCAAGTTCCTGGCCATCGCTTTTACCCATTTTGGTTTTATGCATATGGAGAAATCATAGTTCAAAAACTTGAAACTCAGACTCGAATTGAGTAAGCCAGCGATTTTTTGAACTATTGTACGTTGTACTTATACATGAATGATGTGTCTATGTATGCATATCTGTATGTTCCATGGTCCATGGATCCTGAATGAACATTCTTAAGGGGAAAAGTGTGTAGATACTAATCTAGACTCTTGCATAGTTGAAGATTTTTGTGATCATTGAATCGTGATTATCTTGACGAAAAGTGCAGCAAATAGCTTATGAATATGCAAGGAGGAGGGCAAACCTAGTGCTGGTGGCAAGGAGGGAGCATAGACTGTGGGGGATTAGTGAGAATGCTAGACAGATGGGAGCAAGGCATGTTCTGGTTAAGGCTGCAGATGTTGTCAAAGAAGAGGATTGCAGAAGATTCATCAACGAAACCGTGAACTATTTTGGGCATGGTCAGTCTCACCATCTTCACCTACATTGAGACCTAAAGCTTTAAATAACCATTATATTGTTCAAATGAGATTATGTGTAATTGAGGAAAACAGCTCAGTATTTACAATTGAAAAACTATATTAGGTTTTTATTTGAATCTTACTCACACACTTGACCATTAGGAGTTGAATTGAGTGCACCCCATACCCAGAGTTGAGTTACAAAACCATCTAGAAAAACCATTTTGACCAGCTTATTAATGATCTTTTCCAGGCCGAATTACTCTGCTTTTCATTCGAGCTAAATAATATTTCTTGGGCCAATTTGTGCAGTTGATCATTTAGTGAATACAGCAAGCTTAGGACACACCTTCTTCTTCGAGGATGTGAGTGACACCTCTGCATTTCCTCATATGATGGTAAGGGTTTGATGTGCCATAAGTCATAGACTACTTGATTAATTGCATCAAAATATCTCAATAAGATTACCATTGCTTAAATTTTATTTTGTGGTAGGATCGGAGGCATCAAATGTGCTTACATTTGTAAAACAATAAGCGTTACTACTGTGACACCAATAGCAAGCAACATTATGATATTTGAGTTTGTTTATGATTTTGAATTGGTTAATATCAGGATATTAATTTTTGGGGGAGCGTATATCCTACATTCGTCGCCCTTCCATACCTGAGGCAGAGCAATGGCCGAATTGTCGTTAATGCATCAGTAGAAAGCTGGCTACCAATGCCACGGATGAGTCTATACGCTGTGAGTATCAAACACTTAATCATCAAATTGGGGGTTAATTTGTCCTTCAAAATGTTGATACCTTCTAGCTAATTTTGATATTGACATTTGCATCTATTGCTCTATCTAATGCCTCTGATGATGTGCAAAGTTTTATTTTAGATGATTATCTAAATGGTAGTACCATTGATGTTAGTTTACCATAGCTTAGCACAGTAACATGAATGATGTTAGAACAGTAATGGCTATTGATGTTTGCTGCAATTTCTCTGCCGGTCTAAATTCCTATTTCTTTTTTGTTTTTTCTTCGATATGATTAGGCGGCAAAAGCAGCTCTCACAAACTTTTATGAGACACTGAGATTTGAAGTGGGAAGTGAGGTTGGAATAACCATTGCAACACATGGGTGGATTGGGAGTGAGATGTTCAGAGGCAAGTTCATGCCGGAGAAGGATCAGAATTGCAGTGGAAAGAAGAGAGAGAAGTAAGTCTTCTTGAGATGGGTTATACCTTTTTTTTTTTTATAACATAGGTATCTCCACTCCACATTGGAGTGAGATTAATCCCACAGTCACGTATAAACCTCTCAATCCACACACACCCGTTAAGTATATGGAGAGTGGCCCGTTGAGTTTAGTATGAATCGAACTAAGACCCTGTTTCATGAGGCGGACATTTTGACCTTCAGTCAGGCCAACCCTTGGTTTCAAAAAGCATACGTTAATGATTACAAGTATCCGATCCAACACATTTCTGTTTACTCAGAACCGATTTCAATTCTGTACACTTTCTACTTTGTATATAGCAGTTTGTTTGCTCATCCTTTGTATGCTTTGATTGTCATGGCTTTAGGTGCCTGTCACTGGAGGATATGTTGCAGAGTTCGCGAACATGATCGTATCTGGGGCTTGTAGGGGTGAAGCATATGTTAAATTCCCGAGTTGGTACGACATCTTTATTCTTTACCGAGTTTTTGCTCCTAATGTACTAGGTTGGACTTTTCGCTTGCTCTTTTCGACTCAAGGTGCCAGGAAGAAATCTCTAATTGGAACTGGAAGGCCCCTTCTGGAGACTGCCTCTCCTAGGAAGTTCCCCGCCGCACCTTTAGCCTCAACGGCACTCTCAGTCCACCAGCAGCAGAAGCTAGAAAAAAGCCCTTAGTAGTCATGTTTACCATGAGTCAGTTCCCTCAGTGGACCTCTTCTTTGTTGGTGTTCATCATGTGTTTAGGAATTGTATCGGATCTGTACCAAATGTGGAGTGGAAGTAGACTGGTTTCTTTACCTGATTGTGCTAAATCTGCAGTAAGAGTAAGCATGCAATCTAATTCCTATGCTACATTGGTCAAATAAAACTGTTTGAAACATTTTTTTTTTTAATAGATTTGGGGTAATTACATTTTGTATGTTTTGGTCTGCCATAGAGGTGAATAGTAGATTGAACTATTGAAGACTCAGTACTCTGTTTTAAGGACTGATTTTATTTTAGAGAAAAGAGGGCATACAAAATTGAGCCGAATGAAATTCAGCTCTGAAACAGTCCTTACGTTATGAGTAAAAAGTCCTAAAACTAAAGTACATAGGCAACCAGAACAGAGACCAAATTAGAACACCAAGTTGCACTCAATTCTCTAGCTGATTTACAGCGGTATGGGGTGGAGTGATGGTCAGAAACTCATCTCAAAAAGTGAGAGTTTTAAATTTGATTATCATTCCACTTCAAAATTACTTTTTTTAAAGTTATTTTCTAATCCGTAAAGAGTTTGTACTTGTCTTAAGGATTAGTCAGGTGGTCTAAGAGCTATGAAGTACGGATACTTCGAAGCCCTTTGAGTATTCGTGTCAGGTGCGTATTCGACATGGGTACGGCAGGATACAGCTCGATACGTGTTGGATATGCACCCAATTAATTAAAATACTTTTTAAATGCAGATACACCCAGGACACGCCCCCAATACTCCACGTGTCTACGCCAAGACACACCACCGATACGCAAGGACACGTTACACGCGTAGGTATTTTATTTTAGTCACTTATTTTTTTCTAAGTGACTTTTGTTTATTTGAAGTGGTGTTTTCTTATCATGTACTTAGTATTTGTTGACTTTTTTTATCTCATAGTAGAATTTATTCACCGATACACCACTAATGTGCCACCGATATATCCGGACACGCAACACGTGGTAGGTGTTTTATTTTAGTCACTTATTTTTTTCGTAAGTGACTTTTGTTTGTTTGAAATTGTGTTTTCTTATCATATATTTAATATTTATTAACTCTTTTTATCTCATAATAGATATTATGATTTTTTTATAAATATCTAAATTTATTTTATTCATATATATAATTTTTTTAATTTATTGTATCCCTCCACATGCATATCTTAGTTTTTCAAAATTTAACATATCTTCTTATGTAATATGTGTGATATCCAATACGTGCACTCCTATCATTTACTCTTTAGTCTATGAGACTTCACGGTGCTCTTTAGTCTAAGAGGATAAAGTCGTAGAGAGGCTACTTTTTCATAGGTAATACTGATAAGGTGGGCAGCCCACTAATCACGTTGGCCAGACGATTCTAATGATAAGGAAGAGATCCCAACCATAGGCGCGACCTCGTGCTTGGTATTCGGATATCCGACAGCCACCCGGCGACCAGGGCTACCCTGACATTTCAGAGGCCTAGACGAACTTCTTAAAATAAGACCCTTTGCCTTTATATACATTCACAAAAATATTATATATATTTTTTATAAAGTATAAAATATTTAAATAAAATATAAAAATTAAATTTATAATAAATTATTATTTAAAATTTATTCTTCTTAAATTTTGACATATAAAATTACTAATTAAATTACAAAATTCAAATTCTTTTAACGTATCTTTTCCAATAGATAAGATAGCTAATCCATTTAATCTTTCTTATAACATTTTAGACCGAAGATAATCAGAGTCGCAGAATCAATTTCACTGACTCACTTTAAATATAAATTTAAATGTAAATTATGGATAAAAATTATGTCATTAAATGGTTTAATTAAATCAAAGAACAATATGTCATTAAATGGAACAATCCACACAATCAAAGAACAATTGCTGGAGATGGTCCCACAATTTTTTTTCTAAAATAATTTTTTAGTGAGCTCTAAAAGTTTAAAATGCCAATGCTACTAAGTTATTTAGTTTGCCTTCCTTATGAATTAAGGGGACCTATTTTATTTATAGAGAAACCCAAATACAAATAAAGAAGATGATAAAAGAGGAAATTACTAATTATATAAATTACAAATTGTTGGATACGAGCACTGGAAATTGAATGCTAATGATCGGAAGTGAATTAGTAGGTTACTGGCCAAAGTCCATTTACAATTCACCGCAGGGCAGTGCTGAAATAGCAGTGGGGACTGGGGAGGAGAGAGAGCCACCCTCAATGGCCTGACATTTCTTCAAATGGGGAGTGGGAACACGGAAACACCATTTGTAAACGCGGAACCGTGTTCCGCAGACGGACGCGGAACGCGGTCCGCGAAAACAGATGGATATTGGGCGGGAACGTGGGACATTGGGTCAGGCCCAAGGCCTTTTAGGAGTTATATATATCTTTGGAGGCCCTGCCTATTTGAAGATCTTAAGCTCAAGTTTACTTCACCTATAGGCAGGGCCGGGCTGCCGGCGACACACGCCTGCATACTTCTTCTTGTTGCTGCTGTTATTGGTCATTTGGTTGTTCTTTCATTGATCATCTTTAAAACTCGATTTGCCGATCAATTCGTCTCTAAGAATACCTGAGTGTAAGGTTCAACTTTAGTTTAATATGGTCAAATTCTATCAAATTCATTAGATATCACATGATATCATATATAATATAAATTAATTAATTAGTCAATTATTTAATAGTACTGCAAATAACTATAAATTTTAAAATATCAAATACAAAATATATAAAATATAAAAATAGTTATTATATTTTATAAAAAATATTAATTATAATTATAAATTACAAAACAGTTCAACAATTTAATAAAATAAGTTTTAAAATCTTTTAGAGGTTATCGAGGATGTGATTAAGGGTTTTTGACAATTTAAATTTTGAAAGAGTTTTAAAGATAATCAAGTCACATCATCAAATGCAGGTCAGAAGGTTGGCAACCTTGGCCACTTGGGTTTTGGGTTTGGGTCAAAGCTGGAGGCACTGAAAGTTGGTGGGTGTGGTTCCTTTGCAATATTTATTAATGAGGTGACTTTTCATAGCTTGGTTTGTGGATGATCGGATGAGGGAAGTGGAATTTGTCAATCATATTTTTTTTTTTTTTAATTTACGTATGGGAAATCAGCATAAAATTCTCATAAATGATACCCACTGCTCAAGGGTAGGCTCTGAGATTTCAGACGCCCTAGGCGAATTTTTAAAGTGGGGCCTTTTGCTCTTATATATATTCACAAAAAAAAAATCATATATATATTTTTTTAAAGTGTAAAATATCCAAATAAAATATAAAAAATAAATTTATAATAAAATATTATTTAAAACACTCATTAAGAATTCAAGATGATAGGGTCGATGAAAAAAGTACCTGCAAGTCTGAAGTCTGCAACTGAGCAAGCTGAAGGCGAGAGAGACCACGGAGAGAGAGGTCAGAGAGAGCACAATGAGAGAGACTGAGAGTGCAATGAGAAAGGCAGAGAGAAAGGAGAGGAGAGGCTGCTGCAATAGTCATTTGGAGATTTTATTTAATTAATATTTTCGAGTTTAAAAAATGAAAGAGCCTAAAAAAATGCGCTAGGTTTGAATTTTGAGCGTTTCGAAAAGAGGAACGAATACGAAGCAGCGGAATGGGAAGAGGCACGGACGCCCGGAACTGCGTCCCACACGGACTTGCGGAATCGTGCCCTCACGGACGCCCGGAACGACATTCCATGCGAGGACGCAATTTTGCTCATCTGCGTCGGCGCGGAAGCTTTTTTGGATTTTGGAAGCCCTGCTCGCGGAATTTTGGATCTTTGGAGGCCCTATCTAGTTGGAGGCCCTAGGCTCAAGCCTACTTCGCGGATAGGCAGGGCCGGGCCTGCACTGTCCTTAAGGTACATCAAGTTAAAACATGGGGGCTCGAACTTGGCACCTGTCTCTTCTTAAGGCGAGAGGTTAACCAGTTGATTACACCCATGTTGACTTTGTGTTCGAAGTGTAACGATGGACTTTAGATTTTTTTATGACAAAGAAATTCAAGATTTTTACCTCTAACTTTATCAATCATTCCTCGTGGCTTAATTTTCTTTATTTCTACTTGGACTAGGCACTAGGAATGGGCCAAGCTGTTCACTCAGGCCCACTTCTGCATATATGGTATCGTTTTTCTTTTACTCATCTTGTTGAAACATTGGGATGGTTTCAAAGTTTTGGGTTAATCTTGCGAGTTTTCCAGACAAAATTTTGAAAAAGAATCTTCTAAAATATAAGGGTCCCCATTTACACACCTGGATTTTCTGTCTCTACACACCCATTTTCAGGTGGAAGTGGCTAATTACTATTTTACCCCTGCATTTCAATTCGTTCGAACGAATTCCCAGTTCATTTCGCCATTCGTTCGAACGAATGAACACATACCCTATCTAATTTGATTCGTTCGAACGAATCCCCCTTATAAATCCATTGGTTCGAACGAATGAAACGGGTGAACAGTAATGCGCGTTACTGTTCACCCGTGTTACTGTTCACCCGTCTTCGAATGAATGAAATGGGTGAACAGTGACGCGCGTCTAATTGAATGAATCAGCGATTCATTCGAATGAATCTATTTTTTTTTAAATTTCAAAGTTATTTTTTAAGCACTGTATATTTTTAAAATTTCTCAAATTAAATATCCGGACTAATTACTATAATCTGATAAAAATACTTTAAGACTTTAAGGTCTTTTGACACTCCTAAATGTGTTTTCGGCACACCATAGGAATATCCTTATTTGTAAAATACTTTGTTTTAAATATTTAGGAATGTCAAAAGACTTTAAAGTCTTAAAGTATTTTTATCAGATTATAGTAATTAGTCCAGATATTTAATTTGAGAAATTTTAAAAATATACCGTGTTTAAAAAATAACTTTAAAATTTAAAAAAAAAACTGATTCATTTTGATCTGATTCATTCTAATGAATCAGACGCTGTTCACCCGTTTCATTCATTCGAATACGGGTGAACAGTAATCCGTGTTATTGTTCACTTGTTTCATTCGTTTGAATCCATAGATTTATAAGGGGATTCGTTCGAACGAATCAAATTAAATGGGGTATATGTCCATTTGTTCAAACGAATGACGAAATGAACGGAAAATTCATTCGAACGAATGGAAACGCAGAAGTAAAATGGTAATTACCCACTTTCACCAAAAATGGGTGTGTAGAGGCAGAAAATCTGGATGTGTAAATCGGGGACCCAAATATAATATTAAAAATTGAGTTAAAACATTGTTTAAAAACTGAAGAAACTATGTGAGTCGGTTCAAGTTGGCTCCAATTGAACGAGTTTTATAGAGTTTATAAATTCAAGTTCAAAAAATCAAATTAAAAAAGATTTCGAATTGAGTCTAAGTTTTAAGTTTTTAACATATGAGGTTAGGAATTTATTGTACTAATGTTGAATACATTGTGTTATGCATTTATTTTACCAATATTGAATACATCGGTAATATTTATGACAGATATAGACCTAAACAAAGACCTAGGTTCTGAATCTGGTGATTGTTTTGTCACTTACTATCGGGCCAAGTCCTCATCGAGTTTTGTGTTCGGGGTATAACGGGCTTTTTATGACAAAGAAATTTAAAGATTTTCAGCTCTGAGGACATTGTGTAAAATTTCAACAGGCAGCTTCTGCAAGTCACATATAGAGTGACCATTGAACTTGATGACTAACAGTTGAACACTACCTGTGTGAGATACATAATTTTCTTCATATATGATAATATTGCAATAATAATTTTAATCGCAATATGTCTAATATTTTTTAATTTTTAAAATTTATAATAAATTTAACAGCTTAAAGCCTATATTTTTTAAATAAATTGAGCCGAGTTAAGGCCGAAAAGCTTCTATTAAGTAATTATTACTTTTCCATAGCAACTCAGAAAAAGCAACAGAGAAGGTGCCTTGCCCTGTAATTGAAGGAGCCACAATGTATGGGTTTGTTGCCTTGCAATCCAACAAAATCACTCAAAATTATCTATTTAAAAAAATTAAATATATTTATCATAGTTTATGTATGTTTAATTATTTTATTTTTGGCAATATTTTTACATATCTTTGATAAAAACTGAGCATTTAAATTTATTTCAAGATTATCTTGAGCAGACAATAATCATAATTTTTTTTTTTTTATAAATTAAGGAGACAATAATCATAAATGATGACAAAATTATAGGTATGGGCATGAAAGTTGGGCACTCCAACAAAATTATAATACCAGTTTTTGAAATAGCAGCTGCAGATGGTAGTTCTTAACCCTACCATATATGGCCGAAGCATGGCAGTTGGAGCATCGATTAATACATTTTTGTCAGCATGTTCGATATTGAAAGAACAAAAAAAAGAGACTTAAAAAATAGACTTCTCTTTTTTGTCTTGCTCGATCAGTCCTTTGGGGCATGTGCATGTTTCTCTATACACATGTCGAATTGAAGCAGTGAGATCTTACTTTGCACATATCCCACGAAGAGTGGTCTTCATTGGAGTTACAGGTGATTAAATTCAAAACCTCAATTTTAAAGTCTTAGTCTCAACTACTAAGCCAACTCCTTCGGATTCTAAATAGACTTCTCTTTTCTTAACGAGTCATACAATTAGTAAATGTTCATTGTTGCAACAATAAAATAAGAGGTTCAAATCATAGACATCAGATTGATATCAACCCATGGAAAATACCAGTCGATGGAACAAGCAAGAAGATGATGCAATCAAAATAAAATAAAATTTGGGAGTAATCTGAGACAGGAAAGTGAAACTCATTCAGTACACAAAATTGGTGGTTTTGGGAGAAGGGACGAGAAAAAAAAGAGGACTGGGTGGGCCTTTCCCAACAGTTTGCAATAGAAAATTCTTTGGTTTGACCATCCCATTTCTCTGTAGTAGTATTACTATTTTGGGGTTAAAAAATTGGAGATATATGGGTGTCCGTTATGCCTATATCGGTGAACCGATATGTATCGACCACAACAGGCAGGCTGATATACACCGTCTGCGTCCCGGCCATAACACACCGATATACTGTGGTCGATGCGTATCCATCTTTATTTTTTCAATACGCGACCAATATGCAACATATCCTTAACATTTTTTACACATGTTATTATCACATTACTGTCAAATGAGCTGTTACATTCCTATAATGGATACTTTCCCCATTTACAATATTGTAATTAGATTCTTTCTTTATTTGTAATACATCTTTTCTATTTATACAGTGAATCAGGGTCTCTCTCTCTAACCCATTACATTGAGAGAACATATTTGTCTCCATTTAACATGGCATCAAGAGCCTAATTCGATCCCCATCAATTTTTTTTTTTTTTTTATCCTGCACGTCAGCACACAAAACAAAAAAAAAAAAAAAAACACGGTTGCTATTTCTATTCTTTTTTTTCAGATCTAAACCAAGATCTGCCCAGGACCGGCGCCGGCGACCGATCTGCTCTTCACCATCGCACGCTTCCGCCCAGAGCAGCCCCCATTCACATCCATCATTCCCGCCGTGGAGATTGAGCCGGAAACACTCAGACACCGGCGACAGATCTGAATCCCCACCGCCTCTGTAACTCGTCTTCCGCTCCTTCACTCTGTCTCGGATCATCTCAGATTTGAGCCCTGCAGGACCAATCTGTTGTTCGCCCAGCCTCTCACCGACGTCTTCTGCACCCAGACCTTCAGATCTCACGTAGATCTGATGTCTGAATACCCTCTCTGCCAGATCTGCATCGTTCTTGAAGCCCCAATCCGCCCAGCAGCCTCTCTCTGCTCGTCGGCCATACAGTGTTTTTCCGCCGCCGTGTCTGTCCAGATCTTCTAGGATTTGTTGCCGCTGCCCAGATCGCATCTCCGATCTTCTCAGTTTCAGATCTGCTCGACTCGCCGGCTGAACTTCCCAAGCAAAAGGGGTTTCACGACCGCGACCCAGATCTGTTTTTCCCTCGTCTCCAGCACCGGCCAGTTGTAGCACACGGCTTGCCTTTCTCACGTCTGCACACCGGCGCGTGGCAGCCAGCAGAGAACCAACCGAAACTCGGTGGTTGTGTGGCCTTCAGCGTTCATTTGATCCCAGTTGGTCTGGGTTCGAGTTTCGGTACAGTGATATCGATTGGCTGCATATCAGGGCCGGAGGAACAGAGCAGCAGGCCCAGTTTGCAAGCTCGGCCCAACCAGCAGCAGGCCCAGTTTGACAGAGGCCCATCAGTAGGCCCAGTTTGTCAGCCCCGCCACAACCGGCCCAACCAGCTGCATATCCGATGGCAACTGAGGGTGACTCGAAGGGTGCTGCTAGTGGATCCAATACAACCACACAACTTGTCACTGTTCACGGCGACAATTCCACATTCTCCACTGGAATCAAACTGGACGAACATAATTATTCCCTATGGCACCAAGTCATGGAGATGAAGATTGCCGGACGCGAGAAACATGGTCACTTGACCGGTGATATGGCCAAGCCTGCAGCTACAGACCCGACCTACAACAAATGGCGTGCATCGGATTGTCAAGTAAAAAGTTGGTTATTCGATGCTATGCCACCCACTCAGATGAAACGGTTTATCCGTTATGACACAGCACATCAGGTCTGGGATGCAATCCAGACTACATACTCTGATGGTTCAGATGAGGCAATGATTTTCGATCTCCATCGAAGGTCCTTCAAGACGGCACAGAATGGTACGCCTGTTGCCACGTACTACAGTGAGCTCACTGCGATATTTCAGAGCTTGACCACTTATGCCCAAGCACTATGCAGCATCCGGCCGACGTTGAAACTAGACGCAAGGAAATTGACCGTCTCCGCGTTTATATTTTCCTTGCCGGTTTGGACAAGAATTTTGATCAACTTGGCGGAGAGATTTTGCGGATGGAACCTAAACCTGAGCTTGAGGCCGTATATGCACATATTAAGCGAGAGAGTAACAGACAGGGAACCATGTCTGAAACTGGTGTCACATACGATGCCACAGCCTTGGCCGCCTCAAGGTTCAAGCAATCTCGGCCACCCACTTTGCCCTCCGCCTCTCCTCGTAACCGGCCTCCAATGAAGTGTACCAAATGTGGTTTAACTAACCATACAATTAAGGGTTGTTATGAGATCATTGGTTATCCAGCTGGGTGGGTTCACAAAGGACAAAAGAGGGAGTCGAGCAGTGCCTTAGTCACATCAGCTGCGTTATCCACGGAGGTTACATCCGACCATGAACCAGGTACATCTGGCTCCATGGCCTTGGCTACCTCAGGTATCTCCCCTTGCACATCTTCCATTACTGGTAATAGATCATGGATTATTGACACTGGCGCTACTGATCACATGACCTCTAGTTTTACTGGGTTACACTCTCCCAAACCATCAAACCAAACGCATGTCACTAGTGCCAATGGCATCACCTCTCCCATTCTGGGAGAAGGGTCCCTATCTCTTACATCATCATTAAGTCTATCTCATGTCTTGGTTGTCCCATCACTCGATTATGACTTATTATCTGTTCCTCAAATTATTGATTCCCTTAATTGTACTGTGTGTTTTTGACCCTTGTATTGTCTGTTTCAGGACCTTCTTACCAGGGCCGTGATTGGATGTGGTACTAGGAGGGGCAAGTTGTACTATCTGGATTTGACAGAAGACTGCAATAAGAGATTGGGTTAAGCCCATCATGTTCGAGGCGACGAGTCAGTCCGGATGAAAACAATTTGGTTGTGGCATAGACGCTTAGGGCATGCTTCTTTTGGTTATCTAAAACTTTTATTTCCCGATTGTTTTTTTCCCATTTTGCTGAATCAGACTTCCATTGTGAAACTTGTATTTTGGCGAAAAGTCATTGCATTTCTTATCCTTTAAGATTGAATAAAAGTTCTATGCCTTTTATGCTTGTCCATTCTGATGTTTGGGACCGTCACGAGTTTCTACATTTAATGGTTTGAAGTGGTTTGACATTTATAGATTTGCACCAGGATGACATGGGTTTTTCCATAAAGCAGAAAAGCGACGTCCCTGCGAAATTCAAACAATTTCATCAATATGTTGCTACTCAGTTTGATAAGAAGATCACAACACTTCGGTCTGACAATGGCGGCGAGTTCGTCAACAATGACCTCCGTAATTTTTTGAGCCATCATGGTATTGTTCATCAAACTACGTGTGCTTATACGCCACAACAGAATGGTGTAGCAGAACGTAAGAACCGTCATCTTCTTGAAGTTGTTCGTGCCTCTTTATTTGAGGCTCATATGCCCCATCATTTTTGGGGGGAAGCTCTTTGTTCGGCTGCTTATCTCATCAATAGAACACCATCCAGTACCCTTCAGTATCAGACTCCATTCCAGACATTGACCACTCTCCTAACCATGCCCTCCACACCAAATCTCGCACCACGTGTCTTTGGCTGTGTTGCTTATATTCAAGTCTATCCGCACCAACGTGGTAAACTTGATCCGTGTGCCCTACGTTGTGTCTTTGTGGGGTATGCGGCCACTCAAAAGGGTTATAAGTGTTTCCATCCCCCTACTCAGACTTTGCACGTTACAGCAGATGTTATTTTTCACGAGAGTGAATTCTATTACTCAGGGGGAGATTCTGAGCATCCCCTGCAGGGGGAGCACTCTATATTTGCAGAAGGCACTCAGAATCAGATCATTCAAGTTTCACAGACTGTGTTAGACCCGCATCAGCCAACACCTGAGGATGTGGTGATGACTACTGACCCACCAACTACAGTGATGCAACAAGAGCAAGATACTCATTCGGATCATCTTCCTTCTACAACTCATCCTACAGTACCACCACCTCTCATCCAATCAGGTTCTGAAGATCGTCCTGCAAATCCTCCACAGGTACCTAAACCCTCAAACTCAATCATTTTACCTGAGTCAAGTCATATAGGCAATACAGGTTATCAGTTACCCCCTCGTACAACTAGAGGTATCCCTAGACAACAATATGAACCTGACCTTAAAGCAAATGTTAAATACCCTATTGCTAATCATGTGTCTCTACATAGGTTGTCTCCGACGTGTGTATCATTTGTATGTCAATTATCCACTGTATCTATTCCAAGTAATGTGCAGGAAGCTCTAAATCATCCTAAGTGGACTCAAGCAATGAATGAAGAAATGAGGCCCTCCAGAAAAATTCCACATGGGAGATGACTACTCTGCCTAAAGGGAAGAAAACAGTAGGTTGCAGATGGATATATACAGTAAAATTCAAGGCAGATGGCACCATTGAACGATACAAAGCAAGATTAGTGGCGAAAGGCTACACTCAAACTTATGAAATTGACTATGGGGAAACCTTTGCTCCTGTAGCCAAGATCAACACAATTCGAGTGCTTCTTTCCCTTGCAGCAAACCTGGACTGGCCATTACACCAGTTTGATGTAAAAAATGCCTTCCTACATGGAGATCTAGAAGAAGAAGTTTATATGGACCCCCCTCCAGGATGTAAGATGAGGCTCAGTCAGAGTAACATGGTGTGTAAGCTGAGAAAATCTCTTTATGGGTTGAAGCAATCACCCAGAGCATGGTTTGGAAGGTTCAGCAAATCAATGAAGAATTTCGGCTATAAGCAAAGTAACTCAGATCATACTCTTTTCCTGAAACATAAGAAAGGTAAGGTCACTGCCCTTATTGTGTATGTTGATGGCATGGTAGTTACAGAGAATGACCTAGAGGAAAAGGCAGCATTACAGCGTCATTTGGAAAGTCAGTTTGAAATGAAAAATCTTGGTGCTCTGAAGTATTTCTTAGGCATTGAAGTGGCTCGCTCAAAACAAGGAATATTTCTATCACAACGGAAATATATTCTTGACATCTTGACTGAAACTGGAATGTTAGCCAGCAAACCAGCAGATACTCCAATGGAGTTGAATCACCGGATTGGTGAATATCCTGATCAAGTTCCCACGAACAAAGAAAGATATCAACGCTTTGTGGGTAAGTTAATCTACCTAGCTCACACCAGACCTGACATAGCATATGCAGTAAGTGTGGTGAGTCAGTTCATGCATGCACCAAGTGAAGTCCACATGGAGGCTGTAACCCGAATTCTGAGATACTTAAAGTCTGTTCCTGGAAAAGGTTTGATGTTCTCACGACATGGTCATCTAGATGTTGAGGGTTACACTGATGCAGACTGGGCTGGTTCTGTTACTGATAGGCGATCTACA
This sequence comes from Chimonanthus praecox, assembly GCA_022113865.1. Classification (NCBI taxonomy): domain Eukaryota; kingdom Viridiplantae; phylum Streptophyta; class Magnoliopsida; order Laurales; family Calycanthaceae; genus Chimonanthus; species Chimonanthus praecox. The sequence goes on along the minus strand of CM039095.1, from coordinate 10,919,553 downwards.
TCTGGATACTTTACCTTTGTGGGAGGCAATCTGGTCTCTTGGCGAAGTAAGAAGCAGAAAGTGGTCTCAAGATCAAGTGCTGAAGCAGAATATAGGGGTATGGCGCACGAAGTATGTGAGCTACTCTGGATAAAGGATTTGTTGAGTGAATTGGGATTCAAACCCCAACGTGCCATGCAACTGCATTGTGATAACAAGGCCGCAATAGACATCGCACATAATCCAGTGCAACATGATAGAACCAAGCATGTTGAAATTGACAGACATTTCATTAAGGAGAAACTCGAGGCGAAGGTCATTGAGGTACCATTCGTTAAATCTGAAGATCAACTTGCAGATGTTCTCACCAAAGCAGTTATAGGCAGAATTTTTCACAGCTCACTTAGCAAGTTGGGCATAGACGACATATATGCTCCAACTTGAGGGGGAGTGTCAAATGAGCTGTTACATTCCTATAATGGATACTTTCCCCATTTACAATATTGTAATTAGATTCTTTCTTTATTTGTAATACATATTTTCTATTTATACAGTGAATCAGGGTCTCTCTCTCTAACCCATTACATTGAGAGAACATATTTGTCTCCATTTAACAATTACCACATTACCCGACAAAATGCCCTTCACAGTCAAAAGGAACCACCAACCTTGAAAATTTAAATACGGAACTGCTGATGGAGATGGGCACCCAATTAAGGGAATCAGGGTTGGCTGGGCAGTAGGAGCTATGAAATTTGACATTTTCTTAGGTCTAATTAAGGGTCCACTTACAACGGGCTGAGCTTGGACCTGAGAGCAAAAGGATTGGGCTTTGATGGCTATTTTGGCTCGTTTATGGCCTCAAGTTTATCCATCAACCCTGATAACTAAAATAAGAAGACTGGGCTTTGCTCTTGGATCAGAAACTACAACATGCTTATCTTTTCTGCAGTAGACCTACACAAAAGAAATCAATGAAAATTTTGGACATTTCAATTCTTGGGGATCAAAATTAAATGTAAAAATGCAGAACATTGTTCAGTGTTTAGCGAAGGGGCAGAGATAGAGAATCTCACTTAGATGATAGAGAGCCTTGCTTAGTTGTGTAGGAGTTGGCTCGAATTTAACCACCAAAGTTGTTGGGTTTCCTACTAAAAAAGGGAAAGCCACTGGCGTGTGTAACTCCATGAAAATAGGGATGGATACTGCAGATCTCGAGAAGTGGGAGGGTTTATTTTAGGAAGAGATAAGATTGGATAGCAAGAGATCGCGTGGAGACTGGATGCTTTAGGAAACTTACAGTCGTGCGTGCATGGTTTATTATTGGCAAGATCATATGTGAAGCAAGAGATTCTTGCTATAGTGGGTTTCTTGGTAAGGTGCAAGATCAATCAACACGTCATTTGGCCTATAATTTCTCTTCTAGATTCCAAAAGCATGGCTGGTTTTAGCAATTTTTCCACTATATATTAGAGGTGGCAGACACGGTAGAAAGGTGCATAAAAGGCATTGATTAGCTGCAATAAACAGAGGACGTGTACACAGTAGAGAGACGAACTGAGAGAAGGTGTGTGGACTGTCATATACACGGCGTTTAGTGTGGAAAGCACAAACATATCAGGCATCAGAAAGCTCCCTCACGTTGCAGAGAGGACACGCAGAACAACACAGTTAGCATACAGCAGAGAGAGAAAACTGTTCGTGTGCAGTCAGCCGAGAAGCATTCTGAGAACACAGACACGGCAGAACAACACAGTTAGCATACAGCAGAGAGAGAAAACTGTTCGTGTGCAGTCAGCCGAGAAGCATTCTGAGAACAGTGCATGTGTTGGAGCAGCAAGGGCAGCAACGCCCAGTTCAAGAGTTCTTGTTCTGATCTGCATACAGCGTGAAATGTTTGATTCTCTCTTTAAAACCAACTATAGAAAGACAGGAATCAAGAAGGTATTCTTGCTGCCAGTGTAAAGGCAGCCAGAGTGAAAGGAAGGGGACAACAGAGAGGTATCTGTTTCAAGGACAGATTACAGCAGTCCCATGAACTGGCATTCAGAGACGTCCGTAGAGAATATCAGAGGTGGCTGCAGGAACAGCACTTGACAACCATACGGGTGCTGACTTCTCTCTAGGGTTAGAGACGAGGAATTGAGTTAATTACTCTCTTTGTTTATTGAGAAGCTGTCTCGGGTTGGGTTAGAATTCATATCTCTTTTGTACTAGTTTATTTTTCTCTCCTGATAAAGGTTTACACACTCTGTGGACGTATGCCAGAGTTGGGCCGAACCACATAAATTATCGGAGTTCTTGTGTGCTGTGTTTTATTCTGTTAATTTGTTGTGTTAATTCCACTAATAATCCTAACAAGTAGTATCAATAGTTTTGGTTGGAGACTAGAGAATAGTGGGTGATTGGAATACAACACAATGGCAATAAAAAGAATCCCAGGGACAAAGTTCGAGGTGGAACCCTTCAACAGGAAAAACAACTTCAGCCTGTGGCAAAGTACAGAGAAGGATATTCTGGTACACCAAGGGTTACATAAAGCACTGAAATGGAAGCCAGGATCTTCCGATGAGAAAGGAAAGGAAAAACAGAGGACGCTATGTCAGATGATGCATGGGAGGAACTTGAGATGAAGGCAGTGGGCACCATCTGGTTATATTTGGCACCGGAGGTAAAATATCATGTTTTTCATGAAACTTCTACAATAGAGTTATGGACGAAGCTAGAAACTCTATACATGTCGAAGTCGCTCACAAACAAGTTGTTCCTGAGAAAACAACTATACCAGTTGCGGATGGAGAAAGGAACAAATATTCTAGACCATCTTCATGCGTTCAATAAGATCATCACTCAACTGGCAAGTGTTGAAGTGAAATTCAAAGAGGTTGATAAGGCCGTTATTCTATTAGCTTCTCTTCCACCATCTTTTGATACATTGGTGACTACTCTATTGGTTGGTAGAGAAACTCTCACGGTTGATGAGGTGACTGCGACTTTGCTCCAGACTGAGACCATCAAGAAGCCGACAAACACATCTAATTCAAATGGGTTGGTGGTGGCTACGGTGAATAAGCAATGTGGAATGAGAGTTGGCAGAGACTCCAGAAACCAAAAGGAGTCAAGATCAAAATCAAGGAGTGCTGGAAAATTTAAATGCTTCTACTGCAACAAAGAAGGACACAAGATAAGGAACTGTAATCAATTGAAACGTGATCGGGAGGCAAGTCACAAAATTCAGATCAAACGAGCGTCGCATAGGGTGCCTTAGTAGAGGATGTTGCTGACTTGTTAACAGTCACCACAGGTACGGGTAATCTAATTAATCGATGGATTTTAGATTCTGGGTTTTCATATCACATGTGTCCGAGCAAAGAATAGTTTGAGACATATAAACCCTGTAATGGCGGAGTTGTTCAAATGGGTAATGGTGCGACTAGCAACACCATTGGAATCAAGACAATAAAAATTAAAATGTTTGATGGTACGATGAAAACGCTAGAGAATGTGCGACATGTCCCTAATATCAAAATGAATTTAATTTCCTTGCGTATGCTTGAATCTAAGGCGTAGTCAGCCGAGAAGCATTCTGAGAACAGTGCGTGTGTTGGAGTAGCAAGGGCAACAACGCCCAGTTCAAGGAGGTTCATATTCAGATCTGCAAACAGCGTGAAATGTTTGATTCCCTCTTTAAAACCAACTATAGGAAGATAGGAATCAAGAAGGTATTCTTGCTGCCAGCGTGAAGGCAGCCAGAGTGAAAGGAAGGGGACAACAGAGAGGTATCTGTTTCAAGGACAGACTACAGCAGTCCCACGAACTGGCATTGACAGACGTCTGTAGAGAATATCAGAGGTGGCTGCAGGAACAGCACTTAACAGCCATACAGATGCTGACTTCTCTCTCAGGTTAGAGAGACAGAGGAACTCTGTTGATTACTCTCTTTGTTTATTGAGAAGCTGTCTAGGGTTGGGTTAGAATTCAAATCTCCTTTGTACTAGTTTATTTTTCTCTCTTAATAAAGATTTACACGCTCCGTAGGCGTAGGCCAAGGTTGGGCCGAACCACGTAAATTGCCGGTGTTCTCGTGTGCTGTGTTTTATTCCATTAATTTATTGTGTTAATTCCGCTAATAATCCTAAGAAGTTGGGGGTCAGATTTCTTAGCTCTGCTGTCATATTCTTTCTTACACATCAAATCTCTCTCTCTCTGACAAAGCTGTGCACACACACCCTGAACTCAGTTTACAAATCTGATCTAATACGGTTACTAGATCTGCTGTTCTTACATAAAAGCTAAATGCCTTCACAAACAAGGAACATTTGTCTTTGATACCAAATTAGCCACATTTAGACACTTGGAATAGCTTCCCTTTTAGAAGAAGGAATAGATTTGTTAAAGAAAAATGAATTGTAACAGATGCATAAGCAAAGTAGAAGCTTATGTATACAAGCTAGAAGAAACTATACATAAATAAATTGTCCAATGTCAATTCCAAATTCCTAAGATCCTTAAGTGAGTACAAGCAAATCTGTGCATGCCCAACATTGGGGAGAGAAACCACTTTCCCACAGCCAAAAATCTGTAACAACAAGAGCAAACAATCACCCTAGATATCACAAAAGTTTCATTTGGGAGTCATGGGAAATACCCAGATCCACAAGCTATTGCTATGAATATTAGTTATTCGAGGCTCGAAATTGCACATCAATCATAAGTTGAAAATACAAACTGCATAGCAATGAAATACAGTGACTTTTGGGATAGCAAGTGCTCAGAAATAAGTAGGAATCAGTCTGTTAAGTTACTTGATCTGCAATTTCATTTCATTATCCTTCACAAGATTAAAGCTATGATATTCATGAATTTAAGTTTTATGCGATTCCTTTGGATTTCATTTTGATGGAATCTTCTGGAACCCAAGGTTTCAAAAGAAAAAAAATCACAGGACTCATGCTGCATCAACTGCATTTCGACTTTTGACATCGATCATATTGAGAAAACTGAAGTTTTGGAAACTGACTCAATAGTATGCTGCAAGAAACTCTGTCTCAGTAATGAACTGCAGCAAAAACACAGCCAAGGTGTTGACATGGTGCTGAAGATCCAAGGTAGTTCATTGATGAAGCTATACTTGAGAAGTTGGTTCAAGGATAACATGACAGTAGCTGAGATGATTCAAACAAGTAACCAATGCTGTAGAAGCATTTCAGAAAGCAGAGTCAGGGTAAGATGACTAACATTGGAATGAGGTCATTATATTCAAATGAGCACTAGTATACAGTCCAGCAATGTAATCCAACACATGCTGCTGGGCCCACTTCAGCTAATTTTCCCATCTTCAGGGTTGGCTTTTTGAGTTTCTTCCCATTTTGATTCAATGGTTGCATTAATCAAATCAAGCCTAAATTTAGATCATATGCAGTCAACATTGGTTTCTTCCTATCTAAGTATCCACCTGTGGGTTTGGCTGAAGTGACCCTACAGAAAGGGTAGGGCTATAATCACATCTGAAGTGAGCATACAATGTGGGTTGGTGATGTGGCCATCCCAAGCTCATTCAAGCCAAATGAAATTAGAAAGACCCATTAGAGAACAGTGGGCCCCATGTGAGCTTAATTGGTTAAGTTATACTCCAATTGTATACTAGAATTGATAGTGGAAAGAGAGAGCAACTTTCTAATGGACTCACTTGTACCTGAACCAGATTTAAGTTAGTTTGGGCCTGGATCTGTTCGGATGATATTTTGGGTCCAAAAGCCCAATAAATCGAACCTGTTTAAGCTGAGTCGGCCCACTGGAACACCAGTATGGAGAGAAAATCCAATTCAAAGATTGAAAGATTGGGAGCCCGGGCTTGAGAACGAAATTAGCAAACCCAGAATGGAAGGCATTTTCCTTCCACGTGCATTACTAGATTGGGATGCAATGGACCCATCATTGTGCTGTTTAAGACAGCAGGCATTCCAGGAATTGTTGGCAAAAAATCCACTCAAATGGCCAGAAGAACCCAGCCAGGAACGTGCCTGGGTAGGCGCTGATATGAGCCTGATTTTGGGGACAACTTTGCAAGAAAAGGAGGGCGAGATTTGGAGGCCAGATCATACTGATTTGGGCCCGGATTTTTGCAGTTCTTTTGCAGAAAAATAAATCAAATCATCGGCTGAGATTTGCAGCAGATCCTTAGAAGAAATCCAACTGCAGGTGTGTGTGGATCAGATTGAGCAATCTGGGCCTGGATTCAGGGACAGATTTGAACAGATTTTGCACCGGTTTTTTTAGACAAAAGATCAAGATCAAAGGTTGGATGTGAAGTTGATCTCTGCACATTCTTGACTACTTCTTCTTCTTCCCTTTTTTAACCCAATAATTAAGGAAAAGAAATAACAGGCCAGTTCGGCCAAACCTGACGTGCAGGCCCAGCAGAAGCTGGTTATTTCCTTTTAATTTTTTTTCTTCCTTCTTTTTAGTCAAATAATGTCTATAAATTAGAAGTTTTGTCCAGACATTGTACGACAATTGAGTTTGAGATAGATTATTGAAGCAAAGTTTGTTTTCCCTCCAACAATTGGTGAGTTTTTATTTTGATTTAATTTCAGCAAATTAATTTTGCTTTTAATTAAGTCTTGCTTTCAATTTTAGATCATGTCATTTTAATTTCAAATTTATGTTAGCATTGCAATTAATAAAGAAAAAACTAATTTTGTGTGAGTTAATAAAATCAGCCAGATTGAGATAAGAGTTGGGTGATCCATTCCGATTTCCTTCGCTCTCTAATTTTGGTTTTCTAAAGTGGCCAAATTTCATATTTTATTGTAGATTAGTGTTATTGAACCTAACCTCTAATTTCTTCAATTGGAGCCTTTGGTCGAACACAAATCGAGTGGCCGGACTTCTTTGATTTATGTTTGAAGCTAGGCTACATCAGTTGGGGTGCACTTGCAGCATAACCATTTGGCTGGCTGAAGTGACCCTACATTGGTTGTGCTATAAGCACATTTGAAATGACCCTATAATGTAGGTTGGGCTACACTTACAGCATAACTGATTGGATATCTCTCTCTCTGTCTCTCAACCCTTTGATCACTCAAAGGAAAGACTACCTCATTAGAGCTCTTGGAAATCATCTCACTTCATAACCTGCGTGTAGAAAAGAAGATGGATGTCTAGGAGGAATCAAAAGCCTTTGAAGCTGCATAAAGGAAGTCCAAGAAGCCCGTTCCCTTAAGAAGACCTTTGCCAGTTAAAAGTTCAAAATCTAACAACAATAAGAAGCCGATTATTGCTGCCTTCCCATTTATCAACTCATTCTTTCCGGTGAAACCAAACCCCTCTTGATCCTCATCAACTACCATTCTCACCTGAAAATTGTTGCAGTAACATCAACAGCAAACTGAGAATTAACCAGAACAAAAATATATAATTTTCAAATGAAAAATAGACACCCACATGAAAAAGGAAAGGAGAAAAAATTGTCAGCTCATCTTCAGTTGGTAACTTCATTGAGCATCTTAAAAGCTTTTTTTTTTTTCCTTCCTCAAAAAATTTCTAAAACCCCAACATGTACGCATGCCTTAAACAGCTTAAGGTGATCCTACTAAATGGGTCATAGGTCTTTTTCTAGTAGGTGAAAGAAAAGGAAAAATACCATCACAAGAAGCAAGTACCTCATCCACGTTGACATCTGAAGCAGTCAAACCAGGCTGAGCTTTTCCACTAAACACAATCTCAGCAGAAACTCCAGACTTGATGGCCCCTCCCATGCTGATGTAAATGTTTTCTCCATCGGTCTTTACAGGATAAACAAAAAGTTTTCGCAAAGCGGGTGTCAGGACTCTCAAAACAGGGTTTTTTGGATACCATTCCTTGATTTCACCAGTTCTGAGATCAAATGTACTATCTGTCGTGGGGCAAACTATACAACCATCCTGCATGAAAGTACACAGGTTTTACCTTCACAAAGTTCTAATTCAGAAATTCTACAGAGTACAGAACTGAAAAGATTTCCATAGATGGATTCACAAGAGGATTTGAAATGATCTCAGCACTTTATAAAGCAGAGCAAATATCACATACTGGTTCAACGTCCCACAACTGAATAGGAAGAAAAATATCCTATAAATTCCTACCTCTATATCTATCTCTAAGATGTTTGGATTTTTCAAAAGTCCATGGACATGTAGAGAGAGATGCTATCCCCTGTCAGACCAAGACAAAACTTTTCCACTTTGCAAGTTCATTATTATGGGCAGTTCCTACAAAGGATTGGACCATTGGCATATACAATACTTGAATCATCGATGTGGATGCTATACTTCAAAGACTACGAGTGTAATAGGAGCATTTGTCAACAAAGGGATCACCCTGAGATGATGATCATGATCACCATCATCAAATCCAAAATCCCATCTCTCTTCGGCTTTTGGAGTTCTAATTCTCTATTCAACTCTATCATAAACCATATAGTCAATCATTCCATTATCTATCATGTCTTTTTGTATCCTTTTTCTTGATGATTTCAATGGCCAACCTCTCCTCCTTGTACCTACAACTTGTAGTTTCTCAACACTACAAACTAGAGCCATTTCCAATCTTCTACTTACACGCCCAAACCACCTTAGACGAGTTTCTTTCAAATTGTTATCTATTGGGGCTACTTTTAAATTGTCCATAGATGTAGTTGTTTCCAACTCTATCTTTTAGAGTTAATCCAGTCATCCAATGTAACATGCAGATTTCCATCATCCTAACTTTCTCAATTTGTCTTTTCTTTATTGCCCAACACTCTACTCCATATAGCATCGTAAGTCTGATACTCGTTTTATAAAATTGTCCCTTTAAGTGATGTGGGAATTTTCTATCACACAAAATCCCACTAGCTTGTCTACATTTTTTCCTACCTAGCTCCCATCCTATTAGCTACATCCAAGTCCAATCCGTCAAGAGATTCTACACATAGATCTCAATTATCTAAACTTACCATAGTGCGCTACTAAGTCATAAATTCCAATTTTGATTGGATTGCCTCCCTATCTTCTATTCCACTGAAGTTACACTATGTATTTTGTTTTAGCTTTACTAATATTTAGACTATTTATTCCAAAAGTACTACTTCAAGATTCCAACTTACTATTGAGTCGTCGTTTCGTCTTTACTAACACTATATCACTTGCAAAAGCATACACCATAACATTTAGTCATGGATTCCCGTTATCAAGTTATCCATGATTAACACAAAAAAACATGGTTGTTAAAATCTTACATACGCAATTCGTATCTTACGATTCATACGATATGATAAGAGGAACGATTCGTATCTATCAACAAATCTTACGATTTATATAAATAATAGAATTATGGGGTTATTAGGAGTGTGAAAGCATGAACATTTCGTTTTAATGGTTTTAAGGCTTGAGTTGATGAACATTTAAGACCTTTCGATTTTTTTAGGGTTTTTTTAGTTCATTATTGACTTTTCACAGTATAATTAGTTTATATACTGGTCTTATACTTTTGGGAGTTAGATCATTGAAATTTGAGCTCTAATGAACTAATTATATAGAATTCACTTAATACTAAAAGAAAGTTCGAGAATTGCTCATGTTATTACATTTTTGATATATTTTACGTTATTTCATATATTAAATATTTTTTAGGGAAAACGCTTATGAATCTTACGATTCTACGATTTACGATACACGATTTGCGATTCAAGATGTATTAACGATTTACGATACGATTCGATTTTCACAACATTGCAAAAAAGTATAAGCTTAGTGAAGATCCTTGGTGGAGTCTTACTCCAATTGAAAATTTTGCCAACTAAAAATTCCACCATTACTCCACAAACGGTTCTAACATTGGTCCTGACGCCATCATACATGATCTGAATAATTTTATGTATTCATTAAGAATACATTTATTTTCATATGCCCTTCATATTAGTTTCTTTGGAACTCTGTCATAAGTTTTTTCGAAGTCGATAAAAACCATGTACATGTTCTTTCTCTTCTATCTGAATTTTTTTTATTTCTCTTAGTACAAAGATAGCTTATGTTGTTGACAAATCTAGCATAAACAATTGATTTTCATAGATATTGGATACTTATCTTATATTCTATTGTCCTATTCTGAAGTTTCATAGTGTGACACATAAGCTTAAGATCACCCTGAGATGATCATCTATCTAATCTCTCTCTTTAAAAAAATAAGAATGAAAGTCTCCACGTCCCAGTGAACTTCATAATCCATGAAGTTTTATTGCAAAACTACCTAAGCCATTGTCTACTTGTTCTTTAAGCTCAACTTTACAGTTCACATCCCAACTACATCAAGCACAAAATAAAATCGAAGATGTCAAAACCAATAATAAAATGGGATTGGACACGAGACCATATCACAGTTGGAAGACGCTCACTGTTGTAACCAAGAAGATTGTGATTTCAAGTCATGCTAATATTAGAAAAGAGGACATTAAAAAAGCAACTAATCATACAAGAATGCCAACATTCCAGCCATCAATTGTAGGCTGTGCATAGTTATTTGATCGTGGGCCCAGTTCATTTCATGATCAATAGATTTTCCATGCTGAATTAGATTTCATCATCATGATAATTATTACTGCTAAACCCATTTATGCTGAATCTTGAGAAAGTGAAATGGGATGGGACTATTCAGCATCTTCCTTTGACATATAAAACCTTTCTATATACATAAGTACATACATATTAATTCAATAGTGAATGTTAACCTATTTTTTCTAAGGCTTATGTCCAATTTAGTTCAGCCCATTCTATTTCATTCCCATTTGTCTTTGAAATCAAACGGGCCCCGGATGCCTCGAAGAGGAGTTCGATCCAAGTGGGTAGTCAAACCCATAGAGAAAAAGCAGGCATGCTGTTGATGGATGCTCTGTAAATCAGTATACCAAAAATAGCTCTATAGACATTGTGAACTGTACAAACACTGACAACGATTCTAGGCCATAGTTCACATTTCACAACTCTCTCTTTTCATTCTTTTGCCCGGTGGGTGGGGGTGGAGGGTTGGCGGACAGTGGAACCCAGCAACATCCCATGGCTCCTGGAATTAGCAAAGCTAGGAAAGAAAAAACACACACACACAAAAAAACACAGATGAAGAAGCTTAGACCTCCAACCTGAGTCAGTTTGGCGTTGAGCAGCCCTTCGCTGTAAGCACCTTCGGCAGGGGACCGATTCTCAATAGCAAAAATCAGATCTTTATACCACAGCAGAAGAATAGTTTCCCCATCCTGAATGATCACACGCCGCTCTCCCTTCGGAAGAGCAGCCAATGGCACGACTGGGACCCAGTTCTTCCCATCATCGGAAGCAGGGGTCTCTTGGGCGACAGAAACCTCTGCCTCTGTTGCCTCAGAAACGATGCGCCCAGAAGCTGTCGAAATCTTCCGAATGTGCTTCGGCAAAGGGATGGAGGGGAAAATCTCACCGGAGATGTGGCGACGGAGAGGAAGGGATCTCCGGCAGCAAGGCCGGGGGGAGACGGAGAGAATTGCAGTAGAGAATTTGGAGGAGATGGCCATGGAAGTTTGGCAGATGGTGAGAGAAAAGAGAGTAAGGAGAGAGAATAGAGAAGAGTAAAGCGTCTTCCATGGCCACAGGATTTGGATAATAACAAAGCAGAAAGTATGGCTCTCGATAGGGCACCTATTAGCAGAGGCATTTATACGTTTTGGTCCCTGGGCCCACCCATTTGTACGGGGCCCACAAGTTTTGAGCCTGAAAGTCGATTCTACTCGGTACCTAAATTGAGTCGAATAACTCAGCCCTTGCCCCTTAAAATCGAATCATCTATTTTTTTTTATTCTATGACCAAGATTTGGCGGCCCCTTAGAGTTACCCTACTGATTCTTTGATTTTTAAAACATTATTCTCAAGTCCTTTGTCTCCGATATTGTCATCAATCAATTCTTCACTCTACAAAATTCTTAAATGGGCTTACACGCTCATCGTTTAAAAGTTTTTAATTAATATTATTTTTTCTAAGATTAAAGTGTCCAAGTCTCTTAGAGTACTTGATTAATCTTTAGAGGATGTGCAAATCTCAATATCCATACATCGATTAATACTATAGGAAGTGACCATTTTGTATTGAGAATGACTTGATTATTGTGTTACAAATTTTGACATATGAATGGCTGCAAGGGAGGTTTTAAAATTAGACATCTAAAAGGAGTTGACCTGATGGTCAAAAAACTTCCCTCATAAAGAGAGGTCTTAAGTTCAATTCACATTCAAACTCCTCTAGACCACTTACTCCCCATATATATCCCATAGTTCATATAGTGGACTATAATCACCCCAGAAATTGAATTGATGGGCCTCTTATAAGATAAATGGACCGTCCACCAAGAACCCAAAGACCAGAAGAGATGAAGGGAAGGTTATCCTCATTGAGGAACCTCATTCTGATTATGACTTAGTTGTCAGGTTTTCTTTTTTAATAATTTCTCACTCTATATTAAAGGTCAAACCAATTAAAAAAAAAAAGAAGTAATGTAATAATTTCTCACTTCTAAACAATTTTTTTAAAAAGTAATGTCAATTTCCCTATAATTTCTCACTCTATATTAGAAGTCAAACCTTCTTAAAAATCAATTTAAAAAATGGTCAAAACAATTTAAAAAAAAAGTAATGTAACAATTTGTATTGGCTCGTACTGCCGATTTCAATACAAATATGTAACAGCTACTTTTTATAATGTTGGTCAAAGCAGGAGCCATATCATATCAGCCGATATCGGTCGTTTTTGTAAAAAAAAATGACAAATACCGAATTTTAAAACCCTAGGTCAAAGAATAGACTTTTTCAGTCCATTCCATTACATGCCATCACCACTATGCTTGAAAGCAAAGGGACCTTAGTTTCACGGTTCCAGTATTTGTTTGATTCTAGTCATTCTCAAATCCCAAGACATGAATCATTCTGGGTTTTCATTAGTCTGACCCAAGATGGTATTAGTTGGTACTATATTTCATCATGGGCTTCACAATAAGAGAAAAATACTAAATAAATCTTTACAAGTGAAAAAAAAAAATGAAAATGGAAAAAAGAATGCATTCACATTCATGTGTCAAAAGTTGCCAAAATTCAAAATAATATGGCCCCACCCAAGGATGACACGCACAAATCGAGCAGTGATCTAAATTTTCCAGTTTTAAAAAAAATAGAAGTGACATCCAAGAGAGAAATACAATATTATTATCAATAAATGAACAAATGGATGCTCCTACCACACTGTTCTAGCACTCCCACTACACGTTAATGATACAAGTGGAATAAATCGTGCAACAAGTCTGGTTGTCCCCATTTTCCTCCGACCCTGTTAAACAGTGTGCAGACTGCAGAATCAACTATAATTTGGCCCTTGGAAGGAAGATGAAAGAATCCTGAAGAGCCCATCAGGATTGTCAGCATGCACCTGCCAAATTAAGAAGATAATAGTAAATATTAACCAAAAAAAAAATAAAACAGACAAGCATTCTAGATTTTTTAAAAACACAAGTATTCTTGTAATGTTTAACCAGTAGAATTATCTGAATTCAAAGTAGAAAAATAAAAATGTATATAAATAAAAAAATAAAAGGGAAAACGAGAAAATGTACTGATGATCATGACAATCAAACTGAGATCCTGTACAGAAAATCTACGAAAAAGGTCATCATAATTTGGTAAAATATTCCAAAATCATTTGATATTGGATCGATGAAGTATATGCTTGAATAAAAAATACCTTTCATTTAATTCAAACAAAGAACAATCACAAGATGTCCCTTTCATTTCTGGTGTCAGCATCCAGTTGGCTCTTCATTAGAAGAGAGCCCTTCTCAGGTGCTCCCAGGAGAATGACAACTTTTTTCTCTGACGTACCAGGTAGGATAGGGGCCACCACTTGGAGATGTTATGATGGTTGATCACATAAAATCACTTAGCTGCAAAATTTGGGACCTGTCTAATCATCCTAACCCTTGATTCTAAAATAATAAAAACTTCAACTACCTAACAAAGAATATGTTAAGACCCAGCTGGCTAAAATCACTTAGATGTATGTTGCAAAGCTCTATTTCACTTTGTTGGAAGTTGTAGCTATCTTAATAATGCAAGGGCAGGAACAGTGTAAGAAAGGTTGGGAATTGACAAGAAAGTGGGATCTATACAAGAAAAACTCCTCTAGTAGAATGTTAAATGACAGAAATGTCCTTTCATTTGCCGGAAAATAGAAATTTCATTCTAGATGGTAAATCTTCGTATCTCATAATAGCATGATTCCAATAAGAGAAAAAGGACAAATATATTATCATTATTAAAGCTTTTGTCCCATCCATCAATGCTGAGGAAGATTGCTACACCTTGGAAAATAGTAGTAGGGGAAATCTAGGAGACGCTCGAGCATTTTTGGCGCTTGGGCACTTTATTTCGAATCTGGACTGTTAATTTTTCTTTTTTTCCTTTTTAAAACTTAGATCCAATCTTTCATAATTTCCATATGATGCATCCTCAACCATTGGCTTAAATATGATAAGTCAAAATATTTATCCAATGGTTCATTTTTAATTTAAAAAAATCAATAACTAACATGATTCAACGAGTCTTATCTTTTACAGTATGATAGCCCTCATGACAATCTACCCACCCATATAATTTTTATGATCATCTCGTAGAGCCCACTGTCTAACATGGCATGTTAACACTTGGGCTGTGCGAGACCAGCACTGAAACAAAAATTTTGTCAAGACAAACGAAATAATGAGAAGTTGAGACAAACTCATGTTTTGCCCGAGAAAACCATATATCCAACAGTAGATACTTGAGAGAACTGGTATCTAATAGATGAAAAAGCACTCAGTAGGTACGGAAATGCCACTCAGATCCAAATATAGTGAGAATACAGATGCTCGAAAGGTTAAAAAAAACAAAGCTACTAAAACAAACTGAAGAATGGAAAAAACAAAAAAAAGAACCTTCAGTATTAGCATGCAATACTAGAACATTTTATTGATAGACGAAGAAAAGATTACACTACAATACCAAAGCCACTGTTCGATCATAAAGCAGAATCAAGAGAAAGGATCAAGTATCAAACCAAGCAAGTTAACCAACAGAATTGGGATTCTTGTTGTATAAGGATCTTAAGAGCATTTACTAGCAGTTTGCATATGTCCATGCATATTCATTGTACAAGCAGGCATTAGAATAAGTATTGAAGCACTTGGGAAGTTAAATCATGTGAAAATTTTAACAATACCCAGTGTCCAGCATCTTCGAGTACATGCATCTCAACACCGCCTCCCTCTTCCACAGCCAGCTCCTCTGCAGCATGAATCCTTTGAATATCTTCAAGGGCCCAGCGGTGCAAACTTCTTTCTGCTTTCAGGAAATTTACATGGACGCCTCGAGGCACATCCTCAACAATTTTCCTGCAAGAAACAAAAATAACATAGTTACCTAATCTCAATTATCACTTTTTTAATGATTAAATGTTCATTTGATAAAACAATAAGCTACACCCCAAAAAAAAAAACGATGATACCACAGCACATAAGTTTAAGGTCATAAGAAATAAACAACGAGTATGAATACCATAAATTTGTATCTTCATAAGATTTATACATATCATTAATGCCCTTGAGGTCAAAGGTCCATGAGAAGCTTGATGATGATGAATCACGGGAGTCACTACGACGAAGATTTGTTACCACCCACTTATGCATGGAAAGGGAAAAAAATTAGTGAAAGGACAACAATAATATTTCATTTGCTTGAAGGAAATGAGAGTTAAAGGGGAAAAAGTACTTTCTCAATCTAACGAACATGACATACACTAAAAAATAAGCATATTTATCAAAGTCAAATCAACAAACTAAGTTTATAAAGAATACATACACTTTGGTTAAAAACAAGTATGAAAAAAGAAATTAGAGTGAGGAAACTTGCATTCCTACATTACTGAACTGGAGAAGTCCAGTAACCTAGTACCTTTAAATACTGAACTGGAGGCCAACCAAGCACATAACCTCCATTTTGTTGTTTGGAATATGTCCTCTTCCTCTGAGCTTTTGTTCTAAAAAATTCTCTGATTCCTTTCTTCCCAGATTGACCAAAGGATGGCTGACGGAATAATATGTCATGCCAACTTGAACTTGATACACACTTTTGAAATTACCCAACTATCCACTATTGTCGAAACGGATCTATGAAGAACCCACGCTACTCCCATCAAGGAAGTGAATCTATTCCAGAGATTTCTCAATATTGGACAGTTTCCTAGCAGATGATCTATGTTCTTTTGCTCTCCACAAAGAGGGCAAGAAAAGTCTTCATATTGAAAAGATTTTACCACCTCCTCCATCTGAGTTAAATGAATCTTTGTTTTATCTACATTTCCATCCCATAGGAAGTCCTTTTGTAACTTCTCGTGTTTTCTAGCCACCCTACTAACATCTCATATAACAACATATAATAAATTGGTTATTTGGTGATGGCAGATTTAACGAGGACCACTTTTTCTCTTAATGACAAGTAGCTCTCCCAAGAAGCTAGTCTTTTCACTCACAAGCACCCATGTTCTTTTTTATCTTGGAGTAGCACCAATTGAGAGACCTAAATATATAATTGGAAATCTACCTACTCTACATCCAACTTCCTTCGATAGCTCTGAAAGTTTTGACTCCTCCAACCCTATCCCAATTACCAAACTCTTTCATTAGTTTATTCTTAGGCCTAATACTAGTTCAAAACAACCATGGAGTGCTTTAAACCCCTCAATCCCTTCTCATGATTCCTCACAGAATAGTAGGGTGTCATCAGCAAACTGAAGATGAGAAACTACTAGACCCTCATCTACAACTTCAAACCCTGTGATCAATCCAATCTCTCATGCCCTAATCATAAGTCTACTAAGCTCCTCAACGACCAAGTAAAAATGAAAGGGGATAACAGGTCACCTCACCTCAGACCTTTAGAAACTTTCACCTTACAAACATCTATGGATTCAATAGGCGACATAACATCTATGGATTCAATAGGAGACATACCCTCATACACTAACAAAAACTTTCATCACCTCCTCCATTTATCCCCAAATTCAATTCTCACAAACAAAATCCACAAAACTCCAATCAACCTGATCATACACCTTCTCAATGTCTCTCTTCATCAATAGCCGACTCTTTGTCCTTTTACATGGATAATCAAATTACCAATTAGCACCCCGACTAAAATCTGTCTATCCTCCACCAAGAGCCCCCCTGCATATCTCCCATCACCTCCTTGAAAGATTACCTTGATCTACATGCTAACACATCCAGAAATTTTCAAATGCAACCCACTAAACTAATTGACATATAATGTGCTAGTTTTATAGGACCATTGACATACAAAGTGCTAGTTATGTGGGACCATCTCTTTTGGGACTAATGTAACAAAGGTACTTTTCGTTCTTTACAAGCTGATATACAATCTCAAAACAAAGAAGATAATTACCAGCACAATGAACAAAAATAATTTTTTTTGACAAACAATGACAACGTAGATGATGACTATCAGTTGCTAAACTACATGTCGCACGGTAAACAATTTACAAGTCTCCAAAAAGGAAAATGCACATGCACCTATCTGTAGCCTTCATATAGACTTTTGCCCACTAATCAATTATTCATGCGCTCACAGTAATTCCCATCATTTATTCAAGTGCTTGTACTACTTTAAATAAAATATTCAAGTGACCACACTAAAAAAATACTTACATTTAGTGCAGTAAAATTTGCATTAGTCATTTTGGTGTTATATTCTAATAGTGCTCTACAAAAATGCACATGAAGATCAAGAAATTCAAATTGAATGGATATACCTGAGCGACATCATTAGAGAACCCTTCCCGAACAAGAGCCTCCACAATCTCACGCTTGGAAGAAACCTGCCCCAAGATTATGCCACTAGATCATGCTTCAAGGACATCATGCTCTTTTTTCTTTTCCTTTCTTTTTTGCCTCTATGATGAATGTTTAAACAAAAAATTGCTCGAAAGAATAGAAGCAGAATGTGGAAAGCACCTGCTTTGGCATTTTACTTAGGAAAGATATTAGTTCAGCAGGATGATCCTCCCCATCTACACCAGGGCACATTTTTCCAGGAGTGGCATCCAGAACCCAAACCTTCATAAGGAAAACAAAACAATAAGCTGAAGACTTGGCATTTGCCTGCTGCTCTATTCGCGTAAGTACAGGCCAGAACACTTGAAGAAATAGCATTATCTAGTCATAATACAGATGGAAGGCTGTAAGCTTACTCTAACAGGTCTTGCAAGAGGTTTTGCAGCTTGTTCGACCATGCTCAAGGCAACTGCAAAAGTTACTCATTAGGAGTTTAATCCATAATTCATTTGAAAAAGTACAAACTGAATCAAACAATATATTGGAGTTCACATTCTAGCCATACTATGCTTTGCTCAGATCTAGGTTACAATTCTTATATCTATATATTAAGAGCTGATACAGATTTAGAAAAGATATGTATTTATCAAACAAAAATTACAGGCATAAATATACCTTTGCCTCCAAAACTGTGACCCACCAACACCCGGGGAGTTACTCTAACCTGTGCCACCTATTCCATAAAAAGGCAGACTAATAAGACTAAACTAAAGACGTAGGACAGTCCATCCTAAATTACTGAAGTGACAACAAGTCAAAATAAGAAACAGTAAATAGGATGGCATATTAGCTTACATATTAGATGGGGCAAGGGTCTATAAATTTTATTGATGCATGACCGAGATGGGTCTTAAGATCCAAGATCCATTGCCATCAAATCATAAAATGGACAACCAACACTGGTGCCAATGTTTGCACCAAAGTTATGGAACAAATTGAAATAATTTCTCTCATACTTTCAGGTAGTGATTTTTGCACCACCATTCTCTCAATGTGCACCCCCCTTAAAAGGAAATTCCAATTTTACCCTTATTTTTCTCCTCACCTCTCTTTTCCTTTTACTCAAAAACAGGGACAAAATTGAAATTTTCTTTTAAGAGGGTACACCATGAGAAAAAATGGTGGTGCAAAAATCACTACCCATACTTTCTAGGATAAATGCAGCATTTAACAACTGTATCATTTGTTCAAAGACTTTGACTGGGATTGTATAACCGAAAAATAGTCTGAAATGATCTGTCGTGAGATAAACTTCATTTTATACACCCCAAAAGCAACTGCAAAGTAAATAAATTATGCATAAAAATAACCAAACATTAAAAATGTGAGAAATAAAGATATTCTACTGGTGCCAACTTCAATTACTATGTTTATTTATTTATTTTATTAACAAAAGTATCCCCACCACACATGGAGCTGAGGCCAATCCCACAGATACAAGAAACTGCTTGCAAACCTTGTATATCGGGTTACTCTGGGAAGAGTTGAACCTAGGACCTCTAGTCTATTCCTCCTAAAGCATCAATTACTATGTTAACGGGACATTTTATTCTTGCATGGGCAAAACACTTAAATATGCAGATATAAGATGTCAATTACTATGATTTAAATTATGACAAGGGTAAAGGCAAAATTAAAATCAAGATTGATTTTTCTTGTTATCAGGTTGAAGTAGCAAATAGTACAATTTATTGTTGTTTCTGATTGAAATTGACATCAATCCTGTTAGCTTTTCCAATGGTCGTAAAGTACATGATATTTGTGGTCAACATAGACATAGATATTACTTGAGAGTTTCAAAATAAGAGTGTGTTACAAGAGACATGGTCCGTGTCAATGAATGTAGCCTCCACGTACATATTTAGTAGGTCCTTAAACAGTCAGGATTTTGATCTTAGTATGACAACTTGAATGAGGACTAAATAGTAACATGGTTCCACTGTGGTCATATTAGTAATTAGTAAACCCAACCCCGGAATTTAAATAGTGATCCAGGGATATTTAAATAATAATAGTAATAATTTGAGGCATATAACCAGAATGATGCCCTAAACAGAAAGAGTTCCCAGAATTTGGCTTCTTCTGAAGAACTTGCTAAAGATAAGACACGTGCCCTTTGGCATTAAGGTAATGTACTCTTAACAGCAACAGTAAAACATATGCACATTTCTCAAAACAAAAACAACACTAACATATATATGGCTTACCACAAACCTCTGAAGGATACCAAGCAAAGTGAGTTGTTATACATTCAAAACAGAATCAGCATACGAATACAAATAAATAGACCAAAGAATAGATACTTATTATAGTGTTTTCAGTAGAAATACAATTCACAGAAAAAGAAAATGGTTGTACACTTGTACTATTCCCTTCAAGATACAAAAATCACAGGAAGCACAAATAACAGGAATTGATGATGGTCATGAGTAACCCACCAATTTTTTGTTATCAGGACAGGTAAGCAAATGTGCTTTTGCAGCAAGAAGAACACAAACATACAACTTGTATTGAATAATCACTAGAGACTGTTGCTTGTATCTAAAGTAGTAGCAGTGTATCCCAGTGTATGCCTAAAGGAAATAAAAAAATTAATTGAAAAATAAACCGATTATATGCTCTGCTTGAAGAAAGTAAGGATCATAACGACCAAGATAACATCCAACAGATGATGTCATGAATTACCCACTAGCTTTAGGACATCAAGAGCTGCTGAAGCAACAGTATGAGGCGCGGTCTTCTTAATCAATGCCGAGTCACCGTGGCAACGCAAATCTACCAAAAGGAACTGCAAAAGGAAATATAGTGTGACGGAACTCCCTATGGCGTGTTAAGCTGAATTTTAAAAAAAAAATCAGTATGCATGATAACTCATACCTTGTGATGCACATCATCCAAATGAAGAAATACGAATAACCAAAGATAAAGACAATTTGACAAAATGAACCTTAATAGTCAAATCCATTCCGTTTTGGATTGTTTCTGTCTGTTCCGGCCGAAACGGGCCAGAATGGCCCGTCCCAGCTGAAGTCATTCTGCTCTACTGTTTTCATATATTTTTTAATTTTTTTACATATCCATCTAAAATCCAACTGTATAGAAAAGCATTAGACTTTATTAGCTACAAGTGGATCAAATTTAAGCCCAAAATTCAATTTATAACTACTTGATTTTAGTCGTTAAACTAATTAGGTGTCCTCAATTCAAAATCACCTAGTGACTTCGATCGCTACAATCAAATGGCTAGAAATTGTATTTTAGACTAAAATTCAGTCCACTCGAAGCGTATCAACTATATTTTTAATTCATACGGTTAATATTTTATGGATATGATGGAAATTGGAGAAAAAAATGAAATGGATCTGGTGTACCCATGCGTTACATGTTTTGACCTTTGATTTTGAATAAAATTAAAATTAAAGTACATTTCTCTGATATTTCTTGAGTTCCTTTTTATCTAATTGGATTATCCATTTGATTTCTACTAGTGTAAAATTCAAACCCTTTAAATCAAATAATTACACTTATGTGGCTTGATATTACAAAAATAAAATTGGTATTTAATGGTAATTTATGTTTTTTTTTTTTTGGCGTAGAATAGTGTGAAATGATGAAAATAATTAATTACAACATTCTTTGTAAGTTTGTAATATTTCCTTCATATTTTTATCATTTTTATTTTTATGTCGTCTTTATCGGAACGGAATAATACCAAGACGGCTGGAACATTCTGCTATGGAGAGAAAATCGGAACAAATCTGACAACTATAATTTGAACTCTTATCTTATCGACATTTTGCAACAGAATCCTTATGGAAGTGGCCCTGATTAAAGGGTAAAAGAATAAGGCTCAAGGGTGGTGATCAACATGGGACCATAAAAGTTCGTCTGATCATTTGTTTCCATCGGGTGAAAGGTGATAATTTTTCCTATTAAGGTGTGTAATTTGGTGGTCCACTCAGGATATCCACCCTTCATTCATTTCTTTGATCGAAGGTGCTTTTATATAAAACTCAATATGGAAAAATGATAAACAAAGACTAAACTAACTAATCAAATTATTAACCTTTTTCTCACGCTTGCACAACTATTATAGGGAAACCATATAACTTCCACATTCCATTTGAATTTTTTTTCAATGACGACCAATACTCTCTTTTTTCGATAACATGGGTATCCTTAACCCCACATTGATAGGTGAGATGAATCATAAAGATACATGAAACTTAGCCCAGGAAGATTCGAATCCAAGACGTCTAGTCTAATCCTAGAAGATCAAGCCAACTGAGCTACTCGTGCGGGTTAACCAATACTTTATTGATGACAAGAATAGAAAGAAAACAAAAATCATTTTATTTTATTTAAACATTTCCAAATGAGGGAATTAAAAATCAGACATCAAGCTCACTGCAAAATACCTGCCACGTAGGAAATTCTTGTGCCAATCTTCTAGCAAAGGATCCTGAAATATGCATTAATACAATGAGCATCCGAAAGCATCCAAGAACGAAAGAAATTACAAAAGAATAAGTGTGACTTCTGCAAAAATCTAATTGAATAGGCATAGCATATCTTATTCAGAACAAATTAATATTCATACTTGTGCATTTAAAAAAAATGTATTTCTTGACAATGAAATGAGAATAGTTTACATTCATTGAGACAAAAAAAGAACTTCAATTTTAGTTTAATCCATATTACCTAGATTTTCTCCACAATGTATTCTTCATAGATTCTTCTAACATGTTAACATTGATTCCAAAATGATAAAACATAATCAATTTTTCTTTTATTTTATTTTATTTCTTGGAACCATCTAAAACATAGAAATTTTATCACTTGACAACATAAAACTAATACATCTTTCACTGTTTTTATTGCATCCTTAGGATTGACCGAACAAGATAACTCATACAAGTGGCAGTATCTGATATTGAAAGACATGCCTGTACTATGAATCACAGAGCTTAGTAGTAATGGCCAATATTAATGTCTTCACAAGCATCATCATAATGGGAATGACCAAAGAAAGGGCATTCTTTAAAGCAAGTGACATACTCATGTTGAACATGTCTCTGTATCAGATTCTTCATAAATTCGTCTAGCACTAGTAACATTGTTTTCGAAGATGACAAAATATTTCTTTTCTTTTGAGAATTATATATTTCTTTGAGTATTAGTACATTTTGTTTGCCGATGTCAACTTTTACATCTTCATTTCATTAAATAACAAGCATATATTCGTTGTTTTCTTTTTTCAAATAAAATGTGGCATCCATGAATTCCATGTTTTAGGATCAGTTGAATAAGAGAATTTATACCAGCAGGGGTGCCAGATACTGAGACACATGCCAACACCCATACAAAAGCAGCGTAGAGCTTAACATTCTAAGGCAATCCAGGGCAAAGATCAAGATTTTTCACAAGTATAATCCTAATTGGCTTTCTTATATATATGCTGACAGTAAGACTGGGCAAGATTAAAGAAGTCTACTTATGTATCATGGTTATTGATTTTATTATGTACATCACACCCTAACAGAGACTAGGAAAGATAACTATATGCAGAATAGTAAATAATTGACAGGAACATGCAAAAATATGATGAAGCAACATACAATTCGTGTTAAGAGATAAAAAGAACAGATGTAAATGCTACCCAACTAGAAAATACCTACCCCAGTTCTTTCTGCTACCAAGAATACCATGCAAAAGAACAGCAGTTGGTGGATCAGGCATTGATTTATCCATAGCAGAGGTCCATTTTACCTGCACAAATCTTAAGCATATTATTTCTTTGACTCTTAAATCTGCCCTACCTCTTTCTTACGCATCTCTACGAAATACAAGACCAATATTAGTGTTTTCTCTCACTTACGTTTTTATTTCTTTTATTTTAATGAAGACCAACATAAAGTAAAGCCAGTTGTTCTTCTGTAGGTTATTTTCTTAAATAAATTCATGGGAAATTGATCATTCCACATTTACCAACAAATTATTTTTCAAGGATTTTGTCAATGTAAAACTGGCACACTTTGTGATTGACTTGTCTTGTCTAATTCCTAAAGGACACGTTTTCCCCTCAATATAAGTTTTTTTTTAAAGGGCACAACAAAAAAGCATTCTCAATACATATAAGTTTAGACATGGCTTTGACTTTAGAGACCTGTCTTGTAACATAGTTATTGAGGAAGATTTGCATCACAAATTTAATATAGAGTTATATCAAATCATCAAGAAGCAGTGTGCATACATCAAGTGAAGAGAATGCGGGAATGGTGAACTTACAAGGGCACCTTGGACAAGATCGTATGCCTGCAAAACAGCAAAAGATTCTCAATCATAACATGCACAAATAAAATTCCATCACACCTATTACAGCGTCCTTTCATTCTCTTCTCTCTTTCTTTTTTTTATGTGGTAGCATATATTAACAAAATGCACCAAACCCATGTCCAGAGAAGCTTGTGTATGATGGCTAACAAAGTTTCCAAGACTATATATATACTATATATTCTTTATTTTTGAAAATCAAGACACTATATATCCTTACATGCATTAAACAATTAGTTAAAAAGAAAGAAAGAAAGACGGCACATCACGTGCTAAAGCCATCTATAGAGTGGGCAATCACTATTTACCAGAACTCCAGAAGGTTTGGCAACATCTATGCCATGAGCAAGTTTCTCGTCTACCAAGGCCATAGGTGAACAAGAATTTGGCCAAGAAACCTCAAGTGATGCCCTCCTTGAATGATTTAGAACCATTTTCTGCATATGCTGCATGTCAACCTAAAACCAAAAACAAGGATTTGTGTCACACATTTACAAACTTTGAAAATAGGACCTTTTCGCTTATATAAGTTGAAGTATATAAAAGGGCTTTATCTGATTTGTAGAACAAAATATTCTTCCATAAAAGGAACATTTGTCAAAAAAGGATCATGATTTTGTATATTGACAACCATACTTCATTGTGGCCCACCAAAACAGCTACCCAGCCAAGGCATCATTGCAAGCAATGATTTTCATTATCTTTCACGGCTATTATTATATCTTGTGCAAGCATCATTGATAAGGAGCATGCTCATCTCATGTTTACTTCCCGTTATTTCATTATGTTGGTTTAGTTCTAGTTAATTTTATTTGAGGGTATTTTAGACATTTTATTGTAATTTAGGGTTTCTTTTATTTGGGGGCAATTTGGTAGTGTTTTATTGTCAACAGTATAAAAGATCTATTGTAAGCCTCATTAAGAATTAATGAATGATTAAAATTTTCGGCTGCTTTCCTTTGCTCTATGCGATGGTGCTTCCTTGGTGAGAATCCAAGAACTTGATGAGAAGCCCTCCACCACATCCAGGTATTCTTCTATCTTCTCTCTTCTTCATTTCTTTCTTCCTCCCTTTTTCTTTTTTTGAAACCCTTGCATTCTCAAGTTTTTTTTTCCCTTTCCCTTTGCCTTTGTTGCCATCCCCTCCCTACCTCCAAAACTCTACCCTAACTGCCTCGAATTCCATCCTTTCCTTCTCTTGTGTTAACGCCCCATACCAATAAGCCAAAACCTAGCTTTGGCCCCCACCCACTTTCCCATCCACTAGCCACCACATCTAAACCCTAACCCTAGTTTTCCTATTTCCTTATTGGAGCCACCACTTCCCAAACCATAAATCCTACCGTTTTCCTCCCTACCCTTGATTGCCGCCACCTTCCTGTGCCCCAAACTGTTGCCATCAACCCAAAACAGCACCATAAACTGTTGTCTACTGCTGCCGTAACCTTTAGAGACAATCGTCCAATTCCTCCTATTTTTTATACTCAAAGCAAATAGTCAAAGATTTTCTGATATAAATTATGCTCAAGCTGGAGTCACAAAACCTATTTATAATAGATCTGGATCTCAAGGCACTGCTCAATTATCTGAATCTGATTTTGGCATTATGAATTTTATACAAAATTTCTTGAATATTAGGTATTGGGAACCTATTAGATTGTAATACTTTGTTTAATGGTTTGTAATTTATAACCAAACGAGGGGCACCACGTTCTCGTTCAGTTGCATTATTAACATAGAAAGCAGTATAACTCCAAGGAGAGTTATTTTTTCTAATCAATTTCTTGTTTTCTAATTTAGTGATTTCTTTTCTATACATTGCTTGTTGGTCAGATGACATTTGTGCAACTCTAGCTTTTGTTGGAATTTTATCTTCTTTAAAATCTTTAATATAGGGTAAAGAAACAGTGTGTTCCTTTCGCCCCCAGAATGAGTTTGGAAGATCAAAACAACATTTCTAAAGCTAGTTGTTTTTCATATATATTCTTTTTTGCTATGAAAGAACTAGTTGAAATAGAATTCATGCATGCATTGATTTCTTACTTACATTTAATTCAATTTAATTAATTGCATTAGATCTTAGCATTCGAATTCTCAATTCCTCATTCGCATTGAATTATTAGAACACCTAATTTCTTCGATGAATTTGTCCTCTTGAAATTAGAATATTATCTTCCTTTCTAGAGTGAGAGTTGGATATCCGGGTTTCAAAATCCTTGATTCAAATTCAAGGATCTTGAACCTAAAACCATTATTTCACGTTGATGGCATAAGTAGGCATTAAACTCAACCTTAGCTGTCATCATCCCACCAAGAACGTGGTCTTCTCTTCATCACATATTTCTTACACTCGATAGCATTCCTTCATACTATTTCTATAGAAACTATCATGAGATCATTTTCTCTTTAAAATGTTAACAAAACCAACTACCTCAACACCCTATGATAGTCCTTTTCTAACTCAATGAAAATCCAAAATTGAATTTTTCTTCTCACTAATTTTTTCCATGATTGTAAAAATAAGCGATTGGCTTCTTTTGTAGATCTACCTAGCACAAAGACAAATTTTCCCTCTAAACTATTTTATTATTGACTTAGTCACTTTGCACTTCTTATCCTTGAAATTTCAACATATAGATTCGAAGCCTGACATCACACTGAATTGCTTAATTTCAGATATCAGCTTTTGTCTCACAAAAGAAGAATTACATATGAATTTATTTCTTCTCAAGAAATATCTCACAAATTTTCCAAAGCAGGCAATGAAACAACCGAAGAATAAAAATATCCCTTCTATCCGGAAATTGAAATACCTCCTAGTGTTCCTAACGTTTGCCTCATTTCCAAAGAATAGAAATTCAACGTAAGATGGAAAGGTGACCAAAAATAAACAGAGCTACTACATTTGCCGTGCCATTTCCCACCTTGCCGGGGGCATTTGCACCCTTCAACTTTTGAAGGAAAAAGACAAAAGGTAACCTTGCATTACCCAATATTAAATTTCTTGGTAAATAAAAAGCAATTTAACACAGAAAATATATATAGAGAGAGAGAGAGAACCTGAAAGGGCCTTCTTAAATTCTTGGAACTCGCTATAAAATCCCCGGCGCAAATGGGTGAAAATGCAAATTCCTTCCGTCCAACAAGAACCGACCTTTGCTGGCATCCGCACGCCTGGAAATTCGGAATTCCCGCCATTTTAGCAGATCGAAAAATAGGAATCGCTGATGAAATGTAAATGGTGAAGGAGAGGAAGAAGAAGAAGGTGCTGGAGATCGATAGGTGAATTTGCGGCAGAAGTGAAAGAAGGAGAGGAGGAAGCGGAGACACCAAAGAAGGTCGGAGGTGTCACTGGCTTCCTCTCCACATGTCTCCTTTCTTTGCCTTTCTCGCCTCTTTATTTTTTTTTTTTTAATTCTCTCATTTCTGTCCGTCGAGACATACCTTTAATTCTCCGTCGCAGTTCTCACCGCATATCCGCCGTACACGTGTCGTCCGACAGATGCATACGGGCAGCAATACAGGATTACTGACGTAATCTGACTTGAGAATTCGCTCGCCTTCAATTAAATTCACGTTTTTCTTTTAAGTTTTAAATTTAATCAACTTAATATCATTGAAAAAGTCTCTTTATTCAGTTAAATGTGCAAACTTGATCATAATCGAACTCGAAATAAATTCAAACCGGCTTAATATGTTTTACAAGATTCAAAATAGATCTCAATCTAAAATACCCAACCCAAATCCGGCTCGATCTGAACCATTGCCGAGTCTCGTGGGTCACAATAAGATCAGAATATACAAGGCTCAATATTAGTATTTAGTAGCATAAATTTAATATTAATATATTAAAGTTAGGCTCTCAAGATATCACTCTTAGAATCTTAGATGATCCAACGTTTGAAAGGATTCAAGCCCTTTAGTTTCTGTCATATTTTCGGTAGTGGATCACTAGAATTTATCTTAGGACAAACAAATCTTTGTAGAGAGAATCAACTATTTGAATATTGCTTAAGAACTCAACTCAAATTAGATATTTACTTAACTTGGAAAATTTTTCATTTCTAAATTTTAAAAATGTGAATATTAACTGTCCATAGTGATCGATTTATGTTATTAATTTTTATTTTCCACAATCAAGCATACATGGTTGATAAAATCTATAGACTTTCTTGTACAATATTATTAGTCTATATTAAGTATTGCAAAGAATTTCTACAACAATTCAACAATTAAATCCATTCCTATTGTTGATAAATAAAATATAAGTTCAAGGTTTCAAGCATAATCCCATCTAAATATAGAGTTAAACTTAGTCATTAGTTTACTTTAGATAGGTAATATTGTGTCTTAAAGAGTGCAAGTTGGGATAGATTTTAGCTCAACTTGCCTTTGTTCAATTCAAAAATTTATATGTGAAGGCAGTCTCATTGAATTGTCATTCATAGATTGGGTTGAGTAGTGGATTGAATTATATTTAAAAGGGTCATTCATGAATCATCAATTGGTTGCATCATGGATAGATAGAGCTAATTAGAGTTCAGTCCTTTTCCATTTATAGGTTGAGAATTTGGCCCCAAAGTCCAAAAGTCTAAGAACCAAGCACAAAATTCTTAGTTGGACAAAACAAGCCCAACTTGGCTAAGTTTATATCCTTGACAAATGACTACACATACAAGAGACACATTTTACATGTATATTACATTAGACATACATAACATGTATATATATTAATTTTATTTTTTCATGTATCAGTATAAAAATCAAATTTTGGAGGTTTGGGAATTCATCAAAGGTTGTGTCAGCTCAACATTTCATAAGTTCAAAGCATTTTCAATATCATCATCGTCATAGTTAGAATCTCATCTTTCTAAAGTCGATTTTTTCATAATCTATTATCCATTACACTCTATCATATACTTTATCAACAATCACTTCACTATCTAATATATTCATCTTTATCTCTTACCTCCATATTTTAAGAGGTCGACATTTCCTCCTTATACTTATGATTTTTAGTCTCTCAACTTTACAGAGTGAGATATTATCTTGTCTTCTATTAACATAATTAAATTTATTGAAACGAGTCTCTCAACTTGTCTTTTAAGACATTTCAATATCCCTTATTTTATTTAATATATAACCCTCTATTAGATTTAATTAAGGTGTGCACTCTTCCATTGGACGTTGAAGATGTGGAACCTCTTCATTATTTACATTTTAGTTATTAGAAAATTAGTATGTTAATTTTGAAGCGTGAGACTGTAATTTGAGTTCAAACAACTAATATTTAAAATATCAAATGACATTTGTTAAATTTATATTGATAAAGACAATATATAAATAGTACACGCTGTATATTTAAAATCTCTTCTCTCTTTCTCTCTCGTTCTTATACCCTTTTCTCCTCTCCCTTTTAATAATTTTTTAGGGTACATCAATATAGTGCAATTTTCTATTTGTTTTTATTATAAAATTCTGTGAGCCTATAAAAATCAATTTGGGCAGTCTATAAAACCATTTCAAACTTATGAAATATTGTTCAGAAATTAATTACCTTAGGCTTAAAATATTGTTGTCAGACTATTTTGGCCCTGTAAAAACTATATGGACCTCTAAAATTGTCCATGAATGTTAGAATCCTACCAAAATCATTTTTGGGCAATGATATATGCTGATAGGCCTCTAAAAATCATTTCTGGACTAGGCCTGAAATTTTCATATGGACTTGTCAAAATATTTCCAACGCTATTAGAATAAATTTAAGGGTATAACAAAGCTTCCAAATACATTTAAAAAGTAAAAAAACTATTACATACTATTTGTTAATGTGCCACGTACTAATTTATATACTTGAACTATTTGCGAGCCAAAAACTAATGGTTTGACGGTAAATGGGCTAGCAAATACTACCTGAGCTACTAAAAGGCTAGGAAATAATACTTAAAGTGTTTGCGGGCTAATGAATGAACTGTTCAAGGGCCAGAAATTTTCATGCAATTGTTTCATGTAATTGAAAATTTGATTCCAACGATTTGGTGCATTTTTTTTTTTTTGTATAACTTTGTTGTGAACAAATAACTAAATTTGAATCTACTCCTACATTAAAGGCATTTTAGTTTGCATAGAATTTTTAGATTTTTTTTTTGTTTTCTTAAAAATGAGATTTTCTAATGTTTATCTATATAAAATTTTCTAGAAATTTGGCTTATGCGAGTCAATTTTTCTAAGAAAATTTACCATAGAAGCTTATAGAAAATAGTTTTTAGCAAAATTTATGAAGTTAAAGCAAATGATAGTATAACAGGAGAAATCAAAACCAACTAAGCAATCTATCCAAACAAACACAAACTAATACATTATCCCATTGGATAAGTCTCAAAGCACTCGTAATTAAGATTCAATCTAAAGACATAATAGACCTACATTAGACAAAACCTTTGATATCATCAATGGTTATGCACTTCTAATTCTGTTTTGGTGGAAAAATAATTTTTGCTTCTGTCGGCATATTTTCAGAGCAACCAGCGTTGAGTGGCTCCCTTGATAATAGGAAGATAAATTCTTACTATTGTTGAATTGTTTGCAGGACCTGAATTGTGTTTGTTATAATACAGGCAGCCATAAACTGCAATTATATTTTGTTCTGCTTGTGTAATGCTTTCTCCTTCTATAAGATAAGGAGCAAGGAGAGAGATGGGGGATTTGGGGGAGGGATGAAGTTGTTGGGTTTGTCAAGGAGGAGGTGGAGAGACCCTAGGAATACCTGGGGGTGGGTTCTAAGGAAGTTGGGTCTGAAGGAGTCTGGAGGTGGTGAATGGGGACTGGGTGAACCGGGCTTCCAATTTAACATCTCACCACCTAAGTGAACCCCACTCGAAATTCACATGCAAGACTACAATTGTATGGGTGAGCCTGAGAATAGAACTGAGAAGTCATGCGAGACTTCATCAACTTTCACCGTTAATCGTTACTGGTGTAATGCTCCTCCCTCTAACCACCATCATCAATGTAATATGATAATAATAATCAGTGGAAAGGGAGGCGAGCGTCACGACGCTAGCCAAGTCCGAGTCCGAAGACCCGACCCTTGACTGGCCCAACTTCTACATGATAAACTTGCACACACTAATTATCTTGCGGAAATTTAAGCATTTCATAACATTTACATGAATAGTCAACAATACATTCCATATCATACATGGAAATTCCCATATGATTACATTGAGTCAAATACAAATCAAAGTACAAAAGAGTTATAATATTACAATCATCATACTTGAATATCATTATACAAATATCAATACTCTCACAACTCTCAAAATATAAACTATCCAAGTCCTCCAAGCTTTCTACTTGGTTCTTCATGTCGTCCATATCCGGCCATCGCTTGGTTCAATCTCAATTACATACTTTGAACCACATACATGACTAGTGGCAGAATTTATGGGCTTAGTCAACGCGCCCATTAGGAATCCCGAGCATAAAATGTGCACTGACGAACAATATTGGAAAACTATACTTTTACTTATATTTCCAACTTGAAAAGGAAACATATTCGAGAGCATATACATTCCGATTTCAAACGAAGCATACTTTATCATTATAAGTATCATATACTTTTCCAACTTCTACATAGTTGTAAAATCTCTCATTTAAATCATACTGTACTCTCCTATTGAAATTTATAGTTTTTCATCATGAAAATTATTATACTTAATACACTTCTCCAAAACATCATCGTTTTAGAAAACTTCATAATACAAATACCATTTCAAACTTCTTTTCATAACCTCATTCTTATAACGATGTCAAAATCAATAACTTAAATTGAAATCATACTTACATCTTTATTTCCAAATACCATAGCCAAAGTATATAAAATACTCGATAATATACAATGTGTTTATGTCATGTGTGCTATGATTCATGTAATGATCTTATGGATGAACACTGTAAAATTACAATTTTACCCTTTCATATTAGATTAATTAGTTCTTATTTTATAAATATTAGACATGTTTAAATGTTGTTTTTAGTTTTACAGTTTATTTTTGAAAAATTGAAGAAAAGAAAATAAAAATGATAAAAAAATGGCTAAGTAAAAAAATACAGTCGACGTTACCTTCAGAATGGTCAGTTGGGTTTTAGACCCTGCAACCTTCTACACTCATGTAATTAATATTTAAATTTCATTTTCCAATTTCGAGTGAAAGTCGAGTCTCATTTACCAACCCTTCTCATTTACTTTCGATCGAGGTGCCCGGCACCTAAAGGAAAGCCTAAAGAAACTATTACCATTTCTATTTCCATTTCCATTTCTTTTCTATGTTTTTTTTCTTTATCTGGTTGCAGGACTTAAGGGAGAAACAGAGAAGACCGATAGAAGAAACAGTGAAGGAGGCAGCCAGCTGAGATGCACCGCGGCAATCACTAAGCCAAACAGTGAATGAAAGCAGCAGCAGCGCCCAAGGAAGAACAGCAGCCAGCGATGGAGAGAAGAAGGGCAGCCAAGTGAGAAAAGAATGAAGCAGATGAAGCCAGCGGCAGCAGTAGCAGTCTGCTGCCCACATGAGCAACAACAGTGATTTGTTATTCCAGAGACAGAGCACTAGCAGCAGCAAGCAGAAGGAAAGCAGATGATCAGCCGGCTAAAGCAGCAAGTAGAGGAAAGAAAGAAGAGCTGAGAAGGGCAGCCACACAGCATAGCAGCGACCGATAACAGCCAAGGGAGAAGAAGCAGCTGCCGTGTAGCAGCTGTCAGTCAGCTGAAGCCAGATCTGTTCCGCCCGAACAGCAGCACTGATAGTAGAGAAGAAGGGCAACTAGCTGAAGAGGAATCAGCAGAGAGGAAAACAGAGATAAGATAAAGATAAGGTAGCACCTGGGAATTTGAAGAGAGGAAGATAAAATTTGGATGAGGAGCTGACGAGTGACTGATTCAGCAGAGAGCTGCCAGATAGAGTTGGGAAGAAAAGGATAATAAGATAGAGCCAATCTGCAGAGAGATTTGATTTTGAGCTGGGATAAGGTACAACAGAGATGAGGAGGGATAAGATCTGCAGAGGGAAGGAAGATGAGGCACTGCCGTGTAGCAGCTGGCAGCTGGGAATCTGATAAAGATGATATCGGCAGGAAGAGATAAGCAGTTGGGTTTTCAAAGTTGAAGAAGAAAAGATAGGAGAGGATGAAGATAAGATAACAGTTGTGTTAGTCGATCATAAGAGAGAAAACAGGAAGGAAGATAAGATAAGGAAGATTTTGAATCAAAGGAAGAAGGTGGGCAGCAAGCAGAGAAGTGAAATGTAGCAGCTGCCGAGTAGCTGGGAAGAAAGAGATGGAAACTGCCGTGGAAGAGAAGAAGAAGAGATAGGGTTGATTCAGCCGATCCTTTCTGGGTTTCAAAGATAGATAAGGATAAGTGTTAGTCGATCCTTAGTTGGGAGCTGAAGAAGAAAGATAGAAAAGGAGATAGAGTTAGCCGAACAGAGAGGATAAAAAGATCTCGGCTGAATTTGAATTTGAATTTAAATGATCTTATCTCGACTGAATTTGAAGGGTCTCTTATCTCATCCCTCTCTCCTATAAATTCAAGTGTTTGGGTCCATTGAAGGTTGAACCGGGCAAGACGTCGAAGTGACTGAAGTTGGACAAGAAAGACAGAGAAAAATATTTAATTTCTTGTAAGTTATTTATTTTTCTTATTTTTATGTCAAATCCAAAAGGATTGTATTTCATTTCCAATTTTTTAAATAAAAATTCATGGCAGTTGTTTAGATTTATGGTGGTCCCAGTTATTAAAATATTTAATAGTGATGATTTGTATTTTATTTTTAATTCTTTTTATGAATATTATGTAAGAAATTATTTTAGAATTTTTTCAAGGAAAGTAGAACCCCTATTAGGATCAGTGGGACTTGTCGTCTTTCCAGTCTAAGGTTCTTATCAAGAACAGTTGTTTTAGATTTGGAGAAACACAAGTTTGAAACCCGCTCAAGCCTAAGGCTTGAATTGAAAAAAATCTGATTTAATGGATGACATAAAAATTCTATGGAAAATAAATTTGAATTATATTTTATAACTTTAGAACATTTCATAGTCTAGGCCATGATTTTATTATTTTTAAATAGGATAACATGCCGCTTCAATGTTTGACCCGATTCCAGTGTAGATTATGTAAACAAATTATTTATCATTGATTTATTTTATTCTTTCTCAAAATTCTTCCAAACAATTTATTGTTCTAAATTAAGATTATAACTATATGTTTTAGAAAATTATTTCCTTAAATCACATTATTTTAATAATACCATTTTCTATTTCATACATATATTTTGTCAGTTTCCCTTGGGTACGACCTCGCACTCATACTCTATACTATAAATTGGTTCATACGCTTGCGAGTAAATTAAAATCACATCACTTATCATGCCCCATGCCTAACTGATTCATTTGGAACTACAGGGAATACTACATTCTGATACCTTTGTCTCATTTCACACCTTGGGGTACTATACCCCATGTCATCATTTCAACCGGATTCACCGGGGAATATTTCATTCACATCAACATCCTTCACATTCTTACATTTGCCCATACTGACATTCACAAACATATATTTCAGTCACAAAACTAAGGTTTGTTCTGAATTGCTCAGACTATTAGTCTCATCATTTGTGACAACCACCATTTCAGTTATGACATCAAGGTCTATCGGGAACTATTCAGCCCATTGATTCGTCAACTGTAATGCTTATATCAATCATCACATTACCCAATAATTCAAACTAGACTAATGTCCCTCTACCTCATCAAAAGTCTTCCCATTCCTTGTCATGTACATGAGAAATATGAATGGATGCAAATAATCATGACATGCATTTCAATGCATTCTTTATCACATTTATTCATACTCATACATATCTTACTTTCTTACCCTTTTTAAAATATGATGCCACTTCACTTATTTAAAATATCTCAAGAATCATATCACATGTATGTTACCTCATACATAAAATCATTTCACATACAGTGTAGTGGAAATCTATCATACTTCCATAGTCAACATTATAGTTTTGAATAGAAAATCAAATTATTATTGGTCATAAAGACAAGTACATAGTTCAGCCATAGCACTTTAATAATGTAGGAAAATCTACTTGATCTAGATAGAGAGGAAAACAATTACGAACTAGCTTCATCAATGTCGGGTTTATCCTCGACCTTTCGTTTATTATCCATGATCTCATCAACTTTATAATTGTGGTACTTAGCGTACGAAAGGGGATCCTTGTTAAATTAGTCGGCTACATATCACATAAAAGGGGAATTCATCATTTTTCATACATTTCAACTCATTGCATTTAACAAATCAACATAATTCAACATATATCATCTACATCTTTTCATCCTAGAGGTGTAGCATTCCTCACCTTGAGGTTTATGTTGATCCGGGTTATCCTTTTGGGTCATACCGCGTCGGGTTTGGAGTTTAAAGACTCTAATCACAATTAAACACAATAATAATAAACATGAGTGCTTTGATTGATTCTCAAATACACTTAAAACACAAATGTCCCAAATTTAGACCAAACAATTTACCCTAATTTGGGTCAATTCACCAAACCCATGAGAAATCCCCAAATTTCCCTAACAATAAACCTTAAAATCGACATTGCACCCTTTTCTCAAATTACATGCCTCCCAATGGATACCAAAACCCATTTATAACTCAATCCATACCCATGAAATGCCCATATTTTCGGAATCCCCAAAATTACTCCATGCATCTCTCCCCCATAAGGCCCCAATAATCATTCTACACTTTTATCTTATGATTTCTCACAAAAACCCCTTAATCTAGGGTAAAAAGAGAAGAAGGGTTGAAGAAATTACCTTAAGGGGAAACGATTCCGTGCAAAAGAGAGCTTAGAGTAAGACCAATCTGAAAATCACACATAAAATGGGGCAAATCGGGTGAAGGAGTGAAGGAAGGAGGGAGAAGAAGGAAGGGAACCAATGGGAGAGGAGGGAAAACAAGGGCACCACCATTAGAAAGAGGGAATGAGAGAGAGCACGTAGGAGAGATGAGGGAGTGGAAAGAGAGAGGAAAAAGCATTAGCTTTCCCTCTTTTGCTTTTGGTTTGTGTAGTCAACAAGCAAGGGTGAGGTGAAGGGCTTGGATTGGCTAAAAGTGAATGTGAAGTTGTCCTTGCATTTAACGCAAAGGTGGGATGATTAGATGTCACATCTTGCCATGTGGCATGCCACCTTATCTTATCCTATCACGTCAACGCTTATGTGGCATACCCGCCATGTCATCAATTAATTTACATTAATTATATTCCACTCCATTTTCAAAATTATATAATTAAATTCCCACTTAATTTGGTCCCTCTTAAATCTCACTCAATTTCTCCATCATCCCTCTAATTTCACATATTCGTTTCTTATTTCTTTACTCTTTTGACGTAATACATACTATTAGTCTTATTTATTCCTCATCATCGAGGGAAAACCACATTGATTTATGATTTTAAAATTCCGGGGTATTACAGCTGGCATGAAAATAAATTAGTGCAAGCTCGAAGGAGAAAGAAATGCGATTGAATCGTGATGCTAGCAATGACAATTGGATAAAATGGAAATTGAATATAACTTCTATTAAATGAAATACGATCTTCTTTAATTCTACTTTTATCTTTTATTTTTCTTCTCTAATTGGCAGTAGAAACCCTCCAAATCTTCCTATTTCTTTTTCCTTATGCTCTGATTTTGCAGCAAGCTTGTTGGCTTTCTTTATTTTTCTTTCTATTTTTTCTCAATCTCTTCCTTGATCATCGGTTCTAAAACAATGAAAGAGTGGGTGTTTGAGTTATTAATAGGGTGTGTTAGCCTTACCTATCAGTTGAACTTAGATAGATTATCGATTCCAAAAGTACGATGAGTATGAATTACATAAGTTTAGCAAACTCCTTTCAAAATAAAAGATTTTTATACGGTTTGTGTTGATTTCTATTATTTTTATTTGATACTTAATAAAAAGAGAAAAAACCACACGAAGAGAAAAAAAAAACCATAATGAGAGGAAAAACACAATGATAAGAAAGAAATAAGGAGATAAAAAAAATCAATAATGAGAGAAAAACACCTCAGAAACAAAGTTATCAGAGAAAAAAATTCAGAGAGAAAAAGGCCAAAAAGAGAAAAAAATCGACAAAGAAAAAAAAACCACAAGTGAAAAAAACTACAAGAAATAACCTAGAAGGAGAGGAAAAAAACCAATAACGAGAAATAAACATTTGCAAAAAAAGCTCACAATAGAAAAAATCTACAGTGAAAAAAGGAACACAGAGAAACAAATCTAAGAAAAAAAGCCTAGAAGGAGAAAAAACCCACAAATTAAGGAAAAAAACCACAAGGAGAAAGAAAAATAACAAAAAAGAAAAGAAAACCCCATAATGAGAGAAAAAATCCACTTTGGAGAGAAAAATCATGAGTAAAAAAACCTATGAATAAATAAAAAAACCAACAAAGAGAATAAAAAACTAACAAAAGATATTTAAAATATTATAATTTAATAGAGTTGATTGTTTAATCAAATCAAAAGCTATATTTATTTCTATATTGATCAAATGAATTTATTATATTTATTTTTATACTTGATCAAATGAGTTTATCTTAATTTATCTTATATGAGAATTATTTTTAAATCTTCCTTAAGGGGGCTACTTGAACACATCATCAAAACACACACAGAAATGAAGACTGAAAGATGAACACAGAGATATACGTGGTTCGGCAACCATGCCTACGTCCACGGAGCGTGTAACACGAAGGAGAAATCAATATAAAAGATTAAACCCTTAACCCTCTCTCACTTTTCTCTCTCTCTGGTTTTCCCTTTCTTTCTCGCTTCTCTCACTCAGCTGCTACAGTGCACACTCTGACTTACCCTAAAAAGAAATAAGAGATATTATACACAAGTGGGCTATGTTCAAGGGTCAAAATATCGGCCAATACTGTGCATATCGGCCGATATATATCGAGTTTTCAAAAGCTGATAAATATCAGCCGATACGTATACTGTCGGCCATACCAAAAAAAAATCGGCCAATATGAACGAATTTCTGACCGATAATTCGGTCATGATATTGATCAATTTAAAAAATTCAGTTGTTTGTTATTTTTTTTTTAAAAAAGCCTTTTTTTTTTTTAGAAATATCGGCCGAGATGACCGATATATCGATCAGAATCTCAGCCGAATCTGGGTCGAAACTCCCGTTTTTAATGAAAAAAACAGTGAAATTTGTTTTTGGGCCCAACCCAAATTCGGCGATATCTTGTCGATATATCGGATGAGAAAGAATGGAAGAGAAAAAAGAAAATATGGAGAAAAGATTGAAAAAAAAAATCGCTACACTTTTCACAGCTTTCCTTTCTCTTCTTTTTCTTCTTCGTTGATGGGAAAAATACAGAGAGCGGCGGCGGCTAGGGTTTGATAGAGAGAGTGAAAGAGAAAATGGTATTAAAATATGAGCATTAGGGTTTCTAAGTGAAAACCCATCTGTATGAAAAGGAACTCACGTGAGTTTTGTAAAGAGCTCACCTGGAAGCTCATGTGTGTACTCTAGTATTTTATCAAGAAGTTAGTTTTAATGTGAAACTAACATGTTTTTTTTAAATACAATATTTACTTAGGCTGAAAGTAAAAAGTATAATGTTTTCTTTTATTTATCTTATTTTAATAATTTAATATATTATTTACCATTGTCATTATTATTAGAAGGTATTCTTTATTTTTATTATATCAATTTAAAATAATTAACTATAGCTCATAATTTTATCTAATTATTATGAATGAAAAATAAAATTTATTTTCTCAAATGAAAGAAAACATTATATTATTATGTATGACATTTTTGTGGTTGTTAGTTCAAGTGATTAGGACCCTATTAGTTTCATTTTCTAATATATTTTTTTTACATTATTATGTAATTTTCAATCATTTGATTATTTATTTTTTTATTTCTATAATTTATTACTTAAAATAACACTCATTGACTAAGAAAATAAATTATGAAATTATTTCTACAAATTTTGCTCATTTATCTACTTTTCCTTATAATTTTCACCATTTTATTACTAATTGTATAATTTCTCGATATCGTAACTTCAAAAATATATTAGAAGATGTAAATGTCCGATATTTTATGAAAAAATTACATATTCAATAAGTCCATAATTATCTGCATTTACTGTAACCTTTTTGGATTTTTTTTTTTTAAAAAAAAACGGGCGGGAGAGAGAAAAAGTGTGGCTGATTTTTCTACCCTTGGCTAGGTTACAAGACTGGACGTAATTGGGCCTAAGTTTGGGATTGGGCCCAAAAGGTTGATCAAGCCTTCTAAGCCAAAAGTCTAACATTAAGACACCATTGAAAGCTAGTAGTAAAAAAAGTGACTTGCACACTAACGTGCAAGTTAATTAAATAGAATTTTTGTTGTACAATGCTCCAATATCCATCTCATTAAGCTACGCGAATATATTCTAAAATTAAAGTATAAAAAATTATTGGGAGAAAAACAAACATGAAAATAATATAGGAATCTAGTATGTATGAGTTGTAGCGTTGGTCCTTCTTAAGAAAAATTAACAATTTTTTTGTAAAATAATTAAAGAAAAAATAGAAAGACTTAGATATTGCGTTTTTTGTGAAAACCTTTGAAGTGTAGTTGATAGAGAAGAGAAAAAAAATAAAGAAGACATGATTGAAAGAGAGTTAATTAATTTCATTTTATTTATGATGAAGAACCTCAAGACCTCACATCTCCCTTAGTACGGGAATATTGAGTGAAACTCCAGATGCACTTCAATAAAGAAAAAAGAAGATAAGAAGCCAAGATTGAAAGAAATCTAACTTTTTTTATGATAATGAACCTCAAGACCCCAGATATACACATTTCATAAAAATTGTCTACCAGTTGAGTTACCCTTGTGGGAAAAGAAAGAGATCTAACTATGATATAAAATCAAATGGGTTTAGCACATCCATATTCTATAATATATACCAACCGGTATTTTTTATACTTGTCACGCTTCGACTCAAAAAGTAAGCCCGGAACGCGACTGCTTTTTTTTTTTGAAATACTAAACTAACTCAAGAATTCTAATTGGACTGGATCAAAAGTTAGGCCTAAAGGTCACACATGATTTCAATATGCAGACTCAAACACATATTATAAGTCTACTCCAAAGAGATACAAACACAAATACAAACATAGAATTCCAACGATGAATTATTATTACAACATCAGAGTAACTACGGACACATGGTAATTTAATACATCACATTAATGCAAACTAAGTACCACACACGGTACTTTACATAAGCAAATGGTTCCAAAAACCAAAAAGCAAATATAGGGGAATTCCCCTCAGTGGACTCCCAAAGCAACGTCGCAGTTTATCAACCCTAAGTTTCAAACAGAGGATTCTTCTCCTCGGGCACATCTCCTGAAAGGTGAGTGGGGTTAGCTAACTAGCCCAGTGAAGGAAATATAACAATGCAGTTTAATGAAACATCAAATTAGTAAATAATCAACATTTGCAATATAATATCACATGCTTGATAATAAATTCTCAACATCAAGTATAATTTCATTATCATTTACACAATTCATCATCTTTTTCATAACTGCTGTCATCTAACGTAACGCTTATATACTACGCTGAGACCATCGTATTAAGTCCTGACACAGTAAAAATACATCATTTCAAGTACATCGGCCCTCACATGGCCGATACTGACATTTTTTAAGTTAGCAACTGTCGACACTCATGGTCCAGTAGATGTAAACCATCTCACACACATGGCCGATATTGGTTCAATAGTCAAGGGCACGTGGAAAGAGTATTACATTTCTCATATGATCAACATCATAAGCATTCATAATCATCATAAGCACTTCTTATAACAGTACATCATTTCTAGGCACATGAGTGGGTCTATCAAATCTGAAACCACTCATTACTTAAGATCATTCTCAATAAAAAACCTGATTACACCTACTGTAAAGTTAAGTTCCCTCACCATAAATGTGTGTTATCGTTGTCTCTGTTCAACAAGCAAACAAGTGCACAATCAATCATAAGTCAACATAC
Source organism: Chimonanthus praecox (assembly GCA_022113865.1). Taxonomy (NCBI): domain Eukaryota; kingdom Viridiplantae; phylum Streptophyta; class Magnoliopsida; order Laurales; family Calycanthaceae; genus Chimonanthus; species Chimonanthus praecox. The sequence continues at coordinate 10,878,110 of CM039095.1, read as the reverse complement.
ATAGCATTCACATGTATACATACAAGTAATATTTCGAAATCATACTTGTTTTTCCAAAAATCTCCAAGGTAAATGGAATTGAGTCTCATACTTGGTGTCTATCCATTTTAAGTTACAATAATCCACAATATAGTAATAATAAGGTGATCAGTCCAAAACTCGTATTGTCTTCTTGGGATGACCAGATTGACTTATTGAGTTAGGTCTAGATACTCAGGTCACTTCTCGGTTGTCTTCTGGATAAGACAAAATTTGATATGTTGAGTAAGGCCTCGAGGTCACTCAGTGCCCGACAAGTATAGCATCGGCCAGGAAGTGAAGTCACTCATTACCCGACAAATAGAATCGGCCTGGAAGTGAATACAATAGTATATACACTATAGTAATAAGAGAATAGAGTTAGTACATTTTTAATCTTTTAAGGGTATAAACATCACATGCATCATCAAACAATCAAGACTTTACATTCAAAAACTGCGTTCCTCAGAACATGTCTCGGAACCAGGTATTATGGCTTTGGATCATCCGAACCACTGCCTAAAATAGTCACAGACTTCGAATCTTGAGTCTGTCTTCTAACCGTTCGAAAATCAGGTCTCAGATCATCCGAAGGTCCTTTCGAACCGAAAAATCCGAAAAACAGGTCTCGGTGGGCCTCTGTGTCTCTGATCATGCCGAGTGAGACTCGGATCGTCCGAAAGGGGTTTGGTCCTTTCGAACAGGGCTCGGAACGATCGGCAAGAGTGGCTAGCCTCAGACTCTTCAGGACTTCGGTATGAAGCTAGGAACGTCCGAAGGGTTTCTTTCGGATCGTCTGAAGGGTGTTACATTCGGACCGTCCGAATTACTTTCGAACCGTCCGAGAGACATCTTCCTCCTCTGTCTACAACAGCAGACATCAACGGGCAGACACTTCATGAAATACGAATCCAGATACAGTGGGTTTACTGGATTCGATTTTCACATCCAACTGATCAGATGGACTCCTCAGTGAGTCCTCTTTCCATAGGGAGTGGTTTGGAGCTTTAAAATTTAATGGGCCAACGAATTTAAGCATGAAAACCAAATTGGTTCAAGGAAAACAAGTTTTTTCCTTAGATTTCAAATCGCTTTTTCTTACTCAAAACTTGGCCAAATTTGGTTCTATTTGATTCTAAACCACTTAAAATTTAAAGAGGAATACAGTGGTTACCTTCATTTGAGTTCGTAGGCTAAAAAATTCAACTTTTGAAAATCTTCCTCTTAAGCTCACGGTGAAGAACACTTTGAAAAAACAGAGGCAAAAGAGGGTGATAGGTTGCTGGATTTCATAGTGCAGCTGAGAGGGAGAGAGAGAAATTATCTAAGAGTTCAAACCAGCTGATCTACGAGGCATTATATAGAAATTTTGATCAATCGAAGGTGGCCATCGGGCCACTGCATGTAAACCACTGTTCGGTTGGTTTAGTTGCAGAAAAGTCCCTCTATATTTTCAGTTTTGCAAATAGGCCCTTATTTGAATAAAAACTCGATTTTTAACTAAAACAATACTTTTAAAGCTCAAAAATTTTAATCCAACCTGATAGATAAGTTGGGTTTTAAAAACTCTAATCACCATAAAAATTTGGAGATTTAAAACTCAATAAAAATCATAGATTTAATTAAAAATCATAATTTAGCACTATTTACGTGATTTAACTTGTGTTAAATAAAACAATTTGAAATCCTCATTTTTGTGGTTTGAAAGAATAAACTAGACCATACTAAAATTGTCTAAGATACTATACTTGTTTAAAAAAATTCTTACTTCCAAAACCATTTAAAAATATTTATTTCTCCCTTTCGGGGTTTTGCCAAGCGGTTTTAAAATCAGAAATAGGAATCTTTGACTAAGGAGAATAATATCATCAATAATAATCACATAATAACACAATAAATAAAATAATAACAATAAATGGTAAATTACCATTTTACCCCTCCAGCTTGACGAGCTTAATAACTGAGCTTTCGAGCTCAGATTGGGCCACGCCTAGGCTTTTCACAAAGCCTAACCAAAATCTTCGAGATTAACCGGTCTAAGCAAGATTTATTAAACTAAATACTCCTAATTTGGGTCAGGGTATTACAATACTGGTCAAAGTTGTAATCTATGATTTGCATCATTGTATTTTCATATACACTACATTGGTCTCATGAATTAGATCCATACTCAATTTTAACATATTTTATCGTCCGCTTAATTGTAGCTAGTTGATGCCTTTAAAATAAGATCTTATTGATCCACATATAAACTTTTCAAACTCACTAAATTTTATATATTGTGGTGCTTTTTGGAACAAAATAGAAATATAAATAAATGCTAGAAGAATTCACAAAGAATAAAGTAATAGTTCAATACAGTGACATATCTAACATGGATAAATGGCTTATTTCAAAACCTAATGTGAGTTTTACAATCTGAGGAAACTCTCTCAAAGTAGCGTCAAGTCAAAATGAGTTAACTCATTAAAATCGAGTCTGAGTTTTATGCATAATACAGTGTATTTAATGAATTAAATTTTAGTCTAACTAAACAAGATAAATATTTTTTTATTGATGATGATAATAAACCTTTAATGATGGTATTTCATTCACTTCTACAGTGAAACTCTGTGTCTCCAAATAAAACCTTGGCCCTTTAAATGGAATTCTAATATTAATTAATTAATTAATGTAATCCTATTCAATACTGGTTTCTTGTCGTATCCCAAATTCCATTATCACACTAGAAAGCTTCCTTTGTGGCCATTAGCAAAGTGTAATGGATAATTGGATACAACCCATATGCAAATGATAATGTGGGTTGACCTTCATTAGTGCTTAAATTCTTTTTGTTAGTGGCATTAAAATGGGAGATTATCTAAGTATTAATAAATTACTCTTTCTAATCTCCTTCACATTTAATCTCATTGTTTTGAGAGGACTGAAAAGTAATGAGCATGTGAATTTAACATAAACAAATTCATGAAATGAAGGGAATTAAATTCGATATTTCTTGACACAATATGAATAATCAAGGACTTTAGATGAGACCAAAGGAATCAAAATCCTAAATTCTATGTCAAAATTTGTGTTCATTCTTTGTCGACGGTATTAATCAGTTAGAGCAATTTGTTAATCAAGATATAAAAAAATATATATAATTAGAGTCCAATTAAGTAAAATCGAAGATTTTGATCAAGCAAAAATATCTGTCTTCCGCCTTTAATCAGCTGTCGGCACTGACGTGTCCGAACAACGGTGGGTGCAACTTAATTAAGAACTAGGATTGTCAATTAAACCATGACTTAAGCATACGTGTTCATGGGATAATTTTTTAATAGAGTTCTTTATTGTGTCAAATGAGTGTCAAAGTTTGATGAATGGCATTCTCTCTTATATTAAAAACTTAATTAGAAAAAAAAAAAAAGGTTTATAGTAGAATATTCAAGTGATGACATGTACAAAGCATCATGCCACAACATAATGAATATATCTTTAGATGGAAACATCTCTTAAAGATCAAGAGAAGAAACTTCCTTAGTATAATTATCAAACAATCTAAATGTTTTTTAACTTAGAATGTTGAAAGTGAAGGAGGAATCATCAACATGCCGACCAAACTTTGTGATTGGGCCCTCAATTGAAGGAATCATCAACATGCCGACCAAACTTTGGGATTGGGCTCAATTGAAGGAATCATCAACATGCCGACTCCACACCTAATCACCATCTTAAGTTAGGAATCTATTTCTTTTGAAGAGTGAAATTAAGCCTTTTTACCTCAATTCAATCAAAAAACAAAACCTTAAAAAAAAAAAAAGAAAACGCCGTATACCCGTAGACACTACGACAATCATATGAATTAAAGAGTGAAAAATTAGTGAATACGAAAGATCAACAATTGTAAATGTTTCCTCACAACACTGTGAAATCAGAGGCTGCATTTACATGAGAGGGTGTAAGGAGAATGAGGTGTTACCCCTTGTTACCCTTATTTAATAAGTAAATGATAAGAGTAAAAAATCTTAATTTTACCCTTATTTATATATTCACTCTCACTTTTAAAAATCCTTTTGAAGCAAAGATATTTTATACGACTGATTTGTTTATGACGTCGAAAAGAACACCAGCTTGATGCCTTTCAAAATAACGTACTATATGTGATTATGATTTTTCTTTCTAATCCTCTTCATAATCTTGTATCATTTTCATGTGTTAATTTTTTAATCAAATACCCAAGATATGAGGATCTTCTAATGAGCTGTTTTCCTCTTCATCTGTTAGTGTTTCTTTGTTTAGTCAAAGAGAAATGAGAGAGAAACAAGTCTTAATCATGTCAATGTAAGCATGTCTCTTCCAGACAAGAGAGAAGCTTCATGGTTAGATCTCATAGAAGTGGATATGTTTTTTATTTTTACTTGTTATTTTATATGAGGAATTTGCACACGTGAGATGAGTTAGGTAGATGGAATTCAGCTCATCTCAGCCGTAGGATGAGACCCTTTTCAGATGATCATCGAACGAGGCCGTCCAAGTGTCACTCCCTCCTAACAAGTCAATTGTGCCATTGGATGTAGGAATATTCACCAACAGAGAGTGTCTAACTAAGTTCTAATGGATAATCTTGTATGAACATTTTATTTAAAAAATCATAATAGGATATGGTAAAAACTTAAGAAGGCAAAAAAAAAAAAAAATATTACTTTTGACTTATTTACAAAAGCATAGATGTCATACATATCATCATCAGTCTAGAACAACCAAAAGATTCATTCCAATCTTAATGATTCTGACCATTCCAATCAGATAAAAAGGTATGAATGTTGTGCCTAATTTCTTTTTTATAATATGGTTATTTTTAAAAAAAATTACGTGTGAAAAATTACGAGATACTTAACGTAAAATTCTCACAGGTGAACTCACTGCCTCTAAACACACCAAGATTTGGCCATGAGGACTCGAACCCGCAACTCCCGTTTCATGAGACAGGAGACAACCAGTTGAACTTGTGCCGAAGAAACACAAGATCACCATCTTTCCACAAGTACAATAGCATTGAGTAAAACTATAAATGCATAAAGTCACGAGCATTGAATAACTATGAAATTCGATCTTGAAACATCTGACTCTTGAGAAAAATGGTTGTCCATAGAAACTTAGGTGAGTTAGAGAAATATCTCAAAGTTATTATGAAAGCGTTCCCCGTTTCTAAGTTACCATTCAAAACTGCACCGTGCTGGTTCGTGTTGAACTTAGTTGTATTATTCATTTTATTAAAAGCTTTTAGGATTTTATATTTTTATCTAATCAATCAGGAATGCTCGATGGAGATTAAGGTACCTTAAACAGGGAGATTGGTACATTTATTATAAAGTGAGTCTCAAAAAATCAGATGAGATAAATAAATAATTTTATAGATGATATAATTCAACAGAAACTTCTCAATTTGATTATTATAACTATGTGAGATAAATTATAAAAATCAACGATTTACAATAATTAAATTTTCAAAATCTAAAATATAAGATCATATTATTAGATAAGCCCAAAATTTTCAAAGCTGACGCCTTTTATTCTTTATATGTTTTATTAAAGTATATTATGGCTTGCTTTAATATTTAAAAAAAAAAAAACAGAAAGACTTATCAATTAATAATTCTCGGTATAATGTATATACAGTTCCTACACATAAGCATGTCAAAGTATCTTTTTACGAGAAAGGAAGGGAGATCGGATACAGTCCAGGTCTTGCTAGTGTTTTTTTTTTCTCTTTCTTCTTTCGAATGATTTCAATCATTTTCATCAATTTTTAATATAAGGGGTGAAACTTGGGTCAGGTTTAACCCGACTTTTATGACCCGATATAAGAAATTAGTAGATTTGGGTTATGTATTTGTATATTTCGCTCTAGTCGAATTAGGAAAAAATCCAAATGAAATACGGGTCAAGTTGGGTTGAGAAATTTAAAATCAATTCGACTTGATCTGCGAGAACCCGACTCGACCCTGAGTGCACCAACAATCAGGGCTGAAACTCGGGTCGAGTCGGTCCAGCACTTGGGTTGAATTGAGTCGGGTCAAAAATTCAGATCGAGTCAAGTTGAGTAATTCGGGTCGGGTCGGGTTCAATAAGTTTTGACATGGGTTGGATTCGGCTGAGTTTATTAAAACTCGGCCCGACCCGCTTCAATTTCTGCCCTAATTTTTAACTATAAAAAATATTTTATTTTCTGAAATGAAATTATAAAATTGATGGTCAAGTCTTAACATATTTTAATGTCACTTTGGATTAAAATACTATGTTTTTGTATTCAGCTATTTATTTTATAATTTTATATTAGAAAATAAAATATATTTTTACAAAATGATATGATTTATGAGACTCAGTAAGATGCAGATGTCAAAATCTAAAAAAACTACTTGATCGCATCAAGGTGCATACTAGTAACACATTAACATTTTAGTAAGAGTTTTCAGTAATTACATTTTTATGAAACAAATATATACTTAGAAATTATCTCTTTATACACTCTTCGTTAGAAAATTACTAATCTTCATTAAAAAAAAATTATAATTGATTACGAGAGAGAAGCACGAGACACTTCATAACCCTCGTTAGGACTTAGGACATAGAAAACTGTCACATATGGTAAATTTGCAAGGCCAATCAGCTATATTGATTTCTAATTTTATTCAAATGTTAAAATTTAATTTTAATAATCCTTTATATTAATTTAATCTGACGTTACAAAATATATATAATTACATTTTAAACTATTAATATTTTAATTTCAAATTTAACCATCTATCATTACATTCTTATATCAAATGTCGCAAAATTCATCTGCGATAAATAGTTTATAAGTTTTTTCTTAAAAAAAAAAGGGTTAAACTCAATAATTTAATTCACTCAAAATTCAAATCAGTCAACTTAGCCAAAGATGCTCAGATCTTTTTATGGATTTTTTTCTATCAGAGAGAAGACTTTATTAAAAAATAAATCTTAAAAATTGAATTCAATCTTTTTAAATATATGAATAGAATTCATCTTTAAAAATTGATTTTTAAGGAGAAGGTATTCATGTGTTTATATACTCCCAAGACCTAAAGGTCCACCGATAACGTGAGATTTTGCTACCACTTCTCTTCAATGTCTGTACGGAGACACTCAATTCTCTCCCTTTACGTAGGGTTGGAGATATGAACTCGACACATTCGAGTGGTACCTCAACTCTAATACCATGTTAAACACGAGTATAATTCATTCTTAAAAACTAGCTTATAAAGAGAAGGTGCTCATGTTGGTCTTTCCTTGTGCTTATTTCACTTTAGGGGGTTGGTTCACAGGTACAACCTTTGTAACTTCATGGCAGGGGTTGAAATATCGGCCGATATGTATCGTATCGGCCGATATATATCGGTTTTAGAGATGTGAATATCAGCCGATATTTAAAAAAACGAGGAAGAAAGAGAAAAATATCAGCCGATATATCGGCCGATAACGATATATCGGTCGACATATCATATCAGTTGATACCGATTTTTAAACCCCTGCTTCATGGTATACCCATGGATTGGCCGGTTCCTATTTGGAAGGCTGCAATTTCTTAACCACTGCAGTTTCTAAATCTTAAGACCTAAATGGCCACTTGCAATATGGTACTTAGCAAACACAATCGAGTTGATAATAAGACTTCGACTCACAATTGAAACGAGCTTTGAATGTCTCAAATTTCTTGAATTTTTTCTATGTGCTTTGTAAAACTCACCGACTCACTAGACACAAAATCAAAGCGTAGAGCAGGGATTCAAATATCGTCCAGCTGAGATATCAGATATCTGCCGATATCACAGTCAAGATCATTATCTCTCCTCTTTTATTTTTATTTCTAAATTTTATATGAATTAAAAAAAAAGATCTTTAAAAAAAATTCTGAAACAAAATACGTAATATCAGCTGATATTTTGCTAACATGGTGGATGATATATTTATGGGACCCAATCCCGATATTTTAATTTTTATTTTTTTTAAATTCAGCCGATGTCTTGAATATCGACCGATATTTTAGACCGATATATTTCGTAAATATCACCAATATTTCCCTTCTAAACTGATACATATCCTATTGGCCTTAAAAAACCGTTACAAATGAGCCGATACATATCACCTTTGGCGTAGAGTCGACTCAGGCTTGGTCGCTCTACTCTTTTCCATAATCAAATTTCTTGAATTTTTTCAATGAACTACGTAAAACGCACTGACTCAGTAGACGCAAGATCAAAGGGTAGAGTCGACTCTAGCCTTGCTCGCTCTAGTCTTTTAAGTCTTTTCCAGAACGTATTGGCAGCAAGCGGCACTAGAGAAGGCAACTGTACGGACATACGCGACGAGGTGGAAGTGGACTGTACGGACACAGCAAAGTGCAACTGACGGGTGGCGGTAGACGCGGAAAACGGATATTGGACATTCAAACTTAGAAACGTCCACCTCTATTGACAATTTAGGAGAGTAATGGAAGCCAGTGCATTAGTCCATAATCTTTACCATGATCCAGCTGTTCTTAATTGCCACTTCTGCCCAAGAATAGCCATTGCCCCTTCTCCATTCCTCTCCATTTTAATTACATATTTTTATAAATCTCCCCCTTTTAAGGTCGCCCTGCCCCCACACACTTAAACTCTTTAATATATCAATAAAACACCTTTAAAATCTAATTCCACTCAGGGTCTCTCAATTTTTTGAAAATCTCAGGGCCGGCCCTTCTCCTCTCTCCTTCACTCTTGACTCACTACTACTCTTTCTTCTCTCTCACATTTCTCGGTTTCTCAATCCCATCATCATATAATATAAAATTATTATCAATAACTGTTGCTCCATTCCATTTTTCTTGTACTTACTAGGAAGCTCACCTCTCATTATAGCTCCCCACGTTTGCATAATCTCTATATAACCAAGCCACCTTCTCATACTCCCCCTTACTCCATTCTTTGGCGGAATCTTATGCATGGCGAGCAGCAATGCCTGTCAAAGTCACACCGCCGACGCCGATGCAAGTGGCCCGATGGCCCCATGCGTCAAGTACAGGGGAGTGAGAAAGAGGAAGTGGGGGAAGTGGGTTTCGGAGATTCGGGAACCGGGGAAGAAGACCCGAATTTGGCTCGGAAGCTTTGCGACTCCAGAAATGGCGGCGACTGCTTACGACGTCGCTGCGCTGCACCTCAGGGGCCACGAGGCACGCCTCAATTTCCCTGAGTTCGTCGGCCAGCTCCCCCGCCCTGCGAGTTCTGACCCCGACGACATTCGAGCAGCGGCAACTGAGGCAGCCTCGCGGCTTCGGAACTCGAACAACAATGCCTGTGCCAATGACTCGAGCTCGTCTCACCCGTCGACCTCCGGGTTCTTGGCGAGTCACGTAGACGAGTCACCTCTGGACTCACCCAAAATGTGGATGGAGCTAGCAGAGGCTTTGTTACTAACACCACCTCAATTTGTTTCTGATGAAGTGAGTGACTCGGAGGACATGCAGCAAGACGACTCACTTTGGGACTACTATTCTCATAACTAACAAATGTTTTCTATTATTATTAGGTTATATTCCAAACTTATATTTTACATATTTTTATCTTTAATATATATGTGTGTCTTAAATAAATCTTTAACATAATTTGAATAATGGGATCTTAATGTAGCTAATGCATGAAGCTTGTATACATGACTGTTGTAGAGGGTCCAGACAACAGTATTTATTGTTGGATACCCTATTTTTATATGGTTTCATAAATTGATAAATTGAGTAATTTCACAATGTTGAGTTGTTTATTTTTTATTACTTCTTTTTTTTTTTTTTAATGATAGGGTTAGTTATTCAATCTAAAAAAGGAGCCCAAGATACCAAAAAAAAAAAATTTGCCCACAGCCCGGGCCAGGCAAGGAGAAAGAAATGAGATACATGGCCAAAAAGCCAACACCCAAAAAAACCAACAAAAACAATGTACAACAATCTGTACAAAGAAAGTAAGCCAGAATAAAAAAGGCCAACAAACCGATGATGAGCTGTTAGTCGATGCTATATCAATAGAATAAAATATGTCATTATTGCCAGTCATCGAAAAAGTAGAGAGCACCCAAGCAGAGTCCTTTTTGCCGCAATCAATTTGAATAATACCAGAGCAGAACTTGCCAAAGAGGGAGTTAATAGCTCTAATATGGTTGAAACAGTGCCACTGAGACACTGAGAGACATGGGAGTGTCTAATGAACTTTGCAATCTCATCAGCTAACATAATGCAATGGAGGGGGATGTCCAATCTGAGCATAGCTAATAGAATTTTTTGTACAAAATTCAGCATTGGAGTGGTGGAGTCTATGGAAATGAGAAGGGTAGAATAGAAGCCAGCGATGCCGTCACCGGAGTACATGACATCAAGAAGTTCCTTCCAGTAGAAGAAACTGAGAAATGGTGGAGTCCAAATGGCAGAGTCCTTTTTTATTACTTCTTATTGCTTTCTTTAGTGTCATTTTGTTGTAATTGAGTGATGGGGATAATTTTGGTGTTTAAGTATTTGTTATTTATATATAAATTGTTATATCTTTCTTTATAATATAAGAGAAATAATATGAATATGGGTATTTCTAATTATAAAAAATATTAGTATCTTTTTTATTATTTAAATGCTGGTAAATAGATAAAAGTGTAAATTGGTTGCATCCTTTTATCGAAATTGTCTATCTTTATATTATCTTTTATTAAAAAATGACATGCACATAGAATATATATATAAAAGGTCAAATACCTCTCTTTCAGAGAAACTTTTTCTAACTATGAGCTAAGGAAGAATACTTTATTAGATGATTGGAGCAGTTCCGATTGAACCCAGCAACTACTAAGAAAGAAAAGTTTGACCCTATTTTCATAATTTAATTTTCGGGTACCTTGAGTGGTTTGCTCCCCCTCCTACTTCATTTTCTTTAAAAAGGAAAAAAAATTGCACTATCTAGATTGGATGAAGTATGACTTTTCCAAAAATTCGGGAAGCGGGATGGTTTGAAATCGACTTTTGAAAGTGAAAGTTCTAAATTTGATTCTCACTTCACTCTAAATAGAGGATCACTCCCTCTAAAGTTACTCTCTGTAGTAGAAATGCATGCACATATCCCAATGATTATATATATATAAGACCAAGATATTCATGCGTCCCACTTGACTAATCCTTTGAGCATGTGTATATCTCTCTATCCAGACACGTTGGATACAAACTATAGGAAATGACTCTTTTTGTGTTAAGGGGAGCTTGATCTCAAGACATCCCATATATAAGGGTGGGAATATGACCATCAAGCTAACCCCTTAGAATTTTAGTCAATAGTCTAAGAGTTCTAGAGACCTTGGTCATAAAAAGAAATTGTTTGATAATTGTTAGAATCAATTTAGATTTAATTTAGATTTAAGATATATTTAGAGATTAGTAAATATGAATTTTCCATTTTAGGACTTTCTCTATTTATTTGATTTCACCTGCTGTATTTATATTTTTCATTCTCTATAAATAAAATCATAGTCTCTTTTTTAATGACAAGGGAGACACTAATTATTTTCATATAGTATCAGAGCCAAACTTAGGACTGGATTTTTTTTCCCACTCTTCCTCAAATTACTTTTTTTTTTTTTTAAGCAGTCAAGAGAAAAAATTCATTAAGAGAAACCAAAGTTAAAATACAAAGAAATGGGCTAAAAGTATTAGACCATGGGGGAGAAGGGGGAGAAGGGGGAGAAGTAGGAGGAGGAAAAAAGGAGGAACATAATATAAAGTATCATATAAGGTACACGCCCTCCCAGTGTTGTCAACTCCCAGTTTGACAAAATAGTCCGCCACTCCATTAGCTGATAAGCAAAAGATACTCCCAACTCACTGGCCAACACTCTCACCTCCTTGATCACATTATTTAGTCTCCAAGGTGGTCTTTTCAAACCTGTAGCCCATTTGAAAGTATTTGCGGAGTCCTTCAATAACCAAATTATCTTCTCCAAAATCCTTCCAAATTGTGAAGGCTCACATAATACTAAGAATTTCTTCTTCATTTGAATCGTTGATCCCCACAGACTCATTGAACATTATGGCACACTCTCCTTTATGATTTCTAAGTATTCCACCAATACCTGCGGGTCCCGGTTTACCTTTAGATGCACCATCTACATTAAACTTCCAAGAATCCGATTTAGGTAACTCCCATAACTCCACCTTCTTAACCTTCCGGCATTGGTTCATCTAACAACCCTCAAATTACTGAATATGTATTTTCCATTTTAAGACTTTCTCTTTTTATTTGATTTCACCTGCTTTATTTGTATTTTTCATTCTCTATAAATAAAATCATGGTCTCTCTTTAATACACCAATTATTTTCACAATAAATAAATAGTTTGAAGATAAATGTTATTTTTCTTAATTTAGTACTTTTACTATTCATTTTTATTTTTCTCCCACGTAATTACCTAAAGTTTCTACTCATTTACTAAATTAATGAGCCATTGAAATCACCCACAAAGTTTTAGTAGATTTTAAACACACTTAGTTTGCATATTTTTTTTTCTTAATCTTCAATTTTTAATTTAAGTCCATGGTTGTTGATCCTAACCCTTGAATTTGACTTTTTTTTTGCTTGGATTGCCGGTTAATATATCTAGTTATTTTCTATAAAAAAAATTGACCTTCTCATGTCTAAAGGTGGGCGGTAACATTATTTCTTATTGTTTTATACTGTTGAAAGTAATATGCTGCTCTATCTTCTTGAAAGCCTAATGGAATCGATTGGATTTTCTTGTTTAATAACTTTTGACGAAATTATATCAATGATTGTGATAGCCAAACCCAAGCAAACTTGACAATTTTGAAGATGAGTATCATATTGTATTATTATCTATTTATTTATTGAGGAAGAATACTTAATTGAGTCCTAATTTTTTAACCATCCTCTTAATTGGACCTCTTATTTTTTTATTGATATAGATTATTGTGAATTCAAGCCGTTCAATCAATCATTAGAATCATGAGATGAAATGATGTAAAATGTCACACCTATATAATCTTATATACACCAATATATATATTTAATTATAAAACGTCTTTGTTTCTGAAGTAGAGCGTCTGTCAGTAAAATTATTTTTTGCGAAGTAATAAAAGATAATTCTAAGAGTGGAATATTGAAGATAATTCTTGTTTTCTATTGACAATTTTGATTATCTACAATTCTAATCATCATTATTATTATAATCATTAAAGAACCATTCTAGTTTATATAGGGGTAAATTTTGATTGTCATAATTATTTATTAAACCTTCCAAAAACTTGAGCAGAATCGATGGAATATCTGTTTTTTTTATAATAAGGAACAATGGATTTACCCTTATTATCAATTTTCTTCTTGTAAGTCGTGAAAAGATACATTAGTATTCTTTAATATCAAAAGAAAAGTTGTCCCATCACTTTTCAAACCTTAATGACCTAAAGAAATGCTATATGAAACAAATTGATTAATGATCAAACTATAAACACACCAGAATATACACATTTTCCATCACAAACTAAATCATGATATGAAAGATCTACTTATATGGTAGAAGGGATTCACATTTTGAAACTTTGATAGAGATTACATGTAAAATTGTCTTGTTAACAATCTAAGATTGATAGCATATGAAACACAAGTTCTATATAAATCGAGGACATATTGCAGGTATTTCTCAAGAGATTATCATTTAAATGGTAGAAAATTTTAAATGGCCACCCATCCTAACACATGATTTTTTTTGTTAGGAGACATGGGTTTCAAAAAAATTATGTGAAAAGTCCAATTTACTTTTCACCCTTCCTAATCTCCTTAAAAAATAAAATTATAGGTGAACCGTTCATAATTATAGGTATATTATTCATAATTATAGATGCATCAATCATAATTATAGGTGTACCGTTCGGTTCATTGCATAGATGCACCGCTGTAGATGAGTTCTACACGTCAAATTATAGTTAATTTCGAAATGATCAGTGCAGCACTCATAATTAAATATGCATCGCTCATAATTAAAGGTGTACCGTTCGGTTCACTGCATGATCCACCATTGTGTTCTAGGCAGAGATAAAGTAAAAATTTCATTTTATTCCGTGTTTTCTAATAAAAATGAGCTGCAAAACAGTCAAATCATTTCTCCTTAAAAGGTGTTAGCTTTGAGTCATACAATGTATTCTTCAACTTATAAACTTGTTTCTCGCTCGCTTATGTCTGCTCAAAAATGTTGATTTGACATTTATCAAGTGAATTTTCCTCCTATGCTGAGCTGTGAGTGCTACAATCATCTAGATGGTATCTTTTGTGAACACTTTAAAGTACTAAGTCCCTAGCTTCTAATTATAGTTTTTCACGACTAAACCTTGTCTTGAACCACTCCACCTGACCATCGAGGCTATACTTTGTCTGTGTTTAGATGGAGGTGTAGGGTAATGAATATCCTTTGTATGAAAAGGGTATATAAAAAGTGAGAAAGGAGTAAAGAGAGGTATTATCTAATTACTCTCTTAATTATCAAATAAAGGTAATAGAGAGTTATTCCTTATCCAGGGCCGGTCCTAGACATAGGCGGTATATGCTGTAGTTTAAGGCCTTCAGATAAAAAGGGCCTCCACACACTTAAACTCTTTAATATATCAGTCATAAAAGGCCTTTAAAATTTTATTCCACCTAAGGTCCCTGAGATTTTAGAGGACCTCAGGGCCGACCATGCTCCTATCACCCTCTTTTACCCCCAATCCAAAAGCAGCCTTTGTGTTCTAGACCCACTTGACACCAATTTTTTTTTTTTCCTCTATCAGTAGAGGAGTTCAACTTCTACTTGTCTTTCTTCTTTAGAGACCAAATATTTTCATTCATGGATCCGCTACTCATCATTAGATGTATATTCATAAGAAAATGGATCACAATCTGCAAACAATAAAAAATTCACCAAATGTTGACCAATAAAATTATCATCAAATCAACTATACCATTTTTTTCTTGAATTTACACATGGGATACTCTAAAATTTCACGAGTAACCCCACTATACCTAAGACACATGAAGATAAGGCATGGGGGCTCGAACCTGCAATCTCCTGCTTCTTGATGCAGGAGGCAACCAGTTGAACTACACCCATGTGGATTGAAGTGTATAATTGAGTGTCAATTGATGTCCGATTCCTTGATTTTTGCAAGGTGTATAGTTAACTGTCAACTAATGTCGAATCCCATAGGCTTTGCAATAGTTGTAAAATTCATTGGAAGTGTACTCTTCTCCTATATTAGATCTTAAAATCTTCATATGAAACTGCTTTGTCTTTCAAAATAAACTTTTAAATTTTTTGAATTTTCCAAATGTCCCATATATTTCTTTCAAAAGATAAACCTGTCTTTTTAGTATAATCATCTATAAAAATTATATTATATTTGTTTAATACGCTCCATAGTTGATGGAATGCATCAAGTCATGCTCTTTATCCTAACTCATTGATGAAACTAATAAAAATCAGCAGTGTGTACTATAAATAGAGGTGGATTTTAATCTACATTTTGACATTCAGTAGATTATAAACAAATATGATGAAAAATAAGAGATTCTTAAATATAAGAATACTCTGTATAAGTGAAGCACCATCTTCTAAGCTTATTATTTAATTAAAAATATCTTCGTATACTTTTTATTCTATGAACAAATCTTACTAGCCTCTAATGATAATAGAAGAATAAATTTTAATTTGAGTAAATTTTCTTCTAATCTCCCATATTCAAAATGTTCAATATCATACTCTACCTAGGGCTGCAACTCGGGTCGGGTTTTGGTCCGACCCGTATGACCTGACCCGAGAAATCATGTGGGTCAGGTCGAAACTTTCCGGCCAGAGGATTGGGTCAGATTGAGAAGATAAAAATCCACCTGAAATTTGGGTTGGGCCAGGTTGAGGATTTTACAAGTTAATTCGACCCAGCCTGACCTAACTTGGCTAAAATTAGGCTAAAATGAGTTTATAATGCGCGTCGGGTCAGGTCGGATTTCATATATATCAACTCGAGTCAGGTTAGATTTTAAGAAATCCAGCTCACCCGACCCGAATTACAGCCCTAACTCCACCAATGGAAAAAACACATTCTAATGAGATAGTGGGACACGATGTTTTTAATAATAAGACATATCAACATATCCTTTTACCACTTAGAATGATAATAAATGAATAGAAAATAAATTATTTTTTATTATAAAAACACTGATACTCTATAATATCGATGTGAATGCTCTATAGGATTCATACCCGTGTCAATGACAATGCCTATTCAAATAAACTGACTACTGCACATCAAAGTTATCCCTTCTATTCTATTTATAAATAAAGACACAGTTGAAGATGGTTTTCTAATTAATATTGTTTGAATAGTTGTAATTTTCTTTTACAAAAGTAAACAAAAAAGTAAAATTTATCTAAAAATGAAATTTTAATATTAGATTTAGTGAATTAAATGGATTTAGTTCAAGAAAAAGCAAAATTTTATAGGAAAAGAGATTTTTTTTTTTAATTTATGTATGGGAAACCGTAAAAAACCCAATGTAAAACCCCCATAGACGATACTAAGGGAAAAGAGATTTTATGATAGAATTTGGTGAGTTGGAATGATTTAGTATAATTTTATCGTATTATTATCTAAAAAATAAAGAAAATTGGTGAAAATATATTTAAAAAGTAAAAAAAATAGATTTTTAATTAAATTTGGTATTTTTAAAAGATATGAACTAAATACTATATTAATATCAAAAAATAGAAAATTTTGGAAAAAAATGTGAACTAAAGGAAATTTATTTGATAATTTTTTTCACGTAAAGTGTGTACTTTCTATTATTTTTAAGGATATAATAAAATTAATTTAACTTTTTAAATGTAGATTTGGAGCATGAGTAAAAGAAATGGGATTACTGATATCGGTGTCTCAACTGATATCTCTCTCTATTAATTTTTTTTAAAAAAGTTCACTGTGAATCAATCAATATCAATAAGATCTCAACTATATCAATCGATACAACACATATCAGCCTAGATATTCTGGTGTTTAATAATCCAAAATAGCTCTACCAATACGTACTATATCTACCAAGATTTATACCCTGATTTGGAGACAGCTGTCCCCAATTTGAATCGGCTGTTATATCAGTGTTGACGTAGCTTTACTTCTTGACCAGTGACTAATTTATGTCTAAGATCCCTTTCCATTGTGCCACGTGTTCTAATTATTTCCATAACGGCAACGCGGACTTATTTGCTTTAGAATGCGAGAGGAAAATTTTGACCATATTCTGACCTCATGCATCTCGATAAAATAAAAAAAATTATTATACATTTTTTTAAAGCTTTACAAATTATATAATCAAATCTATTTAAATAAAATTTTATTTTTAAATTTTTAATTTTATTTTAACATAAACCCGATAAAAATAATTAGATGAAGTGAGATATAAATTGAAGTCTCTTTTAAATTAAAAAAAGTTATTTTCATTCTCAAGTCTCAACCATTTATTTATATCGAAATAATAAATTTATTTAAAAAATATATATATTTTAAGTAAATATGATTAATAGAATTAAATGTCATAGCCAGTTAAACTTAAAACATCAAAAGGACCTACCTCTCCTTTTGTAGGTGGACAAAGCCGGTGCTAACGAGTGAGGAGACTAAAGTCTTTACCTAATGCTTTCAAGGTTTTATTAGTGGAAAGAATAGAGAAAGAGAAGACTTACTGTTTCCTAAATTTTTTTTTTACTATGGTATAGGTATTTATATTCTATTTTAAAAGTTAGACCTAATTCCACGAACAATTATAAATCTTTTGATCCATATATACAGATTAGTTGATAAGAGATAATTTTCTGGAAGAGTTTGACGATGAATCGAACTCAAGATTTCCCTTTCATAAGAAGAACTTGTTGACCGTCGGAGTTTTATTAGTAGAAATAATTGAGAGAGAGGAGCAGTCAATGCTGTGTTTAGATTGGATGGAAGTTGTGTGAGAGAGAGTACTCAATAAGAAGTTGTGAGAGAGAGAAGAGCAGTAAAAATTGTACTCTATTTTTTATGATTGAAAGTGTTCAAGTATCTTGTCTGATTAATCCTTCAGGGTATGTGCACACCTCATTACACACACATGTCGAATTCTTGTTGCCTTTATTAGAGTAGAGAGGAGTTCAAACGGTAGAACCTTACTTTGTAAGTATCCCATGAAGAGTAATCCTTTATTGGAGTAGAGAAGAGCAGTCGATGCGGTTTCAAAGTCAAGCGATGAGATCTTATTATGTACATATTCATGGAGAATGATTATTTATTGAAATAATCAGAGATTGAACCAAAGACCTCACTCAAAAAATCTCATGTCTCAACCGCTACGCCAACTCCTACATGTTTGTCAATAACGCATTTACTACTCTCAAGGTTTTATTAGAGAGAGAGAGAGAGGAGTCACGGGCGGTGCTTGGATTGGATGGTAGTCGTTTGAAGTTGAAACTTGAAAGCATGTTCAATGCATATGTGCCTTGATGTTATCCATACAAATTCTTCTGCGGTGTTTCCTTCCTTTTGGCTTTTAAGGTTTGGTAGATACCATGCGTCTTCAATTGTCTGATCAGTCAGCATCAAATGGACTTTGGTTGTAGGTTTAAGTTTTGATATATGATTTAGTTTAAATTTTATATTAATTAATGGATTTGAAGTCATAGATCAAATTTAGCTCAATCTTGAAACAAATGTTATAAAACTCAAAATTTGACCCGAATTTTTATTGAGTTAAGAAACTCAATTCAATTTTGGAAAAAAATTATCAAATTGACTTGAGTGAGTAATTTGAGTCATTTCAAGTTTTAAATAATGGCAGGAGCTCATATGACCAATAAGTTTAATTTTCAAACCCATTTTATAAATTATGAGATTGATTATTGGAGCAAAAGATTATGAAGTTTCTTAGCTTTTGAATTTTGAGAGTTTTTTAAAACTATAGATATGAACCGTCAAAATGTATAATTATATTATCTCGTCGAATGTATCACGTTACAAAACTCTAAAGTGTTAGTATCATTTAAAATTTATAAAGCTCTTTTTTTTTTTTTCAAGACCAAGGTACAGGCCCTTTTGTATTGAGAGTGATTAAGTTCAATTGATTACATTGTAATTGTGATCTGATTCACTTTGAAGAATTAATTCAATCTCTTTACGTGTATTAAGTGGATAAATAAAAAATATTTATTTCTAGTTATACATAATATAACTTTTAATAAGGTGGAACTGCGAGTAAATGATATAAACTATTTAAGAATAGATTAATCATTTATTTTAAAAACCTCTCATGAAATAGTTATACATTTCAAAATATCAAATCAACTTCATTGTCTAAGTCTTTTTTATTTGTTTAATATAGAAATTCTAATATGACATGGAGTTAATATGATCTCTAATGATTCAATTTTTTTTTTTTTCATTTTTCATAACACATAGTATTGGTTCAGTTCATCAATCTATCAAATCAAAGCAAACAACTTTGCAAATTTCAAATATAATAGACCATCACCAATGAAAGTATGTAGTCGCGTAAATTAAGATAAATGAAGATCACATTATTCGAGTTAGATTAAATAGCTAAAAATGTGGGAATAATCAAACTTTTGATAAAACCCTGTAAAATGAGTCTAAAGCCATGGTAACAACTGATCAAACCTGTAACGACTCGACCCGAACACAGGGCATGACTCAGCAAGAAATTGTCCTCTCTGGGCCTCGCACACAGAGAGCTAACACGGTTTTGCTCTTGGGCCCGGGCCCACATGGCCCAGCCCAAAACGCGTCTTGTGAGTTAACGTGGCTAGCCTCATATAAACCCAAGACCCCTTTCTTTCAAAACCGATGTGGGACTCCTACATCGGCTTGGTGCAGGGTATCACAATCACCCCCTCTAAAACCTCGAGCCGCCCCCGGTTCGACCCGGCTTAGCTCAACAACACTAGGGAAGGAGAAAGGCCCACACAGTCCTAGTGTTGAATTGAGGCTCTGATACCATTTTGTAAAGACCCGACCCGAACACAGGACTTAGGGCTTGACTCAACAAGAAATTGCCCGCTCTAGCCTCGCACACACGCAAGCCCACATGGTTTTGCTCTTGGGCCTGGGCCCACATGGCCTAGCCCAAAACGCGTCTTGTAAACTAAGGTGAGTTGACCTCGTATAAACCCAAGACCCCTTTCCTTTAAAACTGATGTGGGATTCCCATATCGGTTTGGCGCAGGGTATCACAAAACCCATCACTTCTTCGTGTCAAATCAGAAGAAATGCCATTTGAAATGACTCGGCCAATTATTGGATCTCCACTTAAGTGGTTCGGTGAGATATTTAAAGGATTTTAAAAGGGTTTTCGTTGGATTTTTCGCAGTTTTCCACATGTAAATTTTTTTTAAAAAAATGAAATTTTAAAAGGGTGATTTTTGCATCCCTATTTTCTCCCTACTTTTAGAAAATAGGAAAAAATTCAAAAACAAAGTAGTAGTGACAAATTTAAAAATTCTTTTTAAAAAATGTCTTTCTCCCGTTCCATCTAACCACGTGAGTTCTAGTTACATAAAATAAATATTTTTCTCTACAAAAATTTAAGCTAAAATTTAAGACATTAATAATGACAAAAATATTATATTTCTCTTATATACATTTCTTCATTTAAGAGATAGAAAGTAAATTAATAATAGTGTTTGAAAATTATTTATGAATATATGTATATTCATCCGTAAGTAATCAAATGAAAGAAGCTATTATATAACGAGCATTTAGTATATACAGATAAAGTAAAGAGATGTATATACAGTTCTTGTTAGAATCTATTTTAGATTTACTTAGCTTTATTTAGATTATTTTTTTAATTAGTGATTTTCCAAATATTGCATTATCTAATTTACGATTTTCTCAATTTAATTGATTTGTTTTCTTTATTTGTACTCTCTATTCTCTATATAATAAAATTAGAGTCTCAGGAGAGACACACTATTATTTTCACATGGTATCTATACAATAAAATCAGGGTTTCTTCTCAATTCATGAGGGAGACACAATATTATTTTCACAGTTCTAAATAAATAGGGGTTGAATTTAAGTAGAAATGTCAAGTTGAGAGCTAAATTCTAATTTATTCATCTATAATTTAGATTAATATTTTTTAACTCATCTTTAAAAGCCAACACCTTTTTTAAATTCGGTTAATTAACTCAGTTTTGTTTAAATTGGATGATTGGTCAACTCTATAATTAAATAAATAACTATGCGTAGATACAATATATTGAGATATTTTAATCTAAAAAGGATTTATAAAAACAAAACTCACCTAGTAAAGCATAATTTCTTTAAAGAATTAATTCTGAAAAATCATAAATAATGATATAAAAAACAAAGAGTGTTTATATATTATCGTTTAATTATTTTATGTAAAATAAAAATATTAAATATTTTTTAAATAAAGAAATAAAAGGAGAAAGCTTTGTGAAAGTCCACTTCGTTTGACTGGAATAGACGACTTTGATTCTTCCGTACTCCAACCTGCAAACAGAAGTGATCTTAGAAGAGAGCGGTGACACGTGGAACATGAAAATAACATGCACGAAATTCATGTGGACAAAACCAGTCAGTCAAAAGTACAGCTTCTTCCACTTCCAAATGACTAGAAATGAGTGGGCCAGACATGTCTTGTGGGGTGGGCCCAGAGAAAGATTTGTCTTCATCTATTAATCACAGCCGTCCACAACTTTTTGAGGTTAGAAAGAGAATAAGCAATTATTACAAGGACGGCTCCAAACTATACCCACCATGTTGAAAATGAAATGAAATGACATGTTTAAAATAAAATTTGAAATGACATACCATCATTTTTGTACGATTATCATTGTACTCGACCATGTTGTTCATTGCTTTAAAAAAAATTAAAAATAATATGTCCAAATAAATTAAGTGTGACCAATTATTTCTCGTTCTACAAGTGTATATAAATAATGCTTCGATCGTTCGATTGCGACTCAGTTCGATTATATGAAAAAACCTTTTGAGAAATTAAATCGTAAAAGGCTATTATGTACCGCGATTCAACACGATTTAGTGAAGAAAATTGTGGCTAGTGATCCACAATTAAAAAAAGAAAATGAAGAAGATTTTTTTTTTTAAAACAGGCAAAAATAAAATCACCGGGGTAGCTTTCCTTTTTGCAAATTCACTCCTCTTCTCACTTCTTCTCGGTGTTAGGGTTAGGGCTCATCTTCTCCTCCCTCTCATTTTCTTTGCAACGGTGTTAGGGTTCCTTTTTTAAAAGCGAGCAATCCTCACATGGGTATTTCATGTTTACAGATACGGATTTTAACCTATGCTCAATTTGCCCTTCACCTGTCGTACCGGAAAGAAGAATGCATGAACAGTGCAAATCGGCTCGTCGAAATTGCAAGTCGACTTACCAAAATTTATGAACAGTGCAATATTCCTAAATTCGGCTCTCTAAAATTTCAAATTGGTTCGCCGAAATTTATGAACAGTGCAATGTTCTTGAATTCGGCTCGTCGAAATTCATGAACAATGCAATGTTCCTGAATTCGACTCTTCAAAATTTCAAATCCGCTTGTTGAAATTCATAAACAGTGCAAGTCGGCTCTCTGAAATTTTAAATTGGCTCACCAAAATCCACGTGAACAGTAAAAATCAGCCCATTGAAATTTTATTGTTCATGCGAAAGGTATAATTAAATATAGACTAAAATCTGTGTCTATAAACATGAAATACCCATGTAAGGATCGCTCGTATTTTTTAAACTCTTCTCTTTTTTAACATTA
The DNA here is from genome assembly GCA_022113865.1 of Chimonanthus praecox. NCBI lineage: Eukaryota > Viridiplantae > Streptophyta > Magnoliopsida > Laurales > Calycanthaceae > Chimonanthus > Chimonanthus praecox. Next base: position 10,855,206 of record CM039095.1, on the reverse strand, counting down.
GGATTCCTCATCTAAACATTTTCTTTTTCTTTCTGGTGCCGCCGTAGAGTTGGAAATGAAGTATAGAGAGTTAGAGCAAAAGGCTTAGGTCACGACTCAAGGAACCCTTTCATATTAAAAATTTATTTCTTATTTAAGATATTTTTTTGATGATCTCTATCTTCTAACACGTAATTACAACTTAATAAAAATCAAGTTTAGAAAACAAAAATTTAATAAAAAATATTAGGTGTTAGAAAAAAACGAAAATATACTAATTTGACATCTAACTTGATCTTTATTAAATTGTTATTATTATATTTTGTTATTTTCTAAGATAGGTATTAAAAATATTTAAAAGAAAAATAATAAAATATAAAAATAACAACTTAGTAGAAATCAAGTTACATTTCAATACAATGTTTACGAGTAAAATAAATAATATTTATAATAAAAGATTTTTTTGAATAATTATTTTTATGATTAAAATGTATATTAACAAAACATTATATTTTTATATTAATAACATGATAATATTGTTAAACAACTACAAAGTAAGATTTTTTGTTCATTTCCGCAAAGCATGTTTAAGTTGAGTTAATTTTAAAACTTTAGACTTTGTTTCAAGAATTGAGATTTTTTTTTTTACTATTTATAATTGTGTTAGTGGAAACAATAATATTTTTTATGAAAATATAATCTTATCTTTTATTATAAAATATATTTTTAGCATTATATTGATGACACGGGTTGACCGGATTTGATTATGATTTAACCCAATTGAACCTTATTTAACTCAAAATTCCTCTCATATAACTCAACACACGGTCCGATTCTGATAACATTGTATATACGTGTAATACCCTGACTCAGATTAGACGTGTTTTAGTTTAATAATCTTGTTTGATTAGTTAATCTCAAAGATTTCGGTTAGGGCCTTGTGAAAAGCCCAGGTGTGGCCCGATCTGAATTCGAAAGCTCAGTGATCCAGTTCGTCCAGCTGGAGGGGTAAAATGGTAATTTATCTCTTATTGTTATTATTTTATTAATTGGGTTATTATATGATTATTATTGGTTGATATTATTCTCCTTAATAAATGATTTGTATTTCTGATTTTAAAACAATTTTATTTTTAGAAAATAGTATTTTAAAACCGCCTGTCAAAACCCCGAAAGGGAGAAATAAATATTTTTAAATGGTTTTGGAAATGAGATAAATTTTGAAACAAGTATTGTATGTTAAACCATTTTAAGTATGGTCTAGTTATTCTTTCAAACCCCAAAAATGAGGACTTCAAATTGTTTTATTTAACACAAGTTAAATCATGTAAATAGTGTTAAATTATGGTTTTTATTTAAATCAATGGTTTTTTATGAGTTTTAAATCTCCAAATTTTTATAGTGGTTAAAGTTTTTAAAACCCAACTTATCTGTAAGATTGGATTAAATTCTTGAGTTTTTAAAACCATGTTTTTAGTTAAAAATCAACTTTTTATCAAAACAGGGACTTATTTGCAAAACCGAAAGTATGGAAGGGCTTATTTGCAACCAACCCAAATACTACGGTTATTGTTACGAATGTAAGCCGTAGCTGCATGCAGCCCCATGCAGTGGCCATCCGGCCACCATCTACGAATGAAATTTGCTATAAAGTTCAGCCATTTCAGCTGGTTTTAATCCCTCAGACTTTCATCTCTTCTTCCCCAGTCTCCCAGCTGCTCTGAGTTATCCCAGCTCTCCCTCTCAGCCTCTCTGTTTTCACAATTTTCAGTTACCGTAGCTTAGAGGAGGAGTTTTTCAAAAGTCGGATTTTCAGCCCACGAATTTAAGTGAAGGTAACTACTGTGTTCCTTTTCAAATTCCAATCGGTTTAGAATCAAGAAAAACTGATTTTTGTCATGTTTTGAGTATGTAAAACCATTTCAAAATCTAAGGAAAAACTTAGTTTTCTTTGCATCAGTGGGCTTTTGGTGTTAAGATCGAATGGTCTACTGAGTTTTAAAACTTTAAACCACTCCTATGGAAAGAGGACTTCCAGAGGAGTCTATCGGACCGGCCAGATGTGGAAACCGAATCAGGAAAACCCACTGTTTCCAGATTTGTATTTCATACAGTGGAGGAAGACGGCTCTCGGATGGTCCGAGAGTCGATCTTCTGAAGGTCCGAGGGTCGATCTTCGGACAATCCGAGGGTCGATCTTCGGACGATTCGAGGGTCACACCCTTCGGACGGTCTGAGAGGACCCCTCGGACTTTCCGATCTTCACCCGAAGCTCGGAAGTGCCCGAGGCTAGCCAGACTCGCCCGGATGTTTCGAGCCGAGTTCGGAAGGACCGAACCCCACTCAGACGATCCGAGCCTCACTCGGCATGTTTCGAGACACCAGACCCACCGAGACTTGTTTTTCGTTTTTCTTTCGGTTCGGAAGGACTTCGGACGATCCGAAGTCAGACCCTCAGTCCGAGGTCAGTGACTAGTGTAGGCGGTGGTTCGGATGACTCGAAGCCACAGTACCTGGTTCCGAGGCATGTTCCGAGGGACCCAGTTTTTTAGTGTGAACTCTTGATTGTTTGATGATGTTTGTGGTGTTTATACCCCTTTGATAAATAAAAAAATGTGTACTAACCCTCTTCTCTTATTACTATAGTGTATCTACTATTGTATTCACTTCTAGGCTGACTCTATTGGTCAGGCACTGAGTGACTTCACTTCCAGGCCGACGCTATATTTGTCGGGCAATGAGTGACCTCGAGGCTTTACTCAAAATGTCAGATCTGATCCTATCCAGAAGACAACCGAGAAGTGACCTGAGAATCTAGACCTAACTCAATAAATCAATATGGTCAATGCCTAGAAGAAAATATGAGTTTTGGACTGAACACCTTATAATTTCTATACTGTGGATTATTTTAACTTAAAATGGATAGAAACCAAGTAGGAGACTCAATTCCATTTACCTTGGATATTTTTTGAAAAACAAGTATGATTTCAAAATACTAGTTGTATGCATACATGTGATGCTATATATGTGACTTATAATTGATTGTGCACTTGTTTGCTTGTTACACAGAGACCGCGATACCATACATATACAGTGAGGGACTTAACTTTACAGCAGGTGTAAACAGGTTTTTATTGAGATGGATCTTGAGTAATAAGTGGTTTTAGATTTGATGAACCCACTCAGGTGCCTAGACATGATGCACTATTGTAAGAAGTGCTTATGATGTTATAAATGCTTATAATGTTGATCATATGAGATGTGCAATATTGCTTCCATGTACCCTTGACTATTGAACCAATATCGGCCATGTGTGTGAGATGGTTTATGTCTACTGGACCATGGGTGTCGACAGTTGTTGATTTGAGGATGTCAGTATCGGCTATGTGAGAGCCGGAGATGTACTTGTAAGGATGTATTTTGACCGTGTCGGGACTTAATACAATGGTCTCAGCGTAGTATGTAGGCGTTACGTTGGATGACAGCAGTATTGGAAGAAAGGATGAATTATGGGAATGATGATGATAATAGACTTGATGTTGAGAATTTTGTTATCAACCATGAAATATTATTTCAACTATTGATTATTTTAGTAACCTGATGTTTACTTAAACTGCACTTTTATATTTCCTTCACTGGGCTAGTTAGTTCACCCCACTCACCTTTCAGGAGATGAACTCGAGAAGGAGAACCCTCTATTTGAAGCTTAGAGTGGATAAGCTGCGACGTTGCTTTGGAATTCCCATTGAGGGGAATACCCTTGTCTTTGTTTTCTGGTTCTTGGAACCATTCTTTTTTGTAAAGTACCGTGTGTGGTACTTAGTCTACCTCAATGTGATGTACTAAAACTACCATGTATCCGTAGTTATTCTGATGATGTCTTTATGATAATTCGATGTTTGGAACTATGTGTATTGATGTTTGTGTGTGTCTCTTGGGAGGAACTTATGGTATATGTTTGAGTCCACACGATGAGATCATGTGTGACCCTTTGGCCTAACTGTTGATCCGGCCTAGTTAGACTTCTTGAGTGTCGTCTTAGTTTTCAAAAAAAAAAAAGCCGCGTTCTAGGCCCACCCTTCGGGTCGGGGCATGACAATACATCAATTCTTTTTCTCACTCATGCTCCATTCCAAGAGGCTATTCCCGTAGTTGTGTGCCCAATGTGTTTGGAATTGGGAGGTCTCCCCATGATATAAAGATTAGTCAGGTAAAGTACTCCTAAAGGTGAGATGCTTGAATACCTTGACCATAAAAATAAAAAAATAGTCTTATTTCAACTAAAGTGGACAAAGTCCTATTCAATCCGTTCTCTAATAAGTATTGTTTTTGTTCTTGTAAATGATTTTGAATTTTATAATTTTATCTAATCCATCAAAAGTTCAACTCTACTGATTAAAAGTATGCTTAATTGACTACAAATGGATCAAAATTTAATCTGAAGTTTAATTTTTAACTACTTAATCTTAGTTGTCAAAATTATTAAATGTCCTTAATTTTTTCCAGGGCACTCGGTGAGTTTGACCACTAAAATTGGGTAGTTAAAAATTGAAATTTGGGTTAAATGTGGTCCACTAATAGTTTATCAAAGTCTACATTCAATCCATATGATTGTCATCTGATGAATTGACTGAATTCAAAATACAGAGTGAAATGTACTAGATACGACATGTGTTTTGAGTTTGGGTTTTTTATTTTGAATAAAATAAGAGTTGAAGTTTTTTAAGATTTTTTATTTTTTGTTTCATTGAAATTTTATTTTATTTATGTGGGAATAAAATTCAACCTCTTCGAATTTAGTATTTGATAGTCATATTTTGAGATTACAATCATAATATAGGTATTTAATGAAAATTTATATTTTTTTACGTCGATTAATATTAAATGATAAAAATAATTATTTGCAGTATTTTTATATATTTTCTTTTTTCATAATTTATTATATTTTTTAATTTTAATTTTTATGTAAAATCAAACGCCGAAGAGCTAAAACATTATTATGAAGATAAAACGGAAATGAACTTCTTATTAACTACCAAGTAGAAAAAGGAACAAAAGATAAAATTAGAAAAGTTTAATCTTTATAAATTCATTTAGAATTTTCAATTAACAATTGTTTTCTCTAATACATTAAATCAAAACCATTAAATTTGACTCAATACCTCTACAACAAGGTAGATACCCATATGGTTTCTTTTTGGGCCTCTGAATATGGATTTAATTTTCATGTCGGAGACCAGATTCAAGTGTTTCCGGGGCCTGGGCCGTTATGTTTGTACCATTATTCATACGCAGAAAAGCCCAGATTACGGTCTTGGTAAATCCAATATATGTTGGCCAAAATTGCAGATTTATATTATTTTTAGAAGCTTGGGTTCAACACTAAACATGTTGGATTTCACATAAGCTGATCGATCTCTGACGCGTCGGTTGTGCTCGCTTGATTTGTGAAATATTGGCCGAGATTTAGTCCATTCTAAGCCCATGAGAACCATAAGAATCATTTTCCTGGGCCAGCCAATGAGATTGACAGTTGGGCCCGGATAATGGCCTGACACTTTGGCCCAACAAAATATGTAAAAAGATACCTAACCCAACCAATGAAAGCAGATGGAAAAGGAATAGTTATGGCCCCCCAATGCAACCCACTATAAGAATCATGGGACCCACTCAAAGGGAGAAAAAGTGAGAGGCCCACACAAATCCTTATCTTAGCGTAGTGCCGTAGTGCACCAATGACGACGATGAAATTATGGATTATACCGTTTGTCGTGGTCCTCATTATCAAATATCCAAATTTGATCTAGTCTTTTAATAGTAATGACATTTTATTAAATAAATAAAAAGAAAATAAAAAATATTCAAAAATGAATATTTAAAATTTATTTTGACATTGATTTTTTAATTCAACCTCTTCATTTGACTATTTTAGAAATAATAATGTCTATTACTTGAGTGCTAATCAGATCTTTTTCTATTCCTTCACTCTAGTGTACCCACTATTTCATATCTAATATTATATCAACTCCAAAGAGTTGGCCTAACAGTCAAGAAGCTCATCTTATAATATAGAGTCTTAAGTTCAATTTACGCTCAACTCTAATGGATCAATCTCTTTAATTACATACTTGACATGTGATATTATGAAGACTGCATAATCTTACGTAAGATGTTTGAATATTTTAATTATTAAAAAAAAATATTAAATCAAAGATTCTTTATCATCCATTGATATGTAAGTTTACCACGAAACTTTTTAATATCCCACCTCATCATTTAGTGGGGTCCATGACCTTTAGCAAAATTTGATGGACCAAGTGTGGTCCTCACATTTGGATAAGCCTACCGTGTTGTCTAAGTTTGATGGAGCCATACATGGAGAGAGAGTTCAAGGGTAAAATTGTAATTTAATATACCTATGCATTTTTTGTGATATTTTAAAAACATACATGCACTTTTTTTTATTAGAGTGTAATGACATCATCTTTGTTATTGAAAAGGAATCATCTCCAAATTATTATTTATTAAAATTTGTTTTTATTTTAATGTTTTAGGCATTTAATCTAAAACAATGACTGAAATGAATAATGGATTAATGAAATAGTAGTGATCGTTTATTTCATTTATTGATCTGATTATTAAAAAAATAAAATGACTCAAATTTTATGTATAACTTAGGAACAAATAATATATTTTCTTTTAGCATGGTTTTTTACTTAAAATATATGGTATATTTGGCATTTCAAAAGACTCATGGAAAAACTTAGAACATAACATGAAACCTAAGATATAAATGATGGATTGATAAAATAATTGATTCTCCATTTCTTTAAATAAAGTAACTAAAAACTTTAAATAGACTAAATTTTGTTGTGGACAATGTAGAGTGATTTATCTTTTTAAATAGATCTAAATTTTTATTTAGATAAAACGATGTCACATTATCATGCATATATTTTTAATTTGTCCCACTCTCAACATAAAATGACCACTCCTTCTAGTTTTATCCTGTGTGTAGATAAGAAGGTTTGTATAACGACCCGACCCGAATAAAGGGTTTAGGACATGACTCAGTGTGATATTGTCCGCTTTGGGCTTCGCACACAGCTCAAACCCGTACTGTTTTGCATTTGGGCCCGGGCCCACATGGCCGGCCCAAAAGGCCTCACCTGGTATCAGAGTACGCAACTCATAACACACAGCATAATATTGTCCTCTCTGGAGTCCACCCCCTCAAGGTTTTGTTTCCACTACCCCACTGGGCTGGAAGGCCTCACACATGAGTTACATACGTGACTTCTTAATAAACCGACCCTCCCTTTTCTTTCCCACCGATGTGGGACTCTAAAGAAGGGGCAGGGTATCACAATCACCCCCCCTAAAGTCTCGAGTCGTCTCCGGCTCGATCTGTCCCAGCTCAGCAACTACAGGGGAAGGAGGAAAGCTCACACAGTCCGAGTGTTGAACTCGGCTCTGATACCAAATTTGTAACGACCCGACCCGAATACAGGGCTTAAGGCATGACTTAGTGATATTGTCCGCTTTGGGCCTCGCATATAGCTCAAACCCGTACGGTTTTGTATTTGGGCCAGGGCCCACATGGCCCGGCCCAAAAGGCCTCACCTGGTATCAGAGTACGTAGCTCATAATACACAACATGATATTGTCCTCTCTGGGGTCTACCCCCTAAAGGTTTTGTTTCCACTACCCCACTGGGCTGAAAGGCCTCACACATGAGTTACATAGGTGACTTCTTAATAAACTCACCCTCCCTTTTCTTTCCCACCAATGTGGGACTCTAAGGGAGGGGCATCACAGTTTGCACATGGCCCAATAACTTAGTCAAGTACTCTAAAAAGTCTCGATACCTTGGACTTAAAAAAATAAGTATAGATATTTTTAAAATGCTAATAATTTATATTCGAATCTAACCATTTTCATTTTAACCAACAATGATGAAAAGCAAGGGTATACTGCCTTGCTATGTTATAATTCCAAAATGTTATTTTGACATATTTTAGTGTTATTATAGATAAACGAGACAAATAGTTTAATTATAATGAAACATCACATGTTATAATAGCCTACACAATAACATTTCTTACATTAGCTCCTAAATGGATTAATAAGTTGAATTGGACTTATTTTGTAAGTTGTGTTTGTATGAATAGAAAATTGAATCAATTCAACCATCTAAGTTTATTAGATGTAAGAAAAGGTAAGGTTTGAGAAGACATTCGTCTTGGGGAAAGTATATTGAGAGAACACAATCTTCTCTTATACTTCAATGGCTTTTTTTGGGTTCAAATTGAATAGAAAAGAATTAGAATCTAATTGACCCGGTGAGCTGGTCCTCCATAGAAAGTGTATGCATATCACTATTAAACAAAGATATTTATATTTTTTATAAGACCTGGTTTAATTATGAATAAATTGGATGGAAGAACTATATCTTGATAGAGGTTTTACCATAAGAAATTGATAAAAATATGGATGTTTTTAATAACGAGGGGCAATGAGTTTTTCTCTTTAAATCAGTGTCCCATGTTATTAAAAACATGAATTTCTATATCAATTCTCCATTTGAAATCGAGATCTTATTAAATGTGTTGGTTGAGCCAATGTTATCAGAACCAAACCGTCTAGCGAACTGTCTTTGGGATATTTTGGGTTCAACCGGATTCAACCGCGGTAAAAGCCAGTTTAGTAGTAATATAATATAAATATTATATATGATATTAAGTAAGACATATTTTACCAATAACATTAATATAAATATTAAAAATAACATTCAAACTCTGAGTAATCTACCAAAGCGGTGAAATATATGGGATATAAATAGTAATAATCATTTATATTTCAAATATACATATTTTTAATATTAATAATTATATTTTGCAAGGGAAAATTTTAAAAAATAAAAAAATCTTCAAATTTTGTGAACTGCGGTTTGCGGTTCACGATTTATGTGTCAAAATCGCATAAAACTGCGGTTCTAACTACTTTTATGCGGCTTTAACCCAAAATCGATTTTTGACAAGAACCGAACTGAAGCCACCACGGTTTGACTGTGGTTCGGTCCGGTTCTAATAACATTGGTTTGAACTTCTTCTCTCTCACTTCGAGCATCATTTCATGACTCGCTTGATGCATGTCTTGAAAGACTATATCGGACTTTTCTAGTTTCTTTTGTTCTTTTAGTAATATCTTTTTTGGGTGTAAGGGACTTATGACTTTTTTTTTTTTTCATTTTCTCTTTTTGCACATCTAGTACTCTTAATATATTATGATTATGATTTAAAAAAAAAAAATCTCCATTTAAAATCAACTTGAATTGATTGTTCTAAAAAATAATTAAAGTTTGAGTTAATGATTTAAATTTATTTAATCTATCATTACTTTTTTTTTAAATGAGTTTTTTTTTAAAGGAATTTACAAATAAAGGTCTTATTATATTCTTTTAAATTGAAAGAATCTCTTATTCTATATTTTTTCTCATACAACTGCAAGTCAAAAATAGCCGTTGTCCACTGACACTAATTCATTTTGTACTGACGCTATAAATTGTTGGGTAGTCACTCTTGCATCTCACATCATGAGAATGGACAGACGAGATTGACGCACACTATGTGGGATGATACGTGTACGGAGGAGCATGGTAAAAAAAATCTAATTATAATAATCCACACCGTTGGGATCACGTGAGCATCACGTGAATCGAGTCTTGTTCTGTGCTGAGCTTCCACTCCAGTTAAAGAATAAAGACACGTTACATATGTATCGGTCCGTTTCTGTCTCTTTCTTCCTCCCCTCACCAAACCCACTTCCCCAACACAATACAAGGACTAAGATTAGAGATCAGAAATTCATGGTTTCTCACTTTCCAAGCTCTGTTCCTGTAATTCTTTCGATTTTCTCCGCTTTTCCAAGGTACGAGCTCTCATTTTCTCTTTATACTGTTTGAATTTTAATTAGGATTTCCTTTTTCCTCGATTCTCCTCGCTATTGAATCGAAAGATCGGAAACTCTATTTCATCTCTTATCCGAAGTTCCTAAAAGGAGTAGATAGGAATGAAATATAAATTGATCCGATTTTCAGCAGTATGATAAAGTTTCGGGATCAGATCTTGAGTATTGGATATAGATCTGATGCATGGAAGGGAAATAATTTTTTCCTGAAAGCAGTGTTTTTAAGTAAAAAAAAAAAGTTCAAAAATACTGTATTCCACAAAATTGCTTTCGTTTCCGTGCATCCAAACAGGGCATTGGTTAAGTAATTTTCTAGAATTTGTTGTAGTTGTGCATTTGTTTTCCTGATTTCTGGAAAACTCGAGCGGGATTTTTCTTCTTTTAAAGTTCGCGGCTTGCGATTCGGTGCGCGAAACGACACTATCGAATTTCAAACAAATTGCTATTGGAATCGAAACTATTTCTGAAAAGTGCACGTATGATGCACACGTGTTTTAATCGGTAAGAGATTGTGGCCATATTTGTTATCTAGTGGTATAAATTTTATCAAAATTCCAATATCAATTAATTTTTTTTTTTTTTACTTTTAAACTCATACTAATTTTTTTTTTCAGAAATAATAATCAATAATCTAAACTATCACTATTTATTTTTTAAATTTTGGCTAAGTTTGTAACCGACGGTGCACATCATACCCAGTCACACGCAAATGGTTTCAGACTTCCAGTGAGATTTACACCTCATCAACATGAAGTTCTAAAATCTATATTTTTTTTCATTTTTTTCTTAAATAATTAGACTTTTTTTTTTTAGAATAAAATTCTGAACATATCCAACTTCATGTAAGTCATGAACATCAGATGACTCAAAAATTATAATATTTGGTCATGAGTACTGCCTTTAGGATACAGTGGCACACCACGTGATCTTATGGGGGTTTAGAGTGGGAAATTATTCATTAAACTACACCCTTAAGGATTTTAAGTTGAGTTTTTTTTTTAATTTTTTACACGTAAATTTAATTAAAAAAAAAGATTAAGAGTGACGTAATAGTGAAATTTGATCCGTCGAAACACTTCTGATCAGAGCATAAATTACTTAAATCCTGAGTCCCTCCTAATAGAATTTTGGGTGTTAAAATATTTATTATTATCATGCTTAAAATTATAATATATTCGGCAAAAGCCTCTGAAACATAATTATTTTATAAATATTTGTAGCCTCACTTTAATAGATCCATGTGATATGTTTATTTTATAATATAAAAAACTTATTAAAAGAAGATATCCTAATCCGCCCGTGATATAGTTTTGCAGTACAGGAAAACATATTTTATTCTCTTTACTTTCTTTATAATAATTGCCTTAATGACATTGTTGTCTTGAATGGTTGCCTGCACTCATTCAATTTAGATGGCCCAATAGCGGATGCATCGATGGACTTTGATGCTTGATTATCAGTCTACATGTTATTGAATCGGTTTTAATATAATTTTTTATATCCACATGGGTGTAGTTTAATTAGTTGTCTCTCGCTTTAGGAAGCGGGTGGTTGAAGGTTTGAGGTCCCCATAGCCTAACCTTGGTGTGTCTAGAGATAATGAACTCACCCATGGAGGTTTTATGTTGGGTATCCGGTGGTTTTGACACGTAAATTCAAAAGAAAAAAATTGTAATTTTTTATTTTATTTTCCCAAAAATCTAATAAAAGTATGTAACAATTCATATCATTTAATTGACGTATACACAATCAACAATGTGAATTTGCTGATATGCATTACATTGACAATTTTTAAACATTTTATTGTGTAGCAAATTCTTAGGTTGTGATTCTCTCATCGTTTTGTAGTTTTTGTATTATTAGACAAGATTTTAAAACTTGTTCAACTTCAAATGTATAAAATTTTATTAATAATACATGGAAAATTCAATTTTATTGTATTTTTATACGGAAAATACTTTTTCTTTTCTCTTTGATGATGGAAATCACTGAGACCCACTACTCTTCGAGTACGAAAGTATTGAATAAAATTCTAGATGCATATAATCGTTACAAGTCACGCTCTCATTTGACTAGGATAATTATTGTATCGTGATATTATTGGGTATTTCCTACTATTTTCATTTTTATTAGTAAAAATTCAGTACAAATGTGATAAAAATACACGATTGTAATATATTACTAACGACATTTTCTTTAGTTTTCAATGAAAATGCTACTAGTAGTGTGTTGTACTTGCAACTAAGTTTTAAATTTTTACTTTTTACTACGAGTCTTGCTCATTTCAATATTTGATGACTTCTACGACTACACCAATTGTAAAGCACAATATTGTTTATTTTAGATCTATAGAAATCTGTACAACTTTCTTTTTTAACGCTAAGCTTACTTAGACACACTAATACTTGCTACATATTTTAGATTTTTAGGTCTTGTTCAGGTTTTTTTCAATTTATTCATATATTTATTTATAGTATAAATTAATATAATATTTTTAGATGTAAAAATAAAACTCATTATAGTCATCTTTCACTCAGCATATCATTTCTCATTCTTTTTAGAGGAATTAAATTATTGGTTAAACGGGACGAGGAGAATGCCTCCCCCTCACACATGCAAAATTGGGCCACTCACCATCTTCCATGGACATGATTGTGTGGCTGCTATGTCCGGACGGTCCGGTGAACTTGCCTGCTTTTAGTGGCCCACAGTACCAAACACTGACAGCTTGAATTCTAGCCATGTATTTAGCAGTGATCTCCTTTTCTTCCGAGGGTGACCGACATCACCGACAACATTTACAACTTGCGTCTTGATTTATTTTAGTTTTTTTTTTTTAATGATGACAGTGTTTAAGTTTTTTATAGTATTTGATTAATTATAGGGTATGTATAAGTTTCTCCATCCACACACAAGATGTCTTTACATAGAGTAGCCTTTTCAGGTGGGTAGGAATCAAACTTGTAATGCCCCAACTCTTGCATAATATGGTCCACTTATAGGCTAACAGAAGCCTTCACGGCTTTGAATTGGTGAGTCAATTTAAGATTGTTTCCAAAAGGTTTTGTATTAGAAGGATGATGGATTCCAATATATATATCACAACCATTCCATCCTTAAAGCCAGAGCCACCTTCGGCTCTATGCATAACACAAGAGTCCACAAACAATCATAGCCACACTCTCTGGCAGAGAGTTGAAATGTTCTTTGATAGCATTTGCAATGTCTCAATCCTCTAACACAATATTGTCTGATTTGTCAATCGTCCTGATCCACACTGCGGACAATAAATACGTGAGCCCACACTGCAGTGTGCCCAAGACTCTGCTGGGGTGGAGGGGACCAGGACATTATTGTGCTGGAGGGTTGGAGAATTACAAAACTCAAGACTCCTGTTGCCTTAGACATGCTTTTGGCTATCACTCTAAGCTCTTTGGATTCTTAAAGGTTTTCTTTGTTGGAAAAAAAATAAACTTTCATTAGAGCATCAAATCACATGGTATTAGAGGTTTACACATAAAATTCATCAAATGGGTAGTCATGATTTTAAATGTTTTTCATTTGATATATTATTTATAAAAAAATTACACAATTGATCAAATTATAAATTTATAGTATTTCAGAATAAGACTTTATCAAATTTATGATGTCGACTTTTTAGTGGATAATATACTGCATAAAAAATCATTTTAGGTCTATTATCACTCATTTGGCTACATGCAATATAAAATGACATCCAATACACGGGTTAGCAAATTGGAGCTAATATTCTTTTGAGGTTGTTTGACAATTTCTTCTCTCTTAAGGTGTCTTTTACGTGGAACTCACATGGCTATGTTGATAGTTTGGTTGAAAAGGTTTTAAGTTAAAAAGAAAGTATCTATAAAAATTCACTTTCATCAAATAAATAATATCATGGTATTTAAAGTATTAAAACCAACATCGTATATAAGAAAAGTCTTTCTTTTTCTCATTAATTTTTAATATTCCTGTCATCCTATGAGAAATATTTCTTTTAAAAGTTAAAGGTATTATTTTTATATTTTTGCTGCAAAGTTTTTGTCATTGAAAAAAAAGAAATATCTCATTTTTATACTATTTTTTTATAATAAATAAAATAAAAAATAAAATGATAAAACGCCCTCTAGTATCTTATAGAGCTAGGCTTTCCTCCACAGCCAAACCCTTTGGTTGCTGGCTTCGGTGTTCTTAGTCTGTTTGGTAAATAATGGTTTTGAATGAAAAATAACCCTTTTTAATTTAAGAAATCTGAATCTCAGAAAATGTATTTATCAAGAGACGATAGTTTCAACTTTAAAGTCATCTCATTTTTGTGAATTTTATGGGCGGCCAATGAAAAGTAAGCCCACTTATTAAAAACTGCACCTTCAATTATATGGGACCCAACAAATTTCATCTTATTCAATCATTGTGACTTTATAATTTTAAATTGATGATTGGTTAAAAAAATTCTTTGGGTTGTTCTTAGTTTATGGGTTTCCAATCAATTCTTGTTCCGTACGTCACTTAATTTGATTGATATGGAATTAATTAATCATCAATTTTAAGTACAGGGGCCAATGTGGGTACACATTTTATCTTTAATCCAGAAGGATTATGAGTGGCACGAAAGGATTATGATATAAGACGGTTTGTTAATGGGTTAGTTTTGGATTTGATTCACATCTACTCATATGCCAATCATGTGGGGCGCTTAGAGATTTTAATTTATAAACTAGATTAATTTACAGTATATACAACAAAATGAAACTTAAATTTAACACCAAAGGTTTCATACAACAAGAGGCTTCTTTCTACCTTTAATGATGAAAAGTGGCGCATCTCATTTTGTAATTTTTGGCTGGTGGGCCAAATCATCTGTGGTAGGGTCAGTATTGTTGAGAAGTACAAAATAGTCAGCGGCATCCACCCATCACATGGCAGTGTAGATGTTTGGCCCGAGTAGGTTTTGACTGTTTGGTTCCAAACTTGTCTGAATAATATTAAGGTCTCTATTGGTGGCAATGGAAAGAGAAAATGAAGGTAGATACACATCTCATTGCTGTTGGAGTTCAGACGGGTGAAGGACTATTCGTTGCAGCCAATACATACCGTGATACAGGTGTAACCAGGTCCCACCTTGGACATAGGTGGCTTAGGACGCTGTCTAGGACCCTCACACTTAACCTCCTTAATATACCGGTCACAAAAGGTTCATAAAATCTCACTTTGCCTAGAGGCTTTGAGATTTTAGGGGATCTCAAGATCGGCCCTGAGTGTAACAACTGCCCATATCGATGAACCGATTTTTTTACCTCAGGTTTCAATTTGAATATAGATGAGAAAGCAATGTTATAGAAGTAAAACACTTGGCATGTTATACTTAAAATAGTGATTGATGCTGCGATTACAAGGCTGTCTTGGTTTGGGAGAATAGAGATTTTTTTTATAAATTTTATTCATTGTTTTTTAATCTATTTTTTTTAAAGAAAAAGTGGATTTTATAAAATACTAAATTTCCCTTCTTTTAGGAGAAAAGGGTATTCTCGATGATATACAGCTAAAATTGTATAGTGTCATGCTTTATTTTTTATTTATTTTTGGAGTTTAATAAAAATAATATAATTTGTGAAATTAAAAATTTATTTCAAACTCAAAATATAAGTCAAATTTCTGTTAAAAAATCACACTTAGCATTTACTTTAAGTGGTAAAAAATAAATAAGTCATTGTTTTTCCTAAAGATATTGGTTATTTGTATGGCTAAGGTTTAGTGGTTAGAATTTGATTTTTTAGCTGAGATTCTACTCGGCAAACTTGAAATGCTTTTTCTTCCCCTAGATATATTTTTTTAAAGAATTTATGATTATTTTAGAAAAATAAAAATGAGTCTACAATTCTCGGTACATGGCTTATTGATCCCTCATCAATGTAAATGTAGATTCGTTAATGTATAATTACATAACAATAAACTAAAATAGATAATTTGGTCATCTACAATAATTACCATAAATCAAATGACTTAATAGATTTTTGTATTTGATTTTCACATATTAAGACATACTTATCTCCTTTCTATGTTAGTGGATTAGTGGGCCCACCTTGCGTACCCACATAAAACGTTCTACATGGAAAATATTTCCAAAATTATATTGGCTTTCAATAGGTGGATATGCAATCTTCACGGGTAAATGTCACAATCCATTGGATGCATAAATACTTTTTGATATGTAATTATTGTTACTAAAAATAAAATATAACTATTTATTTATAAAATGATTTTTTCCAATTTTTTTTCATACACTAAAGCAAATCTTTTGCTTCATGGGTAGGATGAAGGGCTTGAGCAAAAGCCATTTTACTTATGGGAGAATTTATCCAATGTGAATTAGTTTATAAAAATCGGTGTGAACTTTTAATCATATTTTTTAGGCATGCAGGTCAGGTAGGTCCCATTCAATTGTATTTTGAAGCTATGAGTGCAAGCCAAGTTGGGCTGATTTGGTTAAACCTAAGTTCAACTTGATTTGTATTTCCCTAAGATTTGAGTCCACTTTTAAATTTAAAATGCTATGCAAGTTTACTTAAGTTTTTTTTTCTCGGCCATAGATTTGTTTATATTATTATATAAAGCATAATTATATAGTATATAAATTTTACATTCATATAGTATTAATGAAAGAAAATTAAGTCTCTATGAATTTCGGCTCCAATTCAGGTTTTGGGCCAAATTTAGGCTTTCTTGCACAAATTCTTGCATAATTTTAAATTTGGGCATGATATTTTGGGCTCAAAGACAAGCCCAGTTCGACCCGAACTTAATTTTTTTAAAACTTACCTTACAGTTTCATTTAGACCTACCCAAGTTATTACCTTAGAAAATATTCAAATAGAAACTTAGGAAATGTTAGATTAAGCTTTGATTTTCTTTTGATATCGAGATGGGATTAAGGTAATCTATGGTAGTTAGCTTAAAGTGAGATATTTTAGATCCTATCCTATTAATATCTGGGTATCTTTTGATTTTTTTTTTCCATTAGTGGAACTTACCAATGCCTATACTGCTTATGAATCAACGAGTTCTAAACTTCTTGATCATAGGATGGGATTCAAAGCAAGTCTTTTAATCGGTTATAAATTTTTCAATATGTTTGGGGCGTTACAGAATCAATGTAAAATAAAATAATATGATACATTAATGCATGCATGAAATGAAACTGTCACATCTCTTCTCTATTTGCTTCTATTTGGACCTTGGGTCTTTTCAAGTTTTTGTGTACTTTCGTACTTTCATTTATCTAGAATTCTTCTCCTGCTTAAATTCATAAGTTTTGGATGTTGGGTGTGAGACCCCTGATTGAGAATAACAAAAAAATCATCTGGTTTTGTCGCAGTCGATTGTTATCTATATAGAGATTTTGGAAGATGCAGTCTGCTATGTAAAATCTCCTTTCAGTTCTAATGGCGACTGATACTGATCTAACTTACTGTCGATGGTCGCACGATGATACATCCAATGATTCTCTGGTAATGCAACCTTTTGTCTTCCTTAACTCACTAATCCTATATACCATATGCATGTTATGCATCTGTGGAATGTCTATCTTGTTCTCTGTAATTTTTTTTATTTTCTTCCATGTGGTTTGTATTGGCTCACCAGAAGAGAGAAGGTGCAACTAAATATGCCTTCATACTTCATTCGTCTTTTCTTCCTCTCTAAAAGTCAAAATAGGCTATTATTGTGGACTCCTGAACATGAAAGTGTTTATTTTTTTCCAAAAACAATCAAACACAGTTGATATGAAATCTGACCATGAACCATTGTCTCAAATTCAATATACTATTACTTTGGCTATGATTATTTTTACCTTGGATTGTGTATTTAAGATTTGGCAGCAGAAATCATTGCAGAGGAGGGTTGGATGTTTCTCCTTTAGCTCTTCAGGAAAAAAATTACTAATGGTTACATTCTCTGATAAACAATTAGAAGTAATTTGTTGCAAAACTGGATTTGAATGTTTGGTACAGTTCATAGATCTTCAAAAGCTCCAATCTTCATGTAATTGTTAGTGGTCTTCTATTTGCAATAAGATAAAGGTTTATAATTGGGTTTTAAGTTAAAAAAGGTGTTTTGGGTTTTCATGTAATTATGTATTTGAGTGTTTTTGTATGCTGCTTCTACCCCCTTGTCCCTTTTCTTTGAGGAATTTGGTTCCTACATTACTATGTGCAATGATGGCTCATGATTCCAATTGGGGCTTTTTATCAGAGGGTCTGTTGGAAATGCAACACAAGAGTTCTGTATCTCATCTTTTCTACCCTATAGCCACATATATGGAAACTTTCATCTGAACCAAGGCTGGGATTGCTATTCCTATTGTGTGCCCATTTCTCACACAGGATTAAGCAGTAGATTTAAACCAACTAAAGGAACTTAGATATTAGATCATCCAGGTTTAGTTCAGATATTCTTTACTATCTTTATGGATTTTGTGCACTAACCATTAAAAAAATAAACTGCATTTGGATGTTTAGAATCCCTTAGTGTTACTTGAGGTTGCAGCTTAAAATGTTTTGTGCTTCCTCATATCCAAATCCCTCACCCCATGACACCTGTACATTTTTTTTTATCACCAAGGTGTCCAAGCCTCTTAGAGCACCCGACTAATCCTTTGGACATGTACAAGCTTCCATACCCACAAACACCGGCAACTCTACGGGGAGTGGCCCTATGGGGAGGAGTGGGAATCAAACTCAAGACTCCCGCTTCCTGAAGCGGGTTCTTGTCCATACCTCAAACCCCGTTGGGTTCATGACACTTGTACATTAACAGTGCTTTTTGATCGATTGGAGGTTAGACCAAAGCCTTGATGGCATACCTAAGAATTAGTTTCATATTGTTAGGCGAAAGGGAGATGGAGGTAAATATGCTAAAGTCACATCTCGAATTAAGTTCACAGGCAATGGTAAAAAATTCAAGAACTCTATCGAGACTTTCTTTAGCGAGATACTCTAACGAGACATGCCATTAAATGATTGTTAGAGCTCACATTGTTGGTCTAATGTAAAGAAGACTATATGAATAGTTCTTATATGAAGTTTCACCTCCATCTGGTGATGCTATATTGCTATCCCTTGATTTTGAACTTTCAAAAATCAATGGCCCATACTTATCAAAATTTAAGGCCAAGATTATATGGCTTGGATCATCAATTGATAGTGAAACTTTATATACTTCATACCCATATAATTACCTATCAAATGAAACTAATTTTTTGGGACCCACAATCTATTTAATAGCATGTCTCAATAGTATGCCTTGTTAGTAAAGTCTTGCTAGCCTAACTCTAAAAACTTTGCTGTAATCTGCCTGTATGCTGAGGCCATCTATATTCCATAATGGGGTACAATATATGCCTATGTTGGTTGTATATATGAATTTAGACTACACCATGGCTTAGTCTTCCTATTCACTATTTTGGCTATGGAGATTTTCAGGCACTTTACAAAACCCCAACTCTTTGATTAGTTACTAGTGTTGATTGATTGCCTATATTGTGTGATAGTACGATTTCCCTTAAAGGGTCGCTATGGAGATTTTCAGGCACTTTACAAAACCCCAACTCTTTGATTAGTTACTAGTGTTGACTAATTGCCTATATTGTGTGATAGTACGATTTCCCTTAAAGGGTCTTACTCCTTGACCTTATGTCCTACCAGTCAAAGACTCTAGATGAAAATCATTGATTAATAAAGAGCGAGAGGAGGACAGGTTTCTTGTTAAAGTCATGTTCTTTAGATAAAATCTAACGGGTCATTATGGTTGGCTCTCTAGTTATTCATTCCCAATGACTACTGTATGATATTTCTTGTTTTCCATAATGTTTGTAACTCCTGCATTGGAATTATGTACCTGCGAAGTGTAGAGAACTTTTATGTGCGTACTTGTCTTCTACTGAAGATTTGAATGATTGACAGCCTGCATCTAGAACTTGAAATTTTTTTATTGGCCTGCTAAAATTGTACTACTCTTTCAGTTTTTTTAAATTAGCAGTCCATGTAATAACTCCTATAGATAATATTTCTATCATAATCTCAATCAAATCCATCTAATATCCCATCATTTTGAACCACTGGGATGGGATTCAAATGTTTTGTCTATAAAGAAGTGTTTGTATCCAACCAAACACTTTTATTACAGTTCCATATGCCTACTTCCACCTTAGCTTGTCAGCTGTTCACAGATAGGCTTAAATAAAATGTCCCTTAATTTTACATACTCTTTTATGTAATTCATGTTCAGCAAATAATTTTCATAATGCCACCTTTCTTCCTTTTGACTTTTTGCAATTCATGTTGCAAAATTTCATAGCACCTTCTTGGTTGTGGAGATTGTGGAGATGTGCTTCTTTGTAACCTCCTTTGTTTTATGCAGTAACTAAATTCTGTTCCTTTTGCCTTAATGTATTAGAGTGCATATCTACAACCATGCATCAGCTATCTTCATAATGCCGCTTTGCAGTACTTGCTTAGGTCATTTATATGGATGTTGCTAACTTGATAAATAACTTTGGTTGGTTATTGATTCTTGTACTGTCTATTTATGCACACAAGCTTTTCCGTTAGAATATTGACTTAGGACTGAATATATTATGGCACTTGAGATCTCCACGAACTCATTGGCTCTTTTCCTGACTAGCGTGGAACTTTCTTAGTAATAAGTGGCATTATAATTCTTATTTATACATGGAAAATGTGGCGGGTGGGAACTTACTGGAATTAGCAGTATCGACACTCCTAGAATCTTGGTTCTTTTACCATTTCTTTTAGCCGTTTATTCCTGTTAGTGGTGATAATTTGACGTGCAGGACACATCATTCTCCCAAATTCTTGATCATGGTTCAGTATCCTTTGGGAAGTTTGCAGTTGAATCCCTGTCATGGGAGAAGTGGTCAGTCTTCTCGCATAACAGATGTCAAGAAGAACTGGAAAAATTCAAATCTCCAGGTTTAGTGGCCCAAAAGAAAGCTTATTTTGAAGAATACTACAAAAGGATCAGAATGCTGAAGGCCTTGCAGCAGGAGCAGGAAGCCATGCCTGCTTTGGATTCTGGTGGTAACAGCAGTGTTTGTAGCAACAATGGGGAGGAACATATCACCTCCGAATTTGACAATGCATTAAGTGTAACATGTCATAGTTCCTTGTCTGAAGAAAACACAATTGAAGTTAAATTAGAGGAGGAAATAAGCATCAGTGGTGGTTCCGAGATTCAATATTTAGAGACAGAAACCTTTGTACCTCATGCAGGTTCATTGAAAAGTGTAAATGATCAAGCAATAGAAGAGGTAAAGAAGCACAAAAGTGGCTGCAATAGCCCTTGTGGTGAAAGTATCATAAAGAAAGATGAGTATTTGTCAACTGTTGCTGAGGCACTAGAACCCGAGCCTGCTATGCCAGCAACTCTACCAGAACTGGAGTCAACTGCACAAAGAGAATCTAACACTGCCCGAGAAGACAACCAAGTATCAAACCAAGTTGATCTGAATGTCAAAAAGGGCGAGGACTGCACATCCATGCCTAAAGTCAAGGTATGAGCCATACGTGAGTCTTTATCTTTTTCTCATTTTTTCCTCTTAGCCTGTCTTACATCTGAGATCTTGCTTAGGGCGCTGCTTCATCAATTGGAGACTATCCAAAGATCAAGGTATTTTGTTGTTTTGTCTCATCTTTTACATTTCCCCCCCTCTTAGCCTCAACTTACGTCTGGTATTTGGCATAGGGTGCTGCTGCTTCAGTTAGAGAAACTCAAAAGTTGAAACATAATTCTGTTCAAAAGGTATCGTGATTCTAACACCAAATGTTTTTTCATTTGGAAGTATCTTCTGGCATCAATAAAATTTGAGCATTTGCATGTCATCTGTAATCAGGTAGCTGTCTCTGCTTCAGTTGGAAGCAATGTAAAATTGGACAGGAAACTGAAAGGAGATGCAGTTAAATCATCACAGGGCATCAAGCATCCTTTTCTTTACAAGCGAACTGGCAAAGCTGATGAAAGTGTTGTGTCCAAGAGGACAACTTCCAATAAAACTCTGGGCAACAAAAGGTCGACTTCCATTTCATCAAATAGACAAGTTACAGAACCAAAGTCCAATATTACAGTCCCTCACCGATTTTCTCTCAAAATGGAAAACCGAGCATCTGGTCCTTCTAGCATTGGAGATGGTCTTCCAAGGCATTCTGATTCTAAAGTTTCAAACAGATTGACGAGGTTGCCAGTTCACAGAAAGAAAATAACAGAACTGCAGGTGAACATTTCCTCGGTGGAGGCATCTGTACATTTTTCTTGAAAATATTTAGCCCTTATAATTACAAGAAGCACTTTGTTTTAGCATAACATGTTTCTAATTCTACAGGGTTTTATTGTTATAGTTCTCATATCATTGTCATTATCATCATTTCTGCTACGACCAGCACTACTGTACTGATATACACTTCGTTTCTTTTGATTGACAGTGTTCACTCTAATGAAATTTAGTTTTCGTTTTTCTTCTCCAGAATGCTTCATTGGATATGTCTGTTTCATCACATAGAACGAATAGTGAAGCACGTTCGAATACTACAGTTCCTCATCCCTTCAGTTTTTCCACAGAGAAACGAACCGCAGGTCCTTCCAGCGCTGGAGATGGTGCTCAGAGACATTCTGTTTCTAAAGGCTCAAGTAGATTAATAGAATTGCCAGTTCAAAAGAAAAGCATGTCATATATGCAGGTGAACATTGATTAATATGAAGAATTCATATTATTGATGAATTTAAGCATCTCAATATGTTTATATATATTGTTGCTTTTCAGGCCTTACTCATTAAGAGTAGTATCTGTTTGTATTTAACATTTCTTATTCCAGATGAAGATTGGTGCTGATTTGTGGTTATTTCTATCTATTTTGTAGAACACTTCAGTGGAGATGGCAGCTAAAGGTGACATGAGAGGCACATCTTTACTAAACAGAAGGTTGGCTTCTTTTATATATTTTTGTGAACTGTATGAAAAATCAAGCACTCGACAAATTCAATGGTTGGTTCTGTTGAATCAAGATGCCAGTCAATGGGGGAGCTCCAGTCTTGAGAACCTGAAACTAAATTAGTATTCAGGACCTAATTAAGGACTCAAAAATACTTGATCAATTCTTTGAAATATTTCACCAAAAGGCTTTGGAACTAAATAAACTGCTGTCTGTATGCCATTTAACTTTGGTAAAGTTTAATGAGTTGAAACGATTTTTTTCAAGCTTATAAACACCACATGTTGTCGCTGACAGATATAGGAAAGCCTTACTATAACTGCATTTAAGTCATATTATACTATTTTCTTGATATTTAAATATAATTTCGTTTTAGTATTGGGAGTTATCAGAAGCCTTTGATATTGTTCACGTCCCATACCATTTTGAATATTAAATATATAGAGACCTCAAAAGTGTAACTGTATCTTCATAATCTTTTGTCTGACTTGGGAATATCTATCATTGAATCGTTTGCTTGTCCTCTTTTGTTTTCTACATAATAATTGACTACAAAGCACTACTAGTATGCCCCTATTATGTTTTCTGATCTCTCTCTCTCTGTGTCTGATGAATAAACCTCCCTGTCAAAAAGGAATGTGCCTTACATGACAATAAAATAGTAAAGAGTGTAACAGAATCAAATCGATATATTAATGTTATAAGTTATGAACGATTCTGATTTATAATACATGGGCTTCATGTTCAAGTTTTAAACAACCATTATTCACATCAGGAGTTGAAATTACTCTGAAAGGTGACTGTCCACACCATAGCAGTAGTATTCCATTTAGAAACCATTTTCTCTGGTTGTGTAAACTTCAACACTTTGGAACTTATAGAACTTGTGCATGTGTGAATTACCCGGTCTTCCAGCCTTGTTAAGAGTGGTTCAAATCAACTCAGGGAGCATCAGGTCAGCCACAGGACCAGTATCAGACGTGATGACAAAGGCGAGAAACATGAGGTAACTGGTCACACTGTACTCTGTTGATTGTTACTTCATTTTCTGTTTCTTGCATGCCTTGAATATAGAACAGATCATCCAGTAGAAATTAATAAATTTGTATATTGATCCAAGTCTATGCTATTATATGTATTTATAGTCTCTAGCCGATCCTAGAGCTATCTCAATTAAACTCAAACTATTATTCTAATTCTAAACCAAATACATCTCTTAATTAGAGATTAAACCAAACTTAGAATCCTAAACACATAATAATTCTATTATCCTAACATCAATATATTCTAACATCCAACATTCTCTTAATTTGGTATTTATTCTTATTCCAATTTCACACTTGAATTGTCCATGTGCCAATTGGTAATTGGTGGCACCATAAGTTATATACATGTATGTATAATCGAAATGTAAAAAGAACCAAGACAATGCTATCTTTATTTTTTTTTTTGAAATGGTAATGGATAATAGACAATGCTATTTTGACATAGCCTATTCTTTAGTATCAGCTGAATATCTAATAAGGCTGTCATTCTTTATAGTATCTGACATGGTACATTGGGCTTACGCAAGTAGCTTTGAACCTTAGCTTGTAATTCATCATGCCAGAACTGTGCCTTCTCCTTTCATCATCATCATCATCATCATCATCATTGTCAAAAGCCATTCTATCTCTGTGTAGATGAAAGAGCAAACTGAATTTAGACATTCCCGACAAACTTCCAAGTCTGCTGCCTCGACGGGATTCTCCAAGAATGGGACTTCCACGGTAGAGACTAAGAAGGTGCCAGTGGCAACATTTTGTTTTTTTTCTTCTATATTAAAAAATATGTTGCTAATGTAAATAATACTTAAATCGCCATTACTTCTTTGTAATTACAGATTACAACATACCAATCTGTTGATCTAAGAGATGTGAGGAAGTCTAGGTAAGCAGCAATTGTACAACAAACTTGTTCGAGGCATGCCTGAATACAATGTATTTGATGGAATGACTTCTCTCAATGCCTTGTAGGCAAGGAACACCATGCTGGCGGTGAATGGCATAGATGTTGGAGCATGAGCTTAATCCTGCCTAACAGGGATCTGCGCCTCGGCACACCGATAACCACACAAACCATTTGCAGTTGCAAGGATCGCCTGCTGGGTGATATTTTTTTTTTAAATGGTGATTATATTAATAGAAAAGGAGGCACCAGGTTGATACACAATCGCATTGTAAGTTGGAAGCAGAATAGAACAGTCTCAGGAGCATAATTCCATCATTTGATGGCTCTCTCTCTCTCTCTCTAATGTATATTGTAAAAGTCATCACCAAATTCTCACATGGCCAGTGAAGCCAGTGATTGCAAGTCTAAATTATGGTAGGATTATGAGCTATACTTTTATTACAATATGTTGTTGATAAATCTTATGTTGTTAAATTGAGATCTGTTGTAATTCTTTTGCTAGTATTTATTACTTTTGAATAGATAAGAAATTAAATCATTGGTTAACTGTTTTAGAATTTTTTTTTCTCCTTTTGGGTTAGTGTTGCTTCTATTCTACATATGATTTGAAAGGCATGGTTATAGATTGACATTTGGATTACAAAAGGAAATTGTTGTAGAAATTTGAAAGAAAAAGAAAAAGAAATCAGACGAGAAATAATTTTGCATAGACTCAGTACGTTACTGGTGAAGAATTCAGTCTATTGAGTTGTTGCTACATGTTTGGAATAGGTTAGGCATGCCAAATCATAAACTTTTTAATAATTTTGCAAGAGATTGTAAATGTTTTTTGACTTGTGATATAACATTTTCTCAAAGCAAGTCAAAAACACCTCCAATAAAAATAATTTTTAAAATTTTAAAACACCTAAAATTGGAAATGCTTTTACATTTTAAAATATTTAAAAAGAGTTAAAAAAGAAAAAAAGTTATGGGAAGCAAACTAGTAGAATCAATCTACATAAATTGATATATGATAACTTGAGCATAATTGTAGTGTTCACATGTCATATTTTTATCAACTTTTATTATCTTTGACTAAATTAAGAATATGTTCTTCACATTTTTTAAAATTAAGGACGTTTTTTAAATATTTTATAACATAAAATATTTGAAACTTTTGAAAAAAATTAGAATTTTTTATGATTTCCTCATAGCTTTTTTTTTTTCTATTGAGCTGTCATTTGACCTTTGAAGTTTGAACAGCCGACTCCAACAAGAAGTTCTTGTCAACACAAATCACACTTTCCATGAAATTCAGCTTTTTGAAGAAAGAAAACTAATATAAAATAATTAAGAGACAAGTTTGATGATTTTAATTTTAATTTAGCTATATATATCACTTTATTGAGCATATCAATTTTATCAAATTAAATAATATAAGTGATCGGCATGTCTATATTTAAGGTAACAAATGATAAAAATATTTAGATCATTGATTTTATTTTAATTTAAATCTTATAGGTTTGTAATATATCTAAAACATAATTATTTTTAATTCTTATATCAGACTTCATTTATTTAATTTTATAAAATTATAAAATCCAATTTATCGTAGAATATCGTTGATTGGTCAACTAAGACGTCATGTTTTAAGACGACGATTATAATTACGCGCCACCAGAATCCGGCCACAACATTAGACACGTGGCTTGCTCGGAATGGACAATCAAAACCAGGAAATGGAGTTCTAGAAAATTCTTTCTTCTTCGTTACCAAAATCCCATCCCTTTTTTCGAAGTTCCACCCAATATCACCACTTTACTCTTGGATTTCTGGAAAAGTTGAAGGGTGTTGTAGTCATTAAGTCAGAATGATAGAATATTCCGTTGTCATTTATAGAAAAGGTTAGGGTACTTTCATCATTTAAAAAGTGAAAAAGGCACGTGACGCATAGTCCCTATATGAAATTACGCGACGCCACTTTTCCAGGAAAACACAGCGAGGAAGTTCCTGGAAAGAGGAAAGTCGAGAAGAATAGAAAAGGCGGAAAACATCGATTTAGGGTTAGGGTTTGGGTTTGAGAAGGAGAGAGATCAGAGATGGCGACGTTTGCAGATGCACCAGCAGGCGATCCAAAAGCAGGGGACAAGATCTTCAGGACCAAGTGCGCTCAATGCCACACCGTTGATAAAGGAGCCGGCCACAAGCAAGGTATCAGAAATCTTCAGATCTGATCTATCTTTTCCATAAAAAAAATTCAATAGCTTATCTTTTCTACGCTTCTTTCACAATTTCACTGAGAGATTTCTGAAGAATTGGTGACGTTTCATTCTATTCATGTCAAAATATAATAATAATATTATTATTATGACCTTAGGGCAGGGTGAAGGTTATTTGTTTTAAAAAGGAATTATCTTTTTAAGATGCGTTCTAAATAAAAAAATTCGAGATCTAATCACCTTTTATTAAATTTCAAGATTTCATCCTTTCGAGTTTCTGTTACCATGATTTCCTATCTTCGTCTCTGATGTATTTTTTCCCTTGAAAAATCGGTGATTTCTTCATGTCTATTCCATAATGTGGTTTTGATTTTATATGTTATTATATGTCTGAATCTCATCAAAATTGATGGGATTAGTGGTTTGATGATGATGATGATGATGATGATGCTCTCAGTCTTTTTTTGTCTTTTGTCTGATCAGTGCAAAAATAAAGATGAAGATAGGCTTTGATCTCTTTGAAAAGGTTACTTTTTTTTTTTTTCTTATTTGTTTAGAAAAAAACAAGATCTTGGCTTGGAAGGAATCATCATCATTCCTTCTTCTTCTTCTTCTTCTTCTTTTTTCTCTTTTTCATTCTCCCCCTTTCTATGAACTGCTGCGAGTTTTTATCTATTTCTTATAGAGTTGTTTTTGTACTGATTTTTGTTGTTGTAACGTCAGATATCATCTTATCTCGGGTTTGATCTCTTTAGAATTCCCTGCAGTCTGTCATTAATTGGCGTTAATCACGTGGAAATTGGCTTCTTGCTCGCCTGAATTGATCTTTTTAATTCATTATCTTTTTTACTTTCTTGTGGAATCACATTTTGTGTCAATTTTTGTTGTTCACATGATTAGATCTTGTCGATTTGTGTTCTCTATTTGTTGGCTTCGGTCTTTTGAGAAACCCTATTTTTTTTATGAGTTGTGTTGATTTTGTCTCCTTATCAAAATTCCATTTTTTCCATATTATCACTGATTTTATGTGATTATGGATATGCTGTTGTCCCTTTCCTCTTCAAGTGTACTTTTGGATGATTTTTGTGGGGGAAGGTGATATTTTTTTTTTGGTAGTTAAACCTTAGGTGTCCCTGTTTCTTGCTGAAAATATGAACTAGTTTTGTCGTTCTATATTTTTTCCTGAAGGATGTGTAGCATGTTCTTTAAACTCTATTGAGTATTGATCTTTAGGCTATGTTTGGCAACTATGAGATTATGAGTGATGAAGGCCAATGGGACACCATAAGAGATCTGATGTTGTTGGTTGGAATCCTGCTCACTTCCTTGAATCCTTAATGAAGATTTTAGATCCGAATTTTCCTTCCAAATCAAGGATCTCAATAATAAAGGCCGTAAGGATCCAAACTCTTGCTCTCACACTAGAAAGAAAGAAGTGGCACTAATTTCTCTGGGATAAATTGAAACAATTCACCAACGAAATTAAGATTTCTAGGAAATCAAAACGATTGTGGAATTGAGAATTCAAATGTAATGATTTAATGCAAATAATTAATCGAAATTAAATGCAATTCATAGACCAAATGCATGCATGGATTTCAATCCAGTAGAAATTCAAGCTTTCTTGAGCAATAACTACTGAGTCCGAGATGGCTCTTTAGAATTGGGATTTATCGATAAGAATTCGAAAAGCCTTTATGAGTCTGTGAGACTGGAATTCAGACAGGATTGTAAAGGACCTCCATATGAAACATTTGCCTAAATTTTGTTAATTCCGGAGCATCTAATTTCTTTTCCGGATCAGGACAAGGAAAAAGCTCCCAACTCATTGTTTTGCCACCTTTCTTTTGAAATTAGATACAATTGGTAATGTCCTCCTCAGCCACCTCTAATAATGTTTGAAGTAAAATTACTGGAATAGGCTCAGAGATCCGTCCTCTTGTTGCTACCAAACTGCTATCATAATTTTGTCCTTGGCGAAAGAACCTCAAGGTCCAGGTGAGCATGAGAGTTCAAACAATTAAAAAGTCAGGTTGCAAGATTGCTATAAGCTTATCTTTCAAAAAAAAAAAGGATTGCTATAAGCTAAGTTGCATGAGTACGGGAATAAATGTTGGTGTCCAGCATGGGTACAAGGTGTTAAGACAGCGACCCGAAGAAAATAGGACATGGGACATTGCCCCATATTTAAATGAAATTGAATCTAAGTTTATTTCAAATGAAAAAAGGCGTGAAAGTGAGCGGTAGAAATTAATATTACTAGTTTTATTCTAAACATTTAGGTGGTAAATCTATTGATATTTTAATTAGGCTTTTAGAGGAAAGGTGTTAATATTCTAGTCATCGAAATCAATGTTAAAAAGCACTAAAATAGTCAGTAAAGAATGGGTACGAGTGTCTACAACTGTGCGACACGGGTGTGAATGTCAAGTGTCCAACAGGGTACATCACACATTTTGAAGTTTCATGCAACATAGAACTACAAATTGTGTGATTTGTCTCTGCCCCTGATAGCCCTATTTTCTAGTAACTGAAACGAGCCCTTCTCAAACTTTGTCTTGTTATATTGAAAGTGCTTTTTTGGTATGTGGATATGATAGGGAGAAAGTACTTGTAGCCTCTGTATGGTGGTGTTTGCATTTTGATGATTCCAATATGTCATCGTTGGATTGGACTTGAATTTGTATAAGAATTAGGATGTTTGAGATTTTAAAGAAAATTGTTGGATGGTTTGAATCTGATTAAGGTAGATGAGATTGTATTTGTATTGGAATTGGGTTAAAGTGAAGAGAAGTGATAGTAAGGATGAGTGCAAATGGTATATGTATATTTTTAGATTCTGTGAAATTATTAGACCTACCGTTGATGGATTAGATGAGAGAGCTGTGATAAACTTCAAAGATTTTCTAAGCAAGTATTTGTCATCTGATCATATCCGACGGTGGGATACATATATGCATCCTTGTAATTAGAAAGTGATGAAAAATTTAGATTTTTGAGAAATGGATCTTATCTTTCCCATAACACTCTTTACGTTCATCCTTAGAGTTAGGATGACAGTATATGCTTATTCCTTAAATTGAATACTGCTTTGAATTGGTCTATATTTGCATTCAGATTGGGTTTGATTTGAGTTGAATTGGGGATTGGACTGCATTTGCATTGAAATTGGGTTAGTTTAAATAAATTTGATTGCATTCTTTGCCATTTGTTACTCAAGTCAATTTTAACAAATTGACGTCACTGGTGAATAAGAAGTTCAGCCTAATATTGTGAAATCATGTCTTTTAGACAGTGATAAACCTTCATGTTCTTTGTAGGCTGACTTGTTTTTTATTTTTGCCAACAGCGAATCTTCATAGTTCAATTGTTTCTTGGAGGTCTCTTTGTTTAACAGTTCCCTCATCTGAATATAACTCGACCTGTCAAATTTTGACCCGACCTGATTGTTCAAACCGAACCCAAGCATTTTAAATGGAGTATGGGTTTAAAGTTTTTTGACCTGAACCTGAAATGGACCCGAACTGACTTCACTCATTTAATAAACAAGTAATGAATTGAAACTTGTTGACTCAAATCCGAAATTGACTTGACTTGACGACCATTGTCAAATCTACCTTGAACCAATCTTGGCAAAATTGGGCCTAGCCTGATTATTTGAACTGAACCTAAACAATTTAAATGCGTATGTGTTTAAAATTTTGTGATCCGAATCCGAAATACCCGAATTGACTAACTCATATAATAATTAAGTAATGGGTTGAAGATTGTTGACCTGAACCCGAATAAGTCCTGACCCGAAATTTACCGACCCAACTTGACCCATTGTCAAGTCTAAATACAGCCTTTGTTTCAAAACATAGTGATACACAACCCCTTTTTATTTGAGAAGTTAGTGATACACAACTTTTAGTCATAGTGGGTTCACATCATAATAATTTGTGCATCAATCTGCATGTTGATTTTGGAATTTTTCAAATGCTTTATGTACCTCACTATTTTAGTTTGAATTTGGAGCATTGTAGTATTATGATCTATTTTTTGGTCTGGGTACTGAACTGTTGAAATTTATAGGACCCAACTTGAATGGTCTTTTTGGGAGACAATCTGGCACTACTCCTGGTTATTCCTACTCTGCTGCTAATAAGAACATGGCTGTTATATGGGAAGAGAAGACTTTGTATGATTACTTGCTTAACCCCAAGAAGGTATGTCTTGATTGTTACAAAGCCTTCTAGTTGTCTTTCTAAGTGGAAATCATGCATGTTATCAGGCTTCCCTTTTAACTTTTTTTTTTTTTTTTTGTATGGATGCTATGATTTGCTGTTTGTTTTTGGGTATAGGTTGTATTTCAAAAGATTTATTCCATTTCAAAAAAAAACCTACAAACAATTGATCAGAAATTTGCAATGTGTAAAAAAAATGAGATTCACAATTTTGATCAGAAATTGCAGTGTCTTTAAAAAAAATGAGATTCATGCATAAGATTCAATATGTTTTATATTTTAAGTGGCATGAAATCTTAAGATTTAGATATTAAATCATTAGATTTTAACTGTGGCCTCTCTCTCTCTCTCTCTCTCTCTCTCTCTCTCTCTCTCATACACCCACCCACACACACATTAGAAAAGGTCTTTAGGTGATGATTTAGGTAGCTTTTCACTGTAATGGTGATAATTTGAGAATGGAGTTAGAGATTTGTTCTAATGTTTTGTATTTTGATTGTTTATGTTGTTATGTGCAGTATATTCCCGGTACAAAGATGGTTTTCCCAGGTCTAAAGAAGCCACAGGATCGTGCAGATCTCATTGCTTATCTCAAGGAATCCACATCCAAGTGAGAGACTTGAGATTTCTGCTTCTATTCTGCGGCGATTTGAGGTGGTTTATAGCAAGAGTCGTTAGGACTATTTTTTCGGGAATAAGAGCAGGAGTGATTACAAACTAAACTCTTTGTTTTATTAATAGCAGCTGGTGGAATGGCTGCTTAATTCCTGCCTTTGAAATGATCAAAATGATCACTTTTAATGCATCATTCAGTATGTCTGTGACATATTTTCTTACTATATTTTGAGATCAATTCATCAGATTTTTTATTTGATTGCGTGGTGAGTATCTTTGTTTGGCATGGAATCTTTAAACTTGGGATTGTTGACCGCAGAGAAGGTAGGGGGGCGGTCAAAGCCTTGTATGCAGGGACGCTGGTAGCGTTGCTTGCAGGGGAAAAGCTTGTTTGGAATGAAAACCTTGGAATTTTAACGGGGGGGGTGTGTGGTTTGGGCGGGTCTAAGATTTGGATGAACATTCTCTGTTAAAATTTTGACAGGAAGATGCTTTGGTTCAGAAATCACGTCTTAGGTTTTGCATCTCATAGTTATCCAATCATCGTGGTTCTGCATTTGGAGTTTATTCAATACTACAGGAGAGGTGAGGTGAGGGAAAATGGGATTTTCCAACGAACTTTTGGTTAATTACTTTGAGTTGATCTGTTTTATTTGATTGCATCTGATTTGTGTTTAGGGGCAGACACTGAAATTGTTTGGAACTGAGTTTTGATTCAAGTATAGCTGTCAACTGTCTCTAAACCTTCAACACTTGACTTCTTTTGACCATTTTTCATGCAAACTCGGTAGGTACGTAGGGAGCGGTGCAAATGTCCAAAAGAATTAATCGGGTAAAGTCTCAATTGTATTTCATATTGTCTTTTTATTTGGACAAATTTGAAAATTATATGCGAGTGAAAAATAAGAAATGTAGAAACAGAAAATAATGTTTTAAAGTAACGGATCTGTTACAACTCTTTTGCCTTTGAAAGTTTAATCTCAACAACTTTGTATACAAAATTACAAATACTTCACGTTCTAATTTAGACAGACGTTATTTCAGTCATACCATTTTTCAAGTAGATACTTTTTTTCCAACGTGAATTTAATTAACCACTTTTGTTCAACGTTTCTCCTCTTTATAAACAATTACTTCTTACTTGGAAATAAGATTCTCGGCCTTTATATTTATGAGAGCTAGACGTCTCTGATGTCGGAGTTGCACTTTCCAACCATCCAATTGAAAGCATGAACTACTAGAGCCATGAATTCCAACAGTCACATACCATGCCTCTTTTCCTTTTTTTTCTTTCTTTAAAAAAATTATGAATCTTGCTTCCCTCTTCTGGATCAAGTCTTATATTTAGCACAAACTATATTACTGACTTCTTTTTTTGAATTTTGAATATGTTATATTAGCGGACATATTGATTTCTCTTTTGAGAAACTCTCAATTTTATACTTGTAATACCATAACAGGGTTTCTTGGGATATTTCCAGATCCATACTCACCACTCTGGTGGTGGCCCGTATCTCAATTGGAGAACAAAAAAAAAGAAAAAAAATATGCAATTTGGATCCTTCTTATAAAGAAGACACCATCCTTGTGTTTTTACCAATCAACCCATCTCCATTGAAAAAACAAGGTTTTAGTAATTGTCAACGACCCTTCAAAGAAGGAAACAAGAAAGCCATCTCAAGTCATTAAATAACATCGACCTAATAAAACATCAGTTGATTGATGTAAGTATACAGAGGAAAGAAGCAACTCATCACCAGCTAGAGATTTCAAACCCCTTATAGATTACAGAAAATAGTGTTCCTGTTCAAACAATAAAAAGCCCACCCTTTTCTCAAAAATAAAAAAGAAACGTTTATCTATCTTTGACAATAAGAACATTTGAATGTTGATTAGGCAATCCTTACTGTTGAGCTGGTCGTCGTAAGCCAGGAATCTGCACCAAACATGGCAAGTGATGCACTCTTAAATCATATGAAAGTGGCAACATAGGCAGTAGTCGAATTGCTTGAGAAGAATCCCCAAAGAGGATTTTAAAGATGTTATCTCATACAATAGCTAGTTTATAATTGGCATAAAACATGCTGGCAAAAGAAACAGAAATTAGGGATTTATTCTCCTGTCTTGAGTATACAGAATAAATTTGTAGAAAAGTGACTAGACTGTCGGTTAGTATCATTATATTAAAAAAAAAAAACAGAAGGATTATAAGAAGTGGGCTAAAAAGTTCAAACATGTATAACGAAGATGCCTTGCATGGAAAGTTCCCATGGGACCTTACTTTCTTTTTTTTCTTTTACCAAGGTGTCTAAGTGTCTCACTTGTATTGGTACAAGGGAAAATTTTAACCTGACTAGTCCTTAGGGCATGTGCAAGCCTCCCAATTCCACACACAACAGGGAAGCAACTATGGGAAGTGACCTATTGGGGTTGAGCATGAATCGAACTCAAGACTCCAATTCTTGAGGCACGCACCTTCACCGTCAAGCCAACTCCTTGGAGTTTATTTTCCTAGTAATGTTGATGAGCTTATTTGGCATTTTGATTGAAAATCCTGGCTTGGTTTTATGAGTGAGCTTTTATTATAATGTAATGTATGAAGGATGAAAATTTGAAATATATAGCTGAGATGGGGGTAAATGAGCCCCACTGACACACACAACCCTCGAGGGTTTGTGGCTGCACACTCAAGTGAATGCACAGGAAGGTAATGCCTAACCAACACACCAATGCAGTGTTAGCATGTTGCGACATAATCATAGGAGAACGAGTAAATTGGGTACTACTCTCCAACAAGGTAATGTCTAGCCTGAGGCGTCTGAGGCTACCACGTGTCAACAGCTGTAGCCAATAAGCTTTAGACATGATGAAAGAAAAGAGACATCTGAATCACTACTTCTAATCTTTTTTTTTTTTTTTTTAGAAAAGTTCACTACTTCTAATCTTCTTAGTCTGATAACAATCTAAACCACTAACCTCAACACCATGAGGGCCTATGCGATTACGAGAGACAAAATTCAGAACCAGAGATGCAAATTCATCTGGTACATCTTCCTGAAACATTGAGAAACCAGAGACGTAAGAGAAATTGCTCAATAAATTATGTGAAAGCTTGCCACAGAAAAGTATGACAAACCTGTATAGCATGTCCTGTGTGGCGGACAACCACCATTTGGAACTTGCCTTGCATTTGACCAATGGTAAGAGATCTGTTAAATCATAGTACCAGGAACTCTATTAGAAATATGCATTTTTTCATGCTTTAAATAACATAAGGGCTCTCTAGTAGTACATGACATATTCTTAAAAGCCTAAAGTGAGGGGGCGTAAATAGAAGAGGAAGAAAACTGAAAATAAGCCACGTTCTTTTCATCTGAAAATAGTAAACAGTTTATATTGAAACAACTTATGAGAAATTTGCAAGCAGTAGGATAAAGTTAGCTAATCAGAAATGTCTAGATACAACATCATCATCATCAATGCATTTCAACCATTAAAACCTGTATCAGTAATGCAAAGAAACAGAGCAGAAGATCAATTAAGAATGGTTACACCATGGTGTATCCACATGGATTTGATTTAACAGATGTTTCATACCCCAGTGGTGGAATGTTAATATTTTTATCATTAATGAAATCTAGTAATTATTCTAAAATATTTAAGCACCCCCCGCTAGAGAAAATTTACACCCCATTTTTTGGACCAATGGTAGGTGTTCCTGTCATCTACATCATATGAGTGCCATCACCTTTTTCAAAGTAACATCTCAAGTATTTCGTCATTTTGCATGATGTAGAATGGGGTGATGACTACAACTGGGTTTATTTGAGTATTTGCCACAAATAAATGGACAGACACACACACACCCCTCCCCTTCATCCTCTTCAAGTCTTTCACGTGTTAGAACCCCCATGTCATCTTCTTCTCACACATGCACCCATAAACCAATTTAGCAATCATAAATTGTGGGATCTACATGACAATTTTATCCAAATTCAGCAATCATGAATTATGGGATCTAAATAATTTTTGGGCTTTTTCTTTGTAAGCTTTTACAAGAAAAGAAACTATTGGGAGAACAGTCAAGACCTAAACTTGAAAAATACAAAATAACAGTTCAAATATCAGGTAACAGATACAAGGCCCACAAATTCTATTTGTCAAACACCTACTATGTTCACAGCCAAACAGAAACTAACGAAGTTAGATGCACCATGGCATTTTTCCACACAAATGCAGGCCAAAACATCCATCCAAAATTAGGTTCTCTTGTAGAACCATCTGATTAATAGGTAATGTGCACTATAGGATTTGCTTAATTATGGCCTTCTAAGGGTTTTTTTTGGAAGACCAAGGTGTCCAGGCCTCTTAGAGCACGTAACTAATCCTTGGGGCATGTGCAAACCTCTCTATCCACATAAACTGGGTAACAGTATAGGGAGTGACCTTTTGTGTTGAGAGTGACTTGAACCCAAGATCTCCCGCATCTCAGATGGGTCCTTGACCACCAAGCTAACCCTCACGGGTTAAAACCAGATTATCAGCAGTATAATAGATTCTATTTTGGACATGAACTAACATTATCTCCTTATCTTCAAGCTGAAACAGGTCGAAGCTCTCTGTTAAAAGAAGCCTTCTCTTCTAGAAATTCTGAACATAATTTGCACTAAGAAATATGGAATCCTGTGCTTGACCAGTCTTAGACAATTCTACTCAACATGTAGAACAAAGTTCAGTGCTTTTGCTTGTTCAAAGTTTAGATACTAACATAGAAACATAGGGTAAAGCTTGTTTATAAAATTTGCAGTTATAAATATGTATAGATGTCATGCTATAAAACTTAAAATTAATTAGGAGGAATTGGTACATCCATGGTGCTAGAAAGAGTACAGAGGTCTTATACATTGTCCAGTACATAGAATTATACAATTGGCTTAGTTTTCGCATTGAATAAAGGGATCATATTTTAGGTGATTCAAACCACTGATGTGTTGTGCTCCACCATAGATGGCCTAATCACAAGGAAAAACCAGATTAAAATTCATTTCCTCTCAGTTGGTCGGGAAATTGACAAGAAAGTAAAAACACCAACCATCCACAATTAAAAGAGAAGGCCAATGGTTGGTCAACTGGGATATTAGAATGGGAGAGGTTTTCTGTCAATAGAATATCCACAGCAAGGCCACAAGCGGATCAAGAAACAATGACCCCCTTGAACTGAGCCTTAACTAATTGTAGAATTTTACAGGCTAAGCATGGAAAGTTTCTTCAAAATATATGTGCTCAATAAAATTATAAAAAATTAAATACAAAGTGTTGTGCCTACCAAAAAATATAAATACAAAATGTTGTGAATGGGGTATATGTAGTCATATCAATTCCATGGATAGTAGAAATGGTTTAGTATTCTCCTCCAGATTTCCTTTCTCCATGTCCATAGCCATTTGTCTATCTTAACTCCAGTTCTAGAAATAGTAGCAGTCACAAAACATATAACACGAGTGAATACATATATATGTGCGTTTCTTTTAGTACTCTTTGTTTCTGAGTTTATGCAGCCCATACATATATAATCTTAATGTCTTTCCATTTTGATGATTAATTTAGCTGCAATTCAACCATAAATGCTCAAAGGTAACAGGTTGGTAACTTAGATGTATGAGTCCTCATTTTGAATTTAGAAAGAAAACTGCTTTGCACATGGACATCAAACATTATTAATAAGAACTTAATAAGAACTGAAATAACAATTACAGAGGCATCCCTCCAGATTGTTCTTGTATCAACCATCTCATATTGTACTATACATACAGTATTAACTTGTGAAATAACAAAATAGAACCTGTCTAATCTGTCTGTTCCTGCTAGAAGTAAGAGCTTTGGCACAGGACATGACAGGAACTTCTCAGAAAGACCTTCATACCTGGCATATGAGATGAAAATCAGCATAACAATGTTTGGACAACACATGCTTGAATGAACCACCCTTGGGTGTAAACAGGGCCTAGTGGGACCCTATTAACTTAGTATGGTGCTTAGAGGTATAGAGAGACATGGTCTCTGTTTCACAAAACAGACCTGGCCTTTTTCATTTATGGGGTCCACCTAAGTGCATGCAGAGTGGACAACTTAGACCTGGAAAAATTTGACCCAACCCGATTATCCGAACTAAACCAAACCTGAGCATTTTAAATGGATATGGGTTTAAAGTTGTGATCCGAACCTGAAATAAACCCGAACCGACTAACTCCCCAAACTCAAAATTGAACCGATCTGACTAAACCCGTTACTAGACATGGCAAAATTTGACTCGACCCGAATTACCGAACTAAACCGAACCGAACCGAGCATTTTCAATGGGTATGGCTTTAAAATTTTGTGACCTGAACCCGAAATAGATCAAAACCGACTAACTCATTTAATAAACAAGTAATGGGTTGAAGATTGTTGACCGAACCCGAATAAGACCCAACTCGAAACCGATCCGACCAAACCCATTGCGAGCTCTAGGACAACTTGAAAATTATTATATCATGGCCAAAATTTCAGAGTTCAAAATTTAATGGTTTTATAGGGCTTAGACAAATGTGATTTCGAGGCTTGAAAGTTAAAATGTGTATAGAAGGGGAATTCTTGCAATTAGGATATATTTCAATTCACAAGGGGTAGGTGATATGAATGATTTTGATAGACCAAATGAGGGCTACGCATAAAGGTCCTTACGAGGCCTCTATTTTAATAGGTCTCTAAGAGATATTTTTCATACATGTACATTATGAAGCAATGTAAAAGGAAACTAAATAATGAACTTTAACTCTTAGGGGATGGATGCCTTATCACAATTACTAGGGTAAAATGTACAAGGATGGGTTAATTGACCGCATTTTTTGTTTATGACCCTCCATCAGATGGTGGGACCTGTGGAACAACAACTGTAACACACCGCCCCACCAACACAATATTGTCTGCTTTGGGCCTAAATGGGCCCTCACGACATTGCTTCGGAGTGTGCACTCATACACACCCCAAAAGGCCTTGTGCTAAAAGGGGGAGGCGTCCCAACTTATATACCACAACATATTCAACTCCTTGAGCAGTATGGGACCTTTAGCGCCCTCTTGACGCTTTTTCTCTCCCATGCCGCCCCTCATACACATAGCACCTTCAAGGTGTAGAGTATTTCAATCCACCCCCCTTAAACTAGAGCCGTCCCTGGCTCTACCACACACCATAACCGACACTGGGTCTGAGAGTTAAATCGTGTACCATTTTGTAACATTCCGCCCCGCCAGCATAATAATGTCCGCTTTGGACCTAAATGGGCCCTCATGGCTTTGCTTCAGAAAAGTCCTTGAGCTAAAAGAGAGGGGAGGGGAGGGAGGGGAGAGAGAGAGAGAGAAAAAGAGGGGGTGGGGGGGGGCTCCCTGGCGCTTTTCTCTCCCATGCCGCCCCACACAGAAGGTGAGAGGTATTTCAAAAACCCATGGGACATGGACCACGGTGCATCCAAATGCATCAGGATGAATGATCGGACCTACCTAACTGGGAGCTACGGTGGAAACCACCAATGATCTCTTTCTTATGGAAGAATGAGAGGGAATGGGAGAGATATATGGTGAATATAATTGCGTGGTTCTTCTTTGACCCTAACAAAGACCTTATTATTAAAAATAAATCAATTATCAATTAGTTCTTCTCTAACCCGAAGAGAGACCTTATATTAATAAATAATTTGATCCTATTAATTGGTATCAGAGTCAAATGACGAAATGTAGCAACTCACCAATAAAGAAAGAATCGGAAGACTCGAAAGGATGGCACAAGAGATGACAAATAGCATCCGTCAATTACATATGGTAGTTTGCAACAACTCACTATGGACGAATGATCGGTTACAACAATTCGAAGAAACTCTGCGAGCCTTAACTGAGGCCATCGAAGAGTCACGAGTGCATCCCGAAACAAAGACTCATAGCATGACAATACACTATGGAAAGCACAGTTCGTCGAAGATGAACCGTGCTCTACCCCGATTTATCAAGATAGACTTTCCAAGATACTCAAGAACTGAACCAACCAAGTGGCTCAACCGAGTTGAGCAATTTTTCAAATACAAAGGACGTCAATGGAACAAAAGGTGGCACTAGCCTCTTTCCATTTGGAAGGAGAGGCAAACCAGTGGTACCAATGCCTGGAACAAACCTATGGAGAAGTGACGTGGGACACCTTCGTGGATGAATTGTGTACACATATCAAACCCACTGAATACGAGAACTTCGGCGAGGTCCTCTAAAAAATCAGACAACATGGTATTGTCCGAGACTATCAGCAGGAATTCGAACAACTTTCAACTTGAGTCTGACGGTCGCTAGAGAAGGCATTATTAGGAGCATTCATTGGCGAGTTAGAAGAGGAAATTGGTGGTGAAGTTCAAATGTTCAGGTCTCAATTGCTGATAGATGAGGGAAGAAAGGCTCCAGCAACAACAAAAAAGTGCCAAGCCAGAAAACCCAGTGACTTTTGCTGATGCACGCCGACAACCAGCCTTTAGTTCAAGGTCTGCAGCCAAGAAAATATCCTGGAATGAAATGCAGAGAAGAAGAAACAAAAGGGCTTTGTTTTTACTGTGTGAAAGTTTCAGCTGAGCCACAAGTGCAAACCGTCCCAGTTACTCATGATCACAACTAAGGAAGTGATGGACCGGCTTGAACAAAATTTTGTCAACTTCAACCTTGAGGACAAGGTTTGTTTGAAAATGGAAGGAGTTGATACAACCTAGCATTAGAAGAATTTTCGAAGGTTCAACCATGAGGACAAGGCCGAACTGAAGGGAGGAGGAGTTGTCACGACCCTCCATCAGATGGTGGGACCTGTGGGACAACAACCCCTGGGACATGGACTATGGTGCATCCAAGTGGACTAGGATGAATGATTGGACTGACCTACCTGGGAGCTACGGTGGTTGAGAAACCACCACTGATCTCTCTCTTATGGAAGAGTTAGAGAGAATAGAAGGGATATGTGGTGAATGTAATTGTGTGGTTCTTCTTTGACCCATAGAGAGACTGTATGTGGTTCTTCTTTGACCCAAACAGAGACCTTATTATTAATAAATAAATCGATCCTATCATTTTTCTAGGGCCTTTTTTTTTCCGAAAGGGTAATTTTATTAGAATAGCAAGGGCATATGCAGTTCACCAAATAAAGGGATACAAGAACCAAACCTACAAAAGTAAGCCCGCCAATCATTGTACAAGGAAACCACATAACACTCATTCTTAAATTGGATTTTGTGCCACAAATTTGGGCATTCCTTTATATAAGTGGTATGCCTTTTGTGTCTCCAAACAAGCTTGCAAAATAAGTAGAAAGGTGGGAAAGGAGCCTTCTAAAGAGAGAGGCACAAAAATGTGGAAGACCAAATGTAAAAACTGTATAACTAGATTCTGTGAGTGCATGGCATGGCAAGTCACAAATGTACCCTCCTTAATCTCCAAGGTTCTTTCTATCAGACCCCAAGATGTAAAATGTTTAGAAGATCACCCACCACAGATATATTTGATGAATACATGGAAGTTACGATTCTCGAATCTTCCCTTAAGCATTAGCTTCTATTTCAATCAAATTACCCATTGAATCAGACCTGAAAAGGCCTTTTTGATGTTGAATCTTCAATCTAAAGCAGTACTGATATAATTATACAGATATTTCTCACTAGCAAACATTTGATTGTAGTGTGACTGTATCATCAAGTTACCCTATCAGATGTGTGCTATGAAGTATTGGTATGAATACCCCTTCAACACAATGTACTGCATTCAAAAAAATGGGTGGTAAACAAATGCCGCCATACATCATCAAGTGGCATTTGTGAACACTGAATTCTTTAATTCCATTTCCCACACGCAAAATTAAAAGTAAAATTTTCTGACAATCTTTTCATGTACAGAAATATATTACTGCAGAAGTTGAGAGAATAAAAATGTGACAGTGCTCAGTTCTTGGTTCTCAGAGGAAATGTCCCAATTATCAGAAATTAGCAAAAAAGTGATCTGCAATCCTCATGGAATTTGACAAAAAATATGCACGCACCAATGCAGAATGGAAGATTACACATACCAGCCTTTCCAATAACTTTCCGTCTCTTTTAGAGGTGTTCGGTAAGTGTAACTGCAATACACCTTCAAAATCAGAGACATATTCGCTCAACGCAGGAGTCAGGATTAGAGTACTGTTTTACTTTATATTACAACAATTATGAAGGTAGGAAGTAACGTGACAATATAAAAGATGAAAATGAATAATACTAACTTAACAAATAAATAAATACACCTTCTTGAGAAATAACAAATAAATTCAACATTTGTACTTGAGCATGCAGATTCTTACCATTTCTTGGAATCATCATATTTAAGTGTAGATGGAATAGATACACGAGAAGATTCAACATTTCTTAAAGATCCTCCTTTAACGCTCCATTCAATCTAGTGGGGAAAATAAAATCTAACGTTAAGAGAAAAAGATGTTTCAGAAGTTACACTCAGATGGTACAAAGTTTACAAGAAAAAAAGAAGTTTCAGAAGTTACACTCAGATGGTAACAAAATTTACTGGTAACAAATAAACCAAGACAGATTACTTCAAGAACTAATCAAGATTACCCAGCACATCCTTTTCCCAATATTATTGGCATTGACATTCCTTTTGAAGATTTCTAACTTTTCCTCTCTTTTCTCTTCTATCAAAAAAAAATCCACGTACAGAACAAAAAAAAACAATCCACAGGGACCGGGGTCATAAAAACTGGAATATCACAGTAGGCACAAGTAAATTACTGTACGAATAAAGCAATGATAAGTTGCTGTAAACCTTTACAACGTGATGATCATTCTAACAGTGACCAAGGGGAATATTCACATCACGGCAATGATTGATTTTGTTCGCTACAGTTTCATAAAGCACTTGGTATTTTAGGGCCATTATTTGAATTAAAATTCCAGGTAAAACAGATATACTATCTTAAATGGGCCAATAATTCTTGATTCTAATATTGGCCTATTTGGGCTCAGGTTTTTTTAATTTAAAAAAAAAAAAAGAAGAATGATATATCACTAAATTTCAGTTGAAAGATCTAGTTTTAAGGCCTATCGATTTTTAGAAGAGGAAGAAGAAATCAGTTTCCCCTGGGCCATGTAGGGCTCACAGGAGTGGGTCCAATCCATGGGGATGGGTGAATTTTAAAGGTATTTTTAGGATGATACTTCTCATAAAAATCAGGTTTATTGGATTTTAAAAGCCATGATTTTCAAGAGCACAAAGATCAATGGTCAAAATGGGGTCAGTTTTGGATGTGGATACAAGTCACAGGAGTAGACAATTGTGAGAAGGAGAGGTTGTGATTTCAGGCCCCGGTGGGCCCTACATGGGATCCCAAGGGTGATTGTCGCTGGGGAAACTTTTCGAGAAAGAAGAAGGGGAGAGAGGAAGAGAAACAGAAAAGGATAAAAACACTTGATGCATAAGAGCTACAAAGTTTTATTAATAAAATATGTGTTTTCATAATGCTTGAGTTGTATTAAGAAAGGAAGAAAAGAGAGTTCAAAAGAAGACCTCGGGGAAACTGAGCAACCAACTAACAGCTCCAACAAAAAATAAGCTAACAGATCAGCTATATCATTAGCTGATCTTCAATCCTCTAAATGGAGAGACGTGGATATTGAGCGATATCTCTATTTTCTTTAATCATATGCCCTAGGCACCAACGGTAATCAGAGTTCACAGAACACCACTTGATGGCAATAAAGGAGTCACCTTCAACTAATACATCACAAATCCCAAGACTGGACAATTATATGCAAACCATGAGAAGAGCTTTGACTTCCATCTCATTAGCATTAGAAGCACTGGCGGCTTCTGAAAAAGAGTGAAGGGTGTCTGTATTCAAATCACTAACCACACCCACCAAAACAACCATAACAATTATCTCCACAAAAGCTATAATTGAAATTTAACTTCAATAGACTTGGAGGGGGTGAAATTCATTATCGCAAGATATGACTTTTGAAAGATAAAAGCAATTTTATTATTGAATTCTATGTTAAAATACAAATAATCAGTTTATCATTGTATCAATGTAGAAAATAATAATGGGAAAAAGAGAAGGAGAATTTATTTATTTTTTTCAGGTCTGGAGGTGTCCAGGCGTCACACCCGACTAGTTCCCGGGATGTGTAAAACCCCCTATCCTCACACACCGGGTAATTCGATAGGACCTTACTCTATACATATTCTCATGAGAAATGACCCTTCATTGGGGCTACCATGGTTTGAACCCAAGACCTCCCTCTAAAGATTTTGTTCTCAAACCAACTAGGCTAACCCCTTGGGGTTAAGAGAAGGAGAATATTAGAGGAGAGGAATTTCTCTCTTCTGTATTGTATTGAATGAATGAAACCGGAGGAGATTACAAGTATAAATAATATACAAAGAGCCAATCAAGGTGGCTGATTTTGGAAACAAATAAAATAATGGCTAATTACAACTAATTATAATCAATCATACATAGTGTTGACTTTCCATAATGAGAAGATTCTTGTCAACTATGGCATAGAGGTGGGTCCCACAACACTCCCTCAAGTTGGTTCGAAGATG
This sequence comes from Chimonanthus praecox, assembly GCA_022113865.1. Classification (NCBI taxonomy): domain Eukaryota; kingdom Viridiplantae; phylum Streptophyta; class Magnoliopsida; order Laurales; family Calycanthaceae; genus Chimonanthus; species Chimonanthus praecox. Next base: position 10,810,597 of record CM039095.1, on the reverse strand, counting down.
TCCATTAAGCCCAGCTTGCTAACAACCGAAGTGAGTTGATTCTGAAATATGCTGACGAAGGAAGTGACAATCGACTTCAACGTGCTTAGCCCTCTCATGAAAGATTAAATTGGAGGCGATGTTGATGGTCGCCTGATTGTCACAAAACATGATAAGTGGATATGTAGGAGCAAAGCCCAACTCAGTGAGAAACTGTCGAAGCCACGATAACTCAGATGCAATATTAACCATGGCACGATATTCGGCCTCGGCACTAGACCAACCACGAGAAGTAGCGGAAGCCATGTAGATAGAAAGAGCAGGTAGTAGCAACACCAAGGAAGGAAGAAGGGAGCCAATCCGAATGCTAGAGAGCGAGATTGAAGCCAAACAGTCTGTTATCAATAACTATAGTTTCAGTTCTGAGAAGAAAGCCTACAAAAAATGGGCCCCACCAGTGCTGGGGTGGAAAACACAAGGGTGAAATCCAAAGACCAGCAGGGGCGAAACTAGAGATGGTAGACTGAAGGCAATCCAAGGCCAAAGCAAGCAGATCTAGCAGAAAAGACCAGAAAAAATTGTGTCCAAACATCCCAAGCAGTAGAGGAGAAAACTTGGAAAAAGGGGGCCCTCTGTTGACCGAAAACCTAGGTCAACCTTAGGCGAAAAGAGGTGGGATAGGGGCAACCAGGGTGGTGTAGATCCAAGTTGCAAAAGAGCAGTATCCACGTGGATCGAAGGGAAAAACCCAAAAATGGGTTGATGGAACAGTCGTTGCAGGAGAGGCAGAAACACTAGTTTGGGGAGGGCAGAGCACCAAATCCACTTGACAGATGGACATGTCTTATAAAAATGACTAGGAAGGTGGGAGTTCCTGTCGTCAGAAGCCGAATCAGTGGACAAATCGAGACCGAGAAGGAACAGGTGTAACGACCCGACCCGAATACAAGGGCTTAAGGCTTGACTCAGTGTGATATTTTCCGCTCTGGGCCTCGCACACAAGCGAGCCTGCACGGTTTTGCATTTGGGCCCGGGCCCATTTGGCCCGGCCCAAAACGTAACATGAGTAAGGGAGGCCACCCGCACTTAAATCTCCCATCTTTTTCCCCGCCACCACCGATGTGGGACTCTTCCCACATTGGTAGGTAGGGGTCTCACAATCACCCCCCCCCCCCCATAAAGCCTCGAGCCGTCTCGGCTCGACTCCGGTCCAGCTCAACAACTCTAGGGAAGGATGATAGGCCCACACAATCCGAGTGTAGAACCTCGGCTCTGATACCATTTGTAACGACCAGACCCGAACACACAGGGCCCAGTGGGAGAGAAAGGAGGGAGTGGGTTTATTAGAAAGCCACCCATGTGTAACTTAGTGTGAGGCCTTTTGGGCCAGGCCAGGTGGGCCTGGGCCCAAATGCAAAACCGTACGGGTTCGAGCTTGTGTGCAAGGCCCAAAGCGGACAATATCACACTGAGTCAAGCCCTAAGCCCTGTGTGTTCGGGTCGGGTCGTTACAAATGGTATCAGAGAATGGTTCAACTCTCTGTCTGAGGGTGTGGGTTTGGTTGTTGTGTGTGCAGAGCTGGGGACGGCTCTGGCTTTAAGGGGGGTAGATTGTAATACCCTGCCCTAAAAAGTCTCACAGTGGCATTGGAAATTTCTTAGTATATAAGTAGTGGCCTTCCTCCTTCTAGCACAAGGCCTTTTGGGAGCAACAGTGGGTTGGCTCGCCAAAGCAAAGCCGTGCGGGTCCGTGTGTAAGCGCAAAGCGGACAATATTGTGCTAGCGGAACTGGTCGTTACAACAGGTGCAAAAAGGACCAACGACTGTTGGACTACACAGAACCTTCAAAGTTGCGGAAAAACTCTGAACAACCTCCAAAACAAGGAGGGAGAAGAAAAGAGAAGTTCGCTATAGGTGTCCTTAGAGATCGGAGTCGGAGATGACGCCAAAGTCCAGCGAAGAACAGTAGAACGAAAAAAAAAAATTCTATCATCATTGAAACACTATTTAACTGAGGTATTTATCTGGGGAGAGAGAAAAATAACCTAGAAAATCCAACAAAGAATCTAGACCACCAAAGATGTAGCTTGATGCTAAAGCACCGAAGCCACAATATGAGGCTTCTAAATTTGATGAAACCTTGAGAAAAACAGCACTGAATCTCCAAATGAGCTACCAAACAGAAATACAATGGGAGAAAACTCACATGAAAAAGAGGGAGGAAGAGAGTGAAAGAAGAGCTGACAACTTCAACAAGTTTCCCCTCATGTTTAGAGAGGAAAGAAAACAAAAACTAAGGGGCTTCCAGCTGAGGAAAATGAAGAGCATACAAAATGAGATCCTTCTCCCTTCTTCCATTGAATTAGGCTCCTTGCTAAGAACACAAAACATAAGACTTTTCCCTCTTCTTCCAAAGATCCATTTCCCATAGCCAGGGGATTTAGAAAATTTAATGAGGAAAAGAGGGACGTTTTCACGCTCAACAAGACAACATTTCATTCATTTTCAATAGAAATAAGGGTTTTAGACAAACAACACAAACATCAGATTACCGCAGCCTGACATGACACTGGATTTCACAGCACTTGTCGAATGGATCAAACCCAAACATAATTTTATATTCAGAGTTAATTTCCTTAAGGAAATTAACAAACAACCTCTAAGGCAACCAATCTATTTAATCCCTACTCAACCAAATTCACAATGTTCAAGGCACACAAAAGAGTAAAAGAATTTACTCTAAACAATGTTTCTTTAAAAATATGGTGATGCACAAACCAGGGACCATATGAAAGCATATCATGTCAATTACAATTTGACAAACTAAAAAGTGGATTGCAGAAACTTGTGGAATTTGAGGAGATGATGCACTGCATACTGCTTTTTCAATGGTATGAAAGTGTTGCATTCTGTTTGATAAAATTTTCTGCATATGAACCAACGATGCCATGGCCGTTCCCTGCAATCAGGAAATCATGTTCTCAGAGTCAGCATATAGAGTAAACAGGAATCAATTTCATACAATTGGGAAATGGTTGTTACAAACAAACCTCTACAACGTCAACAACAACAAGACCAGCCAAGTTGGGTAGCACTTTCTTCGAGGCCACATGAACAGCAACTGAACCACCCATGCTGAAAACAATTTTATATACATCAAAAAAAAAAAAAAAATGTATTCACCCACTGATAGGTGATATGACACAGAAGCAATAATTAGAAGAACAGAAGTGCATATCTTCGTTTGCATGCCTTAGAGATTACATGCTAAAACTTATAAGTGCTAATAAGACATAATAGCAGACCTCACAGTACAAAACACACTGAAAACATCTTGCAAATAAGTTTTGTAATAATACAACAAAATGTGATCTTATTCAAGCACCTCAGAGAATGTAATTCTATGCACATTTCATATTCTTTATTGAGCTATGCACACTTGGTGCTGCGAGCAAGGGAAGGATGAGCAGCAGGAAGGCTGCTACTAAGTCCCGTTTGGAAAAGAGGCTCAATTCTTTCAAGAGTGAAGGAACATTTCAAGGAAAACTTCATCTCCACAGAAACATGGCATCCCAAAAAAAAAAAAATTAAAAAAAGTTTGAGATAGTTACAATAAATGCTTGGCCTATAGATGATGTATTTATAGATCTAGGGGCACAAAAAGATGAAGCAGAGTGGAAGGCAATGTGAAATTTATATCAAGCAGCTCAATGTGAAGCCAGAGATTGGCATCCAGAAACAAAAATGGTGAAGGAGTATGAGTTTTGGTAGCAGAACTATGTATATACTTTGTGGCAAAGCAAGACTGGAGAATGCATCATTATGCATATGTTGTACTGATATTAAAATAGGTTCAAATATTATTAATTATTATTACATAGGAACAGATTTATCAATTCAGCTCAGGTTTAATGGCGCTTAATTCAAAGGATCACTGTAATAAGCATAGTAGTTAAGGTGCAAGTCACGCTCAAGGCGCAAAGAGATCCTGGAGCCTAATACACAAGGCACAATTCTTACTGCAGCCTTTTTTATTCTAGGAGTTCTTTTTTACAGTTTTAAACATGTGCATTTATTTAATTATGTATTTTTTCCACTATTACAAATATAATACTATTGTTTACACCTATTTCTAATAATTAATGACAAGTACATTACTTTTTCAACTCACTACAACTAAACAATGTAACATACATATATATACAATATAAAAAGCTAATAACAAAAGTCGAATATATAAAATCAAGTAATAACAAGTCAAAATCATAAAAAAGAAAGTCATCATTCCAACTATCATATCATCAACAATAAAGGAAAAGAAAATGCAAACTTTTATATAAGATGTAAACTATGTTTTACTATTAATAATTTTAATACTAAAAAGGAAAAAATGAGAAGACACATTTTTATTTATACCACACTCTAGTTCCCTAAGAAATCATCAACTCTAAGCATGTCAAACCGTTAGACCCTCTTAACAACCCACTGAAGCAAGAACTCTTGAAAAGTTCCTAAATCAACCTGTCCTTCCAATAAAAAATTTAGAATCTCTGTCATTCCACATAATAATGCACTCAAATGAGACAACGGCAGTCAGGAATGGTTTTCATATGTAATCATGTACATATGAAATCTTCAGATCAACAGTTCTACAACAGTAAAACTATCCATTAAACTTTGGCAATAGTCAAACAAATTCATATCTTAGGAGGCCCTAGTTATCTACTGTCGCTCATAGATCCAGGCTGTAATATGGAACTCTTTATTGGACTGACTGTGGCCTTCCAAATCAATTTGTTTAGTGCCACTTTAGGCTCTTTAATGCTCGACTTTATAGAAAGTTCTTCAGGCAATCTGGAGTGAGTTGGGGTTGGCAAGGATTAATGAGGAACAACCTTGGGAAGGTTCTTAGGGTGCTCTTTTGGTTATGACTGGTTTTTGTCATAAGTGATGTGGGTGCTTCGTATTGAAACCAAATTAAAATTTTGGATTTTTTCCTCTAGACCTCCTGGACCAACACTTAAGCTGTTCTATTCAGTAAGCAGATCAGTCCACCTGTAATCAACCAAGATTGTGTATCTAAATTTTTCACTATTGTATGAATAAATTATATCATGCTTTTTTAAGAATTCAATCATATGATAACTTAGTGGTAGCTATATACTTGTTCTCAAGGGAAAATAAGATTTGAATCCCTCTTGTGATTGTTTATAAACACACATACAATAAACCCGTGTGTACTCAACACCTGATTCCAAATCACATGGAAGAACAAAAACTTGAAAAGTAGTCTTGAAAAAGGTCATAGCACCGATGTGATGTAGATGACATGGACACCTACCATTGGTAAAAAAAAATGGGGTGTAATCTATTACACTTAGGTTTATTGAATTGTGTCCTCAAAGATGTAGTAAGCCATGCTAACATAGCACCATCACATCACCCAAAAAGGTAAGAAAAAATCAACTTTTGGGACCTATCATTATCCCTAATATTAAAAAGGCAACCTGTCATGTGGGCTCCATGCATCGCTTAATACTCTTGAAGTGTATAAAAAAAATCTGATATATATCTTCTGATGGGACAAGGCTTCAATGAAAATGATGATGATACCATGATGAGAACCTCTTATATTAATGGGTGGATCAACCAAACACCAGCCATCTAGCCATCTTTTAGTTATCAGAACATTTCTCTAGAATATTGTCATCACAACCAAATGCACCTTTTTCATACATAAACTTCAAGGGAGGTCAGGCATGTATTTTGCAAATAAATGTATCTTCAGAAAAAAAAAATTTGGAAAGGTAACAACATTACATATACATGATATCACAAAGGCCTACTTCCATGTGAGGCCCACTGGGGCATGTGTGGATGGATTGGTTGAAAAGTTCTTTGCCAAAATAAGCTACCCATTAAAAAAAAACTCGATTGGATAAGTGGAAGCCATGTTTTTTAAGGTCCAAAAGATTCAATTCTATCCAACAAGAAATTTTTGTGTTGCATCAATAGGTTGTTCAACTAAAATTGAGGTCAAATTCGTAAAGATCCAATTCATAACGGGCACATGATTTGAGAAGGGTTGGGGTGTGATTGGGGCCATGGTGAGCCTCAATTGGCTAGGGTCCTCAAATTGTTATCTGACGATCGGGGCCTAGGGATCCTAATTAGCACATGGAAGGTGCCAAATAGCATCCAAGGAGAAGGTTTGATGCAAACACTATGATGGACCACACAAATGCAGCTCATGGTCCACCAACTTGACCCGTTTTTAGATTATTTGGATTTAATTAGATTGATATTTATTTTCGTAATTCTAAATAATGGCCATAATTTGGGTATGATCTAATATTGAAATCACATAAATTTGGATTCATTGGATAGGCTATTCGATTACCTCTCTAACGAGCCCAAATTTTGTCATTCTAACATGGCTTTGAAGAAATTATGCTATTTTATGATAAAGTCTGGTAAGGTTACCAATTTAGGGAATTTTAGTCATTTTTATGTTAGCATTTTTTGAAGGTCAGGATTAAGACATTTTATGTTGATTTGATGGTTGAGATTGTTCCTAGGATTTTCTTTTGTATGAAACAATATAAACATAAATGAAAGCCCCATGGCAATGTTTTACAAATTTGATTGGAGCATGAAAGCTTTTAAGGAGAAACCTCTTGAAGGTGGATACCTTATGCCAAGAGGTAGACCTCTCCTTCCCATCAAACGTCAAATTTACCATCGGATCTTTTAATAACATAATAATTACATGTTAAGAACACTAAACTATTCTAATTCAATCTAATGAGAGCTCTACCATCATCTCTTCAAAAGCATAACCCCTCGAACCACCCCCCTCCCCCCCTTCTTTCTCTCCCTTGCTAGAAAATTGCCACAATTGGTTGACAAGAATGACAGACAAGTCCAAATCCCAAGTTAGGTCTCTTGTCATCATTCTCAATTTCTAATGTGTTCTCTTTTTCTGTATTCAGAATCCAAAAGATTTGGCTAGAGTAACTCAAGCACAAGATCACATCGAAGATAATATCCTCATTAGGTCACTCGGGAATAAACCTGTGACCAACAAGAACAACTGCAGGTGGAGAATCTCCATACATCGCCTTCAGAACAGCCAAAACATCGCTGCACAAAGTCTGCAAATGATCGATCCCATTACTTTCAAATTGATTTATTGTCTCCTAAAGAGAGACCAAGAAGAACAAAATATTTCAAGAAATGACAAGTAATAAACTTGGTGCAACTGTCCCAAGCAATAACTTCCTACAGCCCCCAGATGTACCTCTATAGAGAGATCCAAATCATTGTCAGTGGATGACTTCCCATGTCCCCTCAGGTCCATCGCTACTACCCGACACTTTTCCTTTATTTTGCTTGCAGCTAATGCAAAAGAAAGCCTGGAAAAAATTTACAAATAGCAAAATTCAGCGTGAAAAGAGAAATTAATATAATTAACTGTAAGGTTTAAAATCAGAAGCATGAGAAAGCAAAAGTGAGGAAGCCATAAGTAAAATAAGGAACTATATCGTATGAAGAAGTAATAAGAATTCACTGTACAATCTTGGCAGAATCATGAGAAAGTGAAACTAAGGAACATTCTCAGGTAGTACCCATGGATCATGTCCACGTCCATGCCTACCACCTGAAACTTATCAGCTTTTATTCCTACTGATGGAAACAAGTCTAGACAGGTTTGCAAATGGCAAAATAAAATGTGAAGAACAAAAGCCACATTAAGAAAGAAACCCTTAAATGAGAAGATAATACACATTCAATGCATGTAAAGAGAAGGGTTGCATCAGAAATCAGAAGCATGAGAAAAGTGAAAAGAATGTCTTTTGTGACAAGAGTACTCTAGTGCTAGTGGAACTGAAGTAACACCAAGCAAAAGCATACAGAGAGTTGTGTCCAGCCCACCTTGTTGCACTATAGTTGTTGCTCAGCCTAAAAGGAAAATAGTGCACACATTTAAAAAAATACACGAATACACATCATTCATTAAAAGATGTCCCAGTCTAAGTAGAAGGAAACGTGTATCAGCACTAGCCCCACCACTCCTCACCCCAAAGGGGGTCCAATGGCAAAACACACATAATCATGCAGGCAAGAGCACACACATAAAGACTTTATTCTTAAAAATCATAAATCCAAAAGAAAAACTTGAGAACAGATATATTATGCATGTATATTTGCCTAAGATGGTGATCAGCTTTAATTTATGCTTTTTCAATAGTAATAAATTGGAAAGTGTTATCTTCTATTTAGGCACTATCTTCCCCTGTTTGTATTTTCTTCCTTGGGCCTTTTCATGCCTCAGCCCTGTGCCTGCATTTTGTGCACTTCCCGTTCTCTTAGCAATAACACTTTGTTACCACTTCATTAAAAATAAAAACAAAAGAATTGGAAACTTGATAGTCCCAGAACTAAACCAATTAACTTATAAGATAATTAACCATAGATAGGTGACAATGCTACAAGAATAAATAGGAGAGGAGGAAAATTGGAAAAAATAGCTCATAGCATAGTTTGTAAGTCATGACACCACTTAAGAAACAAGTATGGAAAAAGGAACTAAGTGAAGATATTTTTTGTATTTTTATTTGCAAACCCACTCGGAAAAATCACAAAATATCATTCTGATACATAACCAAAACGAAATTAAATGAGCACAACACTGCAAAGTTCCTCAAGAAAATGGAATGAATTTCATAACAGGAAGATGAAATACAATTTGACCTACAAACATGTCAACCAAAATACATATTTGCCTGCACAAATAAAAATATCTTTTGGAGCGATTAAACAGAAAAATACTTAAAATATGAATTAATAATTTAGAATAAATCAGCCATCTTCAATAATCACATGGGCAAGCAAGCATGCAGCCAATATAATATAAGAGAACCAAAAGATATTATGACTAACTGAAAAGAAAAAAATATTACATTTGAGAAAGAGTAGTGTATACCCTGAATAACCACCTCCATGTAGGCAAAAAACAACTGGACCTTGAGAACCTGCCATGTATACATGGAAGACCTAAACAACAAAAAACAAATGCAACGATACTTTAATCATTTCATTTACCAAACAAAATAATGGATCAAAACAGAAACGATTACCCACATCATTTGATCCTGAAATTGTAATATCATCTTCTTGGTCAAAATAGCTCGACCACTCTGAAGGTGAGTACTTTTGTAAAGATGTCCTATACACAATTACGAATATAAATATAAAATAGGATCCCATTCAGCACAAAAGAGATTCTTTACTTGCATATAAGGCTCCTTTTTTTCTTTTTCAAAAAGGTAATAGTAATTAAATTAAAGAGAAGAAGTTACAAAAGAAAGATGCAAAGAAAGATCCAAGATGGACAGACACTACAAGCAATGTTATTAGAACCGGACTGTCTAACGGAACCATCTTCGAGGCATTTTGGGTTCAACCGAGGTCAAAGCCGGTCAGTGAATAATATAATATAAATATTACATATAACATTAAGTAAGACACCTTTTACAAATAAATTAATATAAATATTACAAATAACATTCAAATTCTGAGTAATATACCAAAACGGTGAAAGATATTGGATAGAAATGGTAAGAAACCTTTATATTTCAAATATATCTATTTTTTAATATTATTTTTTGATATTTTGAAGGAGAAAATTTAAAAATAAAAAATAAAAAACTTCAAAATTTGTGAGTCGCAGTTCAAGGTTCACGGTTTTATCTTCAAAACCGCATACTCTAACCAGTTTTATGCGGTTTTTACCAAAAACGGTTTTTAACCCTTGACCGAACAGCGGCCATGGCGGTTCCAGTCGAACCGCGGTTCAGTCCAGTTTTGATTACAATGCTACAAAAAGGCCACAAACAAGTGCACCAGAAGAAGGAAAAAACTAGAATCTCAGTCTAATGAAACATCAAAGAACAAGTCTTTCTATGAAGGCCATTCTTCACTAGGAAATATGCCACCCCATTTGCCAACCTTTGAACATGAATAAAGGAAATGTTAAGGTTCCTCCCCAATTGTTACTTTTCAAAAAAAAAAAGGTCCCTCCTCAATTGTGAAACCTCTTTGAAGATAGAATGAAGATACAAAGGAAGCTTCTTCATTCCTTGAGCTTGGATTGCTTTTGTGGAGTTATCTTCAATAATAAGCTTGCCTTGGATGTTGGATCAAAAGATCTTTAAAGCTTCTCTCATCACCAAGATCTTTACTTCATTCAAGTCCTTTCTTCTTGCTAGCCCCAAAAAAGGAAGACAAAAAGCTGACACCTAAATCATGAAGAACACCTCCAATTGTGGTCAGGCCTAGCTTTCCTGTAGTTGCCCCATCAACATCGAATTTCATTTATCTTCCACTAGGTTTCTTCCATCTTCAACTATCTTCTCCTTCCTCCATCAATCAACCAAGATTGACCTCTATTCCTGGTCAATGTCAAAATGAGAAAATCCAAGGAGCTCACTCCTATTCTCCATCTAACTAATCTACCACATATTCGCCATTTTGAATGTTTCTAGGGCCAGGAGGAGGGTGCAATGGAATTCTCCAAATTCAAGCCAACCAATTTGGTAGTAACCTCTATAAGGTCATCGCTTAAGTGCCAGCCAACAGGTTGGTAGAGGTAATGCTGTTGATAACCACTAACTTTCAAGGGGTAGTTGTGAAAGGGAAGCAATTTTAGATGGTATCATACATTAGCTGAGAGGTGACGTCGGTGTGTTGTATACATGGGTGTACAAGGGGCTCGGGACTTCGGTTTGGGCTCATGACTCAAGGGAGTCATTAATATTGTATATGTATCTTTCTCTTTCATATAGTGAATATTCTGTCGTTCCGTGGACATAGGCCAGGTGGGCCGAACCACGTTAAAATACTGTCTTGTGTTGTGTGTTTATTTCCATTCGATTTTTCTTATTTCCGCGCGTAACACTAACAGGAAGAGTCTTTACAAGCTAGATAAAATAATTAAGAGAGAGACCTTGATCAAGTAAAGCTTATTACAACTGAAAATCAGTGGGTCCTAGATAAAGACAAGAAAACAAAGGATAGATGTATTTCAAGGATCTATTAAACACAAAATATGTGAATTTTTTTTTTTTTTTTTTAAACATTAACCACTGGATTCTATTAATAAGGGAAAAGAGTACATAAGAAGGATCTGAGTATAAGAGGTATATACTTAGAGCGAAGAAGAGGAACAAATATATATAAAAAACATAGGAAAATAAGAAATAAAAGAAAAGATACAACAAAATGTCATCCCAAACTAAAACCAAAAGAGGGCCCGATCCTCCTAAGTCCTGAGTTGGTGGGAGGAAAGAATTTCAACACCGGAGTTTGAAGATGAACACCAGCTTTCGCCAAGAAATCTGCCATACAATTTGCTGAACGAGGTGTATGAATGAAGGAAATGTTACCCATATTGCACAAACTCCAAATGTCCTTAGCAATACCAACCAACCTCCACGGGGAGAATTTCCAATTACTAGCCCAGGAGATAGTGTTAGTTGAGTCACCTTCAATAATGAGATTACCTCCCCTAGACCTTGACCAGATTGAAGTGCTCTCCTAATTGCCCTTAGTTCATCTTCGTTTGATTCCATTGACCCTACTAATTCGGAGAAGGTTACTAACATTCTACCCCTATCATCGTGAAATACTCCCCCAATTCCTGCCGGACCTAGTTTGCCGCTAGCTACACCGTCAACATTAAATTTACAGGAACCTAAGGGAGGTGCTACCCACTTAGCCAAACGTCTGATAACTATATCAACCCTTTCATACAACCTTCCCAAGGCAAATAAAAATCTTCAGGACCTAAACCCCTAAAGCGTTTATACACAGACAACCAACCAATCAATTGCCACTTCGCCCTCTCAAAAACTTCTCTAGGACTTCCTCTCTTACCCTAAAAAATCCTCCTATTACGTTATTTCCAAATTTCCCAAAAGACGTGAATGGAACCATTTTCCAGGCCACTCTATGTCTACCTCTAAGGGGAGTCCCCATCCAAGCCACCAGTAAATCCTCCACTCCACTACCAAATACCCAAGAGCTTCCAAACAAACCCAGAAATAAATACCACACAACACCCGTGAAGCGACAGTTGCATAACAAGTGGTCCGTCCACAGACTCCTCTTCAACCTCACACAATATGCAAAGTGTCGAAGCCTCTTCTGGGATAACGCCTCTTCTCCTAAGATTGTGTCTCACAAGTATCCTTTTTTTTAATGCAGACCACACAAAAAATTGGACCCTAAGGGGAATCTTGTTGTTCCAAGCTAGATTGCAACTAGGAGGTGAGCCTGAGTTTGTTGCATATGTAGAACGCAAGATTGATTTTACTGAGAAAGACCCGGACGGCTCCAAAGACCAAATCCATTTGTCCCTATCCTCAACCCATAATCTATTATCACTAAGGATTCCAATCAAAACTCGATGGGAGGCAACCTCAAAATCCCGCAAATTCCTTCTAAAGGAAATTGACCATTGTGGTACACCATTCACCTCACTATAGTAATCGCTAACCAGAATATGTGAATAATATATACATAGAAGCAAAAACAAAATTAAGGGATTATATCCATACAAAAGTAAACATAGCTTGGATAGCTTTAGCGAATATGAAGAAAAATAGAGAATTAGGATTAGTTTTCCTATAGAAGTATGGGTATTGTTGGGCAAATTGGGTGATTAACTAGATTGTATCATAAAACATTAGTTCTAAAAAGAATGCTGCAAATCATTGTGAAAGATTACTGCAGGTCTCCATCTATAAGAGAAGAAAATATCCAAAATCATAACAATAATTGAAGTATTATCCTTTTTTTTTTTTTGAAAGGAGGTATTAAAACCCAATTAAATTTAACTTTAGAAGAGAGATTGTAACCATGTACAAACTACTTGTATCTCACCTCTGATGATCCAAAACACTAAATGAAATCTTAATACATGAATTATCATGAAGTGAAACAATGTCCCATTAGGAGTAACATCCACCATTAGTTTGAATCCCTACGTTCAGTTTTAGTTTTTTTTGGGGGGCGGATCAGCAATAGAAACCTTTTTTGGAATAATGATAGTTTATCATAAAAATAGCAACACGAGGGAACAACACAGGCACACCAAAAGAGAACTACACTAGATTACAACAACAACAAAAGCAAACAAAGCCCGCATACAAGTTTACTCCAATCCCAAAAGATATTTTAGACCCATTAGAATGTTTCTTTGGGACCCTTAGCCAATTGCTATCATCTTCCATATGGTGATTCCTGGTCCAACCTTGTCTCAATGATAATATTGCTCCTCTCAAGTAAGATCCAATTAAATATATATAGCCTAAGTTGCATGGGCACATGTGCAGTATCAGAGTCCGACATGGGTGCAAGGTGTTGGACTCAAAACAAACCAAATAAAAAGAAAAAACACAAGAACACAACACTATATTTTTAAATAAAATTTAAATCTAAATTTATTCTAAATTAAAATAAGGTGTCAAAATAAGACTAATAGAAAGTAATTGCCAGTTTTACTCTAAGCAATTAAGTGACAAAGGAATCAATATTTCAATTAGGTTTTCAAAGGAAAAAGGTGTTTTATACTTTAGTTGTCTTGGTAGAAGAGTCCATGAAGAATGTGTGTGAGCATCCAATATAGGTGCTTCACACATCTTGAAGAGTCTATGAACATAGCATTAACAAATCAATGCCAAATTATGTTCCAAACAGATCTCCCCACAAAACCTCCTAAAATGACACAATCTTGTCATCTTTTGAAGGTTAGACATAGTTTCATCATTAAATGAAGTTATAGAAGTTGCATATAGTAAGCGTGGTATTTATCAAATAAATCAATGGTCAAATTCACTTATTATTATTATCTTTTTGAGTTGGAGGGATTATCATAGAGTATCCCCACCACACATTGGAGGTGAGACTAATCTACATAGATATACTTAGTTACCTACAAGCCCCCTATGTTAGAATAAGCCCAAGAGGAGTTGAACTCGAGCCTTCTAATCTAATTCCAGAACCTAAAGCCAACTGAGCTACACGTGTGGGCTACTTATTATCATCTTTAACGTTGATTTAAATGCCTTACACAGATGGATAGAACAACCTTTGGCCCTGCCTATTAGTTTCGGTACTCCATGATCATACATATAATATGGTACAGTCATCTAACCCATCTTATGTTATGTGCTTCAAAAAAAAAAGCATTTTGTAATTTAGTTAAATGTTTAAAATCTCTTATAATAGTTTTTCCCACTCGCCCACCATTTCCATGATCCTATAAACTGAAGGCAATCAACAAAAACAGGACCATATAAATCAATCAATGCCGAATAACCTCAAATTTTTAAGCTCTGCCAAGCCATGTCAAAGGATGGTCCCACCGGACGGATGTGGAATCATGTAAACCATCGGACCATTAAAAGTGGATTCCATCAGATCAAAGTTAAACAATTGGATAAAAATATATTTTGCTCACAATAAAAAATGAGTATGATGGGCATCAGTCCAGGTCGGATTACATTCAAAGGATATGGCAATACGTGGAGCAATTTGGATTGATCATTACATGCCCCCCTTCCCACTCTGACGTTTTTTTATCTTTTAAGATTTACCTTAATATAGAATAACAGCGCATGCACGGCATCAGAGACTAAATCGACACACATTTACAGTAATCTAATCAAGCATCAAAGAGATTTAAAAAAAAAATTGCTAGTCCAGAAGTTGAAAGGCATATCTTTCTTCAAATTTCCTTTGTTTTAAAGAAAAAGAGAAAGATTACGATCTTTTTACATCGGTAGACTACATTCGGGAAGTAGAAGAGTGAAAAGGACTAAACACATAGAAATCGATTCTAGAGCTCACAAAATATATTATCAGCAGGAAATTTTAAAAAGAGAAGGATCGGAAGAAGGGAAAGGAGAATACTGAGATGCGGGGCGAACTGGAATGGAAGAGAAAGCAGATGGGATTTGAGGTGGTAGTTCCTCTCCTTCTTCAGGTAGAGAAGAGAGATTCGAGGAATCTTCCATCGTTTTTTCTCTGTTTTTTTTTTTCACTCTCTTCTGCTCTGATAAATTGAGAATTAAGAAATGAGAATGGGAGAGACGACGGCGTGGAAACGTCTTTCTTTTTCTGACTCTCAGTGGGGAAGGGTGGCCCACTGTACATGACACGTGTCCTTTTAAAATAGTTTTTCAATAGCTGAGATAAAGCGGTCCATGCTCGCCACGTGTTGAGGATCTAGCAATTTTTGCTTTTAAGTGGGTATTAGAGTTCGAGATAATTCGATCTTTCTTACAGTGAATTATATTATATTTAGTTTAAATTTATATTGATTTGATTTTGTTATTAAATCATTGGTGTTTGCATCTATAAAAATAGTAGTTTTTTAAATTTGATAAAATTATTTTATATGAAGCATCATTTTTAATATACATCTTTCATTTTCATGGCTCAAGACAGACTTTCTCCCTGGAGTTGAAATCTTAGTATTGAACGATATATTGACTGATATTTTTCTCTCTCTTATTTTTTTAAAAAAAAATCTACTAATATTGACCGATATCAACGATATATATCGGATATCGGCGAATATCTCGACCCTTTCCCTTTTAAACAACATTGTACAAGAGAAAGTGATTAATCATTTAATACAGTATTAATTTTTTTATTAATAAGAGTATTAATATTTTAAAAATATTATAATGCTATTAATTATATTTTATTAAATAGGTCAATTGAGTTAGATGTATTACTGGCCATTCACTTTATAGATACATTGTTAATGTGATATAATTTGTACATTTCCATTATTAAAATTACTGAAAATTACCTTCTTAATATTGTTGTTGAGTTACATTAAAATAAAAAAAATGTAGTGAGATTCAATACCAGAACTATCCCTTAAACACACTTGGATTGTTGGTCTTATACAATTGAATGAGTTATATTTATAGACATTACAATAATAAATTAGTTAGGTCTGTCTATTTATAAATAAGTTTAAATCAAATTATTTATTAATTAAATACATAAGTAGTATCTGATCAAATCAATCAATCGAATCAAATTTGCCAATGGCTGGTCAATGACACACACTGCTTTCGCCCAAACAACGAATCAAACTAGAACCTATCCTAACCCTTTGATCCAACAATTTGAGACAAACAAATGTCTGGGCAATGATTGAATTATATTTGTACAATTCTTTTCTTTGTTAAGACGCCGGCTCTGGCTATAAGCGAGTAGGCTACCACTTAAGGATCCCACTAATGCAACCAATGACTTTACTCACAATCTCAGATCTGCATTGTGCTTAGAGCTCTTGAGATTTCAAGCAAGCCCCGCCCTGCCCCTAGGCGAACTAGGCCGCCGCCTAGGGGCCCTAAATAGATAGGGCCCCCAAGTTGGGTTCAAGTTTTAAGTTCCCACACCTTCTTGTATGTTATAAATCTATATTTATGTTTATTTTAACAGAAACTGGATTTGTGGGGCATTGGTAGTGCATATTACTCTTAATTTAGAGATTGTGTGTTTGAATTATAAAGAGTTCAGTTTTTCAATTTCTTATTAATTTAGATATAACTTTACTTTTTACAACTTCTTATAGACATAATTTTTTTAATTTTTTTTTTTAAGTAAAATAACGTTACTTTTTACAATTTCTAATAAATTTAGATATCATTTTTTCTTTAAATAAAATAACTTGGAGAATATCCATGTTATTAAACGTTTTGCAATTTCTTATAAATTTATACATAATTTTTCTTGAAGTAAAATAAGAGACATACAATTTCTTATAAATTTATACATAATTTTTCTTGAAGTAAAATAAGAGACATAATTTTTCTTTAAGTAAAATAACTTGAGTATTAAAAAGGATTGACAAGACTTGTTAACTTGCTTGACTCAAATTCCTATCGAGTTTAGTAAACTCAGATTGATTTGGTCATTTTTTTTTTCAAATTTTAAATCTATAATTTTAATAAAATGAATTAAACACCATGATAAAAAAGCATTTATCCTTTAGTTTTATTTTTCTTTTAAAAGTTAAGAATTGAGATAATTAATTATCTATATTACAAGATTAAAATGATTATAAAAAGGTTAAATTTTAACTAATCATTATTGTTATCAGTTTTTTCAGAAATTTTAATAAAAGTGTGACCTAAAGAAGTCTTTAAATGAGGAAACTTAGTGTTCATTAAATATAAATGGTTGAATGAAAAAAAAAAAATTAGGTTTAAATTTGAATGACTATTTTGTGCTTTATAGTTTATAATTTAGTGATAATTTTTTAATATAATTTTACTTTATAAGCTGTTTTAAATAAATTATATACTATAGCATGTCAACTAATCTTTTTAAATACAATAAAATAATAATAAAAAATAAAAAATCAACATGCATACATAAGTGGAAATTAAATTTGTCAAAAGAAAGATTGAATGGATTATCAACATGCATATATATCTATTGAAAAAGATATGTTCAAAAACCTTGAATATACTAATTTAATTAGTAATTTTGTACCTCAAAATCCGAGAAGAATAAATTTTAAATAATATTTTATTATAAATTTGATGATGATATTTTATTTAGATGTTTCATGCTTTGTAAAAAAGAATGTATGAATTTTTTTTTGTGGATGTATAAAAGATTCATCTTAAGAGTTTACCTAGGGCTTCTGAAATCTCAAGACCGGCACTGATTTAAGGGCATTTCAGGGTCGGCACTAATGCATAGTTCCAAATCTTGACCGATACAATAGATATCGGTCAACATAGCCAATATCTCAACGAGATATATCAGATAAATATCGGCCGATATCCACTGAATTTATTTTTTTTCTTTTAAAGAAAAAGTCAGATATCGGTCGATATCTCTATCTCGACAAATTTTGTACCCCTGCTGAAATGTACAATACGAGACATGGTTATGGATTTATTTAAAGATTAATATAATTTTACAATTACAAAATTCATCGTCATCAACCATTAATTAGAAAAGAAATAATTTCTTCGTTCACTGCCCAAGTTTCGGTCACTCAACCTTTGTTTCTATGTCAGTTTCTACATTCCAATGCCCCTAGTTCCCTGTACTCCTCTGTGCACCAGTTCATATCCCTTGTTCATCCAAATCGTGCCTTCTTTCATTAGATTGGCCTAAAACTCACCCTTCGCTATATGCTCTTTATTCATCCCATCAATCAGTCCCACCCTGTGCAACCAATCTTAGAATTTTTTCCTTCTTAGAAGCAATTGTTCAACTTAAAACTATTTGATTTAATTAGAGTTATTCAGTGTCACCCCCTCTATTGTTTTAGATGTTCGTCATTCTTTCCCCATTATTTTCTTACTTTGTTCATCATTCTTGTAGTCACTGCCATTACCCACCATTGTCAATGTCACCTTTTTACTAGCTTCAGATCGACAAAAAAAAACGAAGCAATCTAATCAATTAAACATACCAAACACTCGTATCTGTCTGTGGTTGAGTTTATACACGAAAATCTAGAGCATACCACCACCCATCTGTCTGTCTGTCTACATTCGACAGCATTTTCTAAAATATCAAACTACTCTACTCTTAACCTTGTAAGCAGAAAACCATCACCAGAGTAGCCATAGGCACATTCTCAAAAATGAGTTCCAAAATAAGGAATGTAGAGGTCATATTCAAATTAACCCAACATCAAGGTCCCACCCCACCACCACTCATGCTTGATGTGTTAACAGTAATCTGTGCACCAAACATTTTAAACAGCAAATTATGATGAGATTTTTTTTTATGCGTAACTTGTGATGGGATTCAAAGTCGTAACATCAGACCAAAGACCAATGACCAACGCAAGTCATGTCGACCTAAAATAATTTAATAAGAAGCCAGATTAGTGAATGTAAAGAAGGCTAAAAAAAACTTGACATCCCATGGTTTCACTCAAACTCAGGCTTCAGGACCCATAACATTACACACCTGTTGTTCACTGCATCACGGCTTCATAAGGACGAGCTAAAATCCTCAGTGGTGACCGTACACCAGACCAGTTTAATACTGGTTGTACGCAGGCTGTGGCGATATGGTCTTGGTGTAACCAACTGGTGCAGTTCCAGCATGGCTACCATAACCTGACTGAGGCACTGACTGCTCGTAGCTCTGGTTTGCAGCAGGTTGAGGATACCCTGCCTGTCCAGAGGCCGGGGCACTGTAGGCCTGACCTGGCACACTATTATAAACTGCATCAGTGGACCCTTGGTACCCATAATTTGCAGTATTTGGTGCTGGTTGATCGCCATAGCCTGGTTGAGAAGGTGGGTACTGCCCATAGGCACCAGGCTGTGCACCTTGTTGAGCATAAACAGGTGCAGGGTGTCCACCTTGCTGAGCATAAACGGGTGTAGGCTGTCCACCTTGCTGAGCATAAACAGGTCCAGGCTGTCCACCTTGTTGAGCATAAACAGGTCCAGGCTGTCCACCTTGGGCATAACCAGAAGCAACCTGTCCGCCTTGTTGAGTATAACCAGGACCAACAGGTCCACCTTGCGGCGCGTAGCCAGATGTAGGTGGAGCAACAGAAGAATGTTGGTTGTACCCATCATTGGTGGGAAGTGCAGACCCATATGGAAATGACTGCTGTGATGGGCCACTAGAAACATAGGGGTATGACTGAGGATGTCCATAAGTTTGCGATGATGGTACAGGCCCTGGATATGGTACATCACCCGGTTGACCAGCCCTATGAGTTGGCCCATAAGATTGTGGTGCTGGCCCCTGTGTGGGCATGCCATAAGGTGGCTGCTTGAATGGTTGTTGCATATAACTTGGCTCAGTGTTGACTTGCTGCGGGTAGGTACCAGGTTGAGCATTTCCATGTTCTCCATAGGCATGCTGACTTGGAGCTTGATTTTCATATTTCGGATTGTCATAACCATGTGCATAGCTCTGCTGGGGAAGAACAGATTGAGGGTAAGGAGTAGGTTGCCCATAAGGCTGGGGCTGTCCATAATAATTTGCTTGAGTAGGGGCAGGTCCAGGGCCAGAGGTAGGGGCAGCGCCAGTAGCAGTAGGAAAGTGCGCCGCAGGTCCTGGGCCCTCTGTTGCATGACCACCTTGACTGTAGTGATCATATGCACCACTTTGGGCCGGTGTCTGCAAAGAAGCTGAAGCCCTTTGATCCCAACCAGCATTTACACCACTTCTTGGAGCTTGCTGAGTAGAACCACCATATGTTTGGGATGGATATATACCTCCTTGCTGATAAGTCTGTGCTGGTTGGGGAACACGAGGTCCCCAGTGGGGTACGCCAGTAGGTCCACGTGGACGATAAGCTGCTTGGCTAAAACCACCAGAAAGAGGTGAAGGCCTCACCGAGTTCTGATTAAAGCAAACTTATCAGAATAGGCAAAATTAAGATGGTTATAAGTGGATGTTTACAAGATACTAGAGGGAAAGATGAGGCACAAAATCGGAAAGTGATGTTAATCAAAATTATCAGCAGCTAACATGCCAAATTTGGTGTTGCTACAAAAAACTGCCAAATTTGCTGTGGATGATCTGAGATACCAAAAATATGTAGATGAAGAAGTCACTATGGATACAAATCTCAGCAGACAAAATAATACAATGTTTTCTGCATAATAGTAATGTCAAAGATCACTTTATTTGCAAAATATCATACTATTTCCACATCATCTAAGGACACAGAAAGTTCAAGATGAAGTTGTCATCAATTATAAATACAGAAAACTTAAGGCATCCAGCTAGGCATATAATTCTACAACGAATACAACTTCTTAAGGCAGAATTTAGATTCATTACATGTACAATTTTTTTGAGACTAAATCCATTCTCAAATTTGTCATGTAAGTGCCTGCTCTCTAAGCGTTGTGGTTCATGATCAACAAGTAAACCAAAATAAATAACTATGTTAATCTAGAATGAGAATCACTTCAAAAGAGCTAATTTCAGTACAACTACTCAAAATATGATCACTGGTGGGGATATGAAAAGGGCTCTCTGCCATGAGGTGAGGTAGCCGGGATCTCTGGTTTCAATAAAGATTGATAGACTGAAATCAGAGCGCTGCATCCGGGCGTCCAAACAAACTCAAATCCACTCGCTCATGTTGTCAGAAAGCTTGTAGGAAATAGGCAGAAAGAAATGAAGTGAGGGATTTGGGTCGATGACTGGTAGGTGGGAGGGATGTAGACGCCCCCGTCACTAGAAGTGCCCCACAGTATTGTGCATCTCTGAGTATATTTCCTCAGACTACTATTTAGTTATCGTTTTACTAATGTCGCATGCATTGCATAATTTACACAAAAACAAGATCATGTAAAATATTCCTCATGACAGTATTTAGTTCTCATTATATTAATATTGCATAAATTTCACAATTTACTGGAAAATAAGATGCTGTATCATTCTGTACTGCACACTTGATTACAACCTTCCTTAAATAAAGCTCACAATTCTCCAATGTATGGCACGATCCTGACACATTTAGTAACTCATAATAAGGAACTCTACAACTCAAAGAAGAATAAGATGTTAAGATTACTTTTTATTTATACATTAGTTTACCCCACTCAGCAAAATATACATGGTTTGAGATGTTTAGCAGCATCGGCAATATGAATATCCAATAATTATGTAAAATGAGTACCTGAAATAAGTGAAATTTGGCATACTTGCATATAGACAATATCTCAACACACATAAAGCTTCAAAATAGAAAAAGATAATCTACAGTTAGCAGCACATGAAATTCTTTTTCCTCAACACATCTCAATGTTATTCTTTTTATCATTTTAATTTTCCTCGTAATTACTCAAGTGTCAATTCAAGGACACAGAAGAAAAGTGAACGTTTTGGCATAGCATCAGGTAGCAATTTAAAGAAAGATATTGACCTTATGTATATATTAAACATTGTTGACTCAACCAAGTAGAGGCTTTAATTTTTCAAGTTGAATAGTACATGCATAGAACATTGGGCCACTAAACAGTTCTCTGGTCATGATACAGTCTTGCTAAATTATGAATTTTTATTCACAAGTCTCAAAGCAATCTTACCAACTATAAATATCCTGCAATTGCAAGGGTTAAAACCTTGACATCCCTCTGCAGTGGATGAGAGCGAAGAATAACTTATGTAGAAACCAATGTTGACCCCATTGAAAGGTATAGCCATATCTGCAGTATGAAAGCCAACCAATTCCAAATCGGCACCTTCAACATAAATAAACCATTGTAACTGGCATCTTATACTGAACGTAAGATCTTCTTAACTGCATTCATTTGAGTTTTTCAAGGATCATGCATGGATGGGACTAGCCCTTGTCAAGTCTTTTTCAGATAAAAATACTCTCATTTTTCGATTGATGGTAATGGCAACCTTCATACGGTAAAGAAATGATGTGTAGTGGTAGCAATGTGGGAAGTTCATTACATAAATACATGCAATACTTTTTGTTCCTTTTTTTCTGAGAGGATGGTGTAGTTTATATTTAATAACAATTGCATATTGCTTTGATAAATAAACAAAGGGATACTTCAATTGTATTCTTCCAAGGAAATGCACTAGCAAAACCAAATGGTGTTTCGTCAGCCAAGGATGCTACAACGTTACATGTTTTGAGCTTTAGTCATGAACAAATTCGTGGAAGCTAGAATCATGGTTACTAACAGAGTCTATCTCAAGCAAGCAAAAATGTGAACCAGAACATAAAAGAGAATAACCAAAATAACAACAGTTCCATGTCATCAACACCGCAAACACATTTCAGATTGGTGTTAGCTCATGAACGAGTTTCCTGACATGCACATTGGAACAAGGTTTTGAACAGGATGTTGATCAAACATGTGGGCGATTAATAGGTTCACTAGCAAGATTAATTTCCACCTACATCCGAATGATAGAATCCTTGCTTGAAGAAGCAAAGATCTTTGATTCTGCTCCTAATGTCCAACTCAGGAATCAAATGCCACACAAAAGCCACAGCACCTCTGCACTTGATCAGTAGCAGGAATCTAAGCTCCAAGTAACATTTTTAAAACCTAAATTTTACAAAGGAACGTATAAGAAATGGCTGCAGCCTAGAAGGTATGGCTTTAAGGTATGTTTGTGTAGAAACAAAATCCACAAATTTCAAATCCCCAATGATTTGAATGAGGATACTGAGTTTGAGGATTTGAAATCACTATGCTAGGATTACAAGAATCGTATTTAGAATTAAATATAGTACTCGAATATGTTATAACAACTTTGCACATCGGGTACACTCAATGGGCTTCAACAACTAAACATGTAGAAGCTAACAATTTTCATGTGCCTTTAACTGTTGCAACATTGATCTTAAATAATTAACATACCATGGGTTGGACTCAAATGGTTGATGTACTTAGGAGCTGGATAAAAGAAATTTAAGAAAACACATCAACATAAATATTTAACTTTACAAAATAGACTAAAAAAATCAATGAATTACAATAGTTGAACTTTTAAAGGTCAATATCACAAGGCTAAAATAATTTGATGGATGTGAAATTTTATCAATGCCCCATGTTATTTTCTAAAATCTCAATAAAAAATACATAATTAAAAAATGATTGAAATTCCCAAAACTAGATAGCTTCTCATGAAAACCCTTTTTATGTGCTTTCAAAAAATTTGTAATAGGCCATTTTAAAGGGTAGGCCCCACTATTTAAAGAATTTGTTATAGGAGATGAGTATCAAATCACTTATATGTGTTGTCTTTAAAGCTTAAGAGCCATTTGATCATCCTCATCCTTCATCCTAAAATCCAAAGTTTCAATTGTTTAATAATAAATGTGTTAAATCTAATGGTGGAAATCATTTAGATGAATATTTTAAAGTGTTTTCTAAATAAATTAAGAATATGCAAGACATATCAAAGGCTGAAATTAATAAAAAATAAGTCAATATTTAAAAATAAATGTAATCATGTGTGAAAAAACTTATAAAAACACCACCTTGAATGTAATACTCATTGGGTACATCAGTTCCTTATGAATTTTGCTCATAATGGAATTTGAACACAAATCTTGCAAAAGGAGTGCATTCTGTGTTCCACAGAGAGAGTGGATTTTCAATTTGGGACTTCTAAATCTTAGGGGTAAGGAAGGATAAGATATATTAGGATTTCAGATCCTTGGAGATTTTTGAATTCATTAATTTGGATTGCATCAAACCATGAAATTGAAATTAATGAGGATTTTGATTTCTAAATTCATGGATTTTGGTGTGCACAAACGTGCCCAGAAACATAGAGCAACTATAGTGGAATAGTTTAGGAGGTTCTTGAATTTCATCATCTGTAGTTTATGTGACCATGTGACAAGTTTTGTTCCCTTATCACATAGAAAAAAGGTTTCGAAACTCTTCTCCACCTTAATTTCCTCATTTTGATATTTACCAAGAAAATTCAAAGTGTCTACAGAAAAATAGACAACTCCATATAATCCATTCAAGAATTCCATCATCCAGTCTGATAACAAATTTTAAGTGTACAAACAACTGCTTTCCTAACCAAAAATGCTGACCGGGCGAATCTCAACCCACAAAAGTATTAGCAATATTACTTGCATGCTAACCAAAATGATGAAAACCATGAGCTAGCTAAAAATGTCATCCCTTGAATTTACTAATACTAAAAAAATGTCGAGGGTAATCTAATGTTCCCCAGAATGCACATCAATGGAAACATGCAGTCCACAAGCCAGATAATGGACAAGATATAAGGTCCTTTTTACTTTGGCTTGCAACATTGCCTTTTGAAAACATTCACGTTTGACAAGCTAAAATGAGAGACAGTCATTAAATAAATAAAATAAAATAGGGCTCCAAATGGGGATTTTAAGTTTGGAAGAATAAAGGCAATTATTTTAATGGAGCAGCCACAAATTGAGACATGAATAGGACACACAAAAGATAAATGAACATAGATAACCTCTGTTTAAATTATGTCATAGACCATGGAGGCATGAGAGGATGGTTGAGACATTCAAGATATCTAATTATGTTGGAAAGAAGATAGATTAGAAGTGTAATATTGAATTTTCTATCAATAACATAATTAAAAAACAATTGTTAGTGCCCCGGCTTTGCCGAGTCCCTATGTTTGTCAATTCCATGACTAAGGAAGAAGCACTTGCTAGAAGCTTAAAGACTCAAGGTGATCAAGAGTGAATATCATGCTCTACCGGATTAAAACTCGTTTTGGCAATCACAAAACAGATATTTGGCCATAGATGACTTTAGGTGGTACCCACACCTTAGAGAGGATCATCCCTAGGCTTAGTTGCATATGTCGGTAATGGACATAATAAGCCTACAGAGGAAGCTTGACAGTGAATTGAAAGTGAACTTGAAAATATGAATTATGTTCACTGTCAGCTCGATAGTCGTTCTCACCGACCCCTCGGTGGAGACAGGATTGACCCATCGTGGTCAAAGATTGATCGGCCAGATTGACAAAAGTTCTGGATCATAAAACTGTCATTCTGGGTATGCCTCTGATCGAGAGTCTCGTATGCACCGACCCATCGGTGATGAACTTAACTACCCCTAGTGGTCACCGACTCGTCAATAAAAAACTTTTGAGTTCTGGTCTTTGAACTCAAGTGGGCTCTTGAGAAAACAAGCATTTCGGTATTTCAAGACCGATCGAGAGTACCAGGACCGACCCCTCGTAAAGGGCGATAGGTCGTTCTGGGCAGAACAAGTTTCGGAACATGAAACTCTGTCTACATGGTGTTGCCCCAGATCGAGACCATCATATAGACCGACCTCTCGGTGCCATGACTGTCGACCCATCGACGACACCGACCTGTCGACTGGGAAATAATTGTACCGTTGGGAGTACATTTAATGCGCAACAGTCGGGTTGTTGAACAGTAACATTTTTAGTCACAGACCTCTCGGTGCACTCGACCTGTCGGTACATGACAGATTCTGCTACTGGTTGTCTTCTCTATAAATATCAATCTTTGTGCAACCAGTTAGCATCCTCTGGCAAATCCGTTGGACCCTCATCATTATCAGTGAGCTTAAACAAGGGCCAACAAAATGATCACTCTGTCTCTCTTGTGCTTACACTTGGGAAATCTAATACAACCAATCATATAGATTGAGTTTGTGAGAGAGAGAGAGGGGAAAGGATATACAACTATGATAGATATTGTTAGAACCAATTTCCTAGTCACCCTGAGATTGTGATTGCTCAACGACGGCTACAAAGGCGGAGCGTCGGGATTAACTCGGGCACACAATGGGTGGATCTTGAAGAAGCACACTTCATCGGAATCGAACTTCAAGGGAAGTGCTTCTTAGTTTTAATTTTATTTAAAGGCTTGGCTCCGGAACCACTATAAAAAATCTAGAGCGTCGTCTCTAGCACATGTGGTGGGTGGAATTCCTAGCCAAATGAATAGGTGAAATTCATATTCTACATGTGGTGGGTGAAATTCAAAGCCAAATGAGTGAGATGGAATTCCTACTCTAATTGTGAGGGTGTAAGTCTCCACTTAGTGGATTTGGGGATAGCTCAAGGTTGAGTTAGTCCTAACAGTGGATGTAGGTTGGTTAACCGAACCACTATAAATTTGATCTTATGGTGTTTGATCATTGTGTGTTTGTGTTTTAGTATTTAAGCACTCTTCTCAACAAACATCACTTTGCATTTGATTATCCTTAGTTATACATTGTGCACAAGAATTGATAATCAAGCAATATGCAAAGAGTTCTAAACTTAGTGTGATCATTTAAAGTAACTAAAAACAATCTATTTACACTAAGCAAATCTCTTGATTAATGTTGTCATTCTGCTGCAATTAAACTTTAAACAATCAAGAAATTTGTGAACACCAATCAGTAAGGACTGCCCAAATGCACCTTATTTTTTCAAACATAATCACAAAGCCTAATGACATCTCTATGGCTCACAGTTTCTTGAGTACCATTTTGCTTGGCCACATTAACATTATGATATATGTCACCTCACAATCTTGCATGTCAGGTCTAACTACTTCATTCCAAGTCTCCATACCCTTTTTCCTACTTCCTTGAATAGGCAGCCCTTCAATCATCACATTGGGGTTGCTTAAAATCTTTTGCTTACTAACCAAACCATATTAAAAAGGATTCCTTCATCTTGTATTATATTGGTCAACCTTTAAGTTTTTTTTCCCCAAAAGTCAAGTGAAATGATTCCTCATGATATCTCGAATCCCTTCATGTCACTCCACATAATTGTCTTAGCATATGCATATACATATCCCTGAAGTGTACTTTTATCTTATTGTCGTAAAAATGCCCCTCTGACAAACAAGGCACTAGAAGGTTGCAGAACACTACTACCTTTCCACTTTGGCCACCCTACCCTAATCCTACCCTCTTTTTTTAATCTCTCCCAAGTATCAAAAATGCATTCCTCCTAACTCTCAAACCATTTGCCTCAAAATATTTTTCACACAATTCATACTTGGTTGATTTCTTGTCTCAATACCTAAAGAATAAGATGCATCATCCGAGTCATCTCAAATATTCAAGAAATGAAATCCTTACCCAAGATAATCTATGTAGGGGGGGAAAATATTGGTTAGTGCTTACCCTTTCTGCCTCCAAGCCTCTGAAGATGTGGATCATATCTTGATCCATGACCCCCTTTACACAATTCATACTTAGTTGATTTCTTGTCTCAATACCTAAAGAATAAGATGCATCATTCGAGTCATCTCAATTTTTCAAGAAACGAACGCCCCGCCTCACGACGAACCCGTAACATCGACAAGTCGGTGATTATAAGATTTGAATTTTGAAATGAGAATCCTTCACTCTCGTCACGTGGCGGATCGTGACGTGTCAGTGCCACGGGTTTGTCGCGAGGTGGGGCGTTACATACCCAACATAATCTTTGTAAGAGGGGAAAAATATTGGTTAGTGCTTTTCCTTTCTGTCTCCAAGCCTCTGAATATGTAGATCATCTTGTGATCCATTACCCTTTTTCTTCTACAATTTGGTGTGCCATCTTGAACATGTTTTATATCCAATGGTCTATGCCTTCCTCGGTTACTCAGCTATCTTACACTTGGGAGATTGCTAAGGTCCCTCTAGATTTTCGATGATGTTGCGATTGGCACTCTGTCATCACTGGATATGGAGCCTTTGATGGGAGCACAAAAATAGGATTTTTCAGGAACTGTGGAGAAAGCCCCCAAGAAGTTTGTAGTAGAATCATCATCATTAGCAATGCCAATATCCCATCTATCTGAGGTTGGCTTTATGAGTTCCTTTTCTCCAATTGACCCTATCATAAAACCATACCATCAGCCACTCTACATTCTAATATGTCCTTTTTTATCCCTTCCCCCCATGTTTTCAAAGGTTGTCCTCTCCTGCTAGTGTCTTCAATCCGTAGCCTCTCAATTCTATACATTGAGGCTATGTTTGGTCTTCTACTAATATGACTAAACCATCTCAAAAAAGTTTCTCTCAATTTATCACCTATCAAAACTATCTTTAAGTTAACTCTAATGTGCTCGTTCTAGCTCTATCCTTTAGAGTCAAACCACTCATCCAATGTAGCATGCACATCTCCGTTGTTCCGACTTTATTTATTTGTCTTTTTTTCATCGCCCAACACTCTGCTCCGTATAGCATTGTAGGTCTAGTAATTGTCTCGTAAGATCATCATTTTAGGCCAAGGGGGATTCTTTTATCACACAAGACCACACTAGCTTGTCTACATTTTGCCCATTCCGCTCCTATCCTATTCGTTATATCTAAATCAAAAGCTCTTTGAGATTCTACTATAGAGCCCAAATAACCAAACTTATCATAAGGTACAACTAAGTTGTTTTCCATTTTTATCATGTTACCCTCACTATCGTCTACTTCCACTAAAGTTACATTCCATATATTTTGTTTTAGTTCTGCATTTGACTCCATAATTCTCCTCCACAAAGCAAGCTCCACATTGAGGAGTTGTTTTGTCTCAATAATTAATTATTTTACATATTTTTAATGACGGAAAACCCCAAGACCCCCCTCCCCCCTACCTCTCCCCAAGTACGAGGGTGTTGGGTAAAACTCTAGATGCACGCAGCCCCCCACAAGACTAATTAAGACCATATCATCTGCAAAAAGCTTACAACATGGCACTTCATCTTAAGACTTCTCATGTTAAGTCGTCCATGATTAGCGCAAACATGCATGGGTTTAAAGCGAATCCTTGATGGAGTCCTACTCCAACAAGGAACTTTGTTGTCTCGCAACAAACAGTTCTAAAGTTTGTAGCAGGATAAAGGCTAAATATAATGCTTGGGCCTTTTCTCTTTGAGAATTCCAAGAATTTTCCATTTCTAACATTACTAGAGCGTGGAAAGTGTGTATTGGTCTTTATTAGTCCTCAGGCGTTTCTATTTGGGGTTTTCTTAGTCCTAAAGTATTTGTATTTGGGGTTTTCTTGCCTAATGGGTTTAAGGGGTTTTGGGCTTTTCTATTTCCCTCTTCTTGTTCTTTTTCTTAGTGCACTTCTGGTGCCCTTTTTATCATTAATACCATTTCCATTTCAAAAAAAAAAAAATCGAGAAACAAAGATGCAAAATACATTGCACAGCTAAGCCACTGAATGTGCTATATCGACTATCGAGGTTTTTATTTTATTTTTTATTTTTTTGGCGCCACAGTTCCATTAGATCAGTCATCTATTCCTTAGGCCTATTGGGGCCATCAATAGCAAAGAGAATATACAACAGCATCCCTTTTCTCAAGAAAAACTGTTGGACAAGTCAGGCCTATCTTAGCCGAGACATGCCCAAGTTGACTCATATCAATTTAGTGCAACTCCAATTTTTGCAAATTTGAGTAACACCAGCACCATTGTTTGCCTTGGTCAATACTTGTTACCACGACATTAGCAAACAACATGGATGAAGGAAAACCACCATGATAGTCGATTCCTTGTTCCACAAATATCACTTTTCCTGTTAACTTCTATATTAATAGATCAGAATAGAGAAACATTATGCCCAAAGGCCAAGGAACCATTTTGCTTACAAATTTGGTTGTCCCTTCAATAAATTGCATCACATGTCCTTCCAATATTCCTTTAGGTTCTCACCATGAACATCATCTGGTGAAATTACACGTAGAATATTGTTTTGATGGCATAGTTTATCATCATATACATGCATGTTGAAAGGGAAGAATGAAAATAATGAATCTGCCTTTCAAAGAAATACTAAAAATCATCATTCAAAAAAAGAAATACTGAAAATCTGCAATCTGATCCAGTCACTAGCATTCAGAACTTCAAATAAGCTAAACTAAACAATAAATCAACCAAAGAAACAAATGCCATAGTTCCCCTCAGGAAAAGAAGAATGAAAGAAAGAACGAAGGAAGAATGTCACATTCAGAACAAGGACAACAGTATCTAACACCATACACTCATAAGTAGTACAAGTAAAAGCATATAAGTTGCAGAAACAAACCTGATTCATAACTTCTTTGATCATTTCTTTTGCAGTCTCAATCTGTTTTTTAGTACCCGTCACTTTTACAGTTCTCTCTTTGGACAAATCACCTTCAGGTATATCTTGCAATATCACCTAAATGGTAGAAAAGTGTTTCAGCAATGGATAAACTAGGCATTTATTTCAAACAAAAAGGTCCATCTCATGTAAGACACATCAGATCGACCCCTAGCTACCTGAATGCGAGCACCAGATCTTGTCTGCAGGTTCTTAATGGTCTCACCTCCTTTCCCTATGATCAAACCAACCTGGGGAAAAAAATGTACATATGATATCAATACTGACAAGTGGGACTCGTGTGGGTGTGTATGCTCTGTATGGGAAACAAAGAGAGCTCATTGTATCAGAAAGTCTGACACAACCAGTTGCTTTTGGACACCTGGGCCATCCAATCACCAATATGAAAAACTATTTGTGGTTCCAACCAAGAATGGTTCACAAGAATTGCTCAAGGTAACATCAGCGTTGTCAAACAACTTGGATATGCATTCAACTGCTTAAATGAAGTATGCATGACAGCCCATACCTTCTTCATACTCATTGTGTCGGGGCCAACCAATCAACCCAATCCAGGAAAAGAAAACGCAAATCCAGAGAAAGAGGAACCAGGTACAGTTTTTTGGCCCCTTTAATGAACAGGCTGGTTACAGGTTGATCATTTAATAAACAGTTTGTGTTTGGGGTGGAGGGCTAGAGGGCTAGAGTCATAAACGGGTCAATGTAGTCCAATAATGGGTCTGGTAGGGTTGGGAAAGCAGGGTGGGTTAGATCGGATCCAATTAAAAAGCCTATTTTCATTGAGGTTAAGATTCTAATGAACTTCAATCCTTGGCTTCTGTTTCTTAGATATGACAGAGTATTGCATGGCAACAGTGAATTTGGCTATTACATTTTGTGTCTTTTTTAACCAAAATTACACATTGACAACTTAACTCTTTTACCTTTTTTAATATAAACGTGTCAGTAGCCAGGTATTAGGTTGACAGATAAAGTCATGTTGGTTCGAATCAGGGGCCTGACCTATTTAATTAAATGGCCCAATTAGGGTTGGGGTGTTATAACATGTAGGCATGTAGACACAATCTGAAGCCTGCACGTCATACCTTATTTGTGTGGAGCACTATTCCCCACTTCCCATAAACATATACATGCATATATAATCTGGGGAGATGCTATACTTACACTGAAATTGTAGCCTCATGTGGCAAATCAAAATTGTTTGGCCTTTCAAAAGTAGTTAACATACCAATCAAATAACTTGCCAGAACAGTATAAAATATAAAAGGGTATAATTTCAGAGTAAATTTAGCATTTCCCTATAATCCACAGTAGAGTACTGACAATAATGAGCAAAATATATATTTTCAACCATTAAATCAAGTGGCTGAAATTTAGCCCACCTGTGTCTCATCAAGTGTATTTTCAATGCATATGGTTTTAATATGGTTTAAAAAAAATATACCAGGTGCAACCCATCATTTCTCTATATATAAGTGCATACACCAATTCTTTAGTGCATGAAACAACCAAAAAACACCTTCTCACTTTTATAGCAGTAGAGATGACCAAATACCTTTTCATAAGGAACCTGTATCTGTGTCTGCTCCGAACCAGTTTGTGAAGCGCCAAAACCCCTTGCAACGAGAGCAGGGGAACCACCTGCATCAGCCTGTGAAAAGAAGCAAAACACATAAGGATATGTCCTATGATATTTAATAACTCATAGGAAATTAGGGAAGCAAAAAGAACAAAATGAAGAAGCCTCAAGTCTAGTATGCAAATCTTGTTAAAGCATACCCTTTCCTGCTCCTCTTAATAAAATCCCAGTCATCATTTAAAAATTAAAATTAAAAAGAAATAAATAAAAGTGTCAAAAACTTCAAGGCCATATCAAAACCAAGAAGAACAAAATGACAATCTTAGTGGTAGAAGAAAGTATCCAAACCTCTGCTATAACATCGTTAATCAATTTTTCAGCCTTATTGATACTTTCTGTAGTCCCTATTAATTCAACAGGTCTAGTTGCAGAAGACGGATCAGAATCAGAATCCCTTGTTATTTGAATCCTTGCCCCTGAGTTGTATTGCAGTAATCTGATTGTATCACCAGCTTTACCTATGAGAACGCCAACCTGTAACAAGTGTACATATGCAATCCATTTAAAATGTGTTTAAGAACCTGGAAACCCATTAGACATAATTTAAAAAAAAAAAATTGCCAAGTAAGATACAACAAAAATCAGTTTCCTCTTTTCTTTCTTTCTCTCTTCCTTTATTTTTTTTTTTCTTCTTTTGGGTGGCATAAGAGCAAAGTTAGGCTTTGTATTGCTCACAACCTAAATGTTAACAACATTTCAAACGTCGTACTCATCTAATGTCTCAATATGGTAAATTTAGCCATATCCATAAACTGCTACAATGCAAAATAACAGTCAAAGCAATTGGTAACGCTCTTTGTTATCTTATTCAAGGATGTCCATAGAAAAAATAAGGAGTTTTTTCTTTTTATTCCATATATGTCTTTCAAGTTGAAATCTATTTCAATCATAGCCTGAAAACACTGGCTGTTTATCTTGATATACTTCTGTGAATTTTCATACCTGAGACAAGAATTGAGTATGCTAGTAGCTTACAAACAAGGAACAAAAAACAAAATAAATAAGCAGTTCCATAAAATGTTAAACTAATTGAAATTTAGCAACAGAACTAACATACATAGTTTTAGGTTTGCCTAAATTTTAAGCTATCTCACGTTACCAAAATAGTGAAGAAATTCAACATACTTTCATTTGAGATTAAAAAATAGCATTGAATAAGAAAATAACAGCCAAATTCACTTCTCAAATCTCGGAAGCACACACACAATTGGCAAATCATCCTTTGCTAGTATGTGAAAATTGTTTGTCTACAACCTATGATGCTCAGACACAGCATGGATATGATAGGGGACAAAGGATAATGTAGGGATACACTTTACACATACAAATGGAGGGTCAGACACAATACAATATGGAAAACATTGCCTACTTTGCAGTGTATGGGCATCAGAGTATGCAACCTGAGGTTTTATATCACCTAATTTGGCAAGACCTATATGGTTTACTTTAACTATTTTTTTCCAAAAAAAATGGTAATGTCTCGATGATGAAAACACAAGCCAAAGTCAACTCTCATCAATACATGAATCTCATGGTTCAGCAATCTAAAGATTCAGTTACCCAATTTACAATATAATTTCAATTTGAAGGAAAAAATGTGATGCTTTGAGGTTAAAAACAAAGACCAAATTCAATTTTTATAATATCTAAAAAACCACATGGTACATGAACGCAAACACTTTGGACAGATTGCCAAAATTTTAAGACTACTTTTTCCTAAATTGTTGTAAAACTAATCATAACATCATTTAAATGAAAAAGCAATGTTTTGAGGATGAAAACAAGTGCAGATTCAATTGTTCCTAGTACATGAGATTTGCATGGTTCAACAACCAAACATTTAGGTCGCCGAATGTTTCAAACTAGACATTTTATCTAATTTGTCAAAAAACTTAAATATAAATCAATTTGAGAAGAACACAATTAAAGTTTTGACATTGAAAAGACCATACAAATTCAACTCTTACTAGTACACCAAAATGTGTAGTTCAACAACCTAAAAAGCCCCTAGTTGAAATGTTGAAAGGCTTATGGCTTTATTAAGATTTTTTGGTTTTGTCTGTGATGTTTCATATGGATTTATCTTGCCAATATTCCTATTTTGGATAGGTAAAATCCTATGATGAATGGACATGGCAAGGACACACCAATGACACAGTAAGGACACGGATTTTACACATAAAAATAAAGTTTCTGACACAGACGATTGCGTACGTTGAAGTGTTTGTGCAAGATAGGTCACATTGTAATTCTCAACATTAAGCAAGCAGATGTGGGGCTCCCAAATGATTCTTGGCACAGGTTGGGGCACATTCTGACCTTGGAGAATTTAAGCCGATTTCTAGTATGAAGGTTTAGTGCTGATTTTTAAGTACATAATTGGACCCTCAAATGATGTCTGACATTGCTTGGTTCCACTGTGATTTGAGACATTCCATCATGTGCTAATATCAGCAACCAAGATGAAGGACAACTGTAGGCATCATATACACAGTCAATAAGCCAATATAACATAAAACAATTCGAAAAACCATATATTAAACCAATGAAATAGAAGGTAGAACTAAGAAAGCCAATCCCTAATAGATAGGACAAATGCCATTAATGATGATGACAATGACTACAATAATTAACTAATATAACTACAATGGTGTGGGGCACTCGACAAATTATGTGGATGATGATGATGAGGACGATCATCACCATTGCCAGTTTCCAATCTATATGAAGTCAGCCTTTTAAGATATATTCTTTTGTTCCACCCTATAATAAGCATATGCTAGTTATAATAAAACTTCTCTCAAAGTAAAACTACAATGGACTATCACCATTTGAGTCCTCTATCAGTTTCCAAGTGATTGCCTCTATTCACCAATGTGCTCCTCTTTTTTTTTTCAAGAATATTTCCATTCTTTCTTAAAAGTCACCAATTCCATTTCCTACAAACTTCTCATTGACTTAAATTGTGGGTACTTTTATTTTCCAGTGTTGATGATAGCCTATAAGATAATTGGTAAGTGCTTCGTGTTTCAAATGCAAAAGTTGCAGGTTCGAGTCATATCACCATCTCATTCTTCAGCCCATTCAGCCTCTATTAGGTTATACACCAACCTCCATATTACAATGGATATATGCGTGTTTTCTCAAGGTGATACTTGGAGAGGTGTTCAGCCAGTTTGTTTTTGGAACTTCTGGTTATGATGTAGATGGCTTGGATTGCTTGAAAAAAATGTAGATGGTTTGGATGAGAGAAACAAGTGGAGAGTCTGATAAGAGTATTTCTCAGGAATTCAGGTGCAGAGCTGGTGATACACATGGTGAAATTTTGGCCATAATATTAGAGGTGTTCAGCATTGCTGTCTGCTATACCCAAATTTGGGTAGGAGTTGGAAAGATTAAATCTGGGGATCAACCTTTCATTTACTAGGTTATACTGGCTTCATTCGGAGGGGCTGTAAGGTATGTTTTTTTCTCCCTTTCAGATAACAGTGATTCAGGTATATTATTTCCTTTTTTTTGGATTTGTTTGAGCAATTTCCTTCTTAATAGAAGTTACAGAGACCATTTACTATGGAAATGTAAAAAATCAATTAAATGAACAATTTTTTTTGAAGAGTTGGCAATTTCTACGTCTTTTTTTTTTTAATTCTAAAGGGTTTATCAATTTCATTAGTTTTAAAATAAAAAACATGTACACTATATGGGGAATAAACTGAAACAGTTACAGCTGAAACGTACAGGGTTTTTCTCTTTTTTCCTTTTGTTTTTGAAGAAGAATTGACAATTCCATTCATTAATAATACAATCAGCAAAAGTGTCTTAACAATAGAAAAAATTCCATTTTTTGAACAAAAAGACAAATTAAAGAATGGCAATGGAGAATGAATAAAGAAAACGATTAGGATATAAACTAAACCAATAAAATATTTAAATAAGCAAAAGCATTTATTAAAAATAAAAAATTCTTGTACCTTGTTATTAGGAACTTCAATTTTACGAGACAATGTCTGAGAGTCAAGCTTAGGTTGCTCTGGAGGAACATTGCCCTGTTGAAGAATACCTAGCACAGGTTGCTGGATATTTTCTTGTTGGAAAATCCCTGACACAGGCTCTCTTATATTGTCTAGAGGAAGATCAGCTTGTTGGATAGCCTCTGGAGTAGGTTGCTGGATATTCTCCGTAGGAAGATCACCTTCTCGGGTAACCACAGTAACCGTTTGCAGGACATTCTCTGTGGGAACATCATGATAATCTACTTTTTGTAGAGCCTCTACCTTCTGTGTTTCTTGTAGGATGGGGTCTGCATCTGAAAAAGACAAGATATAATTAGTGGCAGCTTAAAAGTAAATGATTCACTTCATTGTTTATCCTTTTGGCACACCCAACATTAACTTTTCGTAACTGTTTTCATTTTTCAATGTCCATGTTATATATAACATAAATAAAATAGAAGTATATCTCATCATCATTATCCCTGTCTATGTGAAGAAAATGCATTAATTAAAAAGCATAAAGTGGAACCAGTTAGGAGCAAGTTATCTTGGTTAAAATTTGCAAAGAATAACCAAGACAAAATGTCATTTATCATTATTATTTGAAACCTTAAGGGCCCCAGCTATTGTTACTTAATTAGGTTTTTGCTCAGTAACACAAACATGAGGTTCAAAGTGTCACTCCTATTAGCATCAAATATGCAACCAATCCATGGATAAATAAATATATATCTGTCAAATCCAATTGCAAGTTTCAAACCAAAATAGATGGGATAGATTGCTAAGTTGAATGGGTATGAATGAGAGTGTAGAGTCCGACGTGGGTGCAACGTCCCAAACTTGGCAATCCAAAAAAAATAAATAGAGCACACAGACAAGGCACCATATTTAAAATTTTAAAAGAAAAGAAGGTGTGAAAATAACACAAATAGCAAATAATGTACTAGTTTTATTCTACACATTTAGGTGACAAACAAATTGATATTTTGATTTTTTTTTAACAGTAACAAAATTTTATTAAAATAAATAGAAAAAAGAGTACAAGATATAGAAAAAAAAACCATAGAATACAACCCCCTATTGGATACTATCTCCTTAAAAGACCAAAACCCCAAATAACCCATACCCCAAAGGACTAACTCTTTTTTCTACCTCCTTTTCTCCTTTTTTTTATCCACACCCTTTTGAAAGCCATTGAAAGATAGCATCCACATGCTCTCTTCTTAATATTTCGCCTTTCTTGGCCCTCTCAAAATTAAATGATCCAATTAGATCATTTAATCGTTCGTCTTCCAACATCAGTGCATGTCCCTCAATATGATCAAATACCGACGGTTTCTCCTGGCCCGGGGCACTATCCGATCAACCCATTTGTACCATAAATTCTGTGGGTTCAAATGTCTCATTTAGCCAAAACTCAACAAAGGAAACAAAGCCCTCTCTCCCCTCAGTGGATCCCTCCACCTCCAAGCCGATACCCGTGCCAATCCACGTGCACAAGTCCTCTACTACCTCCTTAAACTCCTTCCATTGCTTACAACCAAGAGCGAGAGCCGAGTTATCTCTTGTATTTGTAAGTGATTGTTGAATCGAGGCTAGTATATTTCAGTGTTGATTGAATCAAACAAAGTTTTGCTAGCGTGCTTTAAATTAATTTCAATTTCGAATTTCAACTCATACATTTTCTTCCAATCACGCGTACTAGAACTCTAGAACCACTTGTTCCTTTAGGTGTGCATGCAACATTTCTCTTGGACGGGAGCACATCCAGTTGACACCGGGTATGACTCCATATTGCCCGTGTGGTTCATTAGATAGTTCAATTGGATTGC
The DNA here is from genome assembly GCA_022113865.1 of Chimonanthus praecox. Classification (NCBI taxonomy): domain Eukaryota; kingdom Viridiplantae; phylum Streptophyta; class Magnoliopsida; order Laurales; family Calycanthaceae; genus Chimonanthus; species Chimonanthus praecox. The sequence goes on along the minus strand of CM039095.1, from coordinate 10,772,526 downwards.
TATCTTGGACTTCTTATAGATGAAATGCAACTACAAGAACTTTATTTTAAATTATAATTATGAGAAGGAATCCATAGAAAGTTGTACAATATTATCACAAGATATATTGTTAGTTTTTATTTGATGGACATTATTGAATAATTATGTTTGTACTTGAATTTAAATTTAATTTTTTTATATGATATAGGTCTAATAAATATCATTGATTCTCATAAAATTGATAATATGTCAAGTTTCTCCTACTTGCAGTTACCAGACAAGATTTCTTGCTCTTAGATTTCTTTCCCTTCCTCCCATACCTTTTCCACTACAATTACCAAACAAGATAAGGAAATGCCTTAGCAGGAGAAACCCCTACAAAATTCGCCCCTCATCAAAATGAGGCCCGAGTAGATTATGAAAGGAAAGAAAGTCGAGGGAAACATGAATTCCTCTCGTATTCAAGGGGAAACCAAAATAGAGGTGGAGAGAGGAAAAGAGGGGAAAGGGCCCCCACTTTTCCCCCTCATAAACAACTACCAAGCGGAGGAAAAGAAAGGAAACCCCTAGTTTCCCTTCCTTTCCCATCATCCAAACACAACCATAGGTTATACATAAAATTTAATATTAAACCCCATTTATATTTTTTACTGAAAAGGTTATCTTCCAAGAAAATACGTTCCTTCACATGTATCTCTAAGGAGCCTTAGAAGCTTTAGTTTCTGCACACTACATACAAATTAAATGGTTAAACCCACTTTTATTTTAAATTAAAATAATTCTTATAAGAATGACACATCTCATAGTCACAGGAACAAACAGAGAGAAATGTAAAGACAAAATCTAATCAGCGCTTGAAACAAAGGTACCGTCTAAAACAGAGTATCAAACAAATCATGTGACATATATACAGGAATAAAGATAGAAATAGAGAGAGATGATAGAAATACCAGAACCATCAATTTCTTCATCAACGCGCGGGCGCTTAGCTTCAGGTGAATCTGAGACTCGATCAGATGCCGCCTCTTCTTTAGAGATGGACTCTTGGAGACCGTTGGAGCTTGCAAGTTCATCTTTTGGCTCCACCGGTGTTTCGGCAGGCGCTGGGCTGGACATGTCTTCCGACTTCGGAGCCTCATCATTGTCGAGATTGTCGAGTTTCCTCTTGTTACCGGAAGGAACAGGACTGTCAGATTCTTCTGCTGCCACTGCTGCAGCAGCTTCTGGTGCTTGGATTTCTTCCTCTGCCATTGATGTTGGGACCACGAGAGAGAAAACCGGTGTCTATCGGATCAAAAGCGCGAAACCTAGATGGGAAATTGCAAATCTGAATTGGGCTTTCAATGGATTCGAAACTAATAGCAGGAATCCTGCACGAGCATCAGAGAAGTGGCGAGGAACGCGCCGAGTAGCTTGTTCAGATGAGGAAGGAAAGATATATGTGGATTTGAAGGCTTTAGGCTAAGAAGAAACAAGAATAGGGTTACAACTCACAACTCAGGCGAGTCGGGCTGGGCTTGAGAACGAGTTGAGCCCTAATTGTAGCCAGAGTCTAGGGCTCGACACAAGCCTGGCAGAGCCCAACTTAAGCTCACATTGAACATTTGAACATGTAGTTCTCTGCACAAACCCATTTTGGTTTCTAACAAAAACCCTAACCTGAAGTTTTGGGCTTAACACAAAAGCTCTTTTTTAAAAATATTTTTAGCCTTTAAACTTTTTCATTTAAGAACGGATATTCAGGCGTCTCACCTAATTATTCTTTTGAGGTATTTATAAATCTTTCAATTCCCACGTATCAAATACGAAACAATAGAAAGTGACTTTTTTTCTATTAAAGAAGACTTGATCCTAAGACGTTCTCCAAAATAAGGTGGGTTTCATCACCGAGTCAATCCGGAGCTCAAAATAGAGCCTTTAATGTGAGTAAGGCTTTTAAAATAAATTAACTAAATTTTTCCAAAAGACGAGCTACTGGAGTCCGGCCAATAAAGTCCATCTCCCTCACATGCACTTACCACCATGCATCTCCACCGCAATTTAAGTCTTATATCTCATTATTTTAATTTGATAAATTTTTATTATTATATATAATTGAATTTTTAAGAAATTTTAAAAATATCTTTAATTTTTTTCTAATAAGATGATTTTTCTTTATGGACCACTTTTACTTCATGTCATCTTAAACCTAATCATCTATATATGTACTTTGTGTAGACTTCATTAGTCCCTACATAGAAAAAAATATATAATCACATAACTAGTTCTCAAAAAATTAGCCCTATGCTTGAATTTAAACCAACCTTACTTTTTATATTCAGTCTAAAATTCAATCAAACTCATTTTTAGCTTTTCTTGTGTGCACCCAACTTAGTCCAACTTAATCAGTACCCTAATCAAACTAAAAAGAAAAAACACTGTTCTAAACTGAGTGTACACTTTAGCTTTAAAATAATGCTTCTAAGAGATTCTTTTTAAGCGGAGGAATGACACTCTTTCATAATTCATATATTCTCTTTATCTCATTTTAATTGTTTTATATAAAATATTTGTATTTTTTAAGGAACTCTCTTTATAAGACTATCACTTTATATAATCACATTTTATATTATTTCGATATAAATGAGACAACTATTTTGAAACAATTTCAAAATCTACATAAAAGAAACTAATTTAAGACACAAAGTATATAAGAATTTTAGTGTGAAATGTGTTATCATTTGAAAAAATATATATATAAAGAAAAAACAAGATACACAACAGAAAAACCTTAAGATTTTCATATTTTTCATCTAGTTAATGTTTGGATGTTTAGCGGGTTGTAGTTGGGTTGATATGTGCATGTCTAGATGTGAACGAGGGAGAAGATGACTAATGTCTTCTTTATATTAAAAAGAAATAGAAGGGCCATTTTTTTCTATGAACATTTAAAAGATTAAGATGTTTGGTTAGTTATTTTAAAGAAATATATTTTCCTATCTTTTTCTTGTCCATTAATTTGGGTGGTCATTCAGACACCCCATTTCAAAATTTTATATGAAAATTATCATTTTATCCCTTCAATTTTTTTAAAAAGATGATTTCTCCATACAAATCTGAAGAGTAAAATGGTAATTTCACATAAAAATTTGTAATGGGGTGTCTCTTAAAAAATAAAGTGGGGTGTCTAAATGGATACCCATTAATTTGCCCAATGTGATATTCGCTCTATTTTTCAATGTTCTGATTTTATTGCAATTTCATTCTTTCCCTCGTATAAAATAAAAATATATTTTAAAAATGAAGTATATTTTTTATGAGGGCTTTTTCTATTTTTGGAAGAATTTTTTTTTATAAAAGCAAAATAAATAATGAGGGAGAGCAAGACAAAAGTCACTAAGACGTTTTGAATTTGTGAAACTCTTTTAAAAAAAATAAGTATAAACAATTAAATCACAAACAAATGTGTGGAATTAGAAGAAAAATTAAAATAAATATAAAGATTCTATTATGAAGCAATATATAAGACATGGAACACTAAAAAAAAAGATAAATTAAAAATCAAATTGTATTCATTATTGATAAAGTTTACATGAATGAAAGATACTCTAAATCACTTAAAACACATGCTTCGAAAACAAATAAAAATATTCATAAAACAAATACTCGCTCCCATCCCCTTGGAACACAACTCAAAAGATATATATTTATAGACCTGACAAGATCACTTACTGACACATTTACACAAAAGTTTGGTATAAACTTTAGATAGTAGATTCCACATATTCCGTGAATTGCAATTTTAAAATTCATTGATCTAATACAATAAATTTTCAGATAAAATTAAAATTTTGATATGTTTAAAATATGACTTTTGTTATTCAAAGAGATTGAAATTTTCTAAACACCATATACAATTTAAGTTCTTTCAAACCTACCATCAAATGAGGTAACTTATTTAATTTTAGTTAAATTAAACTAATCTATTTAATAAATGAATTAAATAAAATAAAATAAATTTAAACAGTAAATATTAATTAATTCAAGTTACTCTAGTTTGCTTATGATTAAAATATTCATTATTTATTTCATCGACCTTTTGAAGGTACTCTTCGAAAAAACATTTGCATCTATTTTAACAAAAACCACTAAACCCCCGACGGCCATCTCTCGTCGACGGAGCGGTTGCATTTAGCGGCTTTCCATTCTGTTTCTCCTCTTCTCCTCCATTGTTGTCTGTGGAAAGGGGAAGAAGGAAAATCCCCAAAATGCCCCTCGCAATCTCCATTACACGATCTCGCTCACTTCTTCGTCTCCTCTTCTCTCGCCCCCTCTGCTCCTCCACCTCTACTGAAACTCGATCTCAGAAACTCGAGCGGATTGCCGACGAGTTACTCGACCTGACCAAGCTTGAGCGCTACGATTACTCTATCCTCCTCAGCCACAAGCTCGGATACGTTCGCTACGGCCCCTCCATCTCCCTCGACCCCTCGTCGTCCGCCCCTGGGTCGTCTTCCGCTGCCGACTCCAAGCCTGCCGTTGAAAAGACTGCCTTCGACATCAAGCTTGAGAAGTTCGATGCTGCTGCCAAGATCAAGATCATCAAAGAAGTGCGGACTTTCACCGATTTGGGTTTGAAAGAGGCTAAGGATCTGGTGGAGAAGGCACCCGTCGTTTTGAAGAAAGGGGTCTTGAAGGCGGATGCAGCTGCCATTGTCGACAAGCTTAAGGAGCTCGGTGCGACTGCTGTATTGGAATGAGTAACTGGAACTTGTTAAGTTTTGAGTTTATTGGAAGAATTTTGTCTTGATTTAATTGGTAATGGTATTTTCAGAATTCAAAAAATGATATTCAGTGCCATCCTCTTTTTTCTTTTTTAATTTTTTTTTTCTTATTTAATTGTGATGGTGTGGTCTTGGTTGTGTTCATCTGTCCAATGGTTATCACTTGTTCTTTAATTAATCAATTAAATAATGTCTATGTCGTCGTCGTCATCATTATTTGAATAAACCATTAAGATTGTCTCTCTAAAGCTCTTATTGTTCATAGAGTAGAATCTGTATTACACCTTCAAATTGCCAATCAAGTTAGAATATGTTTAGATGTAACACAGTTTCTAATTTGAGCATTTTAACACATTGGTTGGTTATCCAGTCTGCTAAATTTGAAGTGATACAGCATTTATGTGCTACCATTCCACAATAAAAGTGGTATTTCATTTTTTATTATATCAGAAGTTATCATTGTTCAAGAAAAAAAGATGGATGTAAGTCAATGTTTGAAATTGCCTCATCCTGCAACATTTTGTTATGGCATTTATGAAGAAGCTCTTGAGCTGAACACATTAAACGAAAGTGAGAAATAAGTGTATTTGTGATGAAATTTGTTGTGAGGCCAATGGCGCAGGTAACAATCTGGTCTAAAAAAAAAAAGGAAACCTACTCCAGTTTAGCAAGCAGTACTGATGGTTGTGAAAATTTCTCTGTTATCAAGTTATGGTTAATGGATTTCTTTCTTTTTCCTTGAACTGTCTTGATATCCTTTTACTAATCTAATCAATGCTTTATGTTGTATTGTTTTGGGATCAAAATTGGATGCTTCCACATCTATTAAAAGAGAAAAAAGAGGAGAGGATACATTCACTGACTGGATTTGAGTGAAAAGTTGATTAAGATCATGGATATTATCGTGTTTACTTGGTTTTCAGATGTTCAGTTTAAAACAGCAGGCTGTGTGATGGGTTCGGCAAACTTTCTTTTAATAGGGGTTTGAAGCCTGGAATTTCTAGCATTAAGCATTGAATATGCACATGATATGCATTTGTCTTTGAAGATCAACAGTCAAACATGATGCTCTTGTGTCACCACATAAGGCTTCTGATTTCTTTCTTTCTTTTTTTTCCCCTTCAAATGCTTGTTTCCATTTGCAAGTACATTCTTACTGAATATGTAGCTGGTAAGAGAGGGTGAATGGTTCAAATGAGTTGGCTTGAGTTATGTGTCTTACCAAATGATTCACTCAACTGTGCAGGATTTGTGCGTTAAAAAAAAAAAAAAAGGTGAGTCCTGAAAACCAGCGCCCCCCTTTCCCCCACCCATCCACCCAAAGAAAAAGCGAGCCATTGTTTATCCAGGTTATGGGTTTAAATTCTAAAAGTGATTCCTTGTTATAGGTAATGCTTAGTTCCTAAAACATTGATAGAAAAAAAAATGCATGCTAGCACATAGACATGGATGCTGTCCCAAATGATGGGAGAATGTATCTTTTGGTGGTAGACATGAATCAACATGAAGTGGTAATGGACATTCCATACCAACAGATGGAAGTGACAACCAAGATCACCATCAGCTGTAGAATGTAATGGAATGGATTGCTTTGATCTGGTTTACATAGAAAATCTTAAGAAACTGTTTTACGTAGAAGATCCTTTTTCATACAGATTTTTGTTAAATGTGGTAACTACATTTGTAGCATGCTCTGCCTAAAGTAACCTGAGGGGGTTTCAAACATGTAGTCTCAACTTTCCAAAACAATTTCTTGATATATTTTAGGTGCCAAAATAGGCTTACCTTAGCCTGAATGAGTTCTGTTCTATCACTGGCTACTATTTTCTACAAGTGTAAATGGCAACAATAATTTAATTAGTAATGAAATGCAGGTGTCCCCAGTTTCTTTTTTCCTTTTTCTTAAGAGGTCTTTTTTTTTTTTGAAAACTTGGTGCTTGATGGAACATCACATATCGATGCGGCTATGCCATTTGTAGTTGCTTTCTATTGCTACTATTGCTATCTGCTGATGTGTTTTTCTCCATTTTATCATTACAACATTTTCTTTGTTGAATGAATGGCTATTCTAAAGGTCTTATCAAAGCCAACGACCATGGTGTATCTGAACCGTCTAGATTGAATGTTATTCCAATTTTATGGTTCTGACTCTGAACGATATATAGGACTCTCCATCTCGGACATTTTGAGAGCCTGGGTGTGTCAAGGCTGAGAGAGAGAGAGAGAGAGAGAGAGAGACTTGTTCAAAAAGGGGGAGAAGAAGGCCACATTCATTTATTTATTTGTATGATTTTTAACACCAATAGAGAATAGGTTTAGAATATGTTTAGAATTAGTATCTGGAGAAGCTGGGTGGTGTGTAAGTTAGATTTCCAGAAAGCTTACGATAATGTTGATTGGTCTTTTCTAGCTTTTGTTATAAACCGTTTGGGTTTGGTGATCGCTGGATTGGCTGGATTATGTTTTGTTTGTCTTCGGCTCATTTATCGATGTTGGTTAACGGAAGTCCTAAAGGGTTATTCAAAATGGAGAAAGGCGTTCGGCAGGGAGATCCGTTATCCCCATATTTATATCTTATGGTGGCAGAGGCTCTTCATCTTATGTTTCAGTTAGTATTTTCCCAAGGGTGGATTCAGGGTTTTCGTATCACGAATACGGACATTGAGATTTCTCACTTAAAATATGCAGACGATACTGTTCCTTTTCTAAAGGCATATGTGGAAGTTCTTAAGATGACCCACACAGTCCTCCAGTGGTATCAGATTTGTTTGGGGTTGAAGATCAATTTTGATAAGAGTGAGTTGATGAGTGTCAACATTGAGCATAGGCAAAGTGTGGAGTTGGCCCCATTTTTGGGATGTAAAGTTGCCTCTTGCCCCGCCAAGTATTTGGGGGTTCCTTTTTGTAAAGGTAAACCTAGAAAGGTTTGTTGGGACTTGCTCATTGATAAGATGGAAAGGAGATTAGCGGCTTGGAAAGGGAAATATTTGTCTCTTGGTGGTAGGGTCATTCTTATCAAGGTTGTTTTATCTAGCCTTCTAGTCTATTGTATGAGGGTTTTTAAATGCCCAATTGCAGTTGTGGATAAGCTAGAAAGGATTCAGAGGCAGTTTTTGTAGAATGATGATAGGGAGAGGCGAAAATTTAATCTGGTTAGCTGGTCTCAGGTTTGCAAACCTATGGAGGAAGTTGGTCTTGGGATTTGTCCTCTTTCGTCTTTTTAATGAAACTTTGTTAGGGAAGTGGCTTTGGTGTCTGGGTGACTCATCTGATGGTCTTTGGAATGATATCATCCGAAGAAAGTATAGATTGCAAGGTTGCGAGTGGAGGGTTGCAAATGTCAATGGGAGTGGTTCTGGTTTTTGGAAAGGAGTTTGCTTTGTGGTTTCAGCCTTCTATCGTTATATTCGGTATCGGGTTTACTCAGGTGATGATATCCTTTTCTGGTCGGACAAATGGGTGGGTGCCGCTCCTTTGGTCCAGTCATTTCCGGTGTTGTTCTCTCTCGCTTCAAATAGAGTTGCTTCGATTAAGGAGTGTTATGAGGTTATTCATAACAAGGTTGTCTGGGGTCCTCAGTTTCGTTGGGAGTTAGAGGATTGGATGGTTGATTAATGAATGTCCCTTTTAGGGGATGTCTTTGTGAAGGATTCTGGTAAGGATAGGTGGATTTGGGAGATTGATCCTCATGGTTTTTTCTCGGTTAAGCCTTTTTGTAAGAAAATGGTCATGGTTAATGAGGCTCCTTCTATTGCTCCAAAAATTTGGATGGGGGCTTCTCCTTTTAAAGTTAAGATTTTTGGATGGTTTGCTGGTTTGAAGAAAATCTTGACCATTGATAACTTGCGTATGCGTAAAATGCTTATTGTGAATGCTTGTCCTATGTGTTTATCGGATGCGAATCGGTTAATCATCTTTTGCTTCATTGTCAGTTTTTATCAGATTTGGATGCATTTATTCCATTTGTTAAGCATTAGCTTTTGCCTTCCTCTTACGTGGGGTGATTTGTTTAATGAAGAGGTGGTAGTGTTTGGCAGCTCCTTTCGTAGAGGTCTGTGGAATGTGACTATGTTGAGTATTGTATGGTTTATTTGGTTGGCTCGGAACAAAAGGGTGTTTAATGGTAAAGAATGCTTGGTTACGTCTCTTCTGGATTTAATTAAGTTTCGGGCAGCTTGGTGGTTGGCAGGGTTAAATAAGTTTCAGGATGTTTCAATTTCGGATATGTGTAGAGATTGGGCTTCTGTTGATTCCTCTATGTATAATTTGGAGCCTACTCATCAGGTATGTTGGAGTCCTCCTGCAAACGTGCTTCTCAAACTTAACTTTGATGGTAGTTGCATTGGTCTCACTGGGTATGGTGGGATCATTCGTACTGACTCTGGATCTTCAGTGCTTTCCTATGCTGGCCCCATTCCTCATGGGACAGTTATTAAGGCGGAATTATTTGCTTTGAGGCGTGGTCTTATAGAATTGGAGAAGAAAGGGGTTCAAGGGAGTTTGGTTGAAGGCGATTCTCAGGTTATTGTTAGATGGGCGTGGGGCTCTCTTTGTCCGTGGATGTACTTGGATAAAATCGAAAGGGTTCGGGATATCATTGAATCTTTCGATTATAAAATTGCTTGGGCTCATCGGTCAGCTAATTCGGATACCGATGAATTGACTCATCAGGGGTTCTATTTAGATTCTGAAGTTGTTTCTCATTTCTTGTAATTTCGTTTGGGTGGCCTCTCTTGGCCTTCCTTTGCGTTCTTGTAATTCCTTTTAGAATTAATACAGTTACCTTTCAAAAAAAAAAAATGTTTAGGATCCTTATTTCGGGGTACTTTGAAGTAACATCAAAAGAGGTGAGTGTGGCTAATAATGCATTTGGCATTAGGGAGTCATTGATTTAGGACCCAACATCTCTCGTTGGCCATGGCATGGTAAAGTTTCTATTCAAATAATTTGCCTCAAGGGGTTGTTTGCCATTTTCCAACTGAAGGAACATGAAGAACACAGAAAATGATATCCTTCCCTCTTCTTCCAAGAGATCTATTTATCATTTTTGTCTGGGGGTGGCGGAGGTGGTGGTTGGGTGGGGGTGGGGGTGGGGGTGGGGGTGGGGGGGAGGGATGGGGGATCAGAAAATGTAATGAGATAAAAGGGAGTGGTTTTCCATGCTTGGCAAGACAACGTTCTGTTCATTTCAACAAAAATAAGGGTTTTGATGCAAACAACAAAAAACCAAGTTTCCATTGCCTAACATGGCATCTGAGTACACATTGCTCATTGGATGATGTTGATTTTACCCAAACATAATTTTTTTGGGTAGTTGATTTCCTTAGGAAATTAGCAAACAACCTCTTGGGAAAACCCTAAATCATAGTCAATGTAGGATCCAGTCATTGAAATGTTCAAACAAAACTAGCATACTCAAGAGGTCTTACACATATTTTTGTGATCAACTTTCACTCGATGGATTAAAATTAGCCTACTTGTCTATCTACTATCTATTCTTGTGGAAAATCCCAATGAAAGTAGTAAGTTTTCTTGAAAAACTTGTAAAGGACTTTCTTTGTGATGATGTGTGGGACAAGAAATCAAGTACTAGATGGTAAATCTGCTAATATAAAATGGGGGCCTTGAATGGGCAACATCTCACATAATAATTGGATGTTACTTTAAAAAAGATGGCAGTGATTTCTGAGGAGAGAGAAGCCTATGAAGAGATCTAGATCATCAATCAAATAGAGGGACATCTTTATATTTGAAAGGCTATAACTAAGAAGGGAAGAGACGATAGTGTGGGAGAGTGCTCATGGAAAAGACAATCTTTAGTATGGGATGGGTAGAGAGTTGAATTTTAGGATCACCATTGTGTTTTTGTCGTCATTTTGTTTGGTTTTGGGAGAGAGAAAAGGAGAGGGTTGGTGGAGATAATTTCCATTAAAATCATCATTCTGAAGATTTTATTGAATTCCTACATGAACATTCCGGCTTAAAGGGGGCTCTTCGATGGATTGAATGGAACAACAATTCGTCAAGGATATAAAGATATAAATGATTGTCATGGAAATGTTGTTGGGATTTGTCACCGTAGCCTTCCTGTTGATGCTGAGTTTGATTTTTTCTCAAATAGAATGGCTTAAGACTCAATTATAAATTTTAGCCAAAACCCAAAATATAGGCTGAAAATTTTCAGTCTAAACTTGGTCCAAGATATGCATTTTTCGGAAATATTGGCCTATATTTCTGAAATATCGCAATATTTTCAAATAGTGACCAAAATTTTTCAGTCCAAGTGGAGACTGAAAAATTTCTCTCGTCTTGCTCTGGCCAAATAAACTGTGTCACTGCAAAAGGTACCGGATTCCTGAAGAGTTTGGCCCCTCTTTAAATATCATGAGAGGGAGGATCCATTGAACAGAAAAGGGAGAAACAAAAGGACCAAGTCGGGTCACAAAGTGACGAAGTAGCAAACAATAAACTGATGCCTCATTATTCCAGCTAAGGAAACAAAAAAGATCCTTTTGAAGCCTTTCCAACAAAGAGCTTTTAATTTTTCAAGGAGCAGCATAGCAGACTTTCTGAATACATTTGAAAGGGGGAGTAGAGATGAGTGAGGGCTTGATGAAGGATGTGTGATTTTCTTGAAATGATCCCCTTTGACTCCTTGCTCACAATCTCATCAACTTTCCCTGTTGAAAGGTAATGATCCATTAATATGAGAAAGGAGAACTTTTAACTGTAGGATTTCTTAGTCCATGAGATTCCTTTTAAAACAACATTTCCACCCATATTCTCCATTTTTTGGTATGGTATGAATATAGCCTAGCTATGGAATTGGCAAGTTTGAGAGGTTGACCCCCCACCCAAATGTCCTCCCAAAAGCTTATCCTAAGACCTGTCTTGCACTCTCAATTTCATCCCCACTCTCTGATCTTTCTTCCTCTGCATGGCCCTCTCTGATCTATTATCTAAGGGCTTACCTTCTTCATAAGTTTTAAGCTTCCAGCATTTCCAATCCATTGCATGTAATACCCCTGATTTTCAGTTTATAAATATTTACGGTTTTTGCCATTGAAATGGTGAATTAAAAAGGATATGACCTTAGATGGGTAAGTTGTGGGGTCCATTGTTCAATCAAGACTCAATGTACATGTTATAAGGATCAAATTAAAGTAAATGGGTAATGAGCATCTAATTGGGTCAAGGTGGTTATTTGGGTCAAAAGGCACAATTGGGATCCAATGGGTTGTGTTTGACTTTGTTGACCAATAAGTAAGTCCAAGCTCAATTAGCTTGGGACTGAACTAAGCTGGAAATGGAATCAATTAATTAAGTTGATTCAAGTGAATTAATTGAGTTAGAGTCAAAAAGGTGAGTTGAGTTAATTGGATAATTTGAATTAAATGAGTTAAGATAAAAGAGGTGAGTTAATGGAAAATTGGAAGGGTGCACTCCACCAAGACCAACTCAAGGTGGTCCACACGTTGGACATGGAGTTTCATTTCATGGATGAAACCCCCCAACTTGGAACAATAAAGAGAGGTGGCGTTACATGAGGGTTACCAAGGGGTGTCACCAAAGGACACCACCTTTGGCCGACCCTCATTCATTAAAAAGGAGATGGACGGTCTCAAGAGACACACCCAAGGGTTGCAGCCGATTGGACAAGAGAGGTGAAGAGGCATGGGTGTTTCATCACAAGGATGAAACCCCCAAGCAAACCATAAAGGAGGAGATGAAAAGACATGGGGGTTACCAAGGGGTGTCACCAAAGGACACCACCTTTGAGTAACTCTCATTAACCAAGGAAGTTAGAATTTTACATCACTCTCTCCCTCTTCTTTCCTTGGCTGTCCCTACTTCACAAAGACAAAGAAATACTTGGAGTTTTCTCATCTTACTCTCTCCATCCCTCACACAAAACCCATCATTCATCAAGACCAAAGGAGCAAGAAGGAAGGAAGGAAGAATCAAAGGCAAGAAGAGAAGCTAAAGAGTTTGGGAAGTACTCCATGGAATTTTGTTAAATTAATTGGTTAAAGAGAGCATGATCCGGCCATTGTATGGCCGAATCTATCAAAGGTTAAACCATGGAAGATAATGCTTAAAAAGGGTAGAAATATGGATCATAGGGTTCGGCCACTTTCGATGGCCGAACCCCATGAAATGACTTGGTTATTTGTATGGTTTTGAGGGATAAAAATCATACAATGATTTAAGGTTTTTAAGGTGTTTAATATGGAGATATGATGGACATTTTGGGTCAGCCATTGAGTGGCTGAACCATATTGATTTTATGGCTAAGTTGTTATGCACAAACCTTTCATAAATATTGGAGGGTTTGCATTAAGAAAAACCATAGGGTTCGGCTAAGTGTATGGCCAAACCCCATGGACCATTTTATGGGTTATATGGAGTATGAATATGATTAGAAATTATTGTTGGTTTTATAATATTTTAAAGGGCCTAAATTATGGATATATGGGTAAAGCATGGTTCTGCCATTGCATGGCCGAACCCTAATCTCTATGATGAATAAAAGAACTAAAGGTGGACTATAGGGTTCGGCCATGGGTATGGCCGAACCCCATAGAAAGAGGCATAGGACATGTTTGGGGGTTTTGAAGGATAAAAATCATGGAACATTATGAATGTCTTAAATAGATTTTTAGTATGTAATACTATGATGTTAGAGTATGTTATTGATCATGAAAGTGCATGAATGGCAAAGGTGTAAATAGATGGAAATAAGGAACCATAGGGTTCGGCCATATGTATGGCTGAACCCCATGGAGAGATTTTGATGGATTTAAGTATTTTTGGAATCATGATTGATGAGGCATGGATGGATCCATGTTTATGGATCAGTTAGGGATATAGACATGCATAAATAAAAGGTGATTAACCATGGGAAGAATGAGTGGCAAGGATGTAAATATGGCCAAAAATGAAGAACCATGGGTTCGGCCATGGTGTATGGTCGAACCCCATGGGGGATGATTGTGGACTTAGGATAAAAAGATCAAGTTTGAGATTGGTGAGGTTCGGCCATATTGTATGGCCGAACCCCACTAAGGTGGATTTATATGAACCTTCGTTATTAAGAAAAATTAAACAAGGTTTAGTTAGTGGCAAAACCGTAAATACAAGTTATAATGGAATGAAAGATTAAAAGGACTTGAAAGAGGGGTCAAGCCAAAGTGGTACAACATGGCCGAACCCTACCAAGGTATGTTTGAAGTGTGAAGTGTTTTAGTGTTGATCAAATGAAAATGAAGATCAAATCCAAAGTAGGTGAGGTTCGGCCATGGGTATGGCCGAACCCCACAAGTTGGTTTTTGGGACTTAGATTTAATTAGAAATTAAAAGAATATCTGATTGACTTGCTGTTATATAAACAAGGTAACAAGACTTGAACGGTGCTCAAATCGTGAACGGGAGACGGTTAAGAAGAGCGGACGGTTTAAGTAACTTTTCTGTAGGTTTCCTACCTCTTTGTAACCACATTTTCCATATGGTTTAATCTTGATTTTTATGAGCTTTTGATAAAGTATTATGTTTTCAAGTTAATTGGAATGCTATGATTCATTTACAAATAGCATGTATCATGTATTCATTGACATCTCATGCATGCATGGGGTGATGGATATGGAAACCGGAGACCACACTCCGTCGGAATGTCCGTGATGCAACTGTGGGGCCTCTTTAGGTGATGAGAGTCCCACCAGGAGGAATATCTTGATGATGAGAGCCCCATCAAGAAGAAACGAAAGAACACTGTGGATTACCTTGACGATGAGAGTCCCGTCAAGTGATGGCTATGTATATTTGTGATGGGTGTGACTCATTACATTTGCATGCATACATACATAGCATTGTTTTGTAAGTATTTGATGATCATGTATTATATGTTATATACATGTTTTTATACTAACCTTGTGGTAATTCTAATCGGAAGACCTACTGGGCGCGTTGATCTAACGCCCTATTTCTATCCTTAGTGGATGACGCAGGAAGGGAAAGGGAAAGGTCGAGGATCACGAGGGAACCCAAGTATAGGAGTATGGAATGGAATTATTTATTGACGTTTGAATACTTTTATATGGACATGTAATAACTTAGTGATACTGCTATGGTTTGATTTGGATTTGCTATGGTTTGGTTTGTTTGAGTTGGATATATGATTTAAGATTACTTGCTATCTCATTTGGAATAGGATTGCTATCCTATTGATATTCCGCTTATTTGATTTATTCCGCAAGTCTTATTTAGTTTTATGTGTGGTTTGATTTTAATGGACTTAGTCCATGCACACATGGGTGGCCAGTTAAGGGTCGGACTTTAGAAGTCCGGACTTAGCTCCCGTCGTGACATTTCGCCTTTGTCACTTGTTTATTTATTTAAAAAAAAAAAAAAATAGATTCTGATTTCGAGTGAAAAGGGCGGGGTGTTACATTGCAAAATCACAATGTCGACTGTCTAACCTTGATGACTTGGACTGCTGCCCATCCTAAGATCCAAAAAGAAGTAGGAAATTAAGAAAGATTGTATTTGGAATCAAGATGTGTAGCTCATCTAGAACAGAAGTCTAAAAGTCCAATGGAAGGCCTTGGAAGGCTGTATATCTGTTTTGGGTCAAGAACTTGGAAATTGCTTGATTTGTTCTGTCTGTGACTTGGAAATCTATTTTGTGTCTAGTAGACAACAACAACATTACAGGTCATTTTTCAATATTTTTTACTGCATTTTCTGATATCAGATGGTCGTTTTTTCGATTTATAGGTTTTGCACACTGGTTGATTTGCATATTAACCAACATATTATTCAAAGTTTTGGGCATCACCGAAGTCCAAAGCTGTGGAGTTATGGAAACATCCCTGCAAATCTGTGATTCCCCAGCAACCAGGTCTGCTTGAGACTACCCTGTTTTTCATGCAGATGTGAATGAATCCTTTTCTGGGTCTATCAGTTTCAGCTTAGTTGTCCACAGGTTTTTGCTGGTGGATTCTTTTCCTTCTCGTTGATCAAAGTTGTTTGTTGTGTTTTCAGAGATTTTATGCGTCTGTTTTAGTGAGGTAGGTGAATTTGTCTTTCAGATACGTTTTCATTTGCCATCAAAGATAATATCTGAATTGTAGTATGATTTTCAAGGCAGAAAATTTCTGTGCTCTCGTTTTACTTTTCCCTGACAATGTATTGATTTTGCCATTCTGATAAATACTTTTTGAAAGCATACTTAACTCTCTCTCAATCAACTGTTGAACTGGGGCTTGGATGCTAAAGTAACCTTTAAACGTAGTTATCCTGAGGGAGTAAGACCGTAAATGGTTCACATTGAAGAGTATGTTTCCATGAAGCACATATTCTCAATAATAGCATGTTTTTAGTTTCATAGCTTCTTATTTCATCACATCATCATCATCTAAGCCATTTTTCCATTACTTTCATATCTTTTTATTTAGAAATTCAAGCAATTTATTTTTATTTATTGCAGCCATATAATCCTTTGAAGCATCCATTTTCTTTTATATGAAGTCCTGTCTCACACCTCAGCAGTCAAGATTTTGGATCCTTTACAGTCTAGACCACCCATTCTAAGAAAATTTTGGAACAAGACCCTTTAAGTGGGCCATACAGTGACCATCGGATTGTATGGTGATGCTTGTGATCTCCAATCACTGGCCAAAACTGAATAAGCTAATAATCTTTGATGGAGATGATTTTTAGTTCATTGGCTAATTTAGAATATTTGGGCTCAATCATCATTCATGCGTCACTGCATTACTTCTTAAAGATCCCCTGTCAAGAAATTCCCTGCAATGAAAAATGAAGAAATCCAATCTCCACCGGTTGGATTGTTGTACATGATTGGATTTTTTTTTGGATAACATGGGTATTTCCATCTCACATTGGAGGAGGGACTAAATAAAAAATCCAATCTCCACTGATTGAATTGTTGGATTGTTGTACCTAATTGATTTTAATCAGCAATCATCTTGCTCAACATGAGAAGGTTGCGATTTTGGTCAGCTAATGGACCCAACATGACATGTAAGAAGTAAAGTGAATGAACTTTCTTGGAAATGTTTTTCTGCCTTTGAAATGGTACAGGTCTAAAGAAGGAACAACAAACAGACTCTGTTAGGTTTTATACCTGTTGCATTGGAATATTGGAACATTGATGGGATTATGGCATGCATTGTGGATCGAAAATCAAGAAAAGGTCATTCTCTCGAATTCTTTATTTTATCAAGAAAAGTAATTTTACAAAAAATTATATTAAGATTCTATTCATGTTATCTAATAGGTTCTAAGAAATCTGCTCATGTCAGACTGAAAATTCAACATTGTTGTTATTTGCATCAGAATTTTTATTTTTATTGAAAATGAAGGAAATGTTGTGTTGGTGACTAAGGAAAATCTCATTTTCCCCTTAAAATTTTTTCTTATGTCTTATTGGAAATAAATTTATTGAAAGGAGAGGAAACATCTCATTTCTTGTATTTTTAGCAAAGAGCCTTTATTCTAGGCATGAAACTTAAGTTGGGTTTTAACTCGACCCGCATGATCCAACCCAACAAATCAGTGGGTTGGGTTATCTATTTTGTAAATTTAGGGTTAAGTTGAGTTGAAAAAAACCCGTATGGAATTTAGGTCTGATTGGGCTCAGATTTTTGAAATCAACCATATTTGACTTGAGTTTCAGGAAATATAAAAAACCTCTGATAATTTTCTTTACTCAGGTCACGTCGGGTTGAACAATTTAGGCCAGCAACTCGGATTGAGATGGTCTCAATAATTTTTTATATGGGTAGAATTGGATTTATTAAAACCTGATTCAACTCTCCCAAGTTTCAACCCTGCTTTACTCCACGGAAGAAGAGAGCGGTTTTATTAAATAAAGTCTGAATTCCAGCCCTACTTTAATCTATTTACTCGTTAAGAAAATAGACTAATACAACTTAAATTCATTAAGCAAATAAGTTAAAATTTAGGTTTGAGGTTAAAGATAATCAATCCGATTTGACTCAGTGATTTTTAGAGTAACTTGCCATCCGACTAAAACTTCACTTACAAAACAAGGGTCAAATTATTTATATTAATCTATTTAATAAATAAATTGGCTTGACTTGCATATATTTGTAAATGGGTGGACACTATTTGGGGATGTCAAATGAAAGGAACCAGTAGACCTGATCTTTAATTGCATCTTTACATCCAGTATGACTAAGATTTTTTTCCCATTCAAAGATCATCTTTGAGCAGACTTAGGAGCTGGTATTATAGGCTAAATTTTTAAGTAAAATTTGGTTTTTGTTGGACTTTATAATTGTGAAACAAGAAATCAACAGTGGAAATCATTATATTCCATGGTTTCAATTTCATGAGATCTATAAATTCGCTTCTTAAAGCATTACTCTGAATTATTTATAATGGGTAATTTTGAAATTTCAAAGCTAGAACTACTTTAGTTACATAATCCTCATATTTTAGCTTATAATTCCAAGCCCATGAAATCATAAAATAACTACCGGAAGGATTCTTAAATTTTAGAATGTGTTTTAAAAGTTGAATTAAATTATGATTTGTGCTTATTGTGTGTTATTCCTTTTTCTCTGACTGAAAATTTTATTTTTCATTGTTCACTATTATAAGTATGATGTCTGAAACATAATTTTCAATACTTCATATTTCTAGTAAATTTATTTTCAGATAGAATAATGTACTATTTTATTCTAATGTTTTTTTTATAACTTCGATGTCTAGATCTCATGTGCAAGCCTTCCTATCCGCACACAACAGGTAACTCTATTGTGAGTGAGCCTTTCGAGTGGAATGATTCTCGGTTTGTAAGAAAAATTCCTATCCATAATGTTATGCTAAGAGTTCAAAATAACTTGACCTAATAGTTAAATCTAATTAAACCAAACCTTTATAAAAATGATTTAGTCAATGGTTTCATTTCTAAAACATTGACCAGTAGCAAATCCAAAATTATAGATATGATAAATTCAAAAACAGTTCTATTGAAACAAAAGTTAGAATTTTCTTTTGGTGTAGAGTTGCGCTTTCTTGTGATTATAATGACTCATGAGGTCAAAATTCCCAATCATAAATTGTACGCTTCATTGAACATTATTTACTTACTTTTATTTATTTGGAATAAGTCTTTGCTGTTGTTGGCTTGGAGGTGATGAGGTCGAGCATGAAAGTGGTCACACCCAATTACCTGAGCTTGTTAAGTAGGCCCTTGTGATATTTCCATTGTACTCTGTCTCTTTCAGTTTCCTACTCAAGGCTTTGGAAATGGAGTTACAGGCCAATTTGGGACCTGGCCCACATGTCAATATATGTTTAAGAAATGATCCAAATTACAAAATTGAAAAATAGATAGTTTTATATTCTTATGGTGCATCTTGATTTGCTACAGTGAAATTGTAGCACAAGTAACATGTGAGAAGTAAAACATGTAAGTACAATCCACACTCTTTACCAATAGGAAAAAAAAAAAGATCCATAGAATCAACAAGGGCTTATTTTGCTTGTCTGAAAAAGGGAAAAAAAATAGCCTCATTAGTTTTTTTAGCCTTTTGATCTAATGCTGTAGAGCTAAACCAAATGTCATGTCTCCCCTTTCTATAATGTAGTTAGCTTACTACTTTCTCCGTCTCATTTTAGTTGTCTCATTTTAAACATTTATATTTCTTAAAGAACTTGAATTTGACTTTAAACTCTGAGAAGTGATTTTCATCAATTTCAACACACTTTATATTATTCCAATATAAATAGGACAACTATTTTGAGACAATTTCAAAATCCATATGAGACAACTAAATTGGAACAGAGGGAGTATTATTTTACCTTCAATTTTTCACTGCAACATGAGCACCATGATGCGCAACTGAATTACAAGTTCTTCAGTCTTGTTCTCAGGACTACTACTTTTTCTTTCATTTGGAAGCAAGTAGTGCACTTCAGTTGTAAAAGAACTGCAGATGGCTTGAAAAAATGGACTTGCTTACCATTCACATTCAGTGATTTATGATTGTTGCACCATAATGAGTATCGTCCTCAATGATAATGTGTCTGGGCATGGCTTCTCTCCACTTCTTTTTTGGGGCATATAAAAACTACAATTGGATTATTCAGCTTGGTGCCAGATTTTTGGATCTCAGCCCCCATCATACCCCTCATGAAAACTTCATCACATGCTGGCTGTTTTGAATTTTGGCCACCACATCGAAAAAAAATTAGGGCGGAAACTCCAGCGGGTCGGGCTGGGTTTTAATAAACCCAACTCAACTCATATAAAAAAATATTAAATCCGACCTGACCAACCCAAATTCCTCAACCCAACTCGAATTCCTGACCCAACTCAACCCGAGTGCTGGCCCGAATTGATGGCCAAATTCAACCTGAGTGCTCTATTCAATGTTTTGAGTGGGTTGGGTCGGGCCAATTCGGGTTGGGTCAAGTTGGATCGGGTCAATTTTAAAAATGCTTGACCCAACCCAACCCAAATTTAATTCGGGTTTTTTTAACCCGTCCCTAATTTTAAAAATGTAAAACTCAACCCACTTGATTTCTCGAGTCGGGTCATGCGGGTCGAGTTAAAATCCAACCAAAGTTTCACTTGCTCCTGAGAACTATTTTGGTGACCGTTCTTCCATGCAATGTACCTCCAAGTTCTGAAAAATGAAAGTCCTGCTACAAATCTACAATGCATAAGAGATGATTACAGCAATTTCTTCAGTTTTTTCTAATATCAATAAGAACCATAGAGGGCTATAGTGCATCAGACATGCGCGTACATTTAATAAAATGATAATATAAAACACAGTCAAATGACTGTCAATAATTTACAGGGCATAGATATACCTGCCTAATTTTACATTTGTATCACTTGACTGTCTGATTGACATTTCAGTAAATCATAATGTGTGTCTCTACTCTATGTCTTTTACAGCATCCTGCACCATAGATGGTAGTATTTTAGGTTACCTCACTAAACAGTTCGATATCCAATTCCTTGCATGTTCTAATGAACAACAATCAATACACCAAGAAGCAACCAGAAATTATCAGCAAATACCATTCCAAATATCATTATTGATTGCAAAGCCTCCAAGTCGGTATCAGAAAGTGTCTTGCATCTTTATTATTTATCAAGGTTATCATGTTATGACAGGCATTAATCAAACAACTATTTAAATAATACTGGAAGCAAAAATTCTGGCACAAGATATGATTTACTTGTCCATGCACCTTCTTTATGTTTCTTTTTTTCAAATGGTGGATATTTATTGCTAAGGAATGAAATAATATAGCAAAGGAGACAACAAGAGAAAGGCTAGAAGAGGAAAATCTTGGTCGTCAACAGGTTTCGGTACAACTATTGTAAACCAAAAAATTTGGTCTTCCAAAGCTCCCCCGAGGGCAATCGGCTTTGTTTGGACTGCCGCTTTGGGGAAAATCTTGACTCAGGATAATCTCCGAGAGAGGAAGAATCATGGTTAGCACTTGCCCAGTGTGCTTGCATGCATATGAAGAGTCGAATCATCTTCTACTACACTGCCCCTTCTCTTCTACAGTTTGGTATTCAGTGTTTGATCAGTTCGGAGTGTCTTGGGTTATGCCATCATCGACTGCTGAATTGTCATTTGCTTGGGACATTGCTTCTGTCTTGCCGAAATGCGCCTCATTGTGGCAGTTATATTTTTTTGCCACTAGTTGGAGCCTTTGGTGGGAATGGAATAATAAGTTGTTCAGAGATAGGAATGAGTCCAGTCTGGCGGTTGGTCATCTTGCCCTTGCTAAGTGTGAATGCCACTTTGGGGAAAATCTTGACTCAGGATAATCTTCGAGAGAGGAAGAATCTTGGTTAGCACTTGCCCACTGTGTTTGCATGCATCTGAAGAGTCAAATCATCTTCTACTGCACTGCCCCTTCTCTTCTACAGTTTGGTACTTAGTGTTTGATCAGTTTGGAGTGTCTTGGGTTATGCTATCATCGATTGCTGAATTGTCATTTGCTTGGGACATTGCTTCTGTCTTGCCGAAATGCGCCTCATTGTGGCAGTTATCATTTTTTGCTACTATTTGGAGCATTTAGTGGGAATAGAATAATAAGTTGTTCAAAGATAGAAGTGAGTCCAGTGCGGCAGTTGGTCGTCTTGTCCTCGCTAAGTGTGCCTCTTGGGCTGTGTCGTTGCAGGAGTTCCGAAATATTTCTATGTCCGACATTTTGCGCGCCTCGAAAGAATGTGTTGATCTTGCTTGAGGCTACATTTTTTCATTTCTTTTCCATATATTAATGATGGTAGTTTTATCTGTATTATATCTTTGTAGTTGCACCTCTGGTGCCTCTTTATATATTAATATATGAACCATTTAAAAAAAAAAAAGTAGGGATGAAATAGACCCAACCTTTTTCTAGAGATGGAACCAAAGTCTCCACCAAGAGTTCAGCCTTTTACTTGGTGTACCCTTAAAAAGTGCATACTGTCCAAAGCAAAACTTAACCGAAGGGGAATCAATGGGTCTATTGAAGATCTTTTTTGCCCCTTCTGCGGAGAAGAAGAGGAAGATGGTGATCATTTTCTAGGAAGTTGTTTAATAGCAAGAAAGCTCTGGAATAGATTCACCTCCTTGATGGGAGTGTCTTGGGTGCTCCACAGATCCTTCACGACAATAGTGGAAAGTTGGGTCATCTCCAAAGAGGGACCCAAGTTCAAGTTGGCTTGGAATACTATCCCGTCAACTTTCCTTTATTCAGTTTGGAAAGAAAGGAAGAAGAGAATTTTCGAGAATAAAAGATCAGAGGAAGAAGAGACATTCCAAACAACGAAATGGAGGTTATGCACTTGGTTGGCAACTAGTTCGGAATTCAAAGGTTTGAGGTTAACACACAAAAAAATATTAGACTCGAAGCTTGGTCTCCCATGCAGAATGGTGTGTTTAAGTTTAATGCTGAGATGGCTTCTAAAGCCAAACCAGGTTTGGTCCGGAATAGGTAGGGTTTTAAGGGATTTAGATAAATCATCTTTGCTGGTCTTTTTAAAGCCTATAGGGGTAAGAGATTCCAATAAGCTGAGATGTTAGCAGTTAGGAGAGCCCTAACTTTGTGGGAGAACCATTGCCATGGTAGGTTAGTAATTGAAGAGGATTGCAATGTCCACCTTGGAAATTGGTAATAGGAGCCAGGGAGATTAGTACTTTGTGCGTTGGAAGGAGGTTCATCTGGTATCATGGCCTGATGTGACCAAACCCAGGTGGTCCAGTGGCCTTGGAATAGTTTCCCTTCAAATTGGGAATCAGGTGGTGTTGTGCAAGTGGAATTAGAGGTTTGGAAAAGAAAGGGAAGCATTGTGGAATAGAGTCTTAACTGCTAAATATGGGTTAGGAGACAGTGGGGGATGAGCGCTAGGAGACAATGTGGAGAAGATAGGATCACAACTTATAAAAGCATGGTGGAAGATAGGGAGGGGGGAGGGCCTGGTGGATAGCATCTTTAAAGAAAATTTGAGACTCCTTGTGGAAAATGGACACAACCCTCTTTTGGATCGATGTGTGGCTAGGGGAGAGACCCCCTGAAAGAAGTCTTCCCTAGATTATACAGGGTGGAAAATGACAAGGAGGCCTTGGTTAGGGGTCGGTATAGATTTGAGGATGACCGAGTTTAGTGGCACTTTTACTTTAGGAGAAATCTCAGGGGTTTTGAACAGGAGAGCTTAGAAGGGCTTCAAATCTCATTGGGAGATTTTCCATTATCCAAAGAGGAAGAAGATGAATTAATTTGGATAGGAGACTCTTCCAGCACTTTCTCGGTCAAATTATAGGCAATGAGGCCGCTTGGAAGAGCCTGGCTCCCCCGAGAGTGCAGGTGTTTGTGTAGAGCCTCTTCAAAGGAAAAATACTCACCAGAGTGGCCTTGAGAAGGTGAGGTTTACTTAATTTGGAAGACAATCTCCAATGTCCCTTATGTGGTCTAGTGGAGGAAGATGTGGACCATCTCTTCTTACGATGCCCCTGTCTCGGGCTAGTTGTGGACAAACTTCATTAACATAATGGAATTCATGTGGGTCTTAGACAAGACCTGCAAGGGTGTCATGAGATTGTGGTCCATTTCATGCCTCAATTCCAAGACAAAGGCAGCCAAGAATACGATACCCACAACGATTTTCTGGACCATTTGGAAAGAGAGGAATGTAAGAATTTTCCAATCAAAAGTGTTAGATGTAATAGAGACTTTAGAAAAGGTCAAGTGGAGGCTGTGTACCTGGCTCCTATCAGGGAAAGACTTCCAAGGGGTTCAAGATAACAAACTTCTATCAGTCATGGGAGGGTTCCTTGTCTAGGGATTCTAGAAGGATTTAAAAACTTAACACTTGGTCCCCCCAAAGCAAGACTTCTTCAAGTTCAACGTAGACGGGGCGGCTAGAGGAAAACTAGAACCAGAAGGAATTGGTGGGGTCCTGCGTGACCATATTGGAAGACCATCAGCCGTTTTCCTTGAGACGATTGGACAGAAATACTCTAACGAAGCAGAACTTTTTAGTATTAGGAGAGCCTTGACTATTTGGACTTCCCTAGGATTAGGCAAACTAGTCATTGAAAGCGACTTGATAAATATAGTCAAACGGGTAATGGGAGTGAAACGATCCCCATGGAGATTAGTAACAGTGGTTAGGGTGATTAAGGCCCTACTTGTAGGCGGAGAGATAACCTTCTCTCAAGTCAACAAATCAGTCAATAGAGTTGCAGATTTTTTTGTGAAACAAGGAATTAATTCATCACTCCAGGGTGTCTACTATCCATGAGTCATATGGAGAGTGGCCTTAGTGGCCGCTTATGTAGTTTTCAGGGTTGGGCTGGTTTGTTTTTGGTACTCACGATGTCATGATCGTTTGATGTGCATGCTCTTGTGGGATGGGCTACACTCCATGTTTTTGTTTTCTTCTAACTTGGGTTTACATCTCCTAAACCCATTCTTTCCTTTTTCATACCGTTGGTACTAAATCAGATTTATATCAATGAAATTTATTTTGTTACCACTAAAAAAAAGAGGTCTCTTTCTCGCTTGTTAGGAGATTGGCAAATGAAGTCACTGATTTTCTAGCCAAATGGGGAATAAACGGAGAGGATGGCGAGGTTCTATCTTGGGATCTTAGGGGTAAAGGGATCTTTCGGGACTTCACTTTGTATTTATGGAGCAAGGGTTCTCGTTGTACTTATGTTTTTTGATTTATTATGCTTTCTTTCTGTTCTTCGTTACATGTATTTTCTCTCAGGGATTTAAGGCACCTCCTCTTGTACATTCTCTCTATTAATATAATTCATCTTCGTTGCCGCTCAAAAAAGGTATACACAAACTACACATACACATGCACACACCAGTCTCCATATGTTGGTGTTGGCATAGGTCCTTTAAACAAGTCATTGTCCAGAACACAACTCATGTATTTGCCAGACAGACCTAATTGCAGTAATATTTCAAATACAATAATTAAAATCTTGAGGACTTCCTAACAATTAGTTTGTAAGATAGGAACCTATAAGCAAATGACACTTTTATTTTTTCCCAGAGTAAATGGTTTAAATATTTCAAAGAAAAGCAACTAACCAAATATGAATTGAAATGCTATGGATGGGGGATTTTTTGTATCCCATCCATGTCTTGTATTTTCAGAAATGCAGTTGTTTCCCTTTGCCATATTTGTCTACATCAACATATGTAACTGGGTGTTGTAGGATAGAGTAGACTTCATACACTAATGGTAAGAGTTGATGACCAGCAGCTTTTAAAAGATTCATATTTCAGTTAAGAGACATTACCTTTGCAAGTCGTGTAACATATGCTGCAGCCAATGCGGTGACTAAGAGACCTAGGCCTAGTGTAAGCAGTTGATTATTCCCACCTGCTAAACCCGATTCTGATTCTTCTTGCTAAAATGTCAAAAGAACAACATGTCAAATGTGATCATATAGTTCCTTTCTTCATCCTGACAAACCACATGTTGTACACAGAGTGAAGTTTGACACTGAAAATAAATAACAGAACCATAAAGGTTGCAATATTTTTTGAGATGCACAAGGATGGCAATGTCCTGCGAAGTATATAGAGCAAATGGCAACAGCCTCTATCATAACTTCCACAGCATGGCCAGATTGACCTACTAATTCGCTGTGATGTTGTGACAAGGTATAATTCATTGTAAATTTCAAGTTTTTCATTTCAAATTTTATATAGCAAATGGAGAAACCTAAGCTGGACTGATCCCTTAAAGATCATGCTGTACTTGCATAGCAACAGTCCTCAGTCACCACTTCACTTTTAAAATAGTCCAGGGCTGTTTCTATCAATAATGTTCACCACCAAGTTAGCCTTTTCGCTTCTTGTAAATTTTAGAATGACAATTTTTTTTTTGCAATGGTGATTAATTAAATTTTTTCTCATCTCAAAAGAAAAAAATTAAGCGTTTATCAAAAACTAGTAACAAATAACAGGAAAACAAACTCTATTTTTCACTCCACCAATCTAAACACTGTTTAACTTCATTTAATCTGTGCATAATGGGTGACTATGTTCCCCCAGACCCCATTCAACCTCCAAAAGGTTCAATGTTAATATGTTATTACTATGTGAACACATTCACCACATATCTCGTTTTCTGAAATAATTTTACCAGATAACCAGACCTTTACATCTCCCAATGGTATATCAGGTTCCAAGAAATTTCATACTCATTATATGGCTGATGGTAGCAGAAAAAATTCTGCTCTTTCTAGAAGCAAAGGAATTTTTAGGTGCCAGCTATGTTGTTTTGGGGAACACATGCCTCGCAATAGAAGCCTAGGATGGCTCTTGCCTATTGGTTGGCGCAAGAGAAACCAAGGATGTATTCCAACTATTTGGGGAGTGCAATGGGAACTAAGAACCAATGGGGCTAGGAGGCACACTAAAAGTTGACAAAGCTGGATATGGCTTTTCAATGTATACTAAGGTAGGAAGAACTGCTGGGAAAAAAAAATTTAGCCATATGGGAGGTGCTGAGACTCTTCAGAGGTGTAATTTTGTGTCTTCGACCCTTTAACTGGGCTTGGTTAAAACTCTATTTAGGTGGATAACAAATCAAGGGCAGCATGGATATTCTACTTTGAAGTAAGTGAGATTATATAGATGCTGTTGCCACTGGAGATGTCTATACCCTGGAACCTATGTGGGTTGGATTCTAATGAAGAAGCAGATGCTTTTCATTGGGATGTTGGAAATCCAAAGCAGTGAGCAGTGTCATTCATAACCTCATGTGGACTATTGATTTCTTGTGTTCATAACCTCAATGGACACCATATATCTTATACATTCATCTACTGTCTTGCTTTTTCTTTGATATAGAAAGACAATCAAGAAAAAGAACAAATAACTAATGGTTCATGCGGAACAATACAAAAATGTGACTTCTCCTTACATTAAAGTCCATGTGAAGAGCATTAAAAATTCTAAAAGCAGGCAATAGAGGAAAAAGAATAGAAACTTACAATGATAGCTCGCCCAAATGCACCAGCACCAACATAAGCCCATGTTCCTGGAAGCATCCCTAACCAACTGCAACCAAAAACCCATAATTGAATCCTCTAGATGTAAAAAACAAAAACCTCTCAAAAAAAAAAAAAGATATAAAAAACAAAAAAACATTTTTGAACAATTAAAAAACTAAAAACTAGTTACTCATGTAGCATTTTTCAAGTCATTTAGTAGGACAAGTGCATAACACATCATCTGTGCATTGTTCAATGCTAGTATATCCACTAATGTTATATTTATTTACTGTTTCACGAGCAGAGCATCCATGTATCAGCACCTGAAAGAGTATGATAGTTTTGTCAATCAACCTACTATTTAGTATATAATTAACATCAATTTTCTAACACCATATCAGTTCCTAACAGGGAAAAAAAACCAATACGAGTGGACATCTGTAATATTCCTTTACATACTAAGCATTGAAGTTTGAATATTAATGAATACAACGGTTCCAAGCATTGAATAAACAGATTTGCTTTGAAAGATGGTTCAACACCCTTTTCACAAGTAGAGAACATTGAGCACAAATTACAACTTCAAATTTTACAAGAATATGAAGTTACAAAATGAAATTAAAAGAGATTGAAAACTACAATGCTCAAGTTGATAGTAGTAAGGCTTGTTAAATGGGTGTAGAGATAATTTATGGTGAGGTCAAAAGACTTACTCCACTTGTTGGGGCTAAAAAGTATATGGTGTGTGGGCCTCAAACAACAACAATTGGATCCACAAGGGGAGTCATAGGACCTGTTCCAGTTAAGGAATCCAAACTTAGGATGCTAAACCTCATGCCATCACCAATTGCTCTCAAAGGATTGCTCCCCAAGAATCCAATTATGTTCTCCAAAAATTGGATCAACACAGAGGTTCAATGTATGGTTCTGCAAAGATTAGATCCCCAAGAATAAAAAAGAATGTTAAATGTTGAAGTTCTTCATGGCCAAGGATGTTTAACGAGTCTTCTAAGGAATGTCCATAAACCATACTTTAAGACCAATTCTAAGAAGATTGGCAAAAGCATATGTTTCAGTGTCAGATAGGTTTCGATGAAGAGGAATGTCCCACACAACTTGCTCACTCATGTGGAATAGAACTCGGAAATGTTCCCACACGGCCTAAGAGATAGACGGTAGAGTGAGGGAACTGAGAAGCCAAAGAAGAGCTACCACTCCAAGGATCAGTTAAAAACTTAATTCTATCCCCCCGGCCAGCCTTGAACTTGATACCATCTTTAAATTTATCAACACAAGTTGCGATAGCTCTCCACATGCCAGAAGCTTTGCAACGGGCAAGGTAGATGTCCCAGCCAAACTTCTGAAAACCGTATTTCCAGGTAAGAATAGATTTTCAAGGAGACACGCCATCAAAATCTAATCTCCAAAGCCACTTAGTAAGAAGAGCACTATTGGTGGCCTTGATAGGTCGCACTCCCAGGCCCGCAGAAGCAGTAGGAAGACAAACTTGCATCCAATTGACCAAGTGATATTTCTTCATATCTTCCTGATCACATCAAGGAAATTCCTCATAATCTTTTCCATCGACTGAATGGCTTTGTTGGGGCATCTAAAATCTAAAAGGAAGTAAACTGGCAGGGCATTGAGGACAGACTTGAGTAGAGTTATTCGTCCACCAAGAGATAGGTACTTTCCTCTCCAAGAGACGAGCGCTTGCTAAACTTATGGATGACAGGTTCACATAGAGTAGCCCGGAGAGCCGATAGCAAACCCAAATAAGTAGATGGAAGAGCAGAAGAAACACACCCCAAAAGCTCCGAGAGGGTAGCAAGCTCAGAGTTGTCCACAGAGTAGCATGTAAAAGTCACCGTTAACTCGCAGAGGGTTTCATCTACACGCTAAAGATGTTCAGTCGTTCATTGCAAATCAATGTGAGTGGCGGCATCTATTTGTAGGACGTCCTCCAACATTACGAGAACATCGGTTTCTAGTTGTTCTACTCTTTCCTTATTTTGACTTGTGACAATTTTTTTTTTGCCTCTGATACCAATTTGAGAGATATCAAAGTTTTAAATTTTTACATTCAATTACCGATTAATAAACTTGTCATTAAAGTCCCTGTTTAGGTTGGGATAAACCTCATAAAGGAATTAGTTTCATCATAGATGAAAAACAATCATTCCCCTGTCTATATCCCATGCCCTTAATTAAATACCTAATACTCTTTATTACATGCTACTTTATTCAGACATACAGGTTTCTAAGTTCCCATTAATAGATTCTAATAATTGCTTAACTTCTACCCCAAAGTGTCTGGATACCCTTTATGCCACTTGTCTCTATCGCATCACAGTGCTTCAGAAATTATAGTGTGGGGTGACAGAACCATTATTGTTGATAGGGTCGAGTGGAATTGTGGAAAGTAGAACTTAAGAAGCCAATTCCAATTAGATGGGTAAAGGCTTTGATGATGAAGATAATGATGACTATCGTCGCTCTAGAAATAGATAATCAATCTCATTTGGCTCTAAAAATACAGCATGTCAAAAAATAATCTCCATAGAAGCAAGAACCTTATCATATAACTGCACATCCACTGAGTTTCATGAGCCTATGCTTCCTCTGTGGAAATAGATATGGTATCATCAGTGGTGACATTCTTCGTAACTCAATAATGGTTCAAATGAACATAATTCTAATAAGAAAAGATCACATTTAACAAAGCATGCCAAGGCTACCAAGTGAAAATGATAAAAAATGCAGATGTCAAGAAACAAGAACAAATCAAAAGAATTTTAACAATTATGTGACCCAAAAAGCACAATGAGATCAATCAATCATGGTTGCAAACTGCAGAACAGATGAACTACCATTTTCATGTTTGAGTGGAGTAACAAATAGAATCAGAAATTGCTTTAGATAATGAATGCATAAATGGGGATGTACCTGCCCAATACATAGGGAACAAACTTCACTGAAGTCAGCCCATAAAGATAATTACCAAGTGAAAATGGAAGTAAAGGGCTCAAACGTAAAAGGGTCACAACTCTAAATCCATTCTCTCCAATTGCTTTGTCAATGGCAAGAAACTTTTTGTTTCCTTCTACCAATTTAAGAATACGCTCACGAGCAAAATATCTAGCAATGAGAAAGGCAACAGCGGCAGCCACCTGCAAGAAGGAAATGTTACCAACATGATTACCAACATTAACTAGTTCATCACAACGTGGATGGAGCTTGCACAAATTCTTTATCAGGAAACCATTTTACCGTTCCACTGATTGACACAATGATGGTGCCAGTGACAGTTCCAAAAAGAAGACCCGCTGACATGGTTAAAGGGATAGCTGGAATTGCAAGAATCTAGCACAAGATAGTGTAGAGTATTTTAGGATAATTTCAACCCATACAAGTCAGAATAAAGCATTCTAATAGATAATTATAAACCCTATTATTGTTCACGTACTTCATATCCCAAAAGTACAGACTTTACACTTCTTTTTGAGCAGAGACAGTGATGAACATTATTAAATGCAAAAAACTAAGAATATAATAGCAGCGCTATGCCTCGTATAAGAGAGCTTTAAAATACCATGCAACCAAGCAAATATAAAAGGAGAAAAGAACACAGTACAAACACAAAATAGACAAAAAAATCATGTTCCTAGTACACCCTGACCCAGTAATTTGACCTTACAAAACTCCACAACTGGCAGCTGCTCTTGGACTCCCACTTTGGCCAAGAAATCTGCCACGCTATTCACTAAGCACCCAACATGTCTAAGAAGAATGCCTCTGTTCCTACTCACCTCTCTGATGTCCCTAACAATGTTGATCAACTTCCAAGGGGGACTCGTCCTACCACTAGCTTAGGCAATAACATTTTTTTAGGACCTGAACAGCCAGAGATCTCTTTACAAGCTATTGCTGGTCTTCGCACACCGCAAAGCATGCGAGTTAAGAGATTTGAAAGAAAAGCCATCACCATTCTGATTGATAGTGGCAGTACCCATATGTGGACCCTTCTACAATAAAAAAGGTTGGGATTCAAGCAAGTATTCTACTTCCTATTGGTCCAGTTCCAATCATATAGATATTAAAGTGAAGTTTGCTCCTTCTTTCTTCTGAACCAGCAAGAATCTTTTCCCACTTGTGCTTTAAGCCATCCTTTTTCTAGGTCAGTAAGTAATAGAAGAGAAATATATTAATAGAAAGAAAGCGTTACATGCACATGGTGAGGTTCTAAGAGTCTTAACCCAAAATGAAAAAGAGGGAAAATACAAATACAAGATAACCCAACAAAATACAAAACAAAAGTTCTCCTCCCAAAGTCAACAGTCCCCTGTCCCAAAAACGGTCACAACGAAGTCCGCAACTCAATTAGCTCACTTCTTGACTGGCTGGAAAGAGACCTCGCGAAGCTCTTATCTCCCTAACGACTGTAACCCGTTTTCAGGTGGCCGCTTCAGCCCCCTAACCCACTTAATCGCATTTGTCGAATCCCCTTTGATAATCAAGTTCCCCCATCTCATGGGGGGCCATAAGGTCAAATCTCTCCTAATAGCTAGTAGTCCGGCCTTGTTTGAATCTCTTTTACCCACAGATTCAGAGAAGACCAAAGATGAGGTCCCATTCTCATCCCTAAGAACTCCTCCTATACCTGCTAGTCTCGGTTTTGCCCCTAGTTGTCCCGTCTACGTTGAACTTGAAGGTTTCCACCGGAGGTGGGGACCAAATCGCGCATTTTATACTCTTACGAGGACCTCAGCTCATACAAACCTCCCAGGAATTATCGAAGTCTAACATTATTATTATTATTTTTATCGAAGTCTAACATTTTGTATTCTTTGAATTCTTTTCCTGGAGCCAAGCACACAGTCTCCATTTATCCTTTTGGAAAATGTCATTCACCTCACTCTCTCTTTGTTCTAGAAAATCCTAGAGTTTCTCTTTCTAGAGTGATGTAGGACACGGAAGATGCAACACACAGATTTCACTTCTATTTATTTTTATTTATTTCTTAATTAGCTAGTAGGATTTGTTATTTTCGTTTGGGATCTTAGCAGTCCAATTTTAGTTAGTTTCCTATTTGATTTAGGAGTCCTTTTCTATTTGATTTAGGAGTCCTTTTCCTATGTGATTTAGGAGTCCTTTTCTATTTTGATTTAGGAGTTCTTTTCTATTTTGATTTCTTATTTTTTTCTTATAAATACGATGCATGTAAGAGAGGGACTCATCTCTTTTGGAATATATGAATTGATATAGATTTACTATCTTATTTTCCTCTATCATCTCTGCCGAGTTGCAGACTTTACCTTCATTGCTGGTTTTGATCCGGTCATCGCTGATTCTGGGCTTAATCCCAGAGGAGATACCCTGCTGTCGCTGCCTTGGACTTTATCCCAAGCTTATCTCAGTTACAAGTCTTCTGCCCCCTGCCTAGTTGCAGGCTGTTCTACATTATAGAGAGACCATAATGTTGCCACTGGAATGGTGTTCCAAGCTGCTTTCCTTTTGTGCCCAAGATTCAAGGTTACCATGAGTCAACGATACCTCCACAAGTTCTCTCAAACACCCATCATAAGCCCATTAGATTAGCAAAACCATTCCATAGGTACCTTGCCACTGAGCAACCAGTGAATAAGTGGTCAACGTCTTCTTCCTCAAACCCACATAGCGAGCAACGTAAATCGTAATCAGATCCAAGCATACCCCTATGGTTGAGTGCCGCTCTGGAGAGAATCCTCCCCTTCAGAGCACAACATACAAATGTTTGAACCCTTGGGGGAGCCAAGCCCAACCATGTTGAGAATGACCGATTGCCTCACCATTTGATTGTTGTAGGACCGATTTACCATTGCCTTACTGAAAAAATGGCCAAAGAGTCTCATGTCCAAAGTAATTCGTCCTCTTCCTCCCTACAAATAGGAAACTCCTCTAACGGGTCTTCAACTCTTCTAAGCTTTCTTGCTCAAATGTCCTCAAGTTTCTTCTAAAATCAAGCTCACAGGATATACAACCCTCTTCCACCTTATAGCAGTCTTGTACTCTGGCTTTTCTATTTCTAGCTATCCTGAAAAGTCTGGGATAAACCTCTTTGAGAGGTCTTTCCCCAACCCATAGGTCTGTCTCCTCTCCCCACAAGAAGTCTTAACTTTCCTATGAAAGCACTACCCACCCTTCCTTTTCTCCATCCTATTCTCCACCTAGCCTTAATTAGTGAAGATCTGATTTTTTCACATTTTCCCCCAAGCCCCATTCTCTTATTTCTTCAGCCCCATACTTTGTGACCAAGACCTTTCTCCGAAGTGCATCCATCTCCCTACCAAGTCTCCGACTCCATTTGCTGATTTCTATTCTCAAGCGGTACGATCCCTAAACCCTCGATAGATTTTGGCTTGGTTACCTCTGACTAAGCAACTAAATGTACCCTCCTCCTCTCCTCCTTATCTCCCCAGAGAAAATTCCTAAATACCCCTTCTATTTTCCTAACGATTCCCCTAGGTATCTCATAAATGGACATGCAATATAAGGGAAGGTTTGCCAAGATTGACTTAATGAGGGTTAGCCTGCCTCCTAGAGACACATAGTTTCTGCCCCACCCTGCAAGTCTTCTCTCCACCTTTTCCACCACCGAGCCCAAAATCTTTTGGATCTTGGGTTCCCACCAACCGGTAAACCTAATTAGGAGAAGGGTATCTTTCCTATCCCACATCCTACTTCGTCCTCTAGACGCCTAAGACAATCTTCCTCCATCTCGATCTCGACTAAGGTACTTCTGTCTACATTGATTCTAAGACCTGAAACCATTTCGAAGAACCTTAGAGTGGCTTTAAAACCTAGAACTTCATTCCCATGTGGTCCGCAGAAGAACATTGTATCATCCGTGAACTGCAGGTGAGTTACCACCGGGCCGTGGTCCATCACAGAGAAACCCCTCACAATACCCATTTCCTTAGCTTTCTCCACCAGTTTGTTCAAAACCTTCTCCAAACAATGTGAAGATGGAAAGGGGAAAGAGGGTACCCTTGTTAAGGCTTTTAGTGGCTTCTATAGGTTGGATTGGGAGCCATTTACCAATGTGGAATAAGTCTTGTTTTCCGCACACGCTCTCACCCACTTCTTCCATTATTGACCAAACCCCATTCTATCAAAAAGGTATTCCACGAAGCCCCAATCGACATAATCGTAGGCTTTATCCATATTGATTTGAAGATAAACCCTAGTTTCCTGTCCTTCGAGCACATGAGGATCGGTTCATTTGCAATAAGGGCTGCGTCAAGGATCTATCTATCCTCCACAAAAGCCCCTTGAGACTCTCCTACAATCTCCGGTAGGACCTCTGATGCGGTGCATCCCAGCACATCTCTAGCTATGCTATTTTCGTCCCTTGCTATTGTTATTTCCATGTTATTTTTTTTTAGTAGGTATTTTAGTTTATTTTTAGAAGAGGATATTAATGTAACTTCTGATTTTCTCATTTGGGGATAAGATAGTATTATATAAACCCCTCTCTCTTGTAAGCTTATCCAAACGATTGATGAAATAAGATTTTGAGATTTTCGCAAATACCTCTCATGGTGCAACGGTGATTGTTGGTGGAATCCAAGAGGGTGTGAAGCCAGGTACTCTTCTCTCCTATCTTCTCTTCTCTTCTCTTCTTTTCCTTTCTTTTCTTTTAACCTTTTGAAACCCCAAAACCCATTCTACTGTTGCCGCACTCCACAATACCCATCTCCATACTTGTCGTGAACTCCCAAAGTCCTTTCCCTTGTTGCCACTACCTGTTCCTAAGCCAATACCAGACCCATACAGTTTGTCGTGACCTTTTCCTAACCCATACAGCCACCTGCTGTTTTCGCACAGCCCAAATCCATCCCCTTGCCTTTTCCTTGCTGCCAAAAGGCCTTCCCAGATCCTTCCCCTTTAGCCGAAGCCTCCTGCATACCCACCCAACCAGTTTGTTCCCTCCAAGATCCCTTCCTTGCTGCTGTAGCCCCATCTTCCATTCTCCACCTTTCCGCCATCCTCTTTAGCACCCTCCATGTTTCATATCCTTTAGTTATCCATCATCCCTTCTTTCCCTTCTTTCTTCCTTTATTTCCTTATTTAAACATGTGCTTATTTAAGACTATAAGCCATTTTAATTAAAAATCATGTGTGACCCCTTTCAGTCAAAATCATTCCACCCTTTACTTAGTTTTTCATGTATTTATTTACATCAGATTTTGGGATGTTTTTGCATGATTATTTGTGATAAATCTTATATTAATTGATATTTAATTTCAGCCCATTTTAGCTCTAGGGTGCATTATTTTCATCCCTTTTAAAATTTAGGGACCACATTTAGACATTTGGGATTACCCTATCCCTTGTCCTGCGTCAACATCTTTCAACCTTTCAACTACAACCTTAGCCAATAGTTTGTAGATGCAACCTATTAAGCTAATTGGTCTATAGCGTGATAGTTTTGAAGGCCCTTCCTTTTTTGGTATGAGAGTTAAAAAAGAGTTTTTCAAACCCTTAGTAATGTCATTTTCGTGAAATTCTTTGAAAACTTTAAAAAAGTATGAGCCTATCGAATCCCAACCATCCAACCTTAAAGAAGATCTATGTGGAGTGATCTGACATGCAGGTGTAAGCTCGAAGGAAGGACTGAGTGATCTTCCATCAATGTCATTAGCCGAAATGTCAAAAAACAAAGAGATCTAGAAGCCGTCAAATATGCCAGGAGTCCTTATCGAAGTGGCGAAAAAGACCCAATTGTTGTCCCATGGAAGAGAGCGTCAAAAGGCTAAAGGATTGACCAAATAGGTCTCCATTGTCGAACTGCATCATGAGCATCAAAGAAAGGACACAAACCACAAAGCCTAGAAAAAGATAAATCAGAAATAAAGTTGTAAAAGAAAGGGGGAAGGATAGAAGAGATCGTCGATAACGAACAAAGCAGAGAGAGATCAGGAGCGACAAACGAAGGAGAGGGTGACCTGGACAGCCGACCAAAAGAAGTTCTGAAAGAGAGAAAGAAATGTCTCCTAACTACCTCCCTGGTTCCCTCCTTATCCACCAATCTCCTACCCTCCACAATTATGGACTTAATGCAATTCCTTGTCTCCTAATGTTGGATGACCTATGAAAGAACTTCGTATTCTTATCCCCCTCCTTTAACCATAAGGCTCTCGACTTTTGTCTCCATTCCACTCTTCCATGTGAAGGCAGTCCCATAAAAGTGCCTTACAACTCCTCTTAGAGGATAATTCCTATTCGTCTAAATCCCTATCCACCTCCAACCTGTCCCATCCTTCAAGTGCCCACGAGGCAGCTTCCTTTATATCTGCAATTGGGCCCCCACTAGGGTTCCTCTGTGTCTGCAAGCTTTGGAAAATGTGGATCACCTTCATACATTGTTCTTTTTCGGCATCAGTGTGGAGCTTTGTCTTGCGTCAGTTCAGTATCACGTGATCCATGCCCTCATCTTTAGCTTAGTTGTCGTTCGCTTGGGAGTTACCTAATTCTTCGTCCAAATGCTCCACAATGTGGCGTTTAGCTCTTTTTGCCATTATTAGGAGGCTATGGTGGGAACGAAATAACAAAGCTTTAGGAATAAAGCTGAATGCATCCAAGGGGTTTGTGAACAAGTTATGGCAAAAGGCACTGCTTGGGCTTCTTCCCTTCCCGCTTTCCAGTATTTTTTTTATTTCAGACATTTTGAGAGCTTGGAGTCAATGCATTGACTTGTTCTAAAGTTGTTTTTCTTTATTTGGGTCATTTTTATTTTGGGTGTATGTGTTTCCTTTTCTTTTGTTTTGATACTGATCTTTGTTTTGCGCATTTCTGATGCCTCCTTTTCTCTTTAATATATTTACAGTTAGCATTTCAAAAAACAATTTGGACACCCACTAGATTTGACCCATTCTTAATTTTAGACTTCAGGAGTATGAGTTTTCTTGATAAGACAAAGCTTGCCCATCCTTGGATAGAAAAACTTTACCATCACTCCTCAACCATATCCACAAACTTAGAGTCTTCAAGCCAATCATTGTTAAACCAAAAAGGCTTTGGACCCCAAGCAATCTCCTCTATATCCAGAAGCACTGGGCAATGATCGGAGACAGGGCTAAACAGCTTGAGTTGACTTCCATTTGAGTAATGGCAGTCCCACTCTAATGCGGTGACAACCTGCTCATTGCCGCTCTCGACTGGCCACTCTTCCAAGTAAATCTACCGTCCATGAGAGGATAATCCACTAAATAATTCCACTCAATGAAGTTTCAGAATTCCTCCATACCCCTAGTATAGCCCCCACTTCCCATTCCTCTCCAAAGGATATCTTACCACATTAAGTTGCTGCTGATGCATAAAAGATTAGAGCTCCATAACTTGATGTCTTCCAACTCTTACCAGAAGCTTTCTCTATCACTATCAAGATTTGGCCCGTAGACACTTGTATGGCAGATTTCTAATCCCTCATTCAACACAATCCCCTTACTAATATGGAGCAGGAGTTCATCCCTCTATTTGTGGCATTCAGAAAGGAGGGATTCCAAACAATGACTAATCCACCAGACTGTCCTTCAAATGGCTTATAAAATAAATCAACCTCATTCCTTCCCAAGATTTCTCTAATTATTGTTGCTGATATTTCCTCTTTCTTTGATTCCTGAATGAAAAGGATATCTACCTTATGCTTCCTGATGAAATATCGGATCGCCCCCCTTTTCTCCCGGAGTCCTAGACCTCTAACATTCCAGGTTAGAATCTTAATTGTCAACCACTGCAATCCCACTGTTTCTTCCCAACCTTCTTTTCCTGCTGTAATGTATTTTAAAAAATCTAATCCTTCCCATTAGTAGAGATGGACCCAAGCTTTTTTTGGAGCCTTTGAAAGAGGAAGATGAAGCGCCATACCTTTCCTCTGCCCACCATAAAGTTGTTTCAGTCGCTTCCTCATCCCTGCACTGAATGCCAAGGGCTTGCCCAATCTTAAAAAATTCAGCGTCGTCTTATTAAGGCTTTCCCGATCTTCATAAATTCAACGTCATCTTATTTTGAGTAGCCACGCTTTTGGAGAGCTTGTAGGCCTTTGATCTCTTCATTTTCTGCAGTGGCTTTGGCTTCTTTTATCTTCTTGTTGCAATACTCCGCCACTGCTTCTCATTCGCCTTCTCTGTCTCTGTCGCCCACCTTTGAAAGCAATGTGTTTTCCTGGATAATAGCATCTATAGTCATCTTCGACAATAAGATTGCCATTTCTATGCCTCACCCAAAGGTAAATAGATTTTTTAATCACAAGCAATTCCACCTCATTTGACTCCATAATCCCTGTAGGTTCAAAAAAGGAAAATAACATCCTACCCCTATCATCATGAACTACACCTCCTATACCAACTGGCCAAGCTTGCCCCTAGCCACACCATCCACATTAAACTTGTAAAACCAAACTCAGGCTTCATCCAAACCACTTTAAACTTAGTAAAAAGCCTACCCAATAGCTCCCAACTTTCCTTCAAAGATTCTACTATTCCTTTCTTTCCAAATTGACAAAAAAAAAAAAAAATTCATTATTGGAATCAACTTCAACACCACTCCCCTCCTCCCTACAAACGGACCTCCCGACCATTCCGACACTACATTCCCCACATCCCCATCAAGGACCCATGAACAATCTATCAAACTTAAGAACATGTCCCAAACATCTCTGGCAAACTGACACCTACACATCAAATGATTACAAAGGGAATACACAAATTGGTTATGATTGGCCAGAAACCTGAATATCGCAAGGGATCCATTTTCTGCTGAATACTTTAATATTAATTTTTTTCCAAACTCATCATCATCATCCTAACAACTATCATCATCTTCTTCATCATTAAGGCAATTATCCCATCTATCTAGGGATGACATTCATGAATGGATTTGGTAAATTATTTTCAATGGGCCAAATGCCAATCCAGCACCCATTAGCATCTTTCCAAGCTGAATAGCTAATACTGCAATGTAAATATTCTGTATTACATATCAAGTGAAAGTTAATGCCAAATCCTACATGTTGTCTTGCCTTCGCACTTGGAGAACCATCAATATGACAATATTAAACCCTTGTCCAATCAAACCCTGGTGTTTTGCTACTCTCACATTGTGATGTAGAAATATATGATATATGTTCTCTTAAACAATGACCAGACAAAACAAACCCTGCCAGATGTTGGAACTTAGTCGCCAGGAAGACACTTAACCAAAAGTAAGGGCTTGAGATGTAGATATTACCTCCAGTCCAGCATAAACAGCTACAAACAATGCATATCCAGCTGGACCATAACCTTTTGAAAGAATAAACATATCAGAATCAAATATGAACTCTTGGCCTGGTTTAATTGAAAGATGAAGGAATAGAAAATCGCAGTGGTTACAAATCAAGTCTAAAGAGAAATGACAAGTTTCTTGAAGAAAAAAAAAATCAGTCCTGTACCTAGAAAATTAAGCTTTTTTAGAAAATTAAAGAGGTAAAATAAACCATGACTAACTCTAGGCAGCAAGAATAACTGTACGGCTTAACCACAAATAGACCCTCCCTCTACTTCCTATTGTGATTTTTTTTTCCTTGTTTTATCAGTACATGGATTTTATTTAGTTATTTACTTATGAGATGGAGGCACATGTATTTTATTATACTAAAAGAAAATAACAACTCTTCATGTTACAACTTATTAAAAAAACCCATACCTATATGATCCATATACTGACAATATGCACCACATAGAGGAGGTTAGCCGTAGACACCTGTCAATCTATCAGAATCAAATATGCTACTCCCCCTCCTCCCTCCTTTTCTGTGGGAAAGTAGTTTATATTATATTATTATATATTTATATTGGAAAGAATAGTCCTTAAATATCCCAGAACTAAGAGTCCAACCTGGACTCAGGTTCTAGCCACCTCCTACAAACAAGAGAAGCAATCTTCTCTCTAACTGCAAAGACCAGGGGATCGACCCAAAAAATAAAAGTTTAGCAACTGGAGTGTTTAGACACAGCTGAGAAGAGTCACTACATGTATGATCCAATTTGCATTAAACATGTGTCTGAGTGTGTATAAAACATACACATCTTGCAAAGAAGAAATGAAGAAGGAAGTCCAATTCTGCTGCCCTTTTACACATTAAGCATCAACTTGGGATCACTGCATTTCATATTGCCTTTGAAGGTTGTCAACTAGGACAACCCAATGATCTGAAAGGTATCGTGGAATCTGTTCTAGGTTATGAACTGTGAATCATGTACTATAAATGATAGAATCGTAAGATTTGTAATATTTTCTCAAAAAAAAAAAAATATATATATATATATATATAAAAGACATCTGAAAGCAACAAAACGAAGAATACTCCAATATCTTTCAATATACAGAAAATACACATAATATGATGATGCATTAATGCAATACCTTATGCATATCACTAATTCTTTCCATCTCGATGTCCTCTTATGCCAACACATAGTAGCATTCTTGATATGAGTTGAGAAACTCAAGTTCATGGCCCGGCAAGTTACGGAGACCCCAAGGGAGCCGCATTGCAGTAGATTACAGAGTTGGGCACATACAAGATAATCAAAATCAAGTTTCCAATTTCCAATTTTCAAATTACAGTAGTAGCACAGTAATACAATTGAAAAGATCCCAAAGAATCAAAGGTCCTAGGCCCCCAACAAGCAAGCAACAAATAGTAGTATGACCAGACATTGCATGAAAGTAAAATGATTTTTCAAATACCATGACAAACAATGGATATGAGAGGGTCATAAATTTTTCAAGTACCATGACACAATATGAAGATTTGCCTACTTTTAAATGTCTAGGTATTATAGGTTGTCAATGGTAAGATAACAATATTACTCTTAGTAGGGTGACTTAAAGAGGGGCCCACATAGTCTATAATCTTGCAATAGTTTTTCCCCTTTGATCCAAAACATAAGGTAAAATGATGTCACCAGGAAGCAGTTGAAAGCATCATAGATCCACAATTGTTCATTTTCACCATAAGTTGAGATGAATGAAAACAGATTGAACAGCTGGGCACCAAACAGCCCTGTCCCCTAGTGACTCTATTATCCCCAATTAGGATACCATAACCGGAGCTAACCTAACAGCATCATCTTCCTCCCATCCAATACCAAGAAGGAAAAAAATAGTGACAGACAGATAACAAAGAAACCCTAAACTCCTAAAAATGATATGTATCAACCAAGAATGTCAAGAACAGGGGGAGTCTTCTCCCCAGAATGAATTTGCTCCCACAATGGCCAGTTCAAGAAAGAATACCACACCAGCCTAATTTTTTGGTCACACAGAGAGATTTCAAGGCTACAAGCACATCATAAGTGTCAATCAGAAATTGAAGACTTCACAAGTGAACTCAAAAAGTTAAAAATCTGTCTATCTGTCTGGTATTACTCCACTTTTGATTCCTGCATTTGGTAAGATTCTGCTTGTGGCAACATTTTTTAAGCAATAAATGACACTCTGAATTAAAGGAAGCAAACTCTAACCAAAAAGAGGAATGACAGAAGGAAGGAAGAAAGAAATCATTTCGTTGTGCTTCGCACTATATATGCTCTTTATTCTATGAGGGTAAAGATGGGTTGCCGGTTTAATTTAAGTGTA
The DNA here is from genome assembly GCA_022113865.1 of Chimonanthus praecox. Classification (NCBI taxonomy): domain Eukaryota; kingdom Viridiplantae; phylum Streptophyta; class Magnoliopsida; order Laurales; family Calycanthaceae; genus Chimonanthus; species Chimonanthus praecox. Next base: position 10,730,591 of record CM039095.1, on the reverse strand, counting down.
TACATTTTGTGTTGTGCTCCAATTGAGTAGTAAAACAAAGAAATTATCGGGTTGGTCTTGCTTGGACACAAGGCTGTTCACATCAACAATCAATCCAACCAGACCAAATCTTCTTGAACTTCTTCAATGCAGTGTGTGTTGTCAACAAAGAAGATGAGTCTTCAAATCATCAATTTCTACAGAGAGGTTTCATAGAAAATGTTGGGTCTCGGGGCTGCCTCCTCCAGGCATCATTTAGTTTGTTGCAGATGGTATAGCTAAAGGGTATTCAGGACTAGTAGGAACAGGTGACATTCTTAGAGATTGTTAAAGTTTTTTTTGGGACTGGCAGGTATTTTCTGGATTCAAATGAAACCCCATACTTGCTATCAAAGATGCTTTATGAAAATTGAAAGAAAAAATCCAAGGAAAAGTAGATATAGAGGAGATTCAGAAGAGGCTAAAGGATGATAGCAAAAGATTGTGGCAAGCATTGGAAGTTTATTTTGTTGGTATCATAAACAAGAAGTTAAATGAATCATTGGAGGTTCTTTTGTTAGGATTAGAAGATGCACAACTTCAGAGGCCCATTTGTTAGCTAAAATGGGTGTTGAATGGGATACATTACTGGACAAGTTAAAATGCCTTAAATTTGTTGTATTATTTATGATATTTTCTTTCTTGTGCATCAGTACAGATATCATATACTATATTCTTTTTCCATTTAATGAAATTTATGAGAGAGAGAGAGAGAGAGAGAGTTCCAGAGAGAGAGGCAATTTTTTATTCCCCAGTAGCAACTGCTTGTGGATTAAGAGCCTAAAGGTTGGGCAAATCCTATGGTATTGCCATTGGGCCTTGTTCTAGCTGGATTCTAAGCAAGACCAAATTGGTGAGGCTTGGTGTAAGGCTTTGGAGAGCTCAAAACGTTTCCAATAGCCCTTCGAGGTAATACATTGTTTTCTTAGTGCTGCAAATATGATTAAGAGACGGGGGTATAAGGATCCGTCTACTTCAGTGTTTGGTAAAGCAGCTCAGGAAAGCCAACTGTTGATTTCTTTATTGTCCTTAATATTAGGATTGGTGTTTGATTTCTGTATCCTAATTAAAAGTTAGTGTAAGGGAGTAAATGTGAGGGACTTAACTGATGCAATTGGGTTCTTTATTTTCTTAAATATTGTATTTTTTTTTCTTTTCATTTGTTTATGATTTTAGTGATGTATGAATTTCATGTGGTATGAAATTGCTAACAAATTTAGTGCATGTGAAACTCAGTCTGATATCAGTTTTTTTTTTTTTTTTCAATTTAAATCTAGAACCAGCTCAGCTGGAATTCTTCCTTGAACGTAGATCCTATAGGTGGATCTGTATAATAATAAATGCAAACCACTATAGACATTATTTTACCCTCTCAAATCAAATTGAAACTTGCCAACCATCAGCTTATTCAACATCACCTTGGCATCATGTATGAACATTTTATTGTAAATATTTATCTAAACAGTTTAGCTCTAAACTTTGTAACTCAAGGTTATGATGATCTGATTGGGGCACCAATGGGCATCCTCATAGTCGAATTATTTTGACATCATAAGGTACATTGACATTTCAGATAAAATTACAACTGATTAAAAATAAAATAAAATAAAATCCAGAGGGATAAGGAAATCACCTTCAATGAAACCCGAAAACTGGGTAAGAAACGAATTAATCTGGTCTCTATAAATGTACCCAACAGACCCAAATCCACCAACAACACCTACGAGCAAAACACCCGCCAAGATTGTCCCTTTAACAGCAGTATTCCCTTCCAAACCACCATCTCCACTATTTTCATCGTCATCACCGCCATTATTGTCTCTGTTCTTGGGGTTTTCAAACCTCAGAAAGGGAAGGCTGGAGGCCTTTTGAAGGGTCTGTTTCTTGGTTTCTTTTAGAGAAGAACAAGGCTTCAAGACATGGAAACGCTTGGGACTGAAATTGGAGAGGAGAGACGAAGGGCAGAATAGGAACGAAGGCTTTGGATGGAAAACGAGTTGAGAATTTACAGAAGAAGATGAAGAAGAGAGAGATGGCCTGAGGCAGACCATTTTAGACGGGGTAGGAAATCGGATTCTGATAAGAGATTTTCATGTGAGCAACAGCTGAAGTTACGTTAGTTTAGACTTAGAGATTGTTCCTGTATGGATCATTTGGAAGAGCATATACCTCCACGTGGCCGATTGTTAGCCATTGGATTGTGGCCACCATTTCTGACCCTCGCAAGCTGTAGTAATATGAATTATTAAAATCTTTAATATATATGGGCCAGTAAGCCTTATCACATTGAAAATCTAATAGAACTTTAAAAACAAAACTCCAGATCAAAAAGTATTTTTAGCTATAAGATTTAGTCTCATTAAAATAAATGGTGGCATGAGTATTAACTCCAATATATTTAAATCAAACATCACATAATCATTTTGGTTCAAATTTTTACTTTGACATATTCCACAATTATGTTTTAATATAATAGCACTATTACATGCCACTTAAATCCCCCATGGGTCAAATTTTTATTTTGACATATTCCACAATTATATTTTAATATAATAGGACTATTACATGAAACCCCAGGTAAGGCATGGGGGCTCGAATTTGACACCTCTTGCTTCATAAACCACCCGCAAGTTTTATAGATCAAGCAAGTCAAGGAGGAGTTGGAACCATTGTGACAAATACCGTTCTCGGGATATTAACGGCAATTGGTAATAACGGAATATTTTTAAATTCTCGGATTTTTATCGGGAATTTAACGGGAAAATCTTGCGGAAATTATAATGTTTAAAAAATAATAAAAATAGAATAAATAAAAGAATTAATGAAATAAAAATGGTATAGGGAATTTACTGGGATATTATCCCGATATTACCGTTTATCGCGTTTTTAACGCGATTTTATCGGGAATTTATTGTCGTGGGGGCTAAAAATGTGTTTTTAATGCAGTAATGGTATTTTGAAGATAAAAACGCGGTAAATTTGAAAATACCGCTGATATTTGTGACAAGGGTTCGAACCTATGACCTCTAATATAATTCTTAGAAGTTTGGACCAACTGATAAACACATGCATGATTATAGTTTGTTATTTATCATAAAGAAATATTGAAATTCTATAGTTTTCTTTGATGAAAAGTAGGTTGATCTAACCTTACTATATTTATGAAGTTGTGCTCATTATATTTTTATTACTTTACATTATTTTATTCTTTTAATTAAGATATTTTTAACAAACTACATATTTAATTTATAGACATTTTAAAGTGACAGATCACTGCATATACAAACATACACAGGGCCGGCTCAACACATGTTGAGGCTTAAGGCAAAAAAATTAAATAGGCCTTCTTGATATTTAATATATTATTATAAGTAATAATTAATTAAAATTTTAATTATATATAATAATAAAATTATCTAAAATCTATTTTTCTTACTTTTTGAGATGTAAAATTACTAATTAAATTTTTATATTCATGTTTTGCTAAAATATAATTGCAAATATGGTTAATTCATTTAGTCTTTAAATTAATGAAAAATTAAAATGAACTAAATTGAAAGGTTAAAAAACAATAGAACATGATACACTGTGAAAATAAGAGAATTGATGAATGGTTATAATGTCCTTTATTATTCTACCAACTCACCAAAGATCTCTAAATTACAAAATAACAGTATGATTTGCAGCGAGGAAATATATTGTTAAATAAAATTTTATAGGCACAAACTTAAACCAAAAGAAGCACAAAATAGTCCAAAATCTCAGCCCTACAAATTCACAAATCAACACCCACAAAAAATGCAAACAATACCAGAAATGGCTATGAGAATCCCTTTAGTACATTCCCTCATCTAAAGTACTTTAATCAATTGCTTATTTTATAAACAGAACAGACCCCTCTTAACTCTGAGTACTTAAAATTACTGACTTTTTCTAGCTTTGTAGCCCTTATATCTCTTTGCCAACATATGTAATTTTCGAAATATTTGATCCACTTATTAGATGAAAGATCCTTTAGGTCTATGATCAAAATTGGAGATCTTCAATTGAATGGTTGAGTAATTTTCTAAAACTATGTCTTAACTCTCGATGAATGCCTCTACTAAAACTAGTCTCATTTCAATTGTAGAGTATTATTACCAAATATCTAAGGGTGAAACTCGGGTCGGGTTTTGGCCCGCCCACATAACCCGACCAAAAAAATCATGCGGGTCGGGTTATGAAAGTCGGGTCAGCGGGTCGGGTCGGGTTGATAAGTCAGAAACCCGCATTAAATTCGGGTCGAGTTGGGTTGAGAAATTTTTAAGTTAACCTGATCCGACCCAATCAAACCGATCCGACCCGACCCGGTAAAAAGTAGGCTAAAGTAGGTTCAAAATGCGAGTCGGGTAGGGTTTTGGGTTGAGTCAGATTATAATTCGGGACGGGTCGGGTCAAGACGTCCGGGTCAAAAGTTCGGGTCGGGTCGGGTCGGATTCCATATATTAGTAACTCGGGCCGGGTTGGGTTTTAAAAAACCCGACCCCACCCGGCCCGATTTCAGCCCTACAAATATCTTATCATAATTCAAAAAAGAAAAGAAAAAACTCTTGACAAATCCCTCAAAAATTGAATACTATGCATTTCCTCTCATTGCAAATGATTTTACCATTTTTCATCTAAGCCAAACAGGCTTAAACATGTCCCTTTTTCCACATGCTTTGTCTCTCAATCCCACCCACTCCACCATGCAATCAAAATAGAAGTGAGGCCTTTTTCAAATGGGGGCCTAAGGCCCAGACCTAACTTGCCTTATAGTTAGGCTGGAACTGAACATGATTAATCTTGTCCCCTTTTCCAAATGCTCTGTCTCTCAATCCCATTCAGTCCACCATGCAATCAAAATAGGAGTTGGGCCCTTTTTAGATGGGAGCCTAAGGCTCAGGCCTAACTTGACTTATAGTTAGTCCGGGTCTCTACATATAAAAGGAGCCTCACTAAGAATGTAAAGGGTAAGTAAATCCTTTTGAATTTAAAATTAAGGACAATCTCTCTTTCCACCCACACACTCACATAATAAAAAAATGAATTAATCCGAGGAAGAACGGAGGAGGGAGATTTAAATGTGTTTGCTTAACCCTAACCACCTTTATAATTGGGTAAAGATTAGATGTTCAAAATCAGAGTTTTAAAAATTAAATTGAATCATACCTTAATTAGTCTCTAAGACAAATTGAGTAAAAATAGGATAAAAAACCTTATAAAATGGTTTTGGAATCAAAATTAGCCTTAAAAGATGATGAGTCAATACATGGCCAAGATCTCGATTGGCACAGTACCAAAATCTCCACCTGATATTTACAAAATACCATTGAAACATGACCATATCTCTGACTCCCAACATTTAGCAGGGTCAAGATATCATACGGGTTTTAAGCACCGTATAATATCCGTATCGGCCGTACAACCTTCATAATCGGCCGATATATCGTCGAATCATATCGGTCTGATATCGGTTGATATGATTAATATCGGTATTTTTTTTTTTAAAAAAAAAATCAAAACGGTGATGGACCCGGGTCAAAATATCGGCCCATATTTACATTTTCAATTTTTTTTTTTTAAAAACAGTTTCTTTTTCAGATTTTTTATATTTTTTAATTCAGAAAAAATAAAATAATACCGATATTAAAAAAAAAAAAAGAGAGAGAATCATATCGGCCGAGCCATTTTTTGAACCCCTGATTTATAGGCCAATACATATTTAATAGACCTAAACCAATATGCATCTGCTCATATTTGGACCTTCAATACAAGGAACATGGATCTATTAGCCAATTTGTTATTGAAAGAACAATGCTCACTGTGTCACAGATAAAGTGGGATTTGAGTGCTAAAAATTTTGATTAGAAAAATCATTTGCATTAAGAGAAATCATTGTTCATACCCAGATGAAATCTTTGTTATGTACAATAAATTCACCTCTTTTGAATGGAATAAGCTTTCATTTACTTAACTTCCATTATTAGCAAGTCCTTTGTAGGTCTCTCCACCTTTAGTTTGTCCGACAAACTTCAAACTATGCAAAAATAAAAGTAACGTTTGTTTAGTATGAATTTTCTTCGCTTACTATAGGATTCCCACAGTTTCTCACACGTAACTTAAAAAAAAAAAAAAAAGGTTAGGCAATTTATGAAAATTAGAAATCACAAAATCATTTTAAATTGGAAGGAACTTTTGTTTAGAGTACAACAATGAGGCTATGTTTGGATGATGAGAAATATTTTAGCAAATTCCACTGATTTTTTTTGTGGATTTTTTTTTATGACCAAGGTGTTCATGCCAGTATCCTACTAATTTTCGGCGTATGTACAAGTCTCTCTACCACACACAATTGATAACTCTACAGAGAGTGACCTTTTGAGGTGAGATAGGAATTGAACCTATTTGAAGCGAATTCCTAACCATCACTTCATCTTCTTTGGATTGCAAATTTCACTAAATTAGAGATCCCTTAAGTAAGAGATTCTCCTGCCAAGGAATTTCCTTGTATTTATTTACTAATTTTAGGAGAAAAAGTATTAGTAGAAAAGAACTAAATAAAGTGTTGTATTTGGATAAGGGAAAGAAGGGGAGTGGAAGGGATTCTCTATTTTCCCGTGTTTGATATTTACTAGGCAGGGGAAGTGAGGCTCCTCGGCCCATCTTGGAATCTCAATCTTCGAAGACTCATCAGTCGATATGGTTCACCTTGGAGTTGCATCATATTTTAGAAGTGAAAAAAATTCATTAACTATGGACAAATCATGAAATTGATTAGTACAAACATTAGAGCCCCAATAATCAATTCTACGGGGATTAGTCGTAAATGATGGGTTCTTTTTTGCAGGGGTTTGAATCTCAGTTTTCTGAAGGTCGAGATATCTCAGCCAATACGATAAGTATCAACCAAAGGGAAAAAAAATTGATTTAGTATCAGATCGATTTCTTCTTTTAAAAAAAAAAAAATAAATATCACGGCCCGGGCTGACATCTCGGCCGATATTTACCTATATCGGACAAATATCGGCCAATACTTATATTTTTTAATTTTTTTTTTAAAAAAAAAGCCTTTTTTTTTTTCTTAAATGATTTTTTCCAAAAAAAAAAGGCCATCGAGATTTCAAGAATTTTTTTTTTTGAAGAGAGAGAAAGATCTCGCCCGAGATCTCGTCCAAAATCTCGGCAAGGCCGATTTTTCGACCCTTGCTTTTTTGGATGGCCCACTTATACCTTGAAGTCAAAGCTTTTGGTTACAATTCGAGAAGAAAGTATCACGGGAGTTTGCTCAATCTAGCCCTTAAATAAGGCCTGTGTACAACTGAAATAGAAAGAAGATTGAAATAATTTGTGAAACAAATTGCTCATTTAATAATCTTATTCTTCTACTAATTGACATTGACAATGAGAAAGAATAATTTCATTGATTATAGGCGCTACCACTTCACCTAACCATGTTTCTATAATGTAACTTACAGTTTCACATGTTCAAAGTTAACTGGAACCATTAAACTGATGATGAAGCTATGGCCTAGCTGCACCCTCAAAATAGAGCATTTGAACCAGGGATTCAACAATCAAGAATAGCCAAATTGCCAAACACAGCAATCTATACTTCTGCAGTTTTTTTTTTTTTAAAAAAAAAAAACCTTTCCAACATTCTGATCATTCAACACAATGTGTATCATGCTCAAACTAAAAAAAAAAACTTTCCAACATTCTGATCATTCAACACAATGTGTATCATGCTCAAACTTCATTAAACAGCTAAAATACATTAGCATGCCTGAACCTGAATCTGTCAAAATGTAGCAGTCATGTTTCTTACCTAGATTAGTAGCTAATGGCTGTGCTTGGTTACAACAAACAATTACCATTAGCAGCTGTCTGAATGACTGTTTTCCTGATGCATTTGCTGGATGCGACCATCAGAGAATATAGAAGAGCTTCCTTCAAGTGCTAACAAGTTGAGATTGGGCTTTTGCACAGAGCACATCATCTTCTGAAAAAGTTCGTTGACATTTGCTTTCAATGCCTGAGGTGAGAACTGATCAGGCCTTTCAATGAGTTTTACTGTGGAACCTGCCACAAAATTAATCTGGAACAGAATGAAGGATCAGAGAAAAATGCTACCAACTTACCCCTGACATACCTTACAAAAGAACAGATTTCTGCACACACATCAGCAATGGACTCTACGACACAGACCATTACTTGTCTGTGTCAAGTCTGTGCATGCATGAACAATTACAACTCAAACAATGGAACCCATCAAAATCATAGAGAAAGCAAAGCTTGAAAAACATATTTGTAAATAAACAGATATTTAACAATAACAAATTATGCTAGGTCCTAGATATGATTGTCTGCCAATAAAAAAAAAAAGATAAAAGGCTCAACAGATCCATAAAAGGATGCTTTTCACAGAATTCCTAAGTTCTGACGGAACGTAAGCTTTTTAGTCTTTTAGATGGTGGAATAACATGAACCCACAACCAAGAGGTTGCATCAGTACCATGTGTCCGATGGACTTATTAGAAGAGCTTTGTAAAAGAAAAAACAACTCGAGTAAAGCTTGACAACAAACATGGTGCTAGCCTCAAACCATGACAGCCCTGAAGATGGCCAAGACAGAACTGGACAAAAGATGACAAGGCTGCCGATGCTGATGCTGATGCTGATGCTGATGCTGATGCTGATGCAGGGAACACAGACAGATATGCAAATGAATGGTTATAACTTACATTGAGGGATGAACATGAATAGTTTCCCTCCAAATCTTCTTGAGTTTAAAAAAAATTCAGTTTCCCCCTTCGTACTAGTATAAGAGTAATGAGCCTCAATGGCCAACAATGTGAAAGGAACTATGGGTTTCATCCATATATTTTGTCGTGTTCTCAAACACAAACAGCATCCACTTATATCATTTGCAGACAATTTGGGGAGGTATCAGAGGTTTAGGCAACAAACTTGTAATGATAGAGACGGGGTTTCCGCACGCATTTTACTTGGACCTGCAAATTACTTGCAACCTAAACATAGATCCATGACCCATTACCCATTACCCTGTCGCCTTTGCCCATAGACCCATATCCCCTTTGCCGCAGCCTTGTCTGAACCCATCTATCTTTATTTTAGCCTTCACCTTTGCCATCGCCTGCTACTATTGAGCCTCCCACCCTGTCGCAGCCATACATAACCTGCTCATGTGCCTTCGTTTCACCTAAATACCTCTCCTGCTGCTGCCTTTTTCTTCTTTATCCCATCCTCTCTGCTTCCGTGACCTCCTATTGCCTCATTTAAGCCCATCGACCCTTCCTTCTTCTTTATTTGTCTCATTTAAAACCACACACTTATTTATAGTCACATGGGCCACTTTTAAACCATTCCACATTCATGCTTATTTGTGTCAAATTTAGATTAATTAATTGCATATATTATTTGATGATTTAAATTCAGCCTATTTTAGCTTTAGGGTGCATTATTTCCATCCTTTTTAATCTTTAGGGGACCTCATTTAGGCATTTAGCATAACTCAATCCCTTGTCCTGCGTCAATATAGATAGATATGTTCCAACAAATCTTGAGACTTAACCTCCTATGAATTACTAAAGCTATTCTATTCACCTAGTGTACTAATAATAATTGGATAATTAAATAGAACGAGAGAATCAATTCCAACAAATATGCCACTTCGAAGTATTCATGAACTTTTATTGAATTTAAAATTTGAGCCAAGAATCCATTAGGACTCAATAGGCCACACTTGAACAACATAGATCACAAGCAGAATTAATCAAGTTTCAGTGATTTCTTAATATGAAAATGCCTTAAAAAATAGATCTGATGAAACTGCACTTATATCATATGATCTAGATGGATTCGAACAAACTGAATGGCTGAATTGGACTAGACCAAAAAGTTTTAAGTACCTATACTTTTCTGGTCCAACACCTGAATGAAACATTATCAACACTTGAGCCAAAAAAAGGAGGAAAAGAAAAACATTAAAAGAACACTAACAATGCAGAGAGATTGTTGGGAATCACTATAAATTAAGGTTGTGTTTGGATGATGAGAGCTTGACCAAGTTCTCTTTGAGAACACCAACTCACTTCTTTTGGATGGGAAATTGTAGGTTAAGTGTCAAACCCAAAAATGAGAGTTCTAATAAATGAGGAAAGTAGTGTTCTCCACCACTCCCATTGTACTCCTTCCCAACAGTTGCCCTCTTCAATGGTCTCCTCCTCTATTGTTCCTGAAGGTACCCAAGTTTACTTAAGAAGCATCAAAACAGAGCAACATAGAAGGTAGGAGAACTTAAAAGTGGGGCTTCTCTTCAAGTGGGAGAACTCTCTACTTTAAGAAGTTCTCGTCCGACACAGCATACAAATTTCCTCAATTGCAGTTAAGTTGCACATAAAAAAAATCTCACAAGTTTTTTGCCCTTTTGGCAGACAGAGTTCCAATACAGCAATAGAACCAGCAAGCTCTCAATATTAAAAAAAACACTGCTGCAGTACAGATTTCGTATTACTGAACAAGAAATTCAGCAATTCGTTATACCAATGACAGAGTACACAAGATCCTTTTTCCCTCTTTTCGGAGTGATGACAGCTCACAAGATCAGAACAAAAGAACTACATATCAGAGAATCTTTACCAAGAAATGTTCCATACCGATTGCGAGGCCATCCCCATCAAGGCTTTCGCCAAAGGTAAAATGCAAAACCTATTCCAGTTTAAGTAAAATCAGTAGAAAATAGCAGGCCAAGTTAGAATTAGAAACAATTTGAATAGAAAAAATGTAATGTATAGTCAAATACGTTGTGTAGTTTTGAGAGCAGGCTTTTTTTTCAATTTTCTATAAGGTGAGCAAAGCAAATAGTTGGATCAGAAAATGCTTATAATTGTGAATGGTATTCAATCCCACGGTGGGTGTCACTCTAATCTATGTGACATTTGGGTTGTTTCTGACCCAACTGCTATAAAGACAAAATGGGGCCCATAATACCCAGAGGTAACACTACTACCAGGAACTTTAAAGTGGAACTAGAGTCTATGGAATTTTCCAAGTACTCTAAAAAAATTCACGTTTGGTTCTACCTAAATTCTAGATTGGGAATTATTACATCATATGGACTTGGTAGCCAGGAACTCTTCAGTGGAACTGAAATTTGTAGAATTACAGAATCCCACAAAGAATCCCATGTTTGGTGAAACTAGAATTCTAAGAGTGAGAACTATGAAATCCCACAAAATTCTAATTCTAGGGAATCTATAATTCCCATCTAAAAGTATGATTTTGGAATTCTAAAGCTTGAAACACTTAGTTTATGGAACTCTTATATTCTAGCTAATAATTTAAAAGCTGCCAAATATAAAAGATAATTATAACCTTATAGGAAAACTACAAAATCCTTAATTAGTAGATTTTTTTTTAAAGATAACTTCATTAATTCATAAGGGAGAAACAAGAGAGACAAGAAGCAGGCTAAAAGAAGCCTACCAAAATAGAAAAACACAATCCCTCTCCAAAATTACAAGGATTTATTTACAATTTCTGAAACTAGAGTCAACTCCTAACGAGCCATATCATTTGCAGCCAAATTAGCTGATCGAGGAGCCCAAGCAACTTTAAAATCGAAGGAAGCAATAATATGCCGAATCCTTTCAATTTTGTCCAAGAAAATCCACGGACATTTGGAACCCAACCCCCACCCTACAACTACTTGGGAATCACCTTCTACAATACTCCTATGAACTCCTAACTCATCCAACTCCAAAATGCCTTGCCATAATGCAAACAATTCCACATCAATTGCTGAACTGTTAGGAAATTCTGGGGATTATACATTCTAAATTTTCTACCAAAGAAGCCCATAAAATACCATATAAAGTTTTATTTTGGAATTCCAAACCCAAATCACTTCATTGTGTACCCCATTTTTGTGAAAGATAAATAGACACTGGTGAATATTGAGAAGAATGTCTTCTTCTTAGAGGTCTTTCTTGAGACGATTAGCTCATTAGCAATAAATACGCCATCTACAATTTACCTACTGGCAACAAAGGCTCCTTGTGTCTTCCCAATGGTATTAGGTAGGACCTATCACAATTTGTTGGCTAGCAGTTTTGCCATTATTTTGTATATGCAGCCCACCAAGCTAATAGGTTTGTAGATTGTATTATGAGTTGTGACAACTCATTGAGTCCCTCCAACTTCTAGTCGATCTAATGAATGTCAGCTTGATAACCCCTCTATCACGGAACTCCACAGTAGCTTTCATAAAATCCACTTTCATGAACTCATGACAACTTTTAATAAATTTAAAGTTAAATCCATCTGGTTTCGGTGCCTTATCTCACTTGAAACAATTGAACACAACTTTAATATCCTCCTTTTCAAGTTCTCCCTCCAACCAAGACACATCTGCTGCAATAATTATTTCGAAGTCCAAAGCATCTTGTAATACCCCTGTGTAGTGTGGGCGAGGATGGGGTCCTACAAATTCGCCAGTGAGGGCGTGTAATGTCCCATATTGCCTGAGAGCTGAACTGTTGTGAGACATAAGATGGGTACTTCCTCCTTCTAGCACAAGGCCTTTTGGGAGAAACTTTGGGTTGGCTCACCAATGCAAAGTCGTGCGGGCCCGTTTACACCTAAAGTGGACAATATTGTACTGGCAGAACGGGGCATTACAAATGGAATCAAAGTACGGTTCAACTCTCGAACTGTGGTGTGGAGAGAGCTGGAGGCAACTCTACTCTTAAGGGGGTGGATTGTAATACCCTTGTGTAGTGTGGGTGAGAATGGAGTCCTAAAAATTCCCCAGTAAGGGCATGTAAACGTCCCATATCACCTGGAGAGCTTGAATTGTTGTGAGATATAAGATGGATGCTTCCTTCTTCTAGCATAAGGCCTGTTGGAAGCAACTTTAGGTTGGCTCGTTAAAACAAAGCCGTGCGGGCCCGTTTAGGCCCAAGAGAGGATAATATTGTGCTAGTAGGATGGGGCATTACACATCTAATGTCATTCAAGAATGAAGAGAGGAATGAGATGAAGTACTTTCTACCACCCTTTTTTTATCTTCTATGGGTCTTTGATCTAGAATCATTCATATTTAGAGAGCAAATTGTGTTTACTTGCCTCCTTGCACTAGCCATGGCATGGAAGAATTTTGTTTTCTAGTCACCCTCTTTCAGCCATGGTGCTCTAGATTTTTGTCTCTACTCCACTTCTTCCCTTTTTCATGCATTCCCAATACTAGCATCCTACGGCAGCAATAGATAGTAATGGGTTCATTATAAAGGTCCATCACGCTTGAATGACTCTCCTTATATGGTTTTCAAGGGTGGCCAAATTGCTTTGGATTCATTTCAATTGTGGGTTTTACTCAGAATGGTATCAATTTGGATAGGCTGCAACTTACGGGATTATATGCATATGAGGTGCCAAAAAAGCACGTGAGGCCCTCCAAAAGGGCGTAGCCACAGCTCCGGCATGACTTTCTTTTTTAATTGTGTCATTCGTCAGTCATCAGAGAAATAGGAGAAGAAAAATGAGATATTATTATATTTACAAAGGGAAACTTACATTCCTCTCCCACCTGAAAAGGCGTCTTCTGAAGGTTCCTTCCATTCATCGAACCTGCCAACAGGTTTTAAAGAGAAAAAATCCGAAGGTGGTGATTATCTTTAAGGAATATGGGGTTTTCCGGATTGCAAATCCTGATAACGGTTACTTTAGAAAAAAAAAAAAACAACAAAAAATCGCTGATAATGCTTATGATAGAGGTTAGAGGCACTCCTATTTCTTCAATTATTTGGTATCGCTTCAACTTTTCAAATATTATTCAGCAAATAGATGGTATTAAAATCTGAAATAATTCACAAAAATGGAGTTTGCCCCTCTATCAGAAGCCATGCTAGAGAGAGAGAGAGAGAGAGAGAGAGAGAGAGCATACACCCAACCGTAACGCCTGTCAAAAAGAAGGCGTTTTGCAGGCCTGACTTTGGAGGGTTTCGAGTTCATGATTTTCTTCTTCTTCCGCTGCTGTTACTTGAGTGCTTGGCAAAATAAGAATCCACCAAAGGAGAGGAAGATGATTTTTATGTTGATCATGTACAAATTAAAAATGAAATAGTTTTATTGAAGAATTAATTAATGATTTAATTTAAAAATAAATAAAATAAAATTTTGAATTGAAACACTTTATTGACTGATCGGTTCAATTTAAAAAAATATATATATAATTAAAAAGAACTACATGAAATTTCTTTTCTTATAATTGGCACATTTTAATATCTTCTTTTCCAATGGAGATTGATTTGTTGGTATTTTTTTTTAATCAGTTCATTGGATGATAAAACTTTAGTGCTTTCTCATTTATGATGTAATTGTTTATATTTTTATTTTTAATAAATTAAAATATAAAAGGTTAAAAAGAACATTGAAAATTACTTGGTTTAGTGCCTCTTTTAGAAAAATTATTGTGCAAAGGTCGATTCTCTTTTTAAATTTTATGGGGCCCTAGACTTGTTAATGAATTTAAAGTTAGGACACATAAGATTCGGAGTATTTTTATAAACTATGCTAGAAGCTAGGATTACTGTATGATAAAGAAATTGAATAATTAGATAAATCATCTAGTGAACTATTAAACTGATCAAAATATGATTTATTAATTATTTAAACTCTTGATTTTTCAAAATCAAGATAAAATTATAGAATAAATATTTTCATCTATATGTTCAATCCAACTATCTGAATTTATCATATGAACATCAATAAAGATTAAAATAAAATCTAAAAGAATATTTTAAATTAATTGTTTTGCGTCACGCTTAGTCTGCCTTTGACATGCATCATGGCTTCACCCAAAGTAGCCATTTGAATGGCCATGGTTTTTATTATCTTATTTCTTTTTTTTAATTTATTTTTGAAAAATCACAGGATACCCATCGTAAAACCCCCATGAATGAGTCCATTATCCTTAGGAAAATACCAAGATTAGACCATGGGAGTTGAAACCCGCAACCTCCCACTTCTTGAGGCAGGAGTCAATCAGTTGAACTATATCATCATTCTATTATAAAGATTAAACGAGTTTATTCAATTTCAAAATGCAACCACCATCACCACCGCCACCAAATCCTTATATCCTGTCTATCTTGGGTTGGCATAGAGCTAAGTGATCCGTAAAGAATTGTGGGATAAAATGTCTACACTTATTAAAGAATTAGGCAAAGACGTTCTAGGTGTAACAAAAGCAAATAGAATAAGCTTGCATAAAGATACATGATAGTGGAAAGAGAGACACTGATATTAGTGAGAAAAAAATCCAATTTAAGTTATGGCAAAAAACAAGGAAAAAAGAAGATTGGGAGAATCATAAGATCGTATGAAAAATTGCTGACAAAGCGGTAATTCAAGCCAAATATGAAGCCTACTATGACTAGTATTGTCAATTAGGAAAAAAGGAAGAGGAAAAGGGAATTTATAAACTGGCTAATCCATGAGAGTTGAGTAGAGGTCTTGATCATATAAGGTGTATTAAAGAAGAAAACTTAAGGGCCACAGTGAAAGATAAGGAAACAAAAAATAGGGGGAACTTATTTTGAAAACCTTTTGAATAAAGAATTTAAAAGTGAAGCCCATACGGAAGGAGTAACAAATGAGAGAATGGTGAACAAAACATTAGAAATGGAGGTAACCTAGCCTTAGAAAAGATGAAAAAACATAGAACACTAGGACCGGATGGTATTCTTATCAAGGTGCAAACTGAACTAGGTGAAACGGTGTGTTGGTTGACCTAATTGTTCAACAATATTTTAATTTAAAAAAGAATGCTAAATGAGTGGCACAAAAGTATGATGGTCCCATTTTTTTAAAAACAAAGGAGATATTCAAAATTGTTCAAAGTTATGTGCTATTAAAATCATGAGTCAATACTATGAAACTCTAGGAGGCGGTAATAAAGGCTCATATAGGATAATAGTCAAGTATATTAGAAAATCAATTTGAGTTTATGTAAGGAAGGTCAACATTGAAAGCTATCTTTAGAGTAAGGAAACTCATACAGAACTAGGGAGAGGATGAAGAATCTACGTATGATATTTATTAACTTAAAAAAATAAATGTATTCCTAATCCTTATCTAGATATTATGCGAGATATAAATGACGGAGTGACCACTAATGTTAAAACAATGTGTGGAGAGACAACAAATTCCCAATTGGAGTGGAACTTCACCAAGGATTTGCTTTAAGCTTGTATCTATTTGCATTAATGATGGATAACTTATGAAGTATTGTGGTGATATAGTACTAATTAGTGAAACGAAACAACAATTTAATGATAAGTTGGTATCTTGGAGAATTTTTTTTGTACAAATGGTTCAAAAAGTAGTAGAACAAAAACATAATACATGGAGTGTCACTTTAATGGAATTGAAAATAGGGAGGGTGATCCAATTAAAATTGAAAACGGCATAGTATTGCACTGTGAAAAGTCAGATACTTAGGCTCTATGGTAGAATCTCTTGAAGGATTTTACTTAGATATAACTTTTTTTTTTTGAAACATTAACTTAGATATAACTAATAGGAAAGGAGCGGGCGGGGGGGGGGGGCAAAATATAGACAAGCTGGCACAACTCTATGTGATAACAGAGTTCCATATTGTTTAAAGGCACACTTTTATAAAATAGTTACCAAGCTCACAATGCTTTATGGAGCAAAGTATTGGACAATGAAAAAAAGACAAACAAACAAATTCATAGGGACAGAGATGCGCATGTTACATTGGATGAGTGGATTAACTCTAAAATATAGAGTTAGAAATAATCAAATTAGAGACAATTTAAAATTATCCCCATTGGAAAATGAGAGACTCATCAAGGTGGTTTGGTCATGTAAGTAGAAGAAGAGATAACCCCAGCACATAGAGTTGAAAGGTTGCAAATTGCATGTACAAGGAAGAGAGGTAGACCACTAGAAAGGTGAAGGAAAGGGATAAAGAAAAACATGCAAGATAGTGAGTGACTGATTTTATGGTTTATGACATGGCGAAATGGATAAGTAAATTCAAAAAGATAACCCCAGATAGATGGGATTTTGGCATTTTATGATGATGACGATGACACACTATAATCACACAACAATCCATTACCATGTCTCTACTTTGCCCACCCTGCACAATACTAATCATCATTTGGTGCAATCTTCTAAAACGTCAAAAAACAACATATGCAGATATATGTTTGGTCTGCTCTTCAGTTTTGCCTCTAGAGATGTGCTAAATGTCAAGTTCAAGAACTTCAAATTTACATGTAACAATGTTTATTAATTCAAACATCTGCAGTCATCCTAAAATCTCATAGAATACATCAATCTGGGAAATGAATAAACAGACCTGTTTCGCTCTAACCAAATAAGGAATCCAGTCTCAGCTAATGCAGCTAAAAGACTTCCTTTGCCCGCATCATTTCCACTCACAGCATATTCGCTCACAAAAGCCTAGGTACAAGTCATTAAGCTGTTATCAATTTACATTAATAAAAACATATGGTTTATTGGTAGTGTTGACTGTTCAATTGCCTCCAACCTTAGGGCCAGTATTGGTACGTGTTGTACGATCAAACTGATAAGCCATAGAAAACATCCTGTTGGCATTGGTGTAAATCTGTCCAAGAAATCTAGTTAGACTCTGGTTCTTACAGATTGCATAATCGAAGCTGAACCTTGCCAGACAATAGCTCAAAAGAAAAGCTGATAGAGGCACATTATCATATTCTTACATGAAAATCATACATATCCGCTGGATGATCCAATTGGTGAGAAGATCCATCACAGTTTGAAATTATTTTAATACCTGGATAAGCATCTTTTATAGCATAATAGAACTTGAGGTAGTTTCCTGCCCAATCAATATAACATGGAGCATAAACACACTTGCACTTATAATGCTATTGTTTAAATTACCATTTGTGAAACAATAAACTATAATTAATAAATGCACCTTCCTCCCAAATAAAGATAAAGCAATGAGGAAGCAAAGTGGAGATTGATCAGTTGTCTAATACTATGCAAAGATTTTGAGGATTTCTCCATTTCTGACTTTTTCAATTCATGGGAAGGTTACATGAGTGGGAGGAAGAAGAACAATAAAGTGGTAGTTAAAAGAGAATTGGGTGAAAACGCGGTTAGGATTACTTAAAATTAGGGTGGATGACAGTGAAAGAGGTAAATCGGGGCCAATAGGTATAGGAGGGATTGCCCAAAATGGCAAAGGTGAGATTATTTTCTCAGAATCCATAGGAACCATGGAGTCTAATGAGGTGGCACTTCTAGGGATTAAAAGAGCTCTCCAACTTTCGCAAAGCCATGGTTTGGGCAATTTGATTATTGAGGGGGACTCCAAGAATGCTTTAGCCTAGGTGAGTGGTAGAAAGAAACTCCCGTGGAGATAGATCCATGTAGTGATGGATATTAGAAAGGTATTAAAGAAAGAATTGTTTGTTTTAGGCACACTTGAAGGTCAGCTAATAATGTTGCAGACATTTTGGCAAAAGTTGGAGTTGACAGATGGGTGTGGAGATTATGTAATGGCATGTATTGTTTTTATCTTGTTTATTGCATGTTTTGAGTTTACTTATCAGTACTCTTGTACTGGGGGTGTAGGATGTATAGGGATTTGGGTTTACTTTTCCTTTCTTTACTCTCTCTTTGTAATTTTTATTTCTTTTTAAAAATATTTTTATTGTCTCTGGCTCAAAAAACTAAATAAATAATGACAAAAACAATGAATGTAGAGAAGCCAGATTATAAGAAACAATGCAAAATTATATTGACATCTTATCTGACAGATTATATACATGAACTGAATAAAAAAATGTGAATAAGAATCTCAACTTGCACAAGTTGTTATCATTGATGAGGTAAACAAATTGAAAATAGTAACTGACTGCTGTGTTGACCGAACGAATAGAAATTAATTTATTAAGGCTTACAAATTATCTGCAGTATCCAAAAGACAGATATTGTAGGATATTTTCTAAACTATAAAAGATTACTTTAAAGTTATCATTATTTTCAATAATTATTTCCTCCTCGATGTTTTTCACTTAAAAGATAGTTATTTACTAACAGTGCATGACAATTGGAGGGGTCTGACACATTCAAAATTTGAACGAAATGAACGAATGCAATGAAACAGAACTTTGGCCATACCCTTTCAAGTGAGCATGACGCATAAAGAGTGATCATGAAGGGATATCTTGGCACACTTTCAGGTCAATAAATACATGGTATAGAAGGGATCTAGTATCCAATTCTCTACACACAAAAATCCCATCCTATCTCCCCTTCATTCCCTACAAATTTAATGATTCAACGAAAGAATCTGGTGTATTTGAAGAAATATCGACATCAGTTCCAGTAAATTCATGGATGATTATATCCATCAGCAGCATCTGCACCACTTCATTGGATGTATTTTTTTTCTTGGTAAACGTCCCCTTCATTGGATGGGGTAACAGAACATAGTGACTGCACCACTTCATCATCATCTCATTTAAGTTATTTATCTCATCAATCTAGGGTTGGCCTTTATATTTGGATCAGGCAAATTATTTTCTATAGGCCGCCTATCTGATTTCACCATATATTCTTATGACTTATTTATATATAAATCTCCTACCTTCATGTGAAAGTTCCATTATGTGAACTCCATACAAAAGAAAGAAAAACGAGAAACAGAAAACACAGTATTAAAATTCCATAAATGAGATCACTGATGGCTGGTCCTTTCCCCTTCCATGCCTTTGGAAATGTGGAATGGAAGAAACAAAAGAATCTTAAAGCATTCATGCATTCCATGTATTGAGATGATAAATCGGATATGGACTAGGGAAAAAAGGTTCTTAGACCTCATGTTAAGATAGGTCTTTTTTTCTTTTGATCGGAAACGATGAAATTTTTTATTAAAGAAAATATGTACAAGCGGTAAAAGGTTCATATAAGAGAATTATACAAACCGAAAAACGATAAAAGCAAAAACAAAGAGCATACAAATACTCAAAACCAAGAAGTAATACAAGGAATCAAACATTTCAATACCCCTCCACCAAGGGTGCAGCCTTGTGTCAAGATAGGTTGCACCACTTCTTGAAGCCAAAACTCTGACAAAAGGCAATTGAAGCACCAACAGGAAGAGGACAGGGCTTAGGCCTTATGTCAAAAGTGAAGGGGACATAATTATATAAATTTATGCTATCAAAAAAATAAAAATTATATAAACTTATGCCTATCCCTCAGTTTTTCACAACGTTTTGTCTCTAAGGATCATAACTGTCTTTTATAAGACATACTTATCTACAACATATGTCTCCAATAGCTAGCATGTACCTCGTGTTGTGCAAGACAGCGGAAAAGCACTGCAAGAAATCAAACACATAGAACACGCAGGTTTACGTGGTTCGGCTAAATGCCTACGTCCACGGGCAACACAGGGAAGAAATTATATTAATCTGAAGAAGAAAGGGGATACAATGGAGGCTCTCACTCTCATACAATCAAACTCTCGGTTGCCCGAGAGGGGCTACAGTGGCAAGCCAAGCCTCCCTCTATCTCACATCTATTACTCTCTTTTCCCACTCTTAACACACTCACAGTTACAAACAGTTATATTTTCAAATAAAAGATATGCACCAATGGTTATAAAACTGCCGATTCAAATCGAGCCTAAACGAGGCTGAGTCAAATCGAGGCAATAATCAACACCTCAGTAATATTCTCTCGCACAATCCTCATTCCCAATAGCAATATGGTTCAAAGTAAATGGTTCTGGGTGTCCCATTGCTGCTTGAACAGAACCCCACTGTGAATCAGCATCTCCTCTAGCAAATTCAATGCTATCAAGAATGTCCTGCATCAAAGCCAAGAAATTGGATGATTTACTAGCGTAGCAATGTATCAAAATTGACATAATTGTGTAGCAACCCCAATAAAAAGATATTCAGGCATATAAATAGGGATAAACGAGTTGAATCTGTGTACAATGTTTTAAATGTAAACATCAAGGATGGGTGTATAAATGGTAACAGACGACGATTAGATAAGCAGACACATATTAAAAGTAGCTAAATAAGAGTTGCACAATACACATTTTTTATATCAAGTCTCCCACACGTCTTGATCAGTGCCGTCCAATGAAATCCAGAGGTCCAAAAAGATCCATGAAAGATTGCAATGATCTAGACCATGTAATTTGATCATGATCATGACAACTTGAACTTGGTCCAATCATGTTAATTTCTGCTTCGGATAATTTGATCAAATGAAATCTAACTTTATTTGTGAAAAATTAGAACAATTTGGACTATATACAGTTCAATTGATTATAATTAAGCCAAGGATTGGACAAGATGCCTTGAGACATGACTATGGCATATCTAAGGTTCAGAAGACACTATGGAACTACAGAAGAAATGGATCATCACTACTTTTTCCTTCAAGTAAAGACCAAGAAGTTATCATCACACTCAAAACTATTGTATCAAAACAGCTCTCTTGCAAATGAAGATCTTCAACAAAATATTGTGCAACTGGATAATTAAAAAAGATAGGGGAATGTCATAATTTATAATGCATGGACATGATGTATTTGTCCTAGTTTCCCAGACTAAAGAAACTCTGTAAGTTTCTGAACAAGCTAAAAGACAATTGTTAATTAGAAAGATGAAAAAAGTAATGGTGAGTAACAAAAACAATGAACAATCCAGCAACTGTGCAACATGTTATTCAAGAGCTGCCACCACCTCGTCTTCTTCAATTTTCATATATGAAACTCTCCTATCAAATTGATCAACGAAAAATAGTAGATTGCAACCTTCCAAATCTAAACTAGATGATTACTTAAGATGCCTCCTTTTATCCCCTTCAACCATAATTGGACTTCACTTTTCTAAGGGAGGCGGTTGCAGAAATAATCATTGATATAACAGCACCAATTTTTAAAAATTTGTGTCTGTGGTTTGAGAAAAGAACATTGAAAACATTTCTGAATTGGTTAAAGTAGACATCCATAGCTCAGAGTCAATCAGTTGTAAAGAATAACTACTTCTCTGAAATTTAACTGATTATCACCCTGAATAATTTGATATGGCTGAAATGCATTACATTAATCCCTACAAAATTAAAAGAATATCAATTGCATTGTAAATTCAGATGTCACAAGATTCATTCAAACTTCATATTACATATGACAATTGGCAAATCTACTGTCACAGCTCATGGATATCAGAGTAGTCGTAGAGAAATATCAAATATTTTGGAGAAAAAAGTCTGGTAGTAAGATCGTATAAGTCAAATGTCACTATCTAGCTAACTAAATAGGGATCTTACATTCAATTCCAAAGACTATAAGGAGAAAAAACAAGGCAACCGAAATATAAAATAAAGACCATAGCGATGCAGCCACTGCAGATTGAGCTTTTATCAAAAAATAATAATTAACAGACTACAAATTGAAAGCGTGGTATGAAACACATGACTCAGGTCTATCTAATTGGTTCCCTCTCCTTAGTTTGGGAGGTAAACCCAGTGACTTGGATAACTTGTGCTTTTTTTATACTCTTATAATTGTATAATAATTTTAATGTATAAGGATAATAAGGCTGCAAAAACAATTAGATCAGACTTTATGATTGACATGAATTTATTATATGCTGGGTTTGTTCATCACATTATTTTTATAGGATCTATTGTTCCTGGAGATCCATCTATTATGCCTTGGATTGATCCCCATAAATGCTATTGGATACAAACCTGAATTCTGTGAATTCTAGTGGGGTTATTGGAAATTCAGAACTTCAGTGAAATCATCACAACAGGGCCTTCTTTATTCAAACAGTAGACAGTCTTATACACTGGATTTAGCTAAGCAACAGGCATGGATGAAAGGTAAGGCACTGGAAGGATGAACTTGGTCATGATGGCTGACACCTGCAAACATTTTTACAAGAAAGGAGGATCAGATGAAAGAACATTACATTGATTTGCAGGCAATATTTGGATATAGAAAGAGTGAAGTACCATTATTGATTACCCATATTGGCAATGCATCCAGGTCTTCTGCCAGCTAGAGCAAATAAATAAATAAATAAATAATACAGCAACTAAGCATCCTGTGAGAATTGGTAAAAGCTGCATGAAAAACCAGCATTTAGAAATGCCATATGACACATACTTGAAGAAACTCAAAGTATCCAAGTCCATCATCAGTCCAGTAATTCCAGACATCACCAAAGTGTCCAGGCCTCTCTTCCCATGGACCAACTGTTTCTCTCCAACGAAATGCATTTCTTAACCAGTCACCTTCAACAAAGGAGGCACCTGGTACGACATAGAGGACCCAAAACTTTTCTGAATCAGTGTATTTTTAATAGATTTTCTAAATGAGTAGTTTCAACAGCATGTAAAGCATATACCAGTAATTGCTAAAGACCAAAAGAGAACTCTCTTTCCATTAGATTGGAAGACAAGTTCTAGCAGAAATCATCAGGGGCTACCATCAAATTCAGATCCTGGATGGATCCGAATCCAAATCTGACATGCAGACATTGGATCTGAACCCAAATACGAATCTTATTGCTATAAATTTCAGATATCTTTCAATTTTATATAATCAAATAAATACCAAGATAATAAAGTGGGATGTTTAGCTGTCTACAAAGAGACTAGTCATTAAAAGTAGTATGCTCCCAAAACTTGATCCTTGTGTTAATCAGATCTTGACATCTTTGAATCAAATTTGGATCTGATTACTATTTGGGAATTTAGCATTAAAATATCCGTCCTTTCTTTTCCCAGTAGGATCCTTCAGGTAATTGGGTAGACAATATCCACAAGCAGCACTAGAAATGAACTTATGAGTAAATTAATAACAAATTAGTTTAACGAGAATCAGAATCTGATTAACATTTTCTAGTGGTAAAAGGAATTACTTTCATAACTCCATTGCCAAAATACCATTGGTAATAACTTGCTGATTTGGGTGGAAATGAGAACTTGAACAAAATTTTCTCCAAGCAATCGAGAGGGTGTTCGGCATATTTCTCAAATAAGAATAGTAGTTGTAACTACATCTAAATCTGACAAAATATTGGATGGCCAGTAGGAGTCTGTTATATATGTGGATGATGAATGACCATAAATGCAAAGCCACACCCCTTATTTTTGGAAGCTACCTCATGAATCTTTTGGTGACTAGTGTTCCACATAAAACTAGAGATCCAAGATATATAGTAGTAATAATTCCAAGGGTTTCATCATCAATGTATAGAAGTACAGATCTGGTAAGCTGAATTTGCCTCATATTATAATACCTGGGAATCTCATAAATCTTGGTTTTAGATCTGCCAGCATGGCAACAAGATCTTTCCGGAAGCCATGTCCCTAAACAAGGAAAGAAAATTTGAAAAACCAATAACAAGTCAAGATAACATAAATAGGACAAAAATATACCTTGTAAGTGTCCAATGGCATTGCTGACACTTGATCAAACCAAAACACTCCTTTTATGTTAGTTGTTATCTGAAGTCTTGACGTATGGTCTGTCCCTTTGGCTTCCAACAGAAGTTCCACCTTGTCCAGTTGGAAAAATCTGAAGCAGCAGCCCTTAGGAAACAAGGAGAACAAAATCAGAACAAGAAGTGAATAGATGAATGACATTTTAGGTATCAATTCGTAAATCATAAAATTTTCACAACTAAATCTACAAAAATTAATCACATTATGTTCCCGGTAGCTAGCTCTTGCAATCCATCTGAGCTCGTCAGTGAAACAGCCAAGTTCACAGATTCTAGTGTTCTAACATGCAGAATCACTCTATATGTCTCCCCTTGTTCGATATTCTGGCATATTACAGAAAAAAGAGATTGCCGTAAGCAATTTGCATGATTGGCCACAAAATAAAGCACTCTGGATCTCACAAATTCAACATAGAAAATATATCTTAAGATTTCATAGCCTTGAACAGATCCTAATGAATTCTTTAAATTTGGTCTGAAAATTGTCTTCTTGGAAAATGGTAAATAACTGAGACCAAAGGATATGTCATTAACTAGAGGGCATGAAACCTATTCCATCTTATTGAAATGAATGTAAGTCTCCAAAACTAAAAAGTAAAAAAGATAAGCACAATCTCACCAAATAGAGTATTAAATTTCATACCATGCCCCAGTAACCAGGATTATAAATTCCAACTCCACCACCTGGACAGATGTTAGAGCCATCACTGTCACAAAGAACTTCCATTCTAAGTGCGACTTTATTACGAGTGAGACAATAATTGATGAATCATTCCCAATTATGGACCAAGGATCAATGTTCGACGGAGTGTTAGGCCCTCCAGCTTCAAAACCTGGAAATGGAACCACTTGATCATCTTAAAGACCAAAATGCATTGAGGACTGGATTTTCATAAATAAGCTGCTAATCTTCTTTTTCTAATGAGATTGTAACATGCATAGAAACTGTGATATGACACTTTTTTTTTTGGATAACATGGGTATCCCCACCCCACATTGGAGGTGAAACTAACCAATGGATACACGAAACCACCCGCAAGCCTCGTGTATCAGGTAAGCCCGAGAGACTGTTCAAAATATGTAGTATAGTATCTATTTCAAAGGTCAATCACTTCAACATCATAAACCTCATTATCTGATCTCAGTAAACCAAGCACTCCCATGTGCTTTCTTACAAGTAGAAAGATGGGGAAAACGAATTTGGTGGCATGTATAGCATGAAGTTTCCAAATTAAAATTAAACTCATTATAGGGATCCTAACAAAATATGACGTTTCCACAGTACATTACCTCTGTTGCTCACAAGCTCTGACCATATACCACCTGCTCCTGCATGGTTGATCTCCTGGAGACAGAATTCAACATTTGAATCAACTCAAGATATGGAACAAAGTTAATTCTTAATCTGGCACTGCTCTGCTAATGCTGACTCTCTTTTTTTCCAAACCAAAAACTAGGCATGAGCCAAATTACATAGAAACACATTTTGATACTCTACCAATTCACTTAAAACACAGTAGCAAACCAAGAGAAATTGGGATTTTTTATAACTCTCCTTTCTTTCCTTCTTTTTCTAGCAAAATAAAACTAGGCATTAATAAAATCTTACAGAAACACGGGTTGGTACATTAATTGAATAATCTATTATTTCGTTATAGTATAGAAAATGTCATCTCAACCCTACTAAAACATTAACACCTTTGGTGCATTGTTTGGGCACTGCCTCTTTGGTACCTCCATAGACATCAGTCCAGAGTTTAAGTCGTTAGTGCTACGCTGTACACATATCCAACAGCCAGTTTGGCAGCTTACCCAGAACAGAGAAGAAAGAGAGAGAGAGAGAGAGAGAGAGAGAGAGAGAGAGAGAGAGATGGGCTCAAGATTCACAAACCAGCATTATTAATATACATAAGGTTTCCAATGGATATAATTCTGCATGGCTTATTGAATCAGGCCCACCATGCCAGGCTCATGGCATACCATCGTATAAAGCATTCTTGTTCACCTCTCTCTCTCTCTCTCTCTCTTCAATTTTTGTTTTATTGATGTGAGCAGCTTAAAGTGATGGATGAATCTAAGCATTATGTGAATAGAATTACTGGAATGCCAACCATCCCCAGATTGATGGGACTTTGGCTTTTGACTCTACAACAAAATATGGGACCTTTGAATCTGCATCACTCAGTTATGAAAATCTCCTATAATTTGCTTTTTCATTTTCTTTTGTCCCCATTGAGTGCAAAGAAGGAAGTGCTGCAATGGCAATGGAAAAAAAAAAATCAGACTTCTGGAACACACATTTTCAAAATTCCTCAAGGTTGGATTATGGAAATTCTACTAAAACCATGGTTTCTTGAATGTTTCTTGAGAACAAGTATCACAAGCGAGATTTCTATTCGTTTTTTTAGAGCAGTCACTGTATTCATGATCATGAATGAGAGAAAAGTTCAGAAAGAATCAGAAAAAATTCAGCAGTAAATAATGACAAGAATGCTCCATGAGGAGCAAGAGTTATAATGCTGAGATGCATTTAGACATTCTGGCCGTACAACCAATCATAAAAAACATCTTTCCACCCAACATGCTACTCACAGGACATCAAGCAAAAATTAAATTATAAGACTGACAATATAAATTGCCATTGTCCTGCAAAACCGATGGCCATAGCCCATAGGTATTCAAAGAAAAAGGGTCCAAAATCATCCTGAGCCATCCTTTGTTGAGCCTCAATTTAGACTTGTTATGGTCTGGAAGAATCATTTTGCTTATTTGATCATTACAGAGGTAGTGATGATGATGACGATGGCTTCAATAAATGATTACTAATGTCCCATCAATGGCTTTGTAACTGGACAGGTGTAAAAAAAATGGACCAAGATTTAGATGGCTAGGATCATTAGATAAGCATGAAATTTGCGTACGTCCATTACAAGTGTACTAAATCCAATGGAGTGTGGAGATTGGTATCTTGCATTGTCCATGTCTAAATGAATTCATGACACCATACATATGATTTTATGAGCCATGGGACCTTGTCTAAGTCTGTATCTACATGTATATTTCTTTGTGGTCCCGAGATATGAATGAAACTGCATTCCAATTTTCAAGGCTTCCCCACCCATTGTTGGACTGAAGTATAGGCAGTGTTGCACTAGCAATGGAAAAATCAGACTACTAGGCTCCGATTTTCCAACTTACTCAATGTTGGATTCTGAAATTTCTACTAAAAACACAGTTTCAGGACCGGTACTAATTGGATGAGAGCAAAAATATGCTAAAAATTGTTAGAGATAAATAGAGTGACTTATAAGATCATCCAATGCTTTTATAGCAACTTGTCTAGGGTTCTAAGTTGAGGGTCCTCAAGGTGACCTAGAAAAATAGAACTAGGAAAAATAAAGTATAGCTCTAAGGAGAATATCCACAATCAAATTTACCTAAAAGATGGTTTTTGAGGTATAGATTGAAGGGGACAAATTTAAGGAAAACCTTCAAAAAGTTCACCTAAATTAGTAGAAAATTGACTCAATAAAATTGGTCTGACCGGCTACACAAAAGATGAGGCTTAAGGCAAAAATTCTAAATAAGGCTTTCGTGATATTTAACATATTATTATAAATAATATTTAATTAAAATTTTAATTATATAATATCAAATTTATTTAAAATCTATTTTTCTTGCTTTTAGAACTACAAAATTACTAATTAAATTTTGTATTCAAGTTTTGCTAAAATATCATTTTCAATTGATAATATGTTTAATTCACTTAATATTTCTTCTGACATTGTTGATCGTAGGTAAGATTATATCAATTTTAGTTTTTAAAAACTTCTTAACATCGCATGTTATGTTTCAAATAACATAATTAAATTCACTATGGATGTCAATAATTTTAAAGACTATTTTTGTGAGTTATATATACAAAGACAAAAGGGGTGGGAGAGAAAAACCGTCTCTCCCAATGTTACCAAAACCAGACCGTGACACGAACATTCTCGATGGAAGATTGTGTTAAATAAGGTTCAATCGTGGTCAAACTCGTGTCATCAATATTATATTATAAATAATATTAAATTATTAATTAATATTTAATTAATGAGTTAGAAATAAAATTTTAAGCAAAAAATATTTTTTTGAAAAATCAAAAGATGAATTTTACTAGTAAAATCAAGTGACTAAATTGAATTTTAGTTTCAAATTTTGATCTACTCACTTCAAAAAAAATTTATAAATTTTTTATTTTTATATACTAGTACGAGAGAGTGAGTTAAAACTTTACAATCCATTGTATAATAGAATTATTTTCTAGTTTTAGTATTTTTTATGAAATTCTCATGTTTTACAATAATACGATAACATTACCTTTAAATTCATCAAATCTTATCTTCAAAACTTTTTTTAAATTTTTTTATACAAATTTATCTATTATTAATATTAATATGAAAAGACAGATTAAATCTTTTCAATTAATTAAATATTTAAATTCCTTATTCTTATTTAACTTTTTTACAAACTTTTTGTGTGAGTTAGAAATTCATTAAGTGCATCCACTAATTTCTCTAAATTTCTAATAAGGCTCACGTGTGCCTTATTACCCAAAATTTGAGTTCTTCTTAAATGGGGCTAAAGCCATGAAGTTAGGAGAAATCTAGGCGTTTTAACCGGGGGCTTAAGGCGGTCGCCTAACTCGCCTTAGGGTTGAGCCGGCCCTGCTTAGGGTAAATGTTTGCTCACAAAAAGTTCCAGAAAGGCCCAATCTCACCTTGGGTATGCAATTTTTCACAATGATAATCATAAACACAATGTAAACATGCAATCTTAGAAAATTCACGAAAACACTAAAAATAAAATAACTCATTAAGGTAAAGATAAAACTCAAATCTAAGATCCCTACGGACACCCTACCGATATATCGGCCTATATTATGGCAATATATTTCTATCTCATCTGATTTTTTTTTTTAAATCAGAAAATGAAGAAAATTATAGGCTTTATGAATATGTAATTTTTTTCATTTTCAAATATTGTTTTTAAGTTATAAATTCGAGAATTTCAAATATTTTTTAAAAAATTATGAAAAATTAAAAAAATTAAGTGATCATTAAATGTTTATGATTTTTTCTCATGTTAGTAAAGAAAAATAAAAAACGATTTTGAATTTTAGGTGTTGTCTAATTATTGGGGAAAAAAGATAGGTCCTTCAGCTAATAATTTACATATTTGAATGCTCTACTTAATATGAGCCCTAATAAACATCATATAAACAAAAATCAATCTGCTCAAAGCAAACCAGAAAGCAGTATACTAAAAAAAGAACTCGATTAGGGGAATGGCGTTCATCAGTCGGTTTCGTGGTCGGGGGCACGAGAGTACCATGCAGGACACTTACCCATGGTTCGGAGGAGAGTGGTGAATTGAGAGTCCGGCATTCTGCCTTTCCCTTCCTCTTACATCTGTGCGGCCAAAGCATTAGCAGACCATGAAATCGGAGGCGAGAAATCGAAGGCAGGAGAGGTAAACACTTCTTTCGATTTCTCTGTTCTTCTCTATCCGAACACCCTTTCTTTCGATCTCTCTGTTCTTCTCTATCCGAACACCCTTTCTTTCGATCTCTCTCGTTCATCTTTATCCCAAGCAAGATCTCTCTCGTTCATCTCTATCCCAAGCACACTGCGCGATCTGCCTGCTTCGCCGTTCCGCCTCACCACACCCTAAAAACCATCTTTGAATCCAGCCACCCATGGAAACCCTAATTCCTCCCAAACCCTCCAACACCAATGAAATGGAAGAAGAAGATGATAATTACGAAGAATACATCCCCGTCAAGAAACGTAGAGCCATGGAAGCCCAGAAGCTCCTCAACCGGAAGGTCCCCAACAACAATTCTATTCCCACTCTCGATCCTTCCTTATCATTGGATCCTGACCGCCAACCCAATCTCCCCTCCGAATCCAAGCCTAGCCTCCTCGTCCAAGCCACTCAGCTCAAGCGCAATCTTCCCGAAATTAGCCCCACAGAACAGCTTGTCCAGCAAGAAAAGGAGATGATTGAGCACCTCTCCGACCGCAAAACCCTCATGTCTGTCCGAGAAATTGCCAAGGGAATCACGTACAGTGACCCCTTGCCCACTGGATGGAAGCCCCCCCTCTCAATTCGCCATATGTCCAAGCAACAATGTGATGCCATCCGTAAACAGTGGCACATCCTTGTTGAGGGCGATGATGTCCCACCTCCCATCAAGAACTTTAAGGACATGCGCTTCCCTGAACCCATATTGAAGAAGTTGAAGTCCAAAGGGATAGTCCAGCCCACCCCCATCCAGGTCCAGGGCCTTCCTGTGATCCTTTCTGGCCGTGACATGATTGGAATTGCATTTACTGGCTCTGGGAAGACACTTGTCTTTGTCTTGCCCCTGATTATGGTGGCACTCCAAGAGGAGGTGTTAATGCCCATTGTCCCTGGAGAGGGGCCATTTGGGCTAGTGATATGCCCATCAAGGGAGCTGGCACGGCAAACATATGAAGTTGTGGAGGAGTTCTTGGTGCCGTTGAAGGAGTGTGGATACCCAGAGCTGCGCCCATTGCTTTGCATTGGTGGGGTGGATATGCGTTCTCAGTTGGATGTAGTGAAGAAGGGCGTGCATATTGTGGTAGCAACACCTGGGAGGTTAAAGGATATGCTGGCAAAGAAGAAGATGAATCTCGATAATTGCAGGTATGGTGTTTGGAAGCATGTGAAAGTTACTATATTTCAATGTTTGATTCATATGTTTCTCTCTTGTTCATTGCCTGCTTGATTTCAATAAGATTTTATGCCTTTGAATTAGGGGTGAAACTCGGGTCTGGTTTTGGCCCGAACCCGCACGACCCGACCCTAAAATCATGCGGGTCGGGTTATGAAAGTCGGGTCAGCGGGTCGGATCGAGTTGAGAAGTAAAAAACCCGCAATAAATTCGAATTGGGTTGAGTTGAGACATTTTTAAGTTAACCCGGTTGAACCTTATTTAACCCACCCTTCCTCCAAGACGGGTCGCTCCACGGGTCGGTTTTTAAAACATTGCTTCCAACTAAGTGGAAACAAAGGACATTTCTGGCAGAGAACTAACGAAAATATAGCTATAGTAAAAATAATGATAGCAGGTGTTTTTTCTTTAATTGCACTAATTAAAGCAATTATTGTTGTTGTTGTTGTCGAAATTGTTAATAGAATTATCAGAATGGAAAAAATGCAACGGTGAAAGCAGCTGCTCTACAGTATCCTAGAGCACCAAACTCACTTGAAAAAGTTTCGAAGAAGCATGTGTTAACATGACAATCACGGAAAGGGTGGATCACTTTGTTCCTTGTCTCTCCATATCATCTCCATGATGCAGTTTAAGATAACAGAAAAATCATTACACAAAATAAATTTAAAAAATTAGTGAACTCCAGTGCTTGTGGGCTCACTGAAAAGGATTTGTAAGCCATAGCCACGAGATAAAACATAAGAATGTCATTAGATATTGTTAGAAGAAACATATTCTTACAAGTGATTCTAGCAGCTTAAATAATAACAGTGTCCCCAGTTCATCCATTTTGCAGAGTTCTCTAAGTGACCCTGGACACCTTGGTCATTAAAAAAAAACTCTCCAAAATGGATGAACTGGGGACACTGTTATTATTTAAGTTGCTAGAATCACTTGTAAGAATATGTTTCTTCTAACAATATCTAATGACATTCTTATGTTTTATCTCGTGGCTGTGGCTTACAAATCCTTTTCAGTGAGCCCACAAGCATTGGAGTTCACTAATTTTTTAAATTTGTTTGTATAATGATTTTTCTGTTATCTTAAACTGCATCATGGAGATGATATGGAGAGACTAGGAACAAAATGATCCACCCTTTCCGTGATTGTCATGTTAACACATACTTCTTCGAAACTTTTTCAAGTGAACTCCATTAACAATTTCGACAATCACGGTTGCATTTTTCCATTCTGATAACTCCATTAACAATTTCGACAACAACAACAATAATAATTGTTTTAATTGGTGCAATTAAAGAAAAAACACCTGCTATCATTATTCCTTCTAATTCCTTGTACCCTTCACCTTTTCATATTGGTTCCATTTCGGTCTTGTATGAGCCAAAACCTTCTTCAGTGGTGCTCCTTGATCATCTTAGCTTCTGTTGGTGCAATCTGATTTCTTTGACTCACTGTCTTAACGTTTGCTACAAATATACTACTTGCTTTTCATTTTATATTCATAGCAAACTTAGTCCTTTGGAGTGTTGTTATTTTGTTGTTTGCTTAAATTGCTTTCTGTTGCAGGTATTTGACATTGGATGAAGCAGATAGGCTGGTTGATTTGGGGTTTGAGGACGACATCAGGGAAGTCTTTGACCATTTCAAAGCTCAGAGACAAACCCTTCTTTTCTCTGCTACCATGCCCAAGAAGATCCAAAACTTTGCGAGAAGTGCTCTAGTTAAGCCAGTAACTGTCAATGTGGGAAGGGCAGGGGCAGCAAATCTTGATGTCATACAAGAAGTTGAGTATGTAAAACAAGAGGCAAAGATTGTTTATCTTCTCGAGTGCCTGCAAAAGACATCACCGCCTGTACTGATATTTTGCGAGAACAAAGCTGATGTAGATGACATCCATGAATATCTTCTGTTGAAAGGAGTTGAGGCAGTGGCCATACATGGTGGCAAGGATCAGGAAGAAAGAGAGTATGCCATTGCCTCCTTCAAATCTGGGAAGAAGGATGTTCTGGTTGCAACTGATGTTGCATCAAAAGGACTAGATTTCCCTGATATTCAGCATGTCATCAACTATGATATGCCTGCTGAGATTGAAAACTACGTGCACAGGATTGGTCGTACTGGAAGGTGTGGGAAGACGGGTATAGCAACAACATTTATAAACAAGAACCAGAGTGAGACTACACTTCTTGACCTGAAGCATCTATTGCAAGAAGCAAAACAGAGGATCCCACCTGTACTTGGGGAACTGAATGATCCCATGGAAGATGTGGAAGCCATCACCGATGCCAGTGGGGTGAAAGGTTGTGCTTATTGTGGCGGGCTCGGTCACCGAATTCGTGACTGCCCCAAGCTGGAACATCAGAAAAGCATGGCAATTGCTGGCTCAAGAAGGGACTATTTTGGGTCTGGAGGTTACCGAGGGGAGATATGAATTTATTTATTTTTAACATGGGTATCCCCCCACCCTATGTTAAAAGTGAGATTAATCCAAGATCTGATCAAGATTTAGGAGAGGAAATCTTATTATCGAAGGTGACTCAACTAACGCTATCTCCTAGGCTAGTAATAAAAAATTTTCCCTGTGGAGATTGATTGGTATGGCTAGGGATATTTGGAGCTTGTGCAATATGGATAGCGTCTCCTTCATTCATACTCCTCGATCAGCTAATTGTGTGGCGGACTTCTTTGTGAAAGTTGGTGTTCTTCAGTTTCCTGTGGTGGAAATTTTCACGCCCACCAACCTCTAGACTTAGGGGGCTCGGACCATCTTTTGGTTTTAGTTTGGGTTGACATTTTGTTGTATCTTTCTGTTATTTATCTTTTTATGTCTTCTTATATTTGTTTATTTGTTCCTCTCTTTTGCTCTGATTATATTCCTCTTATACTCATATCTTACTTTTGTACTATTTTCCCTTTTCAATAAAATCCAGTGGTTAATGTTAAAAAAAAAAAATCCAACAGGTATGTGTAAACCTTCAAATCTACCCACTAGTTTAGTTGATGAGAAGTAACCAAAACGACTATTAATACCCTTAACCTTTGTTTCGATTTCAACGTTCATCTTTGTTTCGATTTCAACGTTCATTCTAACTGCTCTTAGATTGCAAAGTATTCATAAAATTATGGAACAAAATATTCTTACTCTCGTGTTAAAAGTAAAAAATAAATCAGCATTTTCTTAATTGGCCAAAATACATGAAAGGAGTGATGAAAGATAATCAACATAGAGGATCGTAACTAAGAGAAGATAAGGAAAATGGAGAAAGTCAGCCGCTTCCGTCCATACATGTCATGGACTGTTAAATGGGCAATTGATTTACATTATAATAAGCCAAATTCATTGTCAATTGAGGTCTTCGGTTTGATTCACACTCAATTTCAATGAAGGACCATTCTCTGTAGATTTATTCAGCGTGTGGATTTTTTTACATGGTGAGATGTCTGGACAGTTTCAAATTCTGAATGATGATGATCTTCAAAGCTTTATCAGTTTCAAGAATTCAAGTATCTAGCTACTTATGGAATAGATGGTTGGTTTGCAAAAGAAATAATTTTAAATATAATCATAAATAAGAACAATGTCAAGAAATATACTTAGGTTAGCAGGACGTAACCATTTAAGAAACTAATTTAATTGGTGCTATAGCGTGCGAATAATAATATTTTAGAATTTGAAACTAGAAAACCTATTTTTATGGCAGTATGATCATTTGAAAAGGGTATTTTAAATAGGGAGACTATTATTAAAGGAGAAATTGATCTATGTGAATCGGTTCACTGAGAATCGGTTAACTAATTTCTATTAGACCTATATTACTGTATTTTTATTCTTTATTCTCATAATTATTTTATTTTATGAATTTATACTTAATATAAACTCATTTCGAGATACATTCATCATTTGATTAAGTTCCAGTTTTATCAACAGCTAGAACTTTTTGATCATATAAGCAAAATGATTCTTCCAGACCATAACGAGTCTAAATTGAGGCTCAACAAAGGATGGCTCAGGATGATTTTGGACCCTTTTTCTTTGAATACCTATGGGCTATGGCCATCGGTTTTGCAGGACAATGGCAATTTATATTGTCAGTCTTATAATTTAATTTTTGCTTGATGTCCTGTGAGTAGCATGTTGGGTGGAAGGATGTTTTTTATGATTGGTTGTACGGCCAGAATGTCTAAATGCATCTCAGCATTATAACTCTTGCTCCTCATGGAGCATTCTTGTCATTATTTACTGCTGAATTTTTTCTGATTCTTTCTGAACTTTTCTCTCATTCATGATCATGAATACAGTGACTGCTCTAAAAAAACGAATAGAAATCTCGTTTGTGATACTTGTTCTCAAGAAACATTCAAGAAACCATGGTTTTAGTAGAATTTCCATAATCCAACCTTGAGGAATTTTGAAAATGTGTGTTCCAGAAGTCTGATTTTTTTTTTTCCATTGCCATTGCAGCACTTCCTTCTTTGCACTCAATGGGGACAAAAGAAAATGAAAAAGCAAATTATAGGAGATTTTCATAACTGAGTGATGCAGATTCAAAGGTCCCATATTTTGTTGTAGAGTCAAAAGCCAAAGTCCCATCAATCTGGGGATGGTTGGCATTCCAGTAATTCTATTCACATAATGCTTAGATTCATCATCACTTTAAGCTGCTCACATCAATAAAACAAAAATTGAAGAGAGAGAGAGAGAGAGAGAGGTGAACAAGAATGCTTTATACGATGGTATGCCATGAGCCTGGCATGGTGGGCCTGATTCAATAAGCCATGCAGAATTATATCCATTGGAAACCTTATGTATATTAATAATGCTGGTTTGTGAATCTTGAGCCCATCTCTCTCTCTCTCTCTCTCTCTCTCTGTCTTCTCTGTTCTGGGTAAGCTGCCAAACTGGCTGTTGGATATGTGTACAGCGTAGCACTAACGACTTAAACTCTGGACTGATGTCTATGGAGGTACCAAAGAGGCAGTGCCCAAACAATGCACCAAAGGTGTTAATGGTTTAGTAGGGTTGAGATGACATTTTCTATACTATAACGAAATAATAGATTATTCAATTAATGTACCAACCCGTGTTTCTGTAAGATTTTATTAATGCCTAGTTTTATTTTGCTAGAAAAAGAAGGAAAGAAAGGAGAGTTATAAAAAATCCCAATTTCTCTTGGTTTGCTACTGTGTTTTAAGTGAATTGGTAGAGTATCAAATTGTGTTTCATGTAATTTGGCTCATGCCTAGTTTTTGGTTTGGAAAAAAAGAGAGTCAGCATTAGCAGAGCAGTGCCAGATTAAGAATTAACTTTGTTCCATATCTTGAGTTGATTCAAATGTTGAATTCTGTCTCCAGGAGATCAACCATGCAGGAGCAGGTGGTATATGGTCAGAGCTTGTGAGCAACAGAGGTAATGTACTGTGGAAACGTCATATTTTGTTAGGATCCCTATAATGAGTTTAATTTTAATTTGGAAACTTCATGCTATACATGCCACCAAATTCGTTTTCCCCATCTTTCTACTTGTAAGAAAGCACATGGGAGTGCTTGGTTTACTGAGATCAGATAATGAGGTTTATGATGTTGAAGTGATTGACCTTTGAAATAGATACTATACTACATATTTTGAACAGTCTCTCGGGCTTACCTGATACACGAGGCTTGCGGGTGGTTTCGTGTATCCATTGGTTAGTTTCACCTCCAATGTGGGGTGGGGATACCCATGTTATCCAAAAAAAAAAGTGTCATATCACAGTTTCTATGCATGTTACAATCTCATTAGAAAAAGAAGATTAGCAGCTTATTTATGAAAATCCAGTCCTCAATGCATTTTGGTCTTTAAGATGATCAAGTGGTTCCATTTCCAGGTTTTGAAGCTGGAGGGCCTAACACTCCGTCGAACATTGATCCTTGGTCCATAATTGGGAATGATTCATCAATTATTGTCTCACTCGTAATAAAGTCGCACTTAGAATGGAAGTTCTTTGTGACAGTGATGGCTCTAACATCTGTCCAGGTGGTGGAGTTGGAATTTATAATCCTGGTTACTGGGCATGGTATGAAATTTACTCTATTTGGTGAGATTGTGCTTATCTTTTTTACTTTTTAGTTTTGGAGACTTACATTCATTTCAATAAGATGGAATAGGTTTCATGCCCTCTAGTTAATGACATATCCTTTGGTCTCAGTTATTTACCATTTTCCAAGAAGACAATTTTCAGACCAAATTTAAAGAATTCATTAGGATCTGTTCAAGGCTATGAAATCTTAAGATATATTTTATGTTGAATTTGTGAGATCCAGAGTGCTTTATTTTGTGGCCAATCATGCAAATTGCTTACGGCAATCTCTTTTTTCTGTAATATGCCAGAATATCGAACAAGGGGAGACATATAGAGTGATTCTGCATGTTAGAACACTAGAATCTGTGAACTTGGCTGTTTCACTGACGAGCTCAGATGGATTGCAAGAGCTAGCTACCGGGAACATAATGTGATTAATTTTTGTAGATTTA
The DNA here is from genome assembly GCA_022113865.1 of Chimonanthus praecox. Classification (NCBI taxonomy): domain Eukaryota; kingdom Viridiplantae; phylum Streptophyta; class Magnoliopsida; order Laurales; family Calycanthaceae; genus Chimonanthus; species Chimonanthus praecox. The sequence continues at coordinate 10,692,709 of CM039095.1, read as the reverse complement.
GTTGTGAAAATTTTATGATTTACGAATTGATACTTAAAATGTCATTCATCTATTCACTTCTTGTTCTGATTTTGTTCTCCTTGTTTCCTAAGGGCTGCTGCTTCAGATTTTTCCAACTGGACAAAGGTGGAACTTCTGTTGGAAGCCAAAGGGACAGACGATACGTCAAGACTTCAGATAACAACTAACATAAAAGGAGTGTTTTGGTTTGATCAAGTGTCAGCGATGCCATTGGACACTTACAAGGTATATTTTTGTCCTATTTATGTTATCTTGACTTGTTATTGGTTTTTCAAATTTTCTTTCCTTGTTTAGGGACATGGCTTCCGGAAAGATCTTGTTGCCATGCTTGCAGATCTAAAACCAAGATTTATGAGATTCCTAGGTATTATAATATGAGGCAAATTCAGCTTACCAGTTCTGTACTTCTATACATTGATGATGAAACCCCTGGAATTATTACTACTATATATCTTGGATCTCTAGTTTTATGTGGAACACCAGTCACCAAAAGATTCATGAGTAATTAGCTTCCAAAAATAAGGGGTGTGGCTTTGCATTTATGGTCATTCATCATCCACATATATAACAGACTCCTACCGGCCATCCAATATTTTGTCAGATTTAGATGTAGTTACAACTACTATTCTTATTTGAGAAATATGCCAAACACCCTCTCAGATTGCTCAGAGAAAATTTTGTTCAAGTTCTCATTTCCACCCAAATCAGCAAGTTATTACCAATGGTATTTTGGCAATGGAGTTATGAAAGTAATTCCTTTTACCACTAGAAAATGTTAATCAGATTCTGATTCTCGTTAAACTAATTTGTTATTAATTTACTCATAAGTTCATTTCTAGTGCTGCTTGTGGATATTGTCTACCCAATTACCTGAAGGATCCTACCTGGGAAAAGAAAGGACGGATATTTTAATGCTAAATTCCCAAATAGTAATCAGATCCAAATTTGATTCAAAGATGTCAAGATCTGATTAACACAAGGATCAAGTTTTGGGAGCATACTACCAAGGCTTATTACCTGATAAACCGGTTAACAATGTAACAGTTTCCTGAACTTCTAAGGTAATTTAGATATAATTTTAAATTTATATAGGAAATAATATATACAAAATATGAAAACCACAAAAAGTTTAATCCAAGCTGTATTCTTCTCACCTTTCTTTCATGTTTGTGTAAATCCATACTAAGTAATCATAGGCAGGACTTGCGATTGAGGGTACAAAGGAACTTCCCATATGTGGGCCTAAAAATCAATCCATTCTATCCTTTCAAATCTCATTTGGATAACACTCATCCAGCTCATTTTCATTGGTGTCTTATATATTCAGAAATAAAGTATAAATGGGTAATATTTACAACTCAAAAATGTATATTCAGGATGATACAATGGGGTTAGGCCGATTCCTCAGCCCAAACTCGGCTTGAGACCCACCCAAACTTGTCATAAACAAATGGCATTTGCTTTTGGTCTGCTTCTTACCCTGGCAATGCAGCATCTGTAAGATCTGGAATTGCCTCTTTCTTGGGCACTTTGTCTAGAGGCTCTGGAATTCGATGGACTCTAGTGGATTTCCTTCAAAGTCATAATGGTGAACAAATCAGTGCAATCTCTTGGAGTCCTAATGGGAGATATCCAACGCAATTTCCAGTTTCTTTCTTGTTAGACATTAATAGTGTTGTCTTCCATTGTCTTATGGTTTATGATTCTTTGAACACTTTCTAAAATAATGTTAAATGTAACATGTTTTCCTAGTTTTCCTTTTTCAGAAAGCTTCTATGTTTCATTCATATGGATGGAAAGGAATCACTTGTTACAGCCAGCAAATTTGTCATTTATCTTGGTTGCACTATTCACTACCTCTAATTTACGTTATCCTTGACATCTTTCACATATTTAGCGTCTGCCTCATTTGAGAGCTCATCGTTTACCATAGGGGATGTTGCTCAAGGTATTTTCAACTCCTTTTCTTTCTCATTTTTTGTATATTAAATTCTATTTTCCCCTGGTTAGTGTACTTTCCCTTGACAATATTCAACCAACCAGTTAGTGTTTAGTTCACTAAATTTTGAATATGGTTGGGAACACCTCAGTAAGTGGGTGGGCATGGTTGTTTTCCCCCATAACATGGCATAACTAACCATTCTTTTGACGTAACAAAGGAACATGACCTGAAAGCTATCTTGAGCTTTACCATTCCATTTTTTTGAAACATTGACAAATTAATTCATTAAAAAATGAAGAGTGTGTACATGAGATGGAACCAAGTATAGAAGATTTATACCAGGTTCCAAGATAAAGGAAAAGGAAAAGGAAAAGGAAAAGAAACAGAAAAAAAACACAAGGCAAAGAAAAAAATCAAACAACGCTATATGTACAAAAATCCCTCCCAACAAAAGATACAATGAGTCCCCTACTCTCCATGCTCCCAAAGCTAATATGATGAAAATAGTTCTATAGCCGGTACTTGTTGTATACACCCACTTTCGCTTACAAGTCCACCACACTGCCAATCGAGGTATATGTATGAAAGTGATATCTCTCGTCCTGCATAGCCTCCTAATGTCCCTAGTAATGCTTACCAACCTCCATGGAGAGATTTCCTATTGCTAGCCCAAGAGATGACATTAGTCAAGTCATCTTCGATAATAAGGTTACTGTCCCTATTTGGGCTAGTGATATGCCCGTCATCTGAGTTTGGTATTTTGACCAAAAAATTCCTAAAATTTTTCCGCCCTTCAGTTATATGGGCCGAAATTTTAAATTTTAGTTGCTTTATATGAATGTCAAATTAATATAACATACCTGAGTTCATCACTCTATCTTAATTAAATAAAATGTATCATCTAATTTTAATTTTCACTTAAATTTATTGCTTATATTTTTTCTTATCTTAATATTTTTTATAGGCCCATGTTTCTATCTGTTTGAAACACGTGCCCATTGGGCTAGTTACATGGGCCCATTGGGCTAGTTACTCATGAAAGCCTGTAGTATAGTTTCAGCTTCCCTTCCCAGTAACACTCTCTCTCTCTCTCTCTCTCTCATATGGTAGTTACGGTTGAGCCTAAAGTGATGTCGAAACAGTAATTTGATTCTAAATCCAAATCAAGCCATAATTCTCGTCAATGAGTGGTTATGATTTGTAGTTATTGATTGAGCAGAATGAAAGTAGGCTTTGCTCAGTTAGATAAAAAGGAATCTTAGCAATTGGTAATTGTCTATTTGAAGCGCTGCTTATGCTGATTGGTACCGAATAAACTGAGATAGCTTCTTGACTTTTCTTTTCCTTCTTTTTTTTGAAAAAGGAAATTTTGATAGTTTATGCCTCATTCATTCTGATTATGCTGCCTATCCTTGTGGAGTTTGGATTATGGAGAGAAATCCTGTCTAAATTTGACTTGATTGCTCCTGGAGAACTTAAAAGTGGCAGATCAATTATACAGCCTGACTACTCGAGTTCCTCTGTTCATATGCTGGAAAGAATGGACCTTTCTCTTTTCTTCTTAACACACAAAATATGGCATTCACCTTTGACTTATCTGCCATCATGAACCAAGTTAACGATTTTGTTATGAATATTTCCTATTTCCAGTCCTCCATACAGACCATAGGACTGGTATTATGGAGTTCGACTAAATAAAATGCTAGTACATTATTTTTCATTTTAAGTTCTAATATGAATCCGTTTTCTGCCTTAGGGCTGGGAACGCCTATTCGACATGGCTTAGGGGGCATATCAATACTGAAATGGTCACCAACTGGAGATTATTTCTTCACTGCAAAATTGTATGGTCAATTAACATTCTATAACCATTTTTTCCAGTTGCTTCTGTAAGAGGCATGTTGACGCTCATTTTTGATGAATTTATAAATTGAAAGCCTGTTATTGTTGTAGTGATGGAACATTTTATCTCTGGGAGACAAATACCTGGACATCAGAGCACTGGTCTTCTTCTGGTGGCTATGTCAGAGTAAGTTCATATGATGAATCAGATAGCATCTCATGACTCCGAAGCATGTAAAAGGGATAATTTTTTTATATTCTTGTATCCAACTGTAGAGATCTAAGAAATGTTTTGGTATGGCTGTCAATTCAAAAGTCTAGCCAACTGAAGTTCGACGTGAGATGAATTTCCTTCATTCTTCTACATTTGTTGGTTTCTGGGTTAAACACATTGAACTGATATTTTTCGACATATTATACCGTTCTCTTCTAAGCCTATGGCTGCTGTAATCTGCCATCTTCTGTTGAACGATGTGTACTCTAATTGTGAAATATATATTTATATATATTAACAATGTTCACCTACAAACTAGTTTGCATGAACTTTTATGCAAACTTTGGGTTATGGGGTCTATAGTGGATCAATTCGATCCATTCCTCCCTTACACTCACCTACGCCCTTGAAATATACCCGTACCCAATTTGACACTAATTTGACTTTTAAGTCTATTGATCTAATTCGATAAATTTTCACCATTAAATAAATGTGAAATTTTGAGGGCTTAAAAAACATGACTTCACTTGTCATCAAGATAAAATTTTATAGACATATTATACAAGCCAAGGCCTTTCAAACCACCCATCCATGTGGACCCATGTGGGACCATCGAGTTGTTTGTACCAAATTTAGTGCAAATGCATATTACCTTTCTCTGTTTGAAAATTTACTACTATGTTGTAATGTTTAACATGTCCATAATACAATGAAGGCCTCTATATCATTTCTGTTTCTAATAATGTTCTGCTTTTACCATTAGGGAGCATTGTGGGATCCAGATGGTCGTATGATACTGATTGCATTCTCAGAATCCATGACATTGGCTTCAATTCACTTCGCTTCAAAGCCTCCATCATTGGGTATCTTATCCTACTCGTGATTCTTGGTTTCAATGTGTGAATGTTTAAAATAATATTTCTTCATTTGTTCAATGTATGATTTATTATTAGGAAGAATAATTTTTCCTGTAGACATTTTTTTGAAAGATTCGAAATATGACATTTTGACCACTATATATTCCACAACAAAAAGGTTTTGACATTGGTTATCATTCATTCCATATTCCTGTTGTTTTGGAGTAATCTTTAACAACATATGTTTTTTTTTTCTTCTTCGTCTTCTTTTTCTTCTTTTCTTTTTTAATTTACATGGAACAACCAGTCCAACTTCTCTTTTCTTTTTCTTCTATTTTATTCTTCTCTTTTGAAGATTCCTTAGACTTGAACCTCTTAAACATCTTCATGTACTCAATTGCTGGTACACAATAGGATCTTTGACACTTGTGGTTCTCTCATCTTCTTGGAGTTGCTGAAGATGCTAAATTTTATATTGTTCTGGCTACAACTCTAAAAATTAGTTAAGGTTTATTAATGGTTACATGGGAGAGGGTAACCTGATGGTTCATTGGATTTTTCTAGTTTTTTTGGTTCTCTTATATTGTATCTTTTTGTTAGTTGATCTTTTCGATGGAGTAAAGTTTTTCTGGTGATTAAGTAAAGAAAAGATCAGGGGTATGGGTCATTAAACCATTAGGCCATCATGCACACATTCAAGGCTTTCTTTTTGAGGATCATGTAATTGCTTGAGTTCCAATAAAGTGCAATTTAATAAAATAAACTAGATCAAACAAAACCATAATATGAGGGAATTCGCCACTTCCAGTGCTATACTTTCTTTCTTTCTTTTTATTTTTTCCCTTTTTCACTCAAGAAATTGTTTATTGCAATTACATTTACATATTTTTGTATGGTTCCCAGTACATTTTTGTTCTTGTTTTGATTTATCCTTCATTGAATGTCTTTCTTTGGAATATTATTACCGAATATATTTTTGAAGTCAAGAGATATGATATTGAACATGTTATCCTTGGATTATTGTTAACAGATGCACATCTATTGCAAGTTGACTTACCAGAATTAATATCATTAATGGGCAGGTAATGATTATTTTTCTTCATTATTTTTTGTTCACTTTTGTAGACCCTGTATTTGTGAATTTGGAGTTCAAACCCCTTGTCATGTATCTTTACTGTGTTTATGTTGATGGCAATTTACCATGTTGAAGTGATCAATGATAGGATTGTGATGCCTATTGATGAGGACATCATGGGCCACCATCGAAGAAAGATGCATCATAATTTAGATTTTTTCTCAACATAGTTGGATGGTGATTCTGCTTGTATTTCTACTATATCTAACCATAGATAGAGACAGATCTAACTATGGATAACCCAGATTGTACGTTGATCAAGCATGGATTTGAAGATTTGGCTTGATCCATCCATTTACGTCATCTGAATTATTCATTTATGGATTGGACCGATCTGATCGTTGATCCAGTGCCATCCGGGTTTTTTTTTTTTTATCATCTTTCATTAGTGTCATATTGTTCTAGTTTATATCGTTCCAAGATTGTTATAGACTTATATTTGTTTTTATGATTTTAGATTGTCCACGTGTGTGCCTTAAGTGACATGTGTCTAGGGTTTTAAGAGAGTCTTTTTTTAATAAATAGCCTTGTAGAGACACTTTTATGAGGGAATTAATGATAAATGAATGATAGAAGAAATTCAAGTTTCTGCCATTTGCAAATATGGTGTGACTCTTTCTGCCTCCTTGGTGTGAAATCAAGGAACCTTGTGTGACTCAAGGTACCCTCCTCCTCCTCCTTCTCATTCTTTTTCTTCTCCATCTCTTTTTCTTTCCTTCCCTTTTCTCCTTTCTTTTTCCCCACTTTTTCCTCTTTCTACACCTTATTTTTGTCCTTTTCTCATCAAAACCCTAATCCTAACTAAACCAGGACCCAACCCCATCATCAGCCACCAAAGACCCGCTGGGACCCACTAGTCCTTACATGTCTGTACGACCATACAGACATGCCCATTTTTCTGCATCCCAACATCCATATCCCTATCTTAAACTCATAGTTCTAACTCTAAAATATTGTTTCACCCTATTTGAGACCTAGTTTTACCCAAGAATTGAAAAACATAACTAAACCTAATTCCTTTGGCAAACCCTAGGTGATCCCATAGCCTTATTTCATCCCTTGGGTGATTGATTTTTTAATCTAGAGGACCTAGGGCAGAGTTTGGTATGATTTAATTAGTCTTTTGAGGGATTTTGCATTGAAGTCTAGCAATACAACCTTGAGAACTTTAAGTGTATTTGTCATTTTTCTTTTTGAATCTCTTTGATTAATTGTCTAAATGAATTTGCATAGTTATTGTTATATTCTTTGTTTAATATTAATTATCTCTCTAATATCTAATGTGAATCATGGATATAGGTTGCACGCCATTTTAAGATTCACCATACACATTTTGCATTCTGATGTAGGCCTACGTATATCATTTAGATCTAGGGTTTCCAATATTTTGACTTGTCTTGTGTTAGATTTCGTATCAAAGCTTGTCTTGCATCACCTATCTACATTGATAAGTGGTTAGGGAGATAGACTAGGCATTGATTGTGCTCCATATGGTTTGGTGTGATTTGAAGAGTCAATGCATGGTTTGGAAACTCAAATTTGACTCTACTCAATTCTCAACTCATCAAGTCAATTAAAAATTTGGTCAACTTTATTAAAATGTTTTAATATTTCAATATATTATATATAGATATTTATATAATAAAAATGATGGAACTGAAAAAATCATGAAAAAAAAATGGAAAAGGAAAAAAGTAGAAGAGACAAGGAAGAAAAAGAAATACTGTAGAATTGTTTTATGAAGAAACAAGGGTGGAAAAATGAAAGTGGAAATAAAGTAGAAAAGGAACCGATGAAATAGATAATTAGAGATTAAGAAAAGGAAGAAAAAGAAAAAAGAATGAAAAAGGTCTTTGAAAAAGGAAGTTTTGTCAAGCGTTCGGAACTACCATTTTTAGCTTTTATGTTGTACCTTTTAATTCCCATTCTACTCTTTTTATATAGCAACTGAATCCTTTAGTACTTGACCAAGCTGTTCAAGTTTGTTGTCTGATTTTGAGTCATTTGAGTCTAACAAAAGAACTCGAGACATAGTTAAGTTTTCAGGTGAGTTATTGGTATTCCCTACTGAGTCAAATTGACTTAGCCAAGTCAATTTTGAGTTTTCAAACTATGGGATGGTGTAGATAGGGGATACACCAAATATATAAAATATGTGTGAGATAATTGGGCTGAATATCAGGCTTTTGGCTTGAGCATTGATATGTCTAAGTCTCACTTGGTTTTTAAATAAGCTTCTCTTTTAGGCTCAAGCCTAAGCCCAATCCACAATCGGTATATAAATTAATGCTCAAACCCTATTTTCTCAGACTGATTTTCTGTCTTTTTAGTATTTGGGCCAAATTTCTATCCCTAATGGTGATGTGTGAACTTCTGCCTCATCCACATTTTGGGAAAGGGCAACTATTTGTCCTATTTTTTAATTTTATGATGAATGGATCTGCTGAGTCCCTTCTGATAAGGGCCCCATGATGATGAAACACTGAATATCTGTTGCCATTTTTGTGAGAAAGCACTGATCCGCATTTAGTGGTGCATCTAAGTTGACCATAGGGCCAAAGCTCTGAAAACCTGCAGTAACTAGTAATATTGCATTCTAGTTGGCACTTGTGATGTTTTACACACATTTCATAACTATTTTCTATGGAAGCAGTAGTGGCATTGAGAAGATAGCATGGGATGCTTCAGGGGAAAGATTGGCTTTGTCATACAAAGACGGCAATGAGATTTACAATGGTCTTATTGCAGTATACGACATTAGGACGACACCGCTTGTATCGGCATCACTGATGTTAGTTTCTTATTCAGTTTACTTTAAACCACCTGTATTTTGCTCTATTTTGGTAAACTTGATCACATCACTTGTCTATAAATTAGTTTATTCCTAAATCATCTTGAGTTCTCTAACAATTACTCTATCTTGTATGTTTCTAGTGGTTTCATTAGAGACCTGGAGAAAACCCGAAGGCACTTGGGTTTTCCTTTCATAACAAGTTCAAAGAGGGACCTTTGCTATCTGTAGTAAGATCTAATTTCTCACTTTCTTGTGTTTCTTTGGTCTTCCATTTTGTTTGAATCCTGCAATTATTTTTGCTCATGTGCTTATTTGAATACTTTATAGAGCTGCTGGGCCTCCATTCCGTATTTCTTTATGATCTTGAGTGGTTTGGAAATCTAAACTGTTGATGGTGATGGTCTGCAACATATTTACTGTTTGATGGCTGTTCTAGAAGTCTCCAATTGGAGGATTTGAAAATATACAATTTGCAGCCCATTATAGCCCATTTTGGAAGATAAAGCAGCACTTATTTTAAACCCCATTTTTTAGAAAAAACAGCGTTACTTAAGTAAAAAAAGGACAAATATTAACATCCCAAGAGAATACCTTCTAGAATATAATACAGCAGCATTCCTGGAAGTAGCCACAGAATGGATGCCTATGGACTTGCCATCTGGCTTATTTTTATGGCGCCTCCATCTTGGTAGGGCCATAGGACCAATTGCTTTCAGTTTCATGCTTTCTGAATATGATATAACCACCCTGGAAATAGCTATAAAATGGATGGCTTGTGTTTGAGGTGCCTACCATCTAGTGTAGGGCCAGATCAGATGCTTTCGGTTTCAGCATGGACCCATCATGTATGGAGGCCTGTGCTTGAAAGACCAAATATTTGCTGATGCTTACCCTGTTATTTCTCTAAGTAGATTTCTACATCTTTTGATGCAGTGCTGGAGCAGTGGCTGGTGCTGTACGTACCCTCTTATATTTAGATCACATCTTTTTCCCTGATTGAGGTAACCATCTCCATTTAAGTAGTGACTTAGAAAATAGTCTACATCTGCTCTATATGTGTTGTACTGGTTTTCACCCTTCTGAGATGACTGGTCCATTTGCTTTCTAGTCAACTTATAAATAATCTAAGAAATTGAAGGCCAAATGTTAATTCACTGGGATAAAGAAAGACATGATAGATAGTAGAGTGTCTGTCTTTATGGCTTATAATGGGGCTAAATGGAGAAGCAGAACTCGAGAAGTATATGGGATTTTGGCATTTGATGATAATGATGACGAAATGTAAATTTCATCCCTCATCTCTCTGAGCAGTAATATTCCTTTGGCCAGTTAGTTTTTGGTTGCTGCCCTTTACTGTGCAGAAGCTGTATAACATAGCATAACAAGCTGAATAAGGGATTAAATGACTTGACTGTCCTGGAGTTGGGAACTCCCACTGTCAAGTATACCTTATCAAGATATCTGGTTAAGTGTGGTTATTCAGACAGTTAACTGTCATTATTGGATTCACCATATGGGATCAATGCGATTTAGATCATTGTGGCGTGTTTGAGTGAGGGAAACTTGGAGCAGCGAAGGGCAATTTCCCAGGGAATATCGACTTACTGTGTTTTGGGTGAGGATTAGCGAGGCGAAGACAATTCTTAAATGTAACATGTTCCCCTATAGGTGGGGAAAATAACTCGCCCTTCCAAGGGTGGGGAACACAAAGGAACACCCATGTTCTGTTCCCTCATTTAAATCTATGCTCTCTTCTGTTTTTGCCAAACAAGGTGAGTGACAAGGCATAGGAACCACTTGTTTTCAAGTTCCTTGGGGAACTTGCTGTTTCTCTCATCCAAGCACCAATACACTGTGTACTTCGACAACGTAATCTAAAATCTTAAAAAGTGAATGATCCAAGTTGATTGATGGCCTGTGCTAGATGGTTAAAATAAAATAGAGCAATGATTCAACTGTTAATTTCATGTAGTTTTTAACCAAATGAGTGGTTTAAGTTATATGATCTGGCATCTAGTGGTGCAGGTTATAGATAAGTGTTTTGGGTTGATGGAATGATGAAACAATGACTTGAAGGCCTACCTGGGCCTCACAGGGTACGTAGATGTGTAGGGTGCTGCACAGGTAGGAGTTAGGTGAAATTTCATCCCCATTCATTGATCCTATCATTTTTAGATGGACCATACACAAAACAATGGTATAGATAAAAAATTTAAAATAAAACCACAGAGCAAGGATGACTCTATAGGGCAAAACTGCAGCACTCTGTATCTCTGTGGTTCTCTGATCCTTGCACCTCCCAGTCACCATGTATATTGTGTGGCGTGCAACAGGGCCCCACAAGATTCATTTTTATCATTCCTTTTCCTCATAATACTTCCCTAGATAGGACCATTCAAAAATAAGAAAATAACACTTCCCTATATAAGTATTCAATGTATGGTAAGATCATGCTGCCTTTGTTTTTTCGAACTAGGACCTAGTCCACGTTCTGGTTAATCTAGTTTGGCTATATGCATGCTACTCACTGGTTCCTCAGTAGTGGCAGCCTGCAAAATAGTGATTGGTAGATTCACATTTATGTCTAATGAATCTTCTGAATATTTATGTTAATAGGAAGCCAGAAACTAAGCTAGAGGACAATTTGCTGGATAAAAAGAGTGCTTCTAGAAACTCTTTCGTTCTCTTATTACTTCGTGCAGTGTGTATTGGTTCCCCTGCTCATGTGTCATGCTAGTTAAATAGGGAATCTTATTACTAAAAATATTGAAATATCAATTTCTTTTATGGAGCTAATGAAGGAAAAATCTGTGGAATTATCTTTTAACCTTGTTCCTCATCAGCTAGTCTTGCTTCATGGAGAGATGAAAACAGGTGAAACACTGCAAGCCATTTCCCCTTCCCCTCATTTTTCCATCTTTGAGAATGCTGTAAAGAAATGCTGAAAAGGCGTTTTTGTGCATGGATGCTGCTATATTATAGTAATAGAAATTACAATGCTGAAAAGGTCTTTCCTGATTAGTTTTCTTGTCAGTTTTTATTTTTTATTTTGTTACCTCTTAAGATTGAATTAGGAAAAAGGAAAAGAAATGGCAATGCCCTCAATGTGCTAGCCTGTCAATCTGTCAAGCGACTGAACTATTCTGCTCCCAAGTTAGATTTAGACCATGGTATGAACAGTGGACTCAGAGGTCTAATTGTCTAAATATTAAAATAATATTATTTAATATGGGAAAAAAGAATGAACGTAGAAATGTAATACAGAAAAAAGAAAAAAATACTTTAAAATAAAAAGGAAAATGATAAGAACAAAAATAGAAAAAAAGGCAATCAAATTAAGATATGAAGAAAATGGAAAAAGAAAAGAAAGAAGAAATCGAGAATGAAAAAAAAAATTGAAGAAAAAAGAAAAGAAAAAGAAGATAAGGAAGCCAGTAAGTTAGAAGAAAATAAGACAGACTCTTTCCACCCCTCATCTTTCTGCCCCTCTTCTCTTCCCTTCCTTCGATAGTCCTTAGTTACATAGCGAAGAGGAATTTCAGTCTCTAGTCTAAAATTGAAAAGACCAGTGATATTTCAGAAATGTTTGCCGATATCTTAAGAAAGGTATATTTTTTAGTTTAGATTAAAATTTTTGACTGATATTTCAGATTTTCAGCGAAATTTGAAACTGTAGAATCTAGATTTTGAATTCTTTTCCACAAAATTCTCAAGTGGAAACCTAGGAGTTAGCATGGTAGTTGAGACACAAGATTTCATGATTGAAGTATTAAGTTTAATCTCTCGTGACTCTAATGAAGGGTCACTCTCCGCATACTTACCCAATGTGTGCGGGTTGAAAAGTTTTTACACACCCCCCGAAAAACTAATCCACAATTTGGAGACCTTCGACCAAAATAAACTCTCAAAAGGCAGGTTTCTTATTTGTCTTTTATACATTTGAAGTAAATTCCATCATATCCTCAAATGAATGAATGACATTCATATCTTTTTTCAACTACAACCCACACGTCTCTCCACTCAGCCGACTTGAGTTGAGAAAAGTTCTCCTGACTCATTGAGTCAAATGAAAACTTGTTGCTTAAATGAGTTTGCTATAGTTACTTGATTTTCACATCGAGTTAAGTTGACTTGGTCAAATGAGTCCAGTTTTTCAAGTGTTTATTTTATTGTTTGGACAGCTTAAATTTGCTTAAATTTTAGTTCGAGATTCTAATTTTAGTCAGATTTTTGTGATCGAATACCGAGTTAAAACTCAAGACCATGATTAGGGCTGCAACTCGGGTTGGGTGGATCGGGTTTCTTAAAACTTAACCCGACCCGAGTTAATATATATGGAGCCCGACTCGACCCGATCTAAATTCTCAATCCGAACTCTAGAATCCGACCTAACTCGAATCAAACCGAATTCTGACCCGACCCACATTCTGAACCCATTTTAGCCTAATTTTAGCTGGGTCGGATCGGGTTGGATCGGATCGAGTTAACTTGTAAAATCTTCAACCTGGCCTGACGCAAATTTCATATAGGTTTTTATCTTCTCAACCCGACCCGACCCGTTGGCCCAAAATCCTTGACCCGACCCGCATGATTTCTCGGGTTGGGTCATGCGGGTCGGGCCAAAACTCGACCCGAGTTGCAGCCCTAACCATGATGCATCTTCCTTGAGACTTCTAAAATCAACTATATCCTCCTTCACTCAATAACATGCTTTTCCACTATCAATTTTTTTTAGGGTGCACTAAATTTTAATTTTGTCTTTACTTCTCTCATTCTTTCTCTTTTTCTCCTTCCAAAAAATAAGAGTAAAGTTAATTTTTTCTTTAAATTTAGTGTACTATAAGAAAAATTCACGGTGCAAAAATAACTGCCAATAATTCATATGTATTAGTGCATACATTTTCAGATGTCGAACCATTCACTAGCTTTTGAAGTGTAATTTCCTTTTTTGTAGAGTTGAATTTGATCTTCTTAGAAAAAAAATATTATTAATTTAAAATCAAAAGTGATAAATTGTGAATGTGATTGTCAATTTTAATATGGTGGATGAAATAGCTAGCAATAGTTATTAGATTAAATTTTTATCATTTGATATTTTACACAATCTTTAATATTTCTTTATCCCTAATACAAACTTTAGTTAAAATGACATTTTAAATTAATTTTATGGATCACATAGGTATCTTCATCCTACATTAGAGGTGAAATTAATTCTACCGATACATGAAATCACCTCCAAGCCTCATGTAGCAAATTAGTCCGAAATAAATTAAACTCAAGACCTATTGTAAAGATATTAAGCATTTAATAGCCTTGCTTATTAATGTACTTAACATAGGCCTGCCAGTACATCTCTACCATCATCTCTAACATCGAACTTGCAATATGAACTTAAGTAACGAGTACAATTAATTTTATATTTGGATTCACTTTTAATAAAAACAAACCGTTGGACTTCAAAATATCTCTTAACACCATATTATACACAAAACACCATATTATATATATTTTTATAAGTCTAAGTTCGTGTTTATATTGTTTTATACTCAAAACACCATATTATATATTTTTTTTGTATAGGACATTTTATATATTAGACATTTTTTCTTTTATAAAAGATAAGTAGTAGAATTAGATTATATTAGCATAGCAAATATAGATATTACATGTCTCTCTATTCTATGTTTAGAATCAGAGATTAAAAATTTGGTGCGGCGGATATGTAAACTTTGTTAATAAATTAAAAAAAAAAACTGTTGATAAATTAGAAACTAACTCTCTATATTATAGACACAAACTATAGAATTTGGTTTGGGTCCAACCCAATGTCTCAGTTTTCAATTTTTATTTTTATTTTTTGATTTACAAATGGAAAACTTTAGGAAATTCAGTTTTCAATTTTGATTGAGAAGTCCAATCCTAACCCAATTTTAACCCATCTATGTGAAGTTACTCCACTCCAACTCAGACTCAAATTCAGACTGAGTCATTCCAGTTTGGATCGACCCACCCCAAATTATAAACTGCTAATAACAACTTATATAGGCATTCCTCTAAGCAATGGAACTAATCCTTTCTGTAAATTAGTAGACTGCCATAGAAACTAATCCTATGAAGATGGGACAAGAATTTGGGTACCTAATTCTCATTGGCACCACCCACTTTGAGTCCGCTTTTCACATAGAATGAGAGTGCAGCAAGTAGAGAGAAGGGTGAAGAAGAAGAAGTAGAAGGAAGACGAAGAAGATGAGCAGAAAGCCAATCTAGAATGACAGAAGAAGAAGATATGAGCTGGGCCGACGAAATCTATCAGATATTTTAGATCAGCCTTTTTTTTGGAATGGCTACGCTCGATTGCTGTTGTCGAATGCATCTCTTCTTCGAAAGGGTAATGATTCAAGGCCTTGTGGATATGCCAACAAGAACAAGAATTCACTCCATTGGAGGAGGAAGTATTTTGAAGATTGTAAAAATTGTTGATTGTTTGAGGAGTTGGTTTGACGGTCAAGATATCCGTTTCATGAAGTGGAGTTTTGAGTTCGATTCACGCTTAATCTCAATGGGTCAGTCCCGTATATTTAACTGATGTGTGTGAATTAAGAGGTTTACGCTCGTGAGATTAATCTCACCTCAACGTGGAGTAAGAATATCCATCTTATAAAAAAAATATAGGTATCAAACGGTGTAACAGTTACATATTTTTTTATTAGAAAATAATACAGAATTTGTGTTTCAATATAGTTTTAAATATTGGTCAATATCAGTTTGGTGTTACCATTGCTATATCAGATATTTTTACCCTTTTTATTTCTAGTGATATTCAATTGGACTGAGTCTCTACCGAGTCAGACATCAAGTCAGAGAAATTGAAAATCATGGTTTCAATGTGATTCTTGTATTGTATTTTATCTCTCCATGTATATAACAGTTATGAGAATTTGGGGTTTGCCGGTGTATGGGAACTAAATCATAACACGCAATTGTGGTGTTTAGTGTTTGTTTCCCTCTCATCTAATGAAAGGCCCACCTTCTTAACTTCAAAACATTCACAAACTGCTCTCTCATGTTTGTTGGAATAAACCAAAGCTTCACTCGAATCATAGTAGTGACAACTTTTGTAGACATCACGAGTATATTATACTCCCTCTGTTCTAATTTAGTTGTCTTTTTGGATTTTGAAATTGTCCCAAAATAGTTGTCCCATTTATATTGGAGTAACATAAAGTGTGTTGAAAATTGATGAAATCACATGGAGTGCTAACCTTATATAGAGAGTTCCGTAAAAAATATAAATGTTTCAAATGAGACAACTAAAATGAGAACGATGGAGTAGAAAATACTAAATTTACCTTCAAGTTATACTATTTTATATCGTGTATCCATATAAAACCTATATGGTTAGGTGTTTGGGTGATTTGGAATTAGACTTGCGAAAATTTGACTAAACTTATTTAATAAAAGGTAGACTCAATTCGAACTCATTTATAAATGGATAGACCTATGCTGAATTTCTTCATAAATAAGTAGACCTGACTAAGCTAACTATTGCTACGACTATATGTAACATATCCAACTCTATGAGGTCTATATCTATTTAAGTACTAGTCTCGATATAAGTATCGGTGGATAAATCTCATGTATTTAATAAAGATCAATGTTAAACCATATTCAACCACTTAAAAGAGTGAAGTTATAAAATATTGCTAAAACGTGTGCACAATCATTATCATTATTATCATTATTCAAATATTATAATGCAAAGCGAGGAAGACAAACCGTTGTTTCTTGCGCTTGTCTGGAGTTGAGGGTTTCAAATTTATTGTAAATTTGAAAGCTTAGGCAGATTGTATTTCAAGCAATCATACTTCTTCTTTTAGTGCGATTAATAATTCTTTTAAGAGGCCCATTTCCCACAAATCCACATTTTAGGGATGACTTAAGATGAAGGGTCTCTCTTTCGTAGATTTTATTAAATTATAATTTAAAAAAAGAGATTCAGAAATTTCAAACATATAATTAAAACTCAAACCTAAAACAATGACCGAAGGTGAATTTGAAGATTTAGATAATGACTAAAACCCCTAGGCAAAACTTGAATAAATTCTTCACAATTCCAATATTCAGAAATTGGAGAAGGAAAATGGTTCCAAAATATTTGTTTATTCCCTTTGCAAAATAAAAAATACAATATTGCTTTTATAAAGAAAAAGTATAAAATAATTACTAAAGATGAAAAATCATATCTTTATTCGATCCTAGCCTTTCTAATCTATGAAAATAGAAAATGCAATTTGTAAAATAGAGTACCATGGATGGTCCTCCATTATTCCACACATACACTTGCTAAAGCCATGCAAATTTCTCCAAAATTACCAACGTTGCTTGTTGGCTTTTGTAAAACACCACACGTTATTGACTTTCCACGCGAGGGAATTGGGGAGAGAAAAAGTAGGGTTTGGACGTTGGAAAGGATTGGGGAATTTGTTTGGGTAAATGGGTTTGGGTAGGACTCATTTGGATCACATATTTGGGTAATTAGGTCGTTAGGAGATGAATAATTGAGTCATTTAGTGGATGAGGCCAATAAGAATATTCTAATAATCCAAAAATCCAAAAATATGATTAGTGCTAATTAGACAAAATTCAATTAGAATGTTCGTGATCAAATATGTTTATATAGAGTCGGATCGTCTCAATCAAGTCTGGTCTATGATGCTTGCATCATATTACGAATAGGATACATATTCTCACACGGGAATACAAATTTTTTTTTTTTAAAATTTATATTTTACCCTTCCAACTAACACAGAAAGTGGAAGCGTAAAACGGGAATTTCAAAAAAAAAATGAATTGTCATGTGAGATAAAAGGATTTTTTGGTGTGAGAATGTTTACCCTACAAATATTAAAGGATTTATTCTACATCTAATATGGTTAGATCTTGCATTTCCTCTATTTATTTGTAAAATTTAAATTTTCAAATATCGTCAATTATTTATGCAACATTTTTCTCAATCATCAAATAAATTGAGGATGAAACTAGATGAGATCTAAACTGCTAATCACAGCCGTTGAATTGGAGTGGCATAAACTGAGCCCTATGAAATTCGTGATTGGAGAGGATGCATAAAAGTTTTACAATTCCATGGTCCTCGTTGTCACATGATAGGAGCGGCGCGCTACATTAACAATAGATAGTCCGCGGACTACGCCACTCTCTCTTTTTAATTTGAAATGAAGAGGTGCTTGGGCCGTGGCGTTGGTGTGTTTGATCGAGTCTGCGCCGCGGCCATGGGCCTCCGCATAAACCGAGGAATGAAATAAGGAAAAGTTTGCATTTAGGCCCTAATCTGTTGTTTTAATTACTAAAATATCCGATGTTTCACTTATTGAAGATTCATTTTGCTATTTTAAAATTAATTATAGT
The DNA here is from genome assembly GCA_022113865.1 of Chimonanthus praecox. Taxonomy (NCBI): domain Eukaryota; kingdom Viridiplantae; phylum Streptophyta; class Magnoliopsida; order Laurales; family Calycanthaceae; genus Chimonanthus; species Chimonanthus praecox. The sequence continues at coordinate 10,674,478 of CM039095.1, read as the reverse complement.
TTTTGAAAATAAATGATGACAGGATCAGGGCTGTGATTAGGAGGATCATCCAGCTCTCCTTCAAGCTCTTAATCAATTATAATGGTAAGAGATTTTTAGGTAAAAATACTTTAAAATTAATAAATTCTCCAATCAATTTTTAACTTAAAAGTATTTCAATCTTAGATGAGTTTTTGACCGCCAAGCCAACCCTCTAGGTGAATTTGTTATACTTATTAAATTAAGATAATATTTTTCTTTATCATCTTGCAATATATCCAAAGCTGGCATTTATAACTTCTGCTTAAAAAGACTCGACAATGGTGGTTTGAACTAAAATTGTCGAATGGTTTTGCTTAATCAAAATTTTATGTCAATTACAATAAGTGGATATGTAGTTATCTTTATTTAATTGCCTTAATTCTTGTGATTTCATTTAAAATTTTAGATTTTATAAATCAATTTTTTTCTCAGTCTCATTTGAAATGATCAAGGTAAATGGATTAATTAAACTGCAATCAATAATAATTTATATATTATTCGACACATTCCATTTATCTTGTATATTAGTGTTAGATTAAATAGAGTAAAAAAAATCAGTGCCCCTTTAGCTTTATAAAAATAAGCTAGGTGGGTGTTTTCAATCTACCAAGAAGTAATTATTGGAGTTACGTGTTGGGAAAAGCCACTATATTTTCTCTCTAATCAAACTAGATGCTCAAAAATATTAACAATTCTTCACCTAAAGGTGGATTCCAACCATAATGAAAAATAAAATATGGAAAGATCTTATAAAAGGGATATGGGAGCTAGCTTATGGAGATGCTGAATCTACAAGATGCTGAATCCACAATTTGAGCTAATAGATGTGTTCTCCATGATATCAGAAACAAACTCTCAAAATTTGAGTTGAATCGGAACAAAGATGGTGGCTACATTTCACTCTTCTCCTTTCTTTTTCCTCATTTTCTCTCTTTCTCCCTTTTTTTCTCTCTTAGGCCGGTGACTTTCTTTCTTTCCCTCTTCCATTTTTTCTTGCCTTTCATATTTCTACAACACACTATTTACTTCTCCTATTTTCTTTTCCCCTTCTTTTTTTATTTCTTTTATTAGATGTGGGCCCCACCTCATAAAAGAATGGAAGCCCAACAAATCTCCCTTTGCTTACTCATGTGAAGGGCTTAACCAAGTCCGCTTTGCTTCTACACAATTCATGCAATGTTTTAGTCATCATATCCAATCATTCTCATCGGTATGAATCTTCTCAAGTGGTAACAACTTCTCTTCCCGCACATCACATTTCCAATGATACATCACATCAATATGTTTCGATCTTGAAAGGAATGTTGGGCTCTTAATCAAATGGATGACACTTTGATTGTTATAAAAGAGAACATATCTTTCTTGCTTTAATTCCAATTCCTGTAAGAATCTCTCCATCCACAACATCTCCTTTCATCCCTCAACTATTGCTATGTGCTTAGCCTCTATAGTAGATAATAAAACACATTTCTGCAACTTGGACTGCCAAGATACAACCCCCCCTAAAAAAGTCATCAAGTAACCTGGCGTGAACTTTCTAAAATTAATATTTTCTAAAATGTTTGCATCTCTAGAGCTTTCTGACAAAGATTTACCATTTCCAAAATATAAACACATATTGAAAGTGCCTCGGAGATACCTGAGAATCCATTTAACTGCACCCTAGTATTCCTTGCTAGGATTAGAAAGGAATCGATTCACAATAGCTGGACATTGCTTGGAACTGAGTTTGAAATTATTTGCAAGTGGAGTTCCCACTGACTTAGCTTTGTCCATATTAAATCTTTCAAGTTCTTTCTCAATGTACATTTTCCGTGAGAGCCAAAGCTTGTCATTCTTTCAATCACGAGTGACCTTCATACCAAGTATTTGCTTTGCCGGCCCCAATTCTTTCATAACAAAGGATTTACTGAGCTCTACTTTCAGCTTGTTAATTTTGGTAGCATCTTGTCCAACAATTAACATATCATCTATATAAAGTAGTAAAATAATGAAATCTCCAATTGAGAATTTCTTCATAATGATTTGAAGTAGTCCTTCAATAGTCATGATCTACTATAAAGGAATCAAAATTCTTGTACCATTGCCACAGTGCCTTTAACCTATATAAGTTCATCTTTAGTCTGCAAACTAAGTTCTTTTTGCCTTTTACTTTGAAGCCCTCAGGTGCTCCATATAAATCTTTTCCTCCAAGTCACCATGAAGGAAAACTCTCTTCACATCAAGTTGCTCTATCTCTTAATTTAAACTTGTAGCCAAACCAAGTACCACTCATATAGATGACATCTTCACAACAGGTGTGGAGATTTCCTCAAAATCAATGTCCTCATTCTAGCGCCATTGTTGGGACTGGGCTTCCAATCCAAAAGACTAGCCTGATAGGTAGAATAACCTAGTCTCATAAAGTCCTTAGGTTTTCCTCCTTCAAAATCGATGTGGGACTTTCGCTTGCACTCCAATAATCCCTGCTTCGAACGAGGCTCTTCGGCAAATAGAACATCGCCAATCATCCCGTTAGGCTAGGAGATCCCCTAAGCCCACATACTGTGATTTGGGGACATAGCTCTAATACCATTGATAGGGACTAGGCTTCCAGCCCAAAAGACTAGTCTAATAAGTGAAGTAACACAAACGTTCTTGTCCTGTACTGTAGCTCTATAGTTTTTATAATAAAAATTCAAAGTATTTTCTCTTAACAAAAATTATAAAGATTTTAATGATCAAATGGAAGAAAATCTCCACTAACTCTTCTCTATATAATCATGGCATATCTCACCAACCATTTAGATATTAGACATGTATAATGTTATAATTATTAAAATAGATGCACTTTGGCTCAAGAACTAGATGTCCCAAGTTCGAATTCATATATTTTAGGAGTTGCGAGTATCGAGAGTTTTACCCAATACTCTAATATTCATAGAGAAATGGGGGTCTTGAGTTTCATCGTTATAAAAAAAACAATTTCTTTTAAATAGACAATTTCCTTTTTCTAACCATTGACCAAATGCATGAATTTATGCACATAAATTTCCATGAAAAAAAATCTTCTCATTCCATGCTAAACTAATGTAAATTTTAACAAGTGGAATGCGCTGAGTCGATAAATCCACCATATTAGTGTCATGATTTTGTAATATCCCACAATATAAATTAAGTAAAAAGGTCATTATTAGTAATATGATCTAAACAGAAATTATTTTTAATTTTAAATATTGCTAGTGATAACTTTTTCATATTGATTTTGTGTTGTGATAAAACCTACAACATTAATGTCGAAGATTGTATAGTACCCTATCAGTGTAATTAAGAGTCATATGTCATTAACTTCAATTTAATCTAAATACATTGAAATAAATAATCATTTCATTTAAATTCATTGTAGATTTCAAATTATTGAGAACAGGGGTCAAAAAAAGGCCCCGGCCGATATTTCGGCCGATATGCATATCTGCCGAAATATCAGCGGATAATTTTCTCTCTCCTCCGATATCGGAACCGTGAAAAAACCACAAAAAACCGTGAAGAACCGTGACGAACCACAAAAAACCGTGTAAAACCTTGAAAACCGTATCGGAAGAACCGTTAAAAACCGCAAAAAACCGTGGAAAACCGTGAAAAATCGTATCAGTTTTTTTTAAATAAAAAATAAAAAAACTTTTAAATACCGATATTTATACATATCGGCCGATATGGTGACCGATATTTCGGACCGAATATCGGTCATATCGGTCGATATTCATTTTGTACGGCCGATACATATCGTATTGGCCGATATTGTTCAGTCTTAAAAAACCGATACACATCGGCCGATACGATATGTATCGGCCGATATTTCGACCCCTGATTGCGAAGTAGACAACCTAAGTTCCCATTTTTACTTCATATTTTGAAACTATTTGCAAACCATATACAACATATCTAAAATAGTTTATAAAAAAAATTATAAGAGATATTTTGATAGAAGAATAATTTTCTTAAATTAATATAAAACTCCATTATATTATAAAATTCCCTCAAATGTTTTTATAAATTGTTAAAAAAAATTAAAATTTGTTATGGAAAATTTAATAAAAAAATTTGAGAATAATTATATGACGTAGATGTAGGTTCATTCCAAGCATGTAAAATAAATAGAATCTCTATACTAACTAAATAACAAAATTCAACTATATCTAAAATTTTAATCATTCAATAGCTAAGCTGCAATAATTTATTTTAATTGTAGCTTAGTCTATATTCTAATTAATTTAGAAATTCACCTTTATTTTATACTATTGCCTATTTTAAATATATACATTTGGCATTTATGCCGTTCATTTTGATAGGATCGTAAGTTTTTTTTTTTTTAAGTCTAATAATTCTTTTTTAAATTATTTCTTTTAGCAACATTTCCCACTCCGCTCGCTCTCCCCAGAGAGCAAAGGAGAGCTACCTCTCTCTCTCTCCTTTTTATTCGCTGCAATCGACACATACTCTCTCCATCCGCTTTCCAAATTAGGGTTTCTAAGCTCCCTCTCTCTGGATGTCTTTCATTTTTCTCCTCTCTCTGGATGTCTTTCATTGGATTTTTCTTTTCCCAATTTAGGATTACAGTTCCTGAAACGTCTTTTTTTGATCTGACGTAGTTTTTTTTTTTTTGGGTCTTGATTTTCTTAGTTTCTTGGTTATATGGGATCAATTGTGTAATTTCATTGGACGGAGGCATTCGAGTTATAACATTCGTCAACTTGACAGAACCAAGCTACTCTCGTGAATTATATTAGAAATTTCGCTCTTTTCTGGGTTTTTCTTGGGGGTTGGATTGTGGTGAATTGAATGTGATTTGGAATAAAAACGCAACGGTATAGAGTTTGGATTTTAAGGTTTTTTTTTTTTTTTTTTTTTTTTTTTTTGCTCAAGTTGAGAATCGGCTAAAAAAGGGGGAATTTCGAACGATGGAGTACTGTTTTGGGGCATTTGAGGGATTTTAGGGTTTGAATATGGAGTTGTTGCAGGTTCAGATTAAAAAAACCTTTTTTTTTTTTTTTGAATTTTTGGGTTTGATTTGTTGAATTTTTAAATTTTACTTTTTTGGTAAGTTCACTTCATCACTGGCTTGAAATTGTCTGGGGCTTTTCTGAGTTTGATTATACTAAAAAGGGCAGGAAAATTAAGGTTTGTACAGTGAATTGTGGTTGATTATTGGATTTTGCTACTCTGGTCTTGAGTTCATTCAGGTAATTTATTTTCTTTATAACTATAGTATGTTTGTATATATGTGTATTCTGAATAATTATACTATAATCTGGTTGGATAAAATTGATTGAGGATCTCAATCATTTGCATTGTTTTCTGTGATTTTATTCTAGATGGTGTTTTTTTTTTTTTTTGGGTTAGTGCATGTTTGTCAGTGTGGGACTTGTAAGTGGAATAAACTCTGGTTTTCTTTGGATTTAACCATGTATATTCTGGAATTTCAATTCCACTAAAAGGAAATCTCTTTCCTGCATCTGTAAGTTTCCAGAAAAATACATACACATAACAGACCCTGAAGCTTTGTTTGTCTTGCAAAATTTTCCTAGGAAAATGCTTTCCAAGTTGGGAATTTTCCTATTGAAATGGATGGCTTTTTTCCAATATCCTCCATGGAGAAATGCTTTCCTAGGAAAAAGGAGAGGTGGAAAAGGACCTAGCATTCATGGGAGCAGCCCTAACTCAGAAAATATTTTCCTGGGGAAATTTTCCAAAACATTAGACAGACACACAGGCACACCCTTAAGGAATTTTATGCTATCAATCAAACTGAAATGGAGCATTCCTGGTAAAATTTCCATATTAGGAAACATTTTCTGAGGAAAATAAACCCGCCAGGCTTACAATCAAATTGGCCCTTAGTTTACCCCTCACTTCAAGAAAAGTATTAAGGTTTTTGTTTAATTCTTGCTGCTTGTTTAATTTTTTCCTTCTTGGAGCATGAGAACTTCTAATTGATCACTGAAGTGCAAAGACGTGAATTCATGAAAAAAAAAGGCTTAGGTTTTTTTTTTGCATAAAAGGTAGGTTTTTCAATCACAATTCATGGTGAAGCTCAATGTGTGGCAAATTTTCTCTCAGATCCATTTTGTTTTGGAATCAACCCAGTTATGGGCAGGATTTCTTTCTGTTAGAATATGCCTAGTCTACTAATTAATTTACATCCAATGTCTAAATGGAACCTAATTTTGATGGGTTGTACATTCATCTTAAAACTGTTGGAAGCTTTTCATTTTGCAACATGAACCTTCTCATTTTACAATGCAGTTATGTTGAAATTTATTTTCTTAAATTTCAGTTGGATCTTTTTTTTTTTCTATTTGAATGTTTCTTTTTCAATGACGGTAATTTTATTTTCTTTAGACCTTTCAAAAAGAGGGAACATTAGCAAAAAAGCCCATGACAGAGTAAAAAACCAGCCACAAAAGCTATGATAAACAATCTCCTAAATCACCAATAATTAGTCGCTGCTGCCTCACTACTTTCGGACATGATTGTTTCAAGTATTTATTCTTCAATTTTTTTTTATCATTTCCCCTTTATATTTGGCTTTAAATTTTTAGAATTGCTGCCTTTGGGTTCTCAGTAAAAGTGATCTTTTTGTTCTAGTACTCTTTGATTGATTTAGGGATGTCCAAAGTTCAAGTTGAAGTTGTAGATTTACCTGTACAAGTTGAAGTTGTAGATTTACCTGTATGCCGCCTTAATAATTATTATGTTTCATTTCTCTGTCTCGGTTTTGGGCATTTGATTTCTATTGAATAATGTGATCGATTGAATGGATTTGGTATATGATTTACTTGAAGCAGATGAATCATATGACAATAAATGAGAGTGATGACGATATGGTGTCAAAAGATCAGACCGGTTCTACATCAACTGATGAAGGAAGCTCTGGAGGAGGGTCGAGAGCAGGTGCCTCAACAGGTGTCTTGAAAAAGGGACCTTGGACATCTGCAGAAGATGCGATTTTGGTGGATTATGTTAAGAAGCACGGCGAAGGGAATTGGAATGCTGTCCAGAAGAACTCAGGTCTCTTCCGTTGTGGTAAAAGCTGTCGCCTGCGATGGGCAAATCATCTGAGGGCAAATTTGAAGAAGGGTGCTTTCACACTAGAAGAAGAACGATTAATCATGGAACTTCATGCTAAAATGGGGAACAAATGGGCACGAATGGCTGCACATGTAACTGTTCCTTGCTCTTTTTTATTTGTCAGTTATTTTATTTGTTATTTGTAGATTCTCTTTCTCCTGGTCCAGAGAAGCTCCTTTGTTATTTGTCATGTATTGGTACAATAATATTGCAGTATCTATTAGTAGTGTACTCAATTCGATTTTAGACTCAAATTGATTTAACCCTGCCACTTGGCTCAATCTTGACGGAGAGTCAATACTGGGCAACTCTAGTAAAATAAGAGGCACATATCAACGTCATCATCATCACCACCACTGTCACCATCATATTCATTAAAGCCATTATCCCATCCATTTGGGGTTGGCCTTTTTTGTTTGAAAGCTTCTTGGGGCCAACATTTATCTGAATCCCAGAACATAAGTTTGTGTGTGTTATTCCACCATCAACATGCCCTGTTTTACCACATCAATTTAAGTCTGTATAGGTCTGCCTTTTCTAGCTCCTTCTTGTTCCAATCTTATATGCATGTTCCCACAGCCCAAACCATCTTAAATGACAGTCATTTTACTTAAATACTTTGATAAATTTAGTTCAGTTTCCAAAAAAAGAACATATGAATATTCTTGTCTCTTGAAAAATACAATGTTAAACATACTAGAAGAATCCATGAAAATCTGATGCAGAACGTGTTCAGTGTGTGTACATTGCATATTTAAAAGAATCCATGCATGGTTGAGGCTGAATTGCCTTGGGGAGCACCAAAGGTACTTGGAAATGTGAACCATCATGGAAGAGGCATTTAAGATGGAGCTGTAGAAGATGAAACCCTGATAGATGATTTTTGAATGGCTCTTTGTCTCTCTCTTGCAAAACAACTTGACTGACTATTTTGGTTGACTTTAAAAGTTGACTGATCGGCTAAAAGCACCTTTTTTTTTTTTTCGAAACAGGGCTGAAGCTCATCAACCATCATACTGAGTTTTTTGTCTAGTCACTTAATGTCCAGTTAAGTTGATTTTTTTTCTTGAATTTTGAATTGATGGTTATTTCCAAATAAGTTGCAATGTTTGAAATATCATATTGTTCTTTAATTCTAGGCTACAGTGCCTTGTTGCATTTATTTTATCACATTTGAAATAGGCTAATTTAAGTGTTACGTACGTCCATCAACTAGTGTATCTTGAACCCACCTCAGTTCATGTAATTTTCATATGTTGCCAGTTATGTCACTTCAATGGGCCCACCGATATCACGAGTCCACACCAACCCCCATGAGTTTTATGAATCATGATCCTCACTTTCTTTGGAATGATTTCATTGTTAGAGTGGATGTGAACCAAGCACGTAATATCATAGCCTTCGAGGCAGGTGGTTCCCACTGTATGGATTTGAAATATGGTGTTTGAAAAGAAGGGTACAACGTGGGTGAATCTGGTCATGTGAGTTCTATCTGGTCCATTTTCCTTTCTTTTTTTTCTTCTTATTGGGTGACCCCCATTTCTTTTCAGGCTCTCATTAGGGGCTGGGGTTCAGGTCATTTCTCTATGAAAGCCAAAATCCTTGGGAAACTTGTACCTTTGACCATCGCGTGTTTTGATTTTGAGGGCCGTAATCACAGGAATTTTGAGAATTAGGGCTCCTCCTCTCTTGGCTTTAAAAGTATTAAGTGGAGATTTGGAGGCTCTATCTAGTGGTGCTTGGGAATCCCTTTCATAACACCACCAGTTCTTAATATTTCTTTGTGTTATAGTATTATGGTGTAACGCGCGCGCACACACACACAGTTTCTTTTCACCATCTTCATCAGTGTAACCTAAAGACACGCACACATGCACGAATCTGGATGTCTTTTCATCATCTTCATCAGTGTAACCTAAAATCAATCTACATGTAGAACCTGAGCTGACATTGAAACTTGGAAAGCCTGACCACACACATACACACACTCGGACCTGGTTGTCTTTCCATCATCTTCATCAGTGTAACCTAAACTAGGATCTACACTAGAACCTGAGCTGACCTTGAAAGTTGGAAAGCCTGAACACACATACACACTCGAACCTGGTTGTGTTTTCATCATCTTCATCAGTCTAACCTAAACTAGAATCAATATGTAGAACCTGAGCTGACATTGAAAATTGGAAAGTCTAACCCAACCCTTGAAAGCCCAAAACAGGACCCAACCTGATGACTGAACTACATCACATAATGCTACTCATTTTTAAGTTAAAAAAATGTAATAAATTAACTCTATGTTGTTGATAATTATATAAATATTATTCGGTCTATTGTTTCACTATTCTTCCCTTTCAAGATGGTATCAGCTAAAAAGATCTCTGGATTCCTTCTCTAAGGAGCATTTGGTGTTTTTTCTTCGGTCTATTGTTGCAAAGACTCGTTGCTTGGATTTCTTTAGTGGTTTTCTTCCTTTTTATTCTTTGGCTTCCATCTACGATGGCACAACAGACCCTATGATCTGGCTAATGTTGGACTATTGGTGCCAGACCCCAAGAAGACCCTTGTCACCTTCTCTCCAAGAACTCATCCATTCACTTGGGGTTTTCTCAAACGTGGCACCTAATTTCTACCCTTGTCACCCTAGTCGCCCGAGGCTCCTTTTCTATCGCCATTGGTTTCATTAGGGTTTTGGACTCTGTGGGGTCCGCTGTTGACCCAACTTTATTGCAGCCTGTGAATGTTCTTGTGGTATGCTCCTGTAGACCTCCTCTCAGCTTGCCTCTTCACTACCATGGTCGCCCCTAGTGGTTCTCTCATTCCCACTGGATTGATCTTGGTTTCGTACTTTGTGGGGCCCACTTATCTCGGTTTTTGCCGACGTTGTACCATGTTTTATTTATTTCAGATTTGTTTTATGTAAAATGTCATCTTCTAATTCTTCTTATCTGATGGATATTATCTTTTTTGATTCCCTTCATATTGGAAGATTACCACTGTACTTTTGAACGAGTCATTGCGACCAATTACTTCTAATAGTCTCATTCTACTAAAATGTTCCTCGATGCCATGCAGAAATCTGGTTATATTAATAGTACTGCTATGGAATCTGCTAAGGACAGTCCCACACACAAGGAATGGAAAGCTAACAACTCCTTTGTTTCAATCCTGGCTCCTACACTACATGGACGAGCATGTTCGTGGCTTAGTATATACCCTTCCCACTGCAAAAGATGTGTGGGATATGGTTAAAGCCTTGTATTTTGATGATGATAACTCCACTCATATTTATGAATTATATCAGGAGGCTGCTCATCTTCCATAGGGGGAGTTGTCCCTTATTCAATCTTATTCCAAAATGCAGAGTTGTTGGTTAGAACTTGATTAGTTGGAGACCATCAAATTTGAGCATCCTACAAATAACTTATTACACATGCAATATGTTGAGAAATGGCGTACATTTGATTTATTGGCAGGATTTAACATCGATTTTGAGCCTATTCAAGCCCAGATTTTGAGCAAACAACCTCTTCCACCCCTAAATGAGGTCTATTCTACATTACTTCGGGATGAAGGTACCGTTTAGTTATGTCTTCTGCTTCTGTGCCCGCTGACCGATTAGCTCTTGCCTCTAAGGGACCTTCCTCTCTCAGAGGGAAGGGAATGGTGATTGATATCCGACAGGTAATCCAAAGGACAAAAGAAGAAAGGTCCCCGTTTTTTCACATATTGCATGATGAACAATCACTATGTGCATTCATGCTATAAGCTTCATGATTGACCTCCCTCTAAGCAGGCTAATCACAGTGTCGCCCCTTCCATTGCTACTGAAGATGACACCATTCGTGTGTGTCCAAACAAGAGTGGTTTCTTACAGTAACAATTGAAGCATCTCAATCCTTTGAGGTATATCATGTTGTCACATATCAATTAGGTACTATGCCTTTGCCCACCGTGCTTCTTCTAAACATTCCTGGATTATCAATTCTGGAGCCACTGATCTTTTTCACGCTTTCCCTTGTTTCACTTAGTAAGGTTAAGTTAGCTAATCTGTCTTTATTGATATTGCTAGTAAGTGGACTATCCTTGTATCCTCTACTCTAGATCCATCCTCTGTTTTACATGTCTCATCTATCTCGCAATCTATCATCTGTTAGTGCCCTTATTAAATCTTTGAATTGTTTCGTTACCTTTTATCCTCTTACTCTGTCTTTCAGAGCTTAGTCACAAAGTAGACGATTGGTGGTGGTCGTGAAGTCAATAAATTGTATTTATTTGATCCTCGAGCCGCCAACCAATCTGAAGCCTGTTCGACCTCTTCTCAGGATGTGTGGCTTTGGCACTGTCGTTTTGGGCAGCTATCTGATCATGTTTTGAAGCATCTAGTCCTTTTTTTGTCATTTAATAAGTTTGAGTGTAAAAGTTGCCAATGTGGCAAACATCATAGACCTGCATTTCCTTCATCACTTAATAAATGTACTTCGACTTTTATTCTCTTATTCATTCTAATGTTTGGATGTCTCCTCGTGTTTCACATACTGGTTTTCGTTATCTTGTTACATTCATTGATTATTATTTTCGTATGACTTGGGTATATATGATGAAACATAAATCTAAGGTTTTTTTTTCTCACTTCCACACCTTTTATCAATAGGTTAAAACCCAATTTGATTGCCATGTTCAAATTTTGCAGAGTGATAATGTGGGGGAGTATTTGTTACATTCATTTTTGCAATTTTTGTAGGACTATGGTATTGAATCTCAAATCTCTTGCCTTTACACACCTCAACAAAATGGTGTCACCAAAAAGAAAAAAATCGTCATCCACTTGAGGTAGCCTATTAACTACTATTTATTATGCATGTACATATGTTCTATTGGCCAAAAACTGCTTTAATTTCATCTTATCTAGTTAATCGCATGCCCTCACGAGTATTATACAACAAATCTCTTATTGATATTGTGTCTTTGTATAAACATATTCTCACCATTCTGTTGCATGTCTTTAGATGTATTTGTTTTGTTCATTTGTTTTCTGCTGATAAACTCTCTCACCGTTCTTTGAATTTTTTTTTTTTTGGGTATTCACCATTTCATAAAGGGTATAAGTGTTTTGAT